>CM046037.1:70605041-71223791 GCA_025215565.1 Flaveria ramosissima | reverse complement strand
CTTCTTTCTTCTTTTTCAATGGTCCCTTCCCTTGTTCAATGCTTGTTAAGTTAAAAGAATTGCTTTCACCCAATTACACTATTTGCTTTCACCATCTATGGTCCCTTAACTTCACACTAGTAATCTGATATCTTAGTTTTAAATGAATTTTAGTCATTATAAAACTTAATTATAAAAAAATTAAGGGTTATTGAATTTTAATAATCCCAACTTTCATTTATTGGTCGTGAATAATCCCAACTCGGGAGATGTTTACAGACACTCCTTACTTTCAAACTTATTTTCCTCCAATGATCCCTTACTAACTGAGAGTTAATCATCGTTAGTTTTTTTATGAAATGAGACCAACTTTAAGCCATTTTTCAACTCCAGCACCGCCAAGTCTCAATTAGATCCATTTTCCATTGTCTAACCTCAATCATCACTTGAAATTTACCTCCACCGAGTTTGGTGGTTCAAATCAGGAGGTGGAGATTGACGAGTTTTTGGGTGCGGAAGTTTCAAATTGACGGACCTAATAATAGATTTCAATTTTCTGTTTAGTTTTTGGCCACAAAAACAGTCAACGTCATCAAAAAACTAACGGGATTAACTCTCAGTTAGTAAGAGATAGCTTATGGAAAATAAACTAAAAGTTAAGAGTATCTGTAAACATTTACTGAGTTTGAATTAATCCATGCCAATAAATAAAATTTGAGATTATTAAAATCCGATAACCCAAAAATTAAAACCCACCCCTCCTCCCCTTTCTTCTCCGTGATGCTAAAGATTATTTAATTTTGAGTAAATTACAAAAATATCCTTTAAATATAATTAAAATTAGATCTTATTCTTAAACTTTAATAAGTACGCTAAGTGTCATTTGTTTGAAAATTTATTAAGATTTATGTCCTTTATACTAACAGAAGTTAACTGTTTTTGTTAGTTTTATATAAGTGACAGTTTTACCCTTATTGCTTAAAGGACTAAATGCGCAATATACATCAATCTTTTACTTTCGTTCTTTTACGTTTTCTTTTATCTACATCCTTTTTACTCTTTTTTCCACAACTTCTATTTTATAACTTATATTAACATGATTAATTATTTAAATAAAATTTATATAATATAACTTTATTTTACAAATATTTAGATGATCGTTTTAATTAACGATCGGTTTTAATGACCGTATTAAAAATTTTGATGACCGTTTTAAAACTTTTACAAAAATATATTTGATGACCGTTTTAAAATTTTATAAAATATAAATTTGTTACTCTTTTTTTTACTCTTTGTTTTTATTCTATGAGTTTTAATGACAGTTTTAAAAACCAACTAGTTTTCTAGTGACTAGTTTCAAGAGCGACTATTAAACTACACTTGTTGTAAAATGTAACAAATGGTTTAAAAGAAATAATATAAAAACTAGCATGCTTATAAATTCGAGTGGTTTTAGTTTTTTTATTTTATCACCCACACGCATGACGTGTTTATCAGGATATATACAAAGTTGTTGGATCTAGAAAGGCTGTTGCAACCAAAACCAAGTCACTTAGAAGATTTTGGTATAACAAACAAAGGACTTCCGAAGCTAAGTATGGAACTTCTGAAGGAAGAAGGAGCTCTTCCGAAGACAAAGTGTAAAACACACTTCCGAAGGAAAACTCCAACTTCCGAAGACAAAGAACCTACTTCCGAAGATCAAGACTTAGAGAGAAAGATCTGAAGTCAACTTCCGAAGTACAGAAGTCCTCAAAGCCTCGGAAGCATAGAAGCCTCTTCCGAAGTATAAGTGGCTTCGGAAGAACTTGTTCTTCCGAAGCCAATTAACCTTCGGAAGACACTCCTATTATCCAGTGGACATAAGTATGGCCTCTCTGACACTCCGCTGCAAATCTCTGAGATACTGCATGGCGTTTTCTCAAAAGCCATGTAGTTGACCATACTTTAATCCACTGTTTACCTTTTTATGTTAGTACAGTTGCCATCTTTAGTTGATGACAAAAGGTAAGTCATGGACATGTCATGACTACCATATCTTAGATAATACTTTATCTAAGATACCTTAACTTTAGCATTGTAGTATATGCTTTAGTCTTAGGTTTCCAGCTGGTATCAAAGTGTACCAGCTGTTGTAGTAGATCTAGTATATAGTTTCTCATTGTAACTCTTGTTCATGCTTGTAAGAGTCTTGTAATATCTTGAGTTGAGAAGTAATATACACAAGTGCCTTGAAAAATATATTTCTGCTTGTTCCTTTGCTACTTATTATATTATTATCAACTCTTGTAAAAGACATTACTTCATCTGAATTGAGTGTTTCCATAAGTGAGTTTGAGAGAAATACAAGTGTTTAAGTGACAAACCCGATCCTGCAATTGGTATCAGAGCTTTTTAGGCTCTTGATTGCGTGATCTTACCATCCTAATCAACCAGTTTTTCACTCCTCCTTATACCTCACTCAAAAATGGCCCTCAACAAATCTGAAGTAGAGATGGGGACGATGACCAAAGCTCCCATCATCACCCCTGAAAACTTCAGGTCTTGGAGCAGAAGAATGGAAGGCTTCATCAGGTATCAAGACAGCAAGATGTGGCAATCCATTGTCAATGGTCCGTATAAGCCAAAAGTAGCTGGTGGAAACGGTGCCATGATTAAGAAAGCCGTTGAAGATTACTCTGATGAAGACAGGAAGAAGCTTGACATAGACAGCAATACTATGACTGTTCTTATGATTGCAATTCCAAACTCTATCATGGTGGGGTTTGAGCATTGTAAGTCTGTCAAAGAACTCTTTGATGCGCTTGCTCAAATGTACTCAAGCTCAAATGATTCCAAGAAGGACTCACTGAAGCAGCAGTTTGAGAACTTCACCTATGTTGCTGGAGAGACTCTTAGCCAGCAATATTTCAGGTACATGGACCTCATTTCTTCCCTTCAATCTATGGGAATTACTCATGAACTTAGAGACCTTACAAGAAAGTTCATGAGTGCTCTACCCAATGAGTGGACATTCTACTGTGTCTCCATCAAGAGAACAGAGAATCTGAATACACTCACCATGACCGAACTCTATGGGATCCTTGATGGATACCGTTTGGAAATGGAAAGTAAGAGAGGTCATCAGACAAGCAGACCCTTGAGTCTTCCTGCTAGCAACGCTTTAATGGTTGCTGAAGGCTCAGGAATCTCCCAGTCTCAGCAGTACCTGACTTACACCCAGCAGCCATCTTGTTCCTCTGGGCCTTACATCACATTTCCTGAGACTCCAAGGTCTCAACAAGCTCAGCAAAGCTCCTTTCAGGACAGCTGTGCATTTGTCTCAGGAAGTGGACACTCAAATGACTATCAATACTGCTTTGATGATCTAGAGTGTTTTAGCCCGGATGACGTGGAATACGTGGACATAGTCCAACAAATGGCTCTTCTAACCTACAGAGCAAAGAAGTTCTTTAAGAGAACTAGAAGGCAATTCCCTCAGAACCCAATCAACAACAAATTTGGGTTTGACAAAAGCAAGGCCAAATGTTACAATTGTAACCAACTTGGTCATTTTGCAAGGGAATGCAAGGCTCCCAAGTCCAACCCGGGAACCCCACAGGCCTCCACACATCCTCTACACCAAAGCCCACCGGAAAGTCAACAGAGACTGCTGCAATGGCTCAATAAGTTGACTGGAGCTTCATGTTCAGGATGTGACTCCTGCTCAAGCACTCATGGCCGGAACAGATGAAAACAAGGTATATGAACATCTCTGTACTCTTGCCTGTATTGCTAAGGTAAACTATATCAGAACTACAATATGGAAATTAAATCTGATATTGAGTCTTTAAATGTTTTAAAATCTGACTTTAAAAGGGTTGAATCTAACTACCAAAGAAAAATTGAGGAGTTAGAGAAAACTGTGTCCCTCTTAAAACATGAACATACAAACTACAAGACTCAAATCAAGGATTTAATATTCAAATTGAATGAGGCTCAAGCCCAGCTTGTCACTGCTGAGGCTCAAGCCAGGAAGTATGCTATTTCCGAGCAAAACTTCCAAGCCATTCTTACATCATCCTCTCACTCAAAACTTTGTTACCAAAACAAAGGTGGGTTGGGAACCAATGAAATTTCTCCACCACATTCTTATGAGTCTATAAGACAACCAAGGTGTGGTACTGAAGAGCAAGAGGTTCCATCGGCTGACACACCTTCTCATGAGTCAAAGAATGATGCAACTATGGAGACCATCACAGGGAAGGATCAAGTAATTATGCCCTCCCCTGCCAATGATGATCAAACCCTGACCACCAAAGCCAGAAGAAGCAGAGCTAAGGCAGCCAGAAAAACTGCCAAGAAAGTGGCTGAGTCCAAGCTAAAGATAGACCCAAAGCAAAATGGTGTATCCATCTCAGCTGGATTCCAGGTGATTGGAAATTCTGATTCAGGAAAAGAGTGCAGTACCAGTACTCCTATCCTACCAAAGGATCAGAAATTAAAGGGAAAGGTTGCTGATGAAGAGAAAAAGAACAAGAAACAGCAATCCTCTCATTCCCAAAAGGTTAACATTGCATGCATATAATGTGGTCTGCAAAACCACATGGCCAAAGATTGTTACTACAATCCTGCTAGCACACATTATGCAAATAATATTAAAAAGGAAGGAGTCAGGGAAGGTTTCTCATTTGGACCATATCAAATGGTTCAAGTGATGAAAAAAGGGAAAGCTTGTTTCCGAAGCAAGGCTTCTTTCGGAAGAAATTCTTCTTCCGAAAGGAAAAAGGCTTCGGAAGTTAAAGCTGTAAAGACTCAGAAAAACAAAAGAGTCCCCTTAAAACCATCCCAGAAGAAGACTGCTTCGGAAGAAAAGGTGGTGAAGGTTTCTTCCGAAAAGAAAGAAGCTTCGGAAGAATGCCAAGCTACAAAAGCTTCAACAAGCTCATCCTCTATGATCAACCAAGGGATGGAATGGAAGATCAAGGAAGATGTTGTAGCCCAAACCTCTTCTTCAAAGACATCCATTGAACCCCATGCATAATTTTGGTTCAATTATGTCATTATCATTGGAAGAACCCAAGACCAATAAGGCTTGGGTTTCCAATCAAAACTAATTATCTCATCTTATGTGCAGGGACATCCATATGACAAGAATAACAACATTTGGATTGTAGATAGTGGATGCTCCAGGCACATGACAGGGAACAGATCTCTCCTTCAACAATTTCAACATTATGATGGAGGTCCTGTCCAGTTTGGAGGTGAGGCCGGAGGATATATTTCTGGCAGAGGAAGTATATCCAATGGAAAGTTAAAGGTTGACAAAGTTAATTTTGTCAAACAGCTTGAACACAACCTGTTAAGTGTTTCTCAATTCTGTGATCAAAAGCATCAAATGCTTTTCACAGAACATAAGTGCATTATCCTCAAACCCGGGATGACAATTCCTCAGCAATTGATGCTTCTTAGATCTCCCAAGAAAGGGGATATGTACAAGCTAGATATGAACAATGCTTCCCCAATGGGAGAAGTATCATGCTTTCTTTCCAAAGTTGATGGTGATGAGTCAACACTATGGCATAAACGAATGTGTCATGTCAATTTTAAGACAATGAATAAATTGGCTAAAAATAACTTGGTACATGGTTTGCCTAAAAAGGAATTTTTCTGCAAAGATAACTGTTTGCTTGCCTGAAAGGGAAACAACACAGGACTTCTCATAAATCCAAAGTTGTTAACTCCATCACCACTCTATTACACTTATTGCACATGAATCTATTTGGTCCCACAAGTATAATGAGCATTGGAAGGAAATCATATTGCCTTGTGATTGTTGATGATTTTACTAGATTTACATGGGTATTCTTTTTAAGAACCAAGATGAAAATCTGAAACTTTAAAATCTTTTATTCTTAAAATAAAAAATCAAGTTGATCACAATGTTAAAATAATTAGAAGTGATCAAGGGACTGAGTTTAAGAACCTAGTTCTTGACTCATTTTGTAACTCAAAAGGGATTGCCAGACAATATAGTGCTCCTAGAACTTCTCAACAAAATGGTGTTGCTGAGAGGAGAAATAGGACACTTATTGAGGCTGCTCGGACTATGTTAGCTGATTCAAAGCTGCCTCTAACATTCTGGGCAGAGGCAGTCAGCACTGCATGCTATGTGCAGAACAGAGTTCTTGTAGTAAAGCCACATGGAAAAACCCCTTATGAGTTATGGAACAAGAGGCCACCGTTCATTGGCTTTCTAAGGTCCTTTGGCAGCAGGTGTACCATACTTAACACAAAAGACAATTTGGCAAAATTTGCTGAAAAATCGGATGATGCTATCTTTGTTGGATATTCCTCCTACTCTAAAGCTTATAGAGTTTATAATATTAAAAACCAACAATTTGAGGAATCTTCCAACATTGTAGTCAATGAGCACACTCCTTGTGTTAGGGGGAATGGCCCTGATCATATCTTTGATTTAGAATTGTTTCCAAACTATTCTAAACCATCTTGTGAGAATGTTTCAGCTGGAACAGGTGTTCAAAGTGATTCTGATGAAGATCAACTGTTTGAGCTTCCCAGACCTATTCCAAGTTCTCCAAGAGTTACAGCAAATCAAGTTCCCACTATTGAAAGATCTGACAGTATAACCATTTCAAGAGATAGTGGTACTTCAACAAGGGATTCACCTGCTGACTTTCAAATCTCTTCAGGTGACTCTGCACAACACCAAGCTGATGAAAGCACCATCTTGAAGGAAGGAACAGCAACTGTTAATGATGCTTCACAGCAAAGAAATGATGATGTTTTCTTTTTCATTCAATCAGTCCTCATTGAATGAGTTTGAAACAACAGCTGGACCAAGTATTCAAGCTCCTGAGCAAAATATGTCCAATTTGGACTTATCTTTGCAACTGGAGGTGATTCCTAGACTCAGGATTCATAACACTCATCCAGCTGAAAACATCATAGGGGAAGTCTCTGAAGGTGTGAGAACAAGAGGACAAACTCACAATGGGAATGTCTGCTTGTACTCATGCTTTTTATCCCAAATGGAACCCAAGAAGGTGGAAGATGCCTTGAAAGATAGTAGCTGGGTTGAATCAATGCAAGAGGAGCTGCTTCAATTCAAAAGACAAAAGGTTTGGAACCTATGTCCGCTACCATCTGGTCAAGTACCTATAGGCACTAAATGGGTATTCAGAAAACAAGAGAGATGATAGAGGCTTGATTATCAAGAACAAGGCAAGACTGGTGGTTCAAGGATACACTCAAGAGGAGGAGGAACGATTATACTGATGTCTTTGCACCTGTGCAAGACTTGAGGCAGTTAGGATCTTCCTTGCTTATGCTGCATCCAAGAATTTCACTGTCTACCAGCTTGATGTCAAGTGTGCCTTTCTATATGGGGATATAGATAGGGAAGTCTATGTATGCCAACCTCCAGGATTTGAAGATCCACAGCATCCAAACTATGTGTGCAAGTTGGATAAAGCTCTATATGGGCTGCACCAAGCACCTAGGCTGTGGTATGAGACATTGTCTTAATTTCTCCTGAAGAATGGTTACACTAGAGGTACCATTGATAAGACTCTTTTCATAAGAAAGTCTGGGAAAGACATCTTGCTCGTTCAAGTCTATGTTGATGATATCATATTTGGTTCCTCAAATGACCAAATGTGTAAAGACTTTGAGAGCATTATGAAGAAGAAGTTCGAGATGAGTTCCATGGGAAAAATGGACTTTTTCCTTGGAATCAGGTAAAGCAATTGAAGGAAGGGTCTTCATCAATCAATCAAGTATGTCAATGATATCTTAGACGATTTGATATGAAGGATTGTAAAGCAGCAAAAACACCTATACCCAGAAACCACAATCTCTGCCCTGATTCTGAGGGGGAGGATACTGATCAACATCAGTACAGAGCGATTATGGTTCTCTGATGTATCTCACAGCAAGTAGACCTGATATCATGTTTGCAACTTGCATTTGTGCAAGATATCAGGCTGCTCCAAAGGTGTCTCACCTAATAGCTGCCAAGAGAATTCTCAGATACCTCAAAGGAGCACCTAAACTAGGTCTCTGGTATCCAAGAAATAGTGATTTTAATCTCTATGGTACTCTGACAGTGACTGATGGATGGTGGCTGCAACATCAACAAGAAATCAACATCTGGTGGATGTCAATTTCTTGGTGGAAGGATCATCTCATGGCAATGCAAGAAGCAATCCTGTGTCTCTACATCAACGCTGAAGCTGATACATTGCTTGCTTGCTGCTGCTAGTTGCTGTGCTCAGCTCCTGTGGATTCAAAACCAAAGTATTCAACTTCATGAGCACTCCTATCCACATTGACAACAACAGTGTTATATCCATTACTGAAAATCCAGTAAAGCACTCCAAGACTAAGCACATTGATATCAGGTATCATTTCATTAAGATATTCATGAGAAAAATCTTATCAAACTAATCAAAGTTGACTCAAATGAACAATATGCTGATTTGTTCACCAAAGCCTTTGATGAACAAAGATTTAAATATCTCATTACAGCTATTGGGATGATAAACATTGATTAGTTAATCTCATTTGAAAACCTTTTAATGTGTAAAGTCTCATGTCAAAAAATCTAAGCCCTGTTACAAAAGATCTTTTTCTAAATTTTATCTAAGTATGAATTCTTCCGAAGAGAAATTAACCCTCGGAAGATATTTTACATATCTTCCGAAGCAAATTTCTCCCAGGATATTTTCTTCTCGGAAGAGTGTTAAGTCTCGGAAGAAGCGATTGATTTCATATCAGATCTACTTCCGAAGCTTTAACACACTCCACTTGAAAAGCAACATATACTCTCGGAAGTAATTAAATTACCTTCGGAAGTAAATTTGCCTTCGGAAGAATATTACCTTCGGAAATACTTTATACTCGGAAGAAAGATTTTACTGTGTAACGGAAATCTTTTGGGCCCACACACTGTAAAAAGTAAAGATTTTGTTAATGATGTCGGATTATTTAAATGGTCTAACCTTACCGCCCATGTCACATCATCCACTGAAACCTCACATCGTCTTATCCAAACCCCTTTAAACCGCCATTCCACCCATTTAAATACTTCCGGTTAATCACTTACATCCTTTTTACCCAAATTACTGCCCTAAAAGCTTTCTTCTTCTCCAATTTACCTTATTCCGAACTATCTTTCTGTCATCTTCTTCAATGGCACTAAACCCTCAGCACAACAGGTCGCACTCCTTGATTCTTCAAGGGATGTTGACTTCTCAGACATCATTTCTTTTCTGACCCAATCTTCATACTACACCGCTCTGACTGTAAACCCCACAATTTACTCAAACCAAATGTCTGAATTTTGGGCAAATGGTCGGATTGAAACCCTAAATGGGGTTCGTGTTATTCGGTCGAGCATTTGTGGCCAGGAGTTGGTCATATCTGAACAGATCATCAGGGAGCATCTCGAGCTTCATGATGAGGGCGCTCCAACGGAATTCCCCAAAACAGATTTGACAATTCTTATCTCCAAATGGGATACGGTGGAGATGTCAGCAGGTCAACTGTCTACAAATTCAACTTCTCCTACAAATGGAAGTTCCTGCTGCATGTGGTTCTTCACTGTTGTCTAATAAATCTGGGGGATGGGATCAAATCCCATATGAACTTGGGTGCCTAGTTCATGGGTTGGTACAAAGCCTCCGCTTCAACTATTCAAGGTTTGTGCTGACTAACCTAATGGGAAATCTTCAAAGGGACACATTCTTCATGTATCCCAGGTTTCTCCAGCACATAATCAACTGTGAGCTAGAACCAGGGCAAGCTTGTCTGTGAGCTGCTCTTACTGCTCCTCAAATGAGGCCGACCATCTTCAAGACCTTGAGAGAGTGTCCACCAACTTCACTGGAAGAGATACTGCACTTCTTCCAGGTATGATTGAGCCAATGGCTCCTGGTGACATCCCTGTTAACCCCACAGGTGATGAACCCACACCACGCAACTACCCTCACTCTGCCAAATCTACCTTCTCCACCCATTACATTTACCTATCAGAGACGTCCCAAACGAACCCTTGTTCAATCTACTCTGATTGAACAAGCTCTCCTGTTCTATCCAAAAAGGCTAGAGTGGAACAAAGGGCTCCCACTCAGCCTGAGGTCCAACCATCCTTCACAATTGACCTCAATATGGGTCTTGAGTCTCCTCAGTCTCAGACCCATGAGCCCGAAACCCAAGCTGATAGCCCTCAGGGAGAGTCTCTATACTCCCTGAGCAGCCAAAAAGGGACAACCCTATCACAGGCTCAATGCCTTAGACATTGATCAAAGTCCCGGGTCATTAGGTTTCAATTCCTATCCTTTACTGACCTTTTGACTGGAGTTGGTGAAGAGATTATGTCTCTTAAAGGCAATGAAGTTGATCCACAACACCCTCTCAAGGATCAACAGAGCCTAGAGAGACCCCTTCTCTAGCCCCATCAGCAAAGCCTTACACACGAGGTGAGTCCCATGATGTGGAGGGGACTCATGTAGATTCAGCTGCCACTACTGAAGGAGCCTCAATGGATCCTCAGGACAGTGGTAACGAACTGAGACTGAATCTACAGCAACCATGCCCTTGATGACTCTGAAAGAGACATCATTGTGCAAGGGAAACCAGGGCGCAAAGAAACCACATCTGGTGGTGAGGATGAACATACCAGGTATGTTACCTCATCTCCCCATGATTCTTCAAAAGAAGATGAGGGAAGTATGAATGAACTCACCATTCAAGACCTACTTTCTAAAGTTCCAAACCTTGAATCTAAGGTTAGGACTTTAGAGGATAGGTCTGCCACTCAGCAACTTGAGATTGAAACTCTCAAGGCCAAACTAGCTGAGAGAAACAGATTGAGAGGTCTGTTAGGCATGTACCAATTCAGGTCTCCTTGACCTCTTCCTCTAGCTCATCAAGCTCTCAGGATGATGCTACCAAAAAGGGAGAGAGTGTTCAGAGACAAAGTCTAAGACAGGTGGAAACCCAAAGTCAAGCTCTCACTTCCTTGAGCTCAAAGTACCCTATGCAACAAGCTGCAATTTTCCCTGAGCCTCCTCCAGTTGTTTTTCAAGTGGATCAAGGATGATCCAAGATCTCAATAGGTTCTTTAACAAGTTCCTATTGGAATCCCTTATAGAACAGCCCAGCCCTGATATGTCTGTGATTTACTTTGGAGCTCAAGAGCTTCAGAGGTTGAATGCACCTTCTACCACTATCGAGGAAGTTGGTCAACCTAAGGTCTAAGTGGAACCTGAGATTAACTTCGAACGGGAAACAAGGACTGATGGCCCAGCAACTGAAACAGTTGTGACAGAAAGTGTATTTTCACAGACTTCCGAAGCACAATTCAAAGCCTCGGAAGAACAATCGCAAACTTCCTAAGCTGAGATTGTTGCTGCGGAAGGACTATTCTCACTATCCGATGATCTAATAGTCATAGATGCAATTCTGGAACTTGCATCTGAGGTTAATAGGGAGGATTTTCTCACCCAACCTTTAGCTCTGACATCTGCATTAACTCCAGCTCCCATCTCTACTACCCAACCTGGATCTTCCATCCAAGAACCCCCAAAGTCTAGTACTTCCGAAGACATCAAAGGAAAGAGGAAGATGACTTCGGAAGAGCTTCAGGAGGAAGAAAGGTTGGAGAAGCTTAAAAGAAAAGGTAGGCTTCCAACTGGAAAACTGTTAGCTGCAAGTACCAAAGCAGCTGCAGCCAACCAGGAGGCAGTCAACAACCGAAGAAGAGTAGAGGTCATAGATAGACTTGTTGGTCTAGGGGCTGCAACTGAAGATGTACTCCTACTACCATTAGAGGAGTTAATAGAGCTGGAAAAGGCAACCTTGCTGCTAAAACAGCAAAAAGAAGAAGCTGCAAGGTTGGCCTTAGAAGAAGAAAGGGAGAGAAAGGAAAGAGAAGCTGATCTGCAGCTCAGGAGGGAAAGGATAACCTTCCTACTCTCCAGAGGTTTTTCTCAAAAAGAGTTGTCTCCACATAACAATGATACGATCTTATGGCTCTTCAACAAAGAGCAAGATCAAATGGAGAAAGAGAGAAAGAGAGCTGCAAGGGAAAAGCTTTTACAAAAGAAGAAGAAGGAAGAGGAAGCAGGACTGACTGCTGCCAAGAAGATAGGTGAGAAAGCCTGGATGAAGAGTTATCTCAAAGCTCATGGCTTATCTGGCAGGCAGGTGGGTCCCATGTTAGAAAAGACTCTCCAGCGACATGTCAGTGACATTAAGGCTGACATTCGCGCGGGGGAGAGGAAGGAGATGTATAGAAGGGGACAGGGGATGACCTTCAAAGCAACCACTCAACCCAAACTCCAAACCCAACCTCAACCTGAACCTATACCCTTTCTCTTCCCAATCAAAACTGAACCAACTTCTGAACCATTCACCCCTGAACCTACACCATCACACCTACCAACCTCTTCACCTCAACCACCTAAACTACCTATCCTCCAACCCAAAACCTTAGCCAGAACCCAAACGCCTCAACCTACCCATCAACCCATCAAACCATCCCCTCAGCCTTCTAAACATCTCTCCATGGAAGAATTCAAGGCAGTCAAGACAAAGCTCATAAACTGCACAACACTGAGCGACATCTCCTGTGAGGAGGATTCAGTCAATTTGACCTATGTTGACGGATTCTCAAGTTCCCTCACAAGAGATCAATTTCTTGATCTGCCCAGAGAAACTTTGGACCAAGCTGCAAACCTCCTTGGCCTCAATTCAGACACTTTGAATGAGGAAGAAAAGAAGCTAAGGAGAAAGCCGGTGACTCTACTGGATACTAAGAAAGGAGACAGGGTACCAAGACAACCTCTTGCACCCAGAAAGAAGATCATCCAGTGCAGGTTCGAAGACTCTTCTCACAACTTTGTTGTTGAAAGAGAGAATGGAGAGCTCAACAGGCTGAGTGCCTCATCTCTGCTACACTTAAGCAGGTTTGACATTGCTGAGTTAGCAGAGAAGCCATTCTCCAACCCTTCAAACTCCGATGTAGCTGCCCACATCAGAAATCATCAAGGCAGCCTTCACATGGCCGAGCTTACTGCTAGAAGCAACGTTGAAGAGGAGTTGAAACTGAGAGAGGAGGAGGAAAGGAAGGGATCAGCAACCAAAGGCAAAGCCTTTCTACAAATGGTTGAAGGTCCTGAACTTGAGTCCATAGTTAGATGGGAGTATGATTATAACTCCCGTCAACTAACTCTCTTCAGGGGGACACAACAGAGGGTACATGTCATTCAAAGCGATAGACTGGATCTCCTATCCACCAATGACTTGTACAAGCTTCTCAACACTACTTCAGGGAAGAACAAAGAGATAGACAAATACCTTTTGTCCCTGGTGCTGAAGGCTTTGAGAAGCAGAAATAAGTGAAGTTTTGGTAGCATCAGCCTAGGGGGAGTTTGTTGGATCTAGAAAGGCTGTTGCAACCAAAACCAAGTCACTTAGAAGATTTTGGTACAACAAACAAAGGACTTCCGAAGCTAAGTATGGAACTTCCGAAGGAAGAAGGAGCTCTTCCAAAGAAAAAGTGTAAAACACACTTCCGAAGGAAAACTCCAACTTCCGAAGACAAAGAACCTACTTCCGAAGATCAAGACTTAGAGAGAAAGATCTGAAGTCAACTTCCGAAGTACAGAAGTCCTCAAAGCCTCAGAAGCATAGAAGCCTCTTCCGAAGTATAAGTGGCTTTAGAAGAACTTGTTCTTCCGAAGCTAATTAACCTTCGGAAGACACTCCTATTATCCAGTGGACATAAGTATGGCCTCTCTGACACTCCGCTGCAAATCTCTGAGATACTGCATGGCGTTTTCTCAAAAGCCATGTAGTTGACCATACTTTAATCCACTGTTTACCCTTTTACGTTAGTACAGTTGCCATCTTTAGTTGGTGACAAAAGGTAAGTCATGGACATGTCATGACTATCATATCTTAGATAATACTTTATCTAAGATACCTTAACTTTAGCATTGTAGTATATGCTTTAGTCTTAGGTTTCCAGCTGGTATCAAAGTATATCCGGCTATAGGATCTAGTATATATAGTTTCTCAACTCTTGTTTCATGCTTGTAAGAGTATTGTAATATCTTGAGTTGAGAAGTAATATATACAAGTGCCTTGAAAAATATATTTCTGCTTGTTCCTTTGCTACTTATTATATTATTATCAACTCTTGTAAAAGACATTACTTCATCTGAATTGAGTGTTTTCATAAGTGAGTTTGAAAGAAATACTAGTGTTTAAGTGACAAACCCGATCCTGCAAAAGTCATATTAAACAATCAAATAAATTTTGAGTAGTTGTAACCTTACCGACCTTCATGTGGGTGCGAAACGATCACGACATTGCACAATGGTATAAACTAGATTAGCAGGCTCACATTGGCTTGTCGTTGTAAGATAGATTGGTTAGCATATAATCGTTTAAAAACAATAACTTAGTAATAGTATTTCACATATTCGATTCAAGAAATATTTGTAATAAAAGACTACAAAAAGCATTAGTTAATACAATAAACTCAATATACATAAATTCTAAAATCGTGAAAAATAACTTTTTCTGTGAACTAAAAAGCCTACCAAAATCTCCTACAAAATATTAATAATATAAATAAATTGAATATATATAAATAATTTATTAACATAAAAGAAAGTTTTTTTATATAAAAAGTCTCTAAATAACAGTTGTAGCCTATAGAAGAAAACTAGATAAGTCGAGCTAGAATTCTATTCTAGGGTGCATAAAGTGGTACATTATGCATCATGAATTAGGAATATGTGAATTGTATTATATGTAACTTAACTGGAGTAAGTATATAAAAGTGATACACTATGCATCATGAATCATGAATTAGGAATATGTGAATTGTATTATATGTAATTTAGCTGGAGTAAGTAAGTTATGTAATATATATATATATATATATAATCACAATAAAAATCTAAAAGTGACAACAAGAGCAAACAAAATAAAAGCCTACATGATTACAGCTTCCACGATCTCATATACGACGAGCCAACGAAATTCGATTAACATTTTAATTCTTTTTATTTGTTTTAAAAAATATTATAAACTGTCTAATTTTTATTGTTTTTATGAGAAAAATGAATACTAAATTGAACAAATAAAAATATCTATATTTTAAAAATATTTAATAAGATTATATATTATGAAAAATATTTAAACTAATTAGTTAAAAATTATCTAAGATAAGTTTGTAAATGATTAAGTGGTGAGAAAAATAGAAAGAATCAAAGAAAGTAAATAAAATTAAGAAAAGAGAAAGAAAATAAAATATTAGTATAAGTTACATATTTCGTCCTAAAAATTATAAAGGTAAAATAGTCATTTACTAGTAAACTAACAGAAAAGTTAACATCAGTTAGTGTAAAGGATAGAAAACGTAGTAAATTTTCAAATAAAATACACTCAGTGTACTTATTAAAGTTTAAGGATAAAATCCGTAATTTTGGTAATACTTGAAATGTCAATATTTGTAATTTACTTTTTAATTTTTGCTTTTACGAGCCGGGTTTCTTCAAACTATTATTGAACTCCATCATTTCAAATTCTTCATTTAATCCATCCTAGTTTATGGGTCTATATATCTGCTTTAAGTTCATGTGTTTTTTTGTTTAATGAGTATAATGAATTAAGAGGACTCTTCGTGTTTTTTCATACAATTTTTGGTAATGTATGATTTTTAGCTGTTGTAAAATCATTGAAAATGGAAAAACCAAAAATGAATTTGAGTACAATTGAGAACAAATCTTCTGATCAAATTGTTCATGAATTAGTCCTTGCAGAGGCCTTGGACACGGTACAACTCACGTTAAAAGCACCATTAATTAACACATTCTCATATATTACTACACTAACTTTAGTAAACCTATATATTACACGAGTTACTCCAACATCCATTAGAGTATCCACAATCTCAACATACCTGAAGTATTGTTAAGTCATGGTTTCACCTACCTTAAAGGTGAAGTTTTCAAACTGCTGCTTCAGGAGATCCTTCTTGTTCTCCTTTGCTTCAGTAGACCCCTCATACATCAGCTTCAGTGCTTCCCATAGTTGCTTGGTAGTTTTGCACTTCTTGAAGCCTCTGTAGATGGAGTTTGGAAGAGCAGTTTGAAGGGTTGTCATGGCTTTCTGATCAATCTCTATTCTTTTCATGTCTGCTTCAGAGTGATTAGCCACAGCCTTAGGAATCATACCACCACCAGTAGCAGAAGTGGTGCTTGGTATGTAAGGTCCTTCAACAACAGAGTCCCACATCCTGGAGTCTTGAGACTTGATGAAGCCTTCCATTCTTTGGCACCAAGTATCAAAGTCTTCAGGAGTGATCAGTGGAGACTTTGTCATAGTTCCAGTTTCCATATCAGCTTTGGTAATAGCTGCCATTTGAGTTGTTAAGTATTTTGTGTGTGTGAGAGATCTTAAGATGGTGAGATCTTATATCAAGAGCCTGAACTGCTCTGATACCAAATGCAGGACCGGTGAAGGGTATGTACTTACAACACAACAACACAATGGGGAGAGTTGCTTAGAACACTTAATAGATTAAATATGGAACTGGTTAACTTTTATGAAAGATGCTAAGAACACAAGTAAATATGAGACAGAACAAGATGGCAAACAATATAAGTAATTGATTTTCAAGAATGTTGTATATTGCTTCTCAAATTCTATTACAAATGTTACAAAGCATACATTAGAAAGTTACAAGTACTTGAGATACTTTATATTACATCCTACAGCCGGCCATACTTTAAAAGCCAGCTGGATACAATTGACTAGACAACTACAAAATCAAATGTAGAGTCAAAAGGCAGACCTGTCTTTTGACTAGTGACTATGACATGCCATAACATCCTAATATATTACAAAAAGGATAAAAGTACATAAAGTAGAAAGCATGAACTCAAGACTTCAATGTACAGTTACCAAAAGCATGGACCTTTTCATCAACTCATGTAAGTTGGTGACTTATACAGAGTTGCAACGGAAAAGTGGTTCAGCTTTATGGTAAAGTACATCAGATAAAGACATATCTCTAAAAGTCTTCGGAAGAAATCTGTCTTCACTCTTTGGCTTCGGAAGACTTCACTTTTGGATTCGGAAGATGTTGGTCTTGGCTTTGGAAGATTTTACACTTAAATTATTTCTAGTGCATGGTGTAAAACTTCCGAAGCATTTCTACTTCTGTTCTTCAGTGCATGCATGTAGAGAGACTTTGGATGTTTTGGCTGCAACAGACTTATAGGAATCCTTGTGTGTGTGTGTGTATAAGATGTTTTAGAAGTTTAAATTCTAATACCGGTGGTGGCAAGGTGGCCGACGGTGGTGGCAGCGAGGTGGGATGGCATCAGCGAACTCCGCAGACAGGGAGGGGTACGGGTGGTGTGGATTTGATTATATTATTATAATTGTTATAATTATATTATTATCAAGATTTAGGGGTGAATTCATCATTTTATTAATTTTAACAAAATAAATATTAACGATCATTTGACACAGGGACGAAACGTGTTACTAAACATGTAATTTCTCCATCCCAAGAACAAAATGTGAAATTTGAGCGAACCTTAGGGACAATCCGTGTAATTTAATCTAAATTTAATTTTAACAAAATTAACTTTCATTAAAAAATTATTGATGAAACACTTTATTTATTTTTAAAAAAAAAGTTAATTTGATTAACATAAATAGTAAACGAACATCCACTAGGAAAATTATTTTTATATACTAATTTGTAAGTTTAATCGTGGTGACGACATGTAAAAAGTTATAGAAGAAACATGGGTGGAGTTGACGTATACATGCTAAAAAAATCATATGACTCATTAGTTATTTTGTTTTATTAGAGATGCTGACGTGAAACAGAGCCCTCATGTTGTCTACCCATGCTTCATATTTTGTTTACTTCGATTGTAACACGTATTGCTATCTCCTTTGAAGCTGTATTTGTTTTCCAATTGTATTGTACTTCATGATCAATTGAATGAATTGTACGTTGAATGCATATTTCCTTGACTTTTAAGCTCAACTTGGTAATTACTAATTTAGCCTTGCTAAATTTGCCAGTGTAGTGTAAACCCCTAGTATCACCAATGAATATTGCTCAAGTGGTACTAGTCACTCTAAAGATCCACATTTGAAGCCACGTAATACTCAATCTTCTCTAAACAGAGAGAAATTAGGAGGCATTTCCGTTGCATCACATGCCACTACTTGTGCGTATATTTATACATAACCAAAACATATTAAGTTCATGTTTTAGGTATCGATGGATAGAGAAATTGATACTTTCAAAATATTACAGCTCTTAATCATCTTTAGTCTATGTCTTGACACCACAGTGGTAGCTGCATATGATCAAAATGAAAGAAAGGTACATCAAGTTTCAACACTCTTTTTTGTTATGAAAGTCCATGTTGTTAGCGATGCAAACCCTTAATCGACCGGGTTCAGCTAATTCACAGTCCAACAAATAACGATAGGAGTCAGAGTTCGACGTACCACACAAAGACGTCTAGGTTATTCAACAAATTGTTACCTTTAGTGTTAACTTCGTTTCATCACGTCATGTGTCTGAGTGACTGTAAAAATAGAGCACCATCAGGCAAAACAACTTAATTCAAGAGGACACAAGTTGTTCTTAATTACTTGATCCACCAGATGGTCACTGTTTGAATGCAGGAACGCAGAAACCGCTTCCATGCAACACATATATGAGCTCCACCCCTATATATGTGTTCAAGTGCATACTCTAGGACTGTTACAAAAACTATATAAGCAAAGAAAATTTGTTCTTTAAATAAAAGCTTGACCTGATACCTCGCGCGATGCGGTGGGAGTCACTGAAGCACTTTCCCGACCTACTTTAAACACCGATTATATTTGAGTATTATTATTCTTTTTCTTCATGTTCTTGTTATACCTATGTAAATATTCAATATGTATATACTTTTAATATTTAAGTAGTATAATAATTAATTCAAATAGTATTTTAGTTAAAAAAATAATATTAGTAAATATGATTAATAAAATAGTTCTTATGTAATAAATTAAATAATGTTATGTAGTATTAAATAATGTATAAATTAGGAGAAGTTTGTTAAATGGGGCCAATTAGAAAGTAGTGCAATAAGCAATTGTATCATCTTACACACCAAATTGAATACTATGGGTTTTGAAATGGAGAGTAATCTTAGTAAAATAATGGCGAAAATCATTTGATTTTGTTTCATGGGGGGGTACGTACGTACGTAGCCATTCATAGTGTACATGGGAGCTTCTCCAGTTGAGAAGACGTTGAGCTGGATTGCAAATGATCACCTTAGTCTTCTCTCGGAGATCATTGGAGAGTAAGTTTGTTGAGAAATTAAGTAACTTGATGTGTAGAGAATGCTTTTTCATTAAAACGTACATTGGCATTTGCCAGTGAAACAGTAGCAACAGAATCCAAGTTGCATAGTTATGGAAGGAGCTTCAATGGTTTTGTGGCAAATTTGTTACCTCATGAAGCAAAACAACTCTCACGTAAGTTATATTTAATTTGAACGTACTATATTAGAAGAAATAGCTAGCTAGGAAAACTCACCCATAGATGCGAAATCTTGTATTGTCTTGCAGATAAAGAAGGAGTTCTATCAGTGTTCCCAAACACCATGCGTGAGCTTCACACAACCAGATCCTGGGACTTCATTGGAATGCCACTACAGGGAACAAAAAGAAACCTAAAAGTCGAAAGCAATCTGATTATTGGCCTTCTCGATACAGGTACGATACTTTTATCTGAATAATGTTCAGAAATCTAGTTATATATCATCTGATTGATGAGTGATGTTTACATACATACATATATGTTCAGGTATTTGGCCACATTCTCCTAGCTTCAACGACAAAGGCTACGGCCCTCCTCCTCCAAAATGGAAGGGTAAATGCGTTTTGGGTGCTAACTTCACTGGTTGCAACAAGTAAGTATAGTATACACTAACCTACGGTTCAAAACTATACTTAATAGATGCAGCTTCATTTTTCGAGTGATATATCAATAGCAATGGCCAAATTTTTTAAAGTTTTGTTTATGTCTGAGCAGCAAACTCATCGGTGCACAGTATTCCTTCATCGGTTCAAGGTCAGACCAGATCTTGTCCCCTGTGGACAATGAAGGGCATGGAACCCACACGGCCTCAACAGCTGCAGGTGTCCCCGTGAAGGGTGCTAGCGTTTATGGCATTGGGAAAGGGACAGCAAGAGGCGGGGTGCACGCTGCACGTATAGCAGCGTACAAAGTATGCTGGGGTGGTAGCTGCTCAGAGATGGATCTGTTGGCAGGATTCGACATGGCAATCGCTGATGGGGTGGATGTAATATCAGTGTCGATTGGTGGTACTCCCAGACAATTCTTCCAAGATTCAATTGCGATTGGAGCTTTTCATGCGATGAAGAAGGGGATCTTCATTGCAAGCTCCGCAGGAAACGAGGGTCCCCATCAGCTCACAGTAAAGAACGTAGCACCTTGGATGGCAACAGTTGCGGCATCAAGTTCAGATAGGCAGTTTGTGTCTGATGTTAAGCTGGGAAACGGTGAAACCATCATGGTTACTACCTCTCTCACTAGTCACTGTATATACATGTGTGTGTGTGTATGTGTGTTCATACATGAAGCTCTACACTAATGCTATTGCTTATTGTAATCATCTCAAATATATTGTTTACTGATAGGGAACTGCTGTAAATACATTTTCGCCTAAGAAGAAAATGTATCCCTTAATAAGTGGTACCCTCGCAGCCAATTCCAGTCAAACATACCGAAACGCAAGGTATGTACATTTAGCTTGGTAGTATCTGATCTGTATCATTTCCAAATATGGGTCCTTAATTATAAAGAAACAAATAGTAGTTTGCATGAAGCTATAGGATGATTGATATATGGGATCATTGCAGTGCTTGCAATATCGACTCTTTGTCGGATGAAATGGTGAAGGGAAAGATTGTGTATTGTGTGGGACACAATGATCAAGATATTACACTCTACAACAAACGTGTGGCGGGATTAATTGTGTCACGAGATATGGACCATGATCTACCTTCTGCGTTTCTCATCCCTGGTACTGCAGTAACTCAGGAGGAGGGCTTAGATATTGATCAATACATCAACTCCACCAAGTAAGACTTAAGTTTCTGCAGTTTGAAAATAAAACGCCACCAGAATAACTTTTTCCAGCGTTGGGAATTTATTTTAATCGCATACGTTGATGACTCAAATTACCTTTGTGAAATCCACAGAAAGCCTGTGGCTGTCATACGTAAAACAAGATCCATCAAGATGGATGATGCCCCGTTTGTCGCATCTTTCTCATCAAGAGGACCACAACTGATAACTCCCAACATCCTTAAGGTACGCTATTTCTCTCTATAGCATGTGAAGACCTTGACTTCACTAGTTAACATCATTGTGTAACTTAGCTGATCTTGATTTACGCTTTATTATAATGAGATTTATGGTACAGCCTGATATCGCCGCACCTGGGCTTGGCATATTGGCCGCATACTCAAAACTATCAAGCATGAGCGGACACCCAGACTTTGACAAACGCTTTGTGGATTACAAAATAGCGTCTGGAACTTCAATGGCTTGCCCTCATGTGGCTGCGGCCGCAGCCTATGTGAAGTCCTTTCACCCAACCTGGTCGCCTGCGGCGATAAAATCAGCCCTCATGACAACAGGTGAGTTTGTTTGTTATCCACTTAACTTGTGATTTCAAGAGAATGAATAATGATGTCCTCTTTTTCTGTCAGCAACACCAATGAAAGTGAACACGGAAGACATGGAACTGGCATCTGGTTCGGGTCTTATAAACCCAACCAAAGCAACACAGCCTGGTCTTGTTTACGACATCAACCTGAGCTCCTACATCCGTTTCCTTTGCAAAGTAGGCTACAACAGCACAACTCTTGGGATACTGATGGGTGGAAACAAAATCTACGATTGCAGCAACTTTAAACCAACAAAAGGCATTGATGGCCTCAACTATCCCTCAATACACTTGCAGGTTGAAAGCAATGCCACAAGCTTTTCCGCGGTCTATAAACGGATTGTAAAGAACGTTGGAAAAGAAACGGACACCTACAAAGCACAAGTGGTGAGTCCTAAGGGACTTTCCATCAAGGTGGATCCGGCTACTCTATCGTTCGACAAGTTAAACAAGAAAAGAGCATTTACGGTTGTTTTGGAGGGGACTTTTGATAAGAAGGATGCGTCGTTGTTGTCGGGGTCACTCACTTGGAACAACTCCAACTCTAAGCATTCTGTAGTAAGCCCGGTTGTTGTATACAGGTATATGCCTCCAGTATGGTAGGTACGTAGTATATATAGAACCAATTTACATTTCATTCCAATCAAAATATTAATCCATAAAATTGAGACGTACGTGATCTTAATTCAAATGTCGGTATTTGTCTGGGGATTCATATCCCGACTTAAACATGTGTACAGTCTCCTCGTTAAAACATATATGTATTTGGATTATTAAGTTAGTACCCATTTATTTTATCTTAGAATTTATATTTATATTTATATTTTCTCGTTTTTTTTCTGTCTCTCATATAGTATATAATGTAACAATTGTATTATTTAAAACATTTTCATATTAAAAAATTAGAATTTTAAATACTAAAAACAAGATTTTTTTATTAAAAAACACATTTAAAAAAAATAAACACATATAAAAAGTTTCTCAACCAATTTTTTTTCTAAAAACGAACTATTTAAAACCATTTTTTAAGTTCTATAATGATTACTCCTTAAAAGAATTGAAATTATTTAAAAACATAATGTTCAAAAGCAATTTTATAAAGAGAAAGTTTAAAATGATATTATTGTTGTTTTAGTTGAAGTATTTACTAATACGTAACTCAATCAAATCTTATTTGAAAATATTATTTTTTTAATTTTAAAAACTTTATTACAAACTATTTAATTTTACATTTATTTCACCCTACAACACACGGGTTACTCAACTATTATATTATAACATATAGAGGGTATGCGTGTACTAACCTAATCATGTATAAAAAGAATGAAATTATAATCTCTTAAACCACTATTATCTTAGAATACAATAGAATATTAGAAATATTTACATCACTTGATTCTATAGGGGAATAAGAAAAAAAAATGTCAGTGGAAGGGAGATAAAAGGAAAAGGAAGGAGAAATATATATATATATATATATATATATATATATATATATATATATATATATATATATATATATGTATATATATATATATATATATATATATATATATATATATATATATATATATATATATGTATGTATGTATAAATAAAAGGTGATTTTAGTAAGTATTAAAAACCATTTCAATTATATACATATAAACAGATCTGTGTGACAATTAAAACGTGTGTACGGGCTTAGGTGGAAAAACCAAGCTGAGAATGCATAGAAACATGTCATTTGTCCCCCGAATAAAACTTTGTTTTATAAATAGATAAATTATCATAAATCATAATTGAATTCTAAGAGGGTCATTATTTAATCTCACATTAATACTTTTTATCATATGAGTTGGATGACTTTATTACTAATACATATACATATAAGGATTTTTACATATTATGTATTACGTATTTTCCCAAGCCAAATAATTAATTACACATTTCCCTTTCCTAAAACATGTATATTGTATATTTATTCATTTAATTAAAAAAAACTTTTTAAATTACTATTGTCCCTTGTTTTTACAAAAATATTTTTACATATTGATGTCTTCTTATTATAATTGTATATATCTTTGAGAAATATGTTTTGTATTTGAAGATATAACTTTGATTATCGATAAATATTGTTTTCAAATAAAGTTATAAACCTTTGTAATTGGAGATGTAATGTTGTTTTTTATTTATACAGAAGACTTGAAGAAAATATATATTTTATGGTATTAGAAATGGATATATGTAAAATATCTTAGTAAAAATATATGTAAATAATCATTGAATAAGTAATTTTAATAAAATGGGTAAATGTGTAATATATATGTTTTAAAAAGCTGAAATATGTAATTGATCTTTTGGTTTGGATAAATATATAATTAATGATTCTACGAATTAACTACAAAAAAGAGAGATATTTAAGACTAAAAAGTTAGTCTCTAATACTCTCAGATCAGTCTTTAATGGATATCAGAGACTGATTTTGCTAATCCCGAGTAAGTTCTAAATACCTAGTCCTAGATACTAGATTTAGTCCTAAACTTTAGTCTCAATTGTGTGCCACCAATGGGGACTAACATTTAGTCTCTAAGCCATAGAATTTCGGTCCTTAATTTACCCCTGTCAAGTTATTTTAGTCTCAAATACCTTTCATTTGTAACTAAAAATCAGTCTTTGATAATAGTCTTTTGGAGACTGAAAATCAGTTCTTAAACCTTGTCGATTTTGTCCCATATACGTTTAATTAGATCCAGGTTTTATGACAATTCAGTACCTAATAAGATGTTATAAAGACTGAGATTTAGTCCCTGATAACAGCCCATTTAATCTCTACTGTATTCCTTAGAGACTAATAATTAGTACTTGATAACATACAATATTAGTATTTAATATGTTTTTTTAGGACTGACTTTTAGTCTTAGATGTCATATTATATCGTGTCAAACGTATGTATTGAAGACTAAAAGTCTGTATGTTTTAATAACTTTTTCAGTCCCAAATATGTTTTTTACAAACTAATAATCAGTAGCTTATAAATAATTTTTTAATCTTTAATATATATATTTAGAGTCGGAAGATTAGTCTATAAAATCAGCCTCAAATATGTCTTAGATAACGTACCAAATTAAACTGTCATATAAAAAAACAAACAACCAAACACCATAAATATCAAACAACCAAACACAATAAAAACATGTCTTAGCTAACATACTAAATCAAACTGACAGTGCCACGAACATCAACATTAAGTTGCTCCTCCGAACCGGTTGCTCCACTGCTCGCAGCTGCGGATGCTACACCCTAAAAATCTGGAAACTTCAAACTCATGAATATCGACATTTTATCATACTTTTCATTGCTTTGTATCAATTCTTCTTCGAGTGAAGCAACTTGATTTCGAAGAGTTTCAGCCTCGCTTGAAGGTTGTTGAGAGGATTGAGCTTCCGATGACATCCACAAATCCTTTTTTCTATGCACCGGTCCAACGCCTACCATCCATGCAAATTTTCTTGTTTTCTGCTTGGCACACACGCTTTGAATTGCCTCCTTTTCTAGCTCGTGGTGCATGGCAGTGGTTATAGTAGTACCTTCTAAAGTTAACTTCGCCACTGCGTCCTCTTTATGACGAATAATATTCTCCTAACAAAATTAAAGGTATAGAAAAACAATCAATATTTTTAAAAGTATAATCAAGTTAATATGATCCTAGAGAGTTATAACTTACATATTGAATGCGTGTGTCATCGTTTTGCCATCTTTGTTTTCAGCATTAAAATGCAACTTGTGATACACTTCAAACGGGGAAGGGTGCATTTGGGTCTCGCAATTGTCTATGATAATAAAAATTAAGAACATTAAATAAGGATAGATAAATATACTTTAAATAATATGAATCTAGGGTCAAGTTTCATAGACAAAATTACAACTAAGAGAATAATAAAGGACTAGTTATTCGATGTTGAAGCTCAATTAGAAAAATGAATAAGTACACAATCAAACTCATTAGTTATTCGATCTTGAAGCTCAATAAGAACAATAAATAAGTACACAATTAAGTTGCCTACACAGAATTATAGTACTACACACATGTGTTTGTATTTATTATTTAAGTGACATACTAAGTTATACATAAACACTATGTTCAAGTTTAATACAAATAGTAATAGTCTAATGTGTAGGTTGCAAAATGATTCAAAAAATAAATATAGGGTGCTAAATAATTTACTAAATTATATACAACCATTTAAAACTCTATATATTCAAGACTTACCATGTGAAGTACATGACTCACAATTAATCTAGAGCCTCCTCTACTTGCAATTCTTTGTTTTGGACGATTAACTTCCATTTGAGTACTATATTTTCTAGAAAATCAACACACATGTTCGAACCTAAAAAACAAAATATTTATAAAATACATGGCTAATCAATCAAGAAAACATATTGTAATTAATGATGTAGTAATAGCATAATAAAATATTTATTTTGATCTTATAAACTAAGTTATTTTTTCATGAAAATTAACAATTTAAAGAAAATAATCATGAACACCTGGTGGCGTAGGGTGTGTTGTAGTAAAATGTGAAAGAACATAATTATACAATACGAAGACAAAGTGTTTGTAATCTAAAATTAGAAAGAAATTTGTTTCAAGCATTGAACAAACTTACTGGAGTTGATTCCAACTCCCAATAGTCACATAAGTGGTTCCAATCTTCCATGCTTCAACAGTTACGATCCATTTTTGATCTTGCTAAATGCGGATTGGTTCTTCCCCCGTTCTTCTTCCAATGAGCACTCAACTTACCTCTTGTGCATTTCCATTGGTGATGTAGGTGATCATCCACATACTCCATCAAAACTCTATCCGTTCGCAGTAACTTGAATTTTGCCTATATTAAATACGTATGTGAATAATACCAATGAAAGTATATTAGAGAACACATAATAATAGTTTAGTGTAAACCAAATGTAAAAGTAAAAAATTTTAATTATATATTACAAATGAATATATAACATTTTAATAACTTGTCAATAAATAAAAGTTAAAAAAAAATTACAACTTACTTGTAACTTTTCATACATCTGATCCTTAACATCGGTGGGAATGGATTCCCATTTATGAAAGTTCATTGGACATGTATTACGCATTACGATCCCACACTCGGTTGCAAACTGAGTAGCTGAAGTCCCAACGTATGTCTTTATTTTGTTAACATTTTCATTGGACATTGTTAAAGAAAATTTAGAACCCTCAGGAAATGTCTCCAAAGTCTTTGTAGCACTACAGTTAAGACTTCGATCACCTTTTGGTGGATCGACCGGGGATTGATTTGCATCTGCATATTGACACAATAAATATTATAATAAAAAATACAAAGTGCAGCAATATAAAATATTTTCTCTTTAAAGAAACATATTTATAAAAAAACATGCAACACTAAAATATTAAATTTAAGCTTGTACAAAAATAAAAGCTACCTGGTTGGGGAATAGGTGTGACTATAGTAACTGCATAAGTCATCATCGAGAATTTTTTAAGGAGAAACGCGGAACCAGAGTTGATTTAAGATCATGTGCTACTTTAGTTTAATACTTGAAGGTGAGAATTCCTATTACAAATTACGTCTATGTTTTTTGAATAGTTAAATTGGCATCCTATAAACGGTGAATGTTTCCATCATCGCAAAAAAGATAAGAGTTGTTTAAACTTCAAGTGTTTTTGTGTACAAGTGGTACAAATCCAACAAATTCAAGATCCATTATCTCAGATAAATTACAATTTACTCATTCTTTTATTATATTTGCAATCAGTAATGTTGGTTATACAAATACTTTAGAATACCAAAGTTTAGTCTTCAATAAAATCGACATAATAGACCCGAGTACTCCTATTTTTCCCTAATTGATCTTACGAGACATATGTGTTCGGATTATTGATAGCATTTAATGGATATGACAGAGGTTTGGAATGAACTTTTAGGTCGTCTTAATGAATCATTAACATTATTTTGAAATCCTCGCAATAACCAAATTGTTCAGTGGACAAGAGGTGTTATTGAAGCGTAAAAGGCAACAAAGAATCAAGTTTTTGTGACCCGTTTGAGAAGGTAAACAACATGAACTAAATAGAGGTATTATGCTTAAGGTATAGGTTGAAAAGGGAAAAAAAGAGTACACGTTTAGCTTATAAATAGCCTCTTAAAAATAGCTTATAGCTGCTGTAGGGGACTATATTGGCTGCAAAATAATAATCCATGTGAGTGCTACTATTTATGTTAGTTAATTATCAGTTAGGGGCTTGTTGTTTACCTTTTAGGGGGCTATTAGTAGTTAAGAACAACAACATGTAGCTGCTTTTTGGTGCCCCTTTGTTGCTTTAAATTCATCATAATACTTGTTGTAAACTTGTAATTATGTATTATATTTGTAATCTGTTACGTTGGTTACACAAATACTTTACAATATTAAAGTTTAGCCTTCAATAAAATCGACCCTAATTGATCCGAGTACTCCTAGTTTCCCCTAAGTAATCTTTACGGATCATATTTATTCGGATTATAGATGACATCCAATGGATATCCTTACACGTCATGTTATGTGTATAATGAAAACAAATAAAATAATCATTGATGTTAGTTAGTATGAAATGGCCCTGGTTTTTAATTAATAGATAATGTCGACCCGAATTGACCCGAGTACTCCTATTTTTCCTAATTGATCTTTACAAGACATATATGTATGGATTATTGTTATCATTTAATGGAGGTATTATGTGCAACAACTTCCTTCAGGTATGCAAAATATAAGTGTGATGCTAATAAAGAACGGCTTAACAAGATTTAGATCCATGAATTCCTTACATAGTTGATTCAAGGCTAAGGGTAAAGTTGCACTTAACATAACAACCTGATGAACTTTAGATTATAAAAAATTGGCATGGGAATAGATACTACAAAGAGATAAAATTTTGATTTTTTAAGTCAACCTAGTTACCCTATAACAAAACTAAAATTGATTTTATAATTTCAATAAAAGCTATCAAGACTTGTATCGACTATAAGTTAATAGCAAGAGTCAACCAATAATCATAATCAAGTGATGCTACTATGCAAGTCTTAAATATTCTTTCAAATTAGTGTATTGCAGCTACTTTCAACAAATGAACAAATCAGTTTAACAAGGTCGGATACTTCAGGATCGGTTTTTGTCACTTAACACTTTATTTTCTCTCAAACTCACTGGATCACACTCGGTTTAGATGATGCAGAATCCCTTCTAAGAGTTTATAATAATATACTAAGAACACAAAAAGATAATTTTCAAGGTACTTGTATATATTACTTCTCAACTCAAAGTATTACAAGACTCTTACAAGCATATTACAAGAGTTACAATGAGAAACTATATATACTAGATCCTACAGTCGGACCAACTGGAAACCTATGACTAAGGCAAATACTACATTGCTAAAGACAAGGTATCTTAGATAAAATATTGTCTAAGATATGGTAGTCGTGACATGTCCATGACTTACCTTTTGTCACCAACTAAAGTTGGTAACTGTACCAACTGATAAGGAATGAACAGTGGAATAAAGTATGGTCAACTACATGGGCATCAGGAAGCACCATGCAGTATCTTAGAGATTTGCAACGGAGTGTCAGAAGGACCATACTTATGTCCACTGGTTCATAGTAGGTTCTTCCTAAGGTTAACTGGCTTCGGAAGAACAAGTTCTTCCAAAGCCACTTATACTTCGGTAGAGGCTACTTTTTTCCGAGGCTTGAGACATTCTTCAGGTCTTTATACTACGGAAGTTATTGTCTTGAATTCTTCTAAGTGTTGAACTTCGGAAGAAAGACTATGTCTTCGAAAGTTGAAGTTTCTCTTTGGAAGTTCCTACAGAGTTAAACTTCGGAAGCTCAGCTTTTGCCTTCGGAAGTTTTTCATCAGTTGCATCAAAATTTCTTAAGTGTTTGTTTTGGTTGCACTAGTCTTACTTGATCCAACAAACTCCCCCTATGCTGATGCTACCCAAACTTCACTTGTTTCTGCTTCTCAAAACTTTTAGCACCAGGGAAAGAAGATATTTATCTATCTCTTTGTTCTTCCCTGAGGTGATGCTGAGAAGTTTGTACAAATCATTCGTGGACAGGAGATCCTCTCTGTCACTTTGAGTGATATGTACCCTCTGTTGCTGCCCTCTGAAGAGAGTCAGTTGACGGGAGCTATACTCATACTCCCATCTAACTATGGACTCAAGTTCAGGACCTTCAACCATTTGAAGGAAGGTTTTGCCTTTGGTTGCTGATCATTTCCTTTCATCCTTCTCTCTCATCTTTAACTCCTCTTAAATCTTGGTCCTTACGGTTAGCTCAGCTAGATGAAGACTGCTCAGATGGTTTCTGATATGAGCAGCTATCTCAGAGTTGGAGGGGTTGGAGAATGGCTTCTCTGCTAACTCAGCAATATCAAACCTACTTAAGTGTAGCAGAGATGAGGCATTAAGCTTGTTTATCTCGCCATTCTCTCTCTCAACAACAAAGTTGTGAGAAGAGTCTTCGAACCTCCACTGGATGATCTTCTTCTTGGCACAAGGGGCTGACTTGGTACTCTGTCCCTTTTCTTTGAATCCAGTAGAATCACCAGTCTTCTTCTTAGCTTCTTCTCCTCTTTATTTAATAAGTCAGAGTTGAGGCCAAAAAGATTAACAGCCTGGTCCAATGTTCTTCTTGGCAGATCAAGGAATTGTTCTCTAATGAGGGAACATGAGGAGCCATCAACATAGGTCAGTTTAACTGATTCCTCCTCACAAGAGATATCACTCAGAGTAGTACATTTCATGAGCTTCATCTTGATCTCCTTGAATTCCTTTAAGGAGAGATGTGTGGAAGGCTGAGACGATTACTTGGGTGGATGTTGGGTAGGTGTTGATGTTTGGGTTCTGGGGAGTGTTTTGGGTTTGAGGATGGATAGTTGAGGTGGTTGTGGTGAGGAAGAGGGTAAGGATGATGGTGTGGGTTAAGGGGTGTAAGGCTCAGAGGTTGGCTTAGTTTTAATGGGGAAAGGGAAAGGAGTTGGTTCTGGCTGAGGTTGGGGTAGAGGTGCTGCTCTGGAAGTCATCCCCTGTACTCTCCGGTACATCTCTTTCCTTCTTCCTACACGAATGCCAGCCTTGATGTAACTGACATGTCGCTGCAGGGTCTTCTCCGACATAGGACCCACCTGCCTGCCAGAGAAGCCATGAGCCCAAAGATAGTCTTTCATCCAGGCTTTGTCTCCTAGCTTCTTGACAACAACAAGTCCATCTTTTTTCCTCATTCTTCTTCCTCTCTCTCAGTTTCTCCTTAGCAGCCTTCTTTCTCTCTTTCTCCATTTGATCTTGTTCTTTCTCAAAAAGCCACAAGATCGTGTCATTGTTGTGAGGAGTTAATTCCTCAAGAGAGAATCCCCTGGAGTTTAGGAAAGCGGTCCTTTCACTCCTCAGCTACTGGTCAGCTTCTTCTTTCTTTCTCCTCCTTTCTTCCTCTAAGGCCAACCTTGCTGTTTCTTCTTTTTGCTGAATCTGCTGCAGCGTTGCCTTTTCTAACTCAATTAGCTCCTCTAGTGGTAGCAGGAGCACATCTTCACTAACAGCTCCAAGATTGACGAGCTTGCAAATGATCTCCGCCCTCTTTTTATTGTTGATAGCCTCCTGGTTGGCTGCAGCTGCTTTACTATTTACAGCTAGCAACTTCCCAGTTGGGAGTCTACCTTTTCTTTTCACTTTCTCCAACCTTTATTCCTCCATCAGTTCTTACGCAGTCATCTTCCTCTTCCCTTTGGTGTCTTCGAAAGCTTTAGACTTGGGAGGTTCTTGTGTAGGGTATCAGGTTGAGAGATGGTGATGGGATCAAGAGATAGTGATGATGTTTGAGTGAGGGGTTGGCTGAGAAAGTCCTCCCTATTGACCTCAAATGCTAGTTCAAGAATTTCATCTGTGACAACTAGATCATCGGATAAAGAAAATAACCTTTCCACAGCTTCAATCTCAGCTTCGGAAGTTTGAAATGGTTCTTCCGAGGCTTTGATTTCAGCTTTGGAAGTCTGTGGGATTGTACTTTCTGTCCCAAGTGTTTCAGTTGTGGGCCATCAGTCCTCATTTCCCCTTCGAATTTAATCTTAGGTTCAATGGACCTTAGGTTGACAAACTTCTTGGATTGTGATAGAAGGTGCATTCAACCACTGAAGCTCTTCAGCTCCAAAGTATACCACAACAACATCAGGGCTTGGCTGTTCAACGGAGGATCCCATCATGAACTTTGAAAAGAACCTGTTTAGATCTTTGAGCATCCTTGGGTCCATTTGAATAACAATTGGAGGAGGCTCAGGGAAAACTGTAGCTTGTTGAGTAGGATATATTGAAGTCAGAGTTGAAAGTGCTAGACTTCATGGTTCCTCATCTGTTTGTCTCTGAACACTCTCCCCCTTTTTGGTAGTATCATCCTGAGAGCTTGATGAGCTAGAGGAAGAGGTCAATGAGACCTAAATTGGTACATGCCTAACAAATCTCTCATCTATTTCTCAGCTAGTTTTGCCTTGAGACTTCCAATTTCAAGTTACTGAGTGATAGACCTATCCTCTAAAGTCTTAACCCTGAATTCAAGGTCTGAGACTTTAGAAAGTAGGTCTCTAATGGCGAGTTGCATACTTCCCTCATCTTCTTTTGAAGAATCATGGGGAGATAAGGTAACATACCTGGTATGTTCATCCCCACCACCAGATGTGGTTTTTTGGCACCCTAGTTTCCCTTGCCTAATGATGTATCTTTCAGAGTTATCAAAGGGCATGGTTGCCGTAGATTCAGTCTCAGAGATGTTACCACTGCCCTGAAGGTCCAATGAGGCTCCTTTAATAGTGGCAGCTACATGAGTCCCCTTCACATGAGTGGGACTCACCTCAGTTTAGGCTTGCTGATGGGGGCTAGAGATAAAAGGTCTCTCTAGGCTCAGTTGATCCTTGAGAGGGTGTTGTGGATCAACTTCATTGCCATGAAGAGACATAATCTCCTCATCAGTTCCAATAAGTAGGTCAGTAATGGATATTGAGGTTAAGCCTAATGACCCGGGACTTTGATCAATGTCTAATGGCATTGAGCCTTTGAGAGGGATGTCCCTTTTTGGCTGCTCAGGAGAGTATAAAGACTCATCCTGAGCGGTTCCAGCTTGGGTTTCGGGCTCATGGGATTGAGACTGAGGAGACTCACCATATTGAGGTCAAATGTGAAGGAAGGTGTGACCTCAAACTAAGTGGGAGCCCATGTTTCCAATCTAGTTTTTTGGATTGAACAGGGGGGACTTGTTCAATCAGAGTAGATTGAACAAGGGTTCGTTTGGGACGTCTCTAATAAGTATTTTGATGGGGTGGGAAGGTAGATTTGGCATTGTGAGGGTTATTGCTGGTGTGGGTTCATCACCTGTGGGGTTAACAGGGATGTCACCAAGAGCTATGCACTCAATCATACCTGGAAGCAGCTCAGTGTGTCTTCTGGTGAAGTTGGTGGACATCCTCTTCAGCACTTTGAAGATGGCCGGCCTCATGTGAGGAACAGGCGGAGTAGCTGTACAGACAAGCTTGCTCTGGTCCAACTCATAGTTAATGATGTGTTGAATGAACCGGGGATACATATAAAATTGTTTCCCTTTGAAGTTTCCCCATCAAATTGGTCAGCACAAATCTTGAATAGTTGAAACGGAGGCCTTTTACCAACCCATGAACTAGGCATCCTAGTTCTTATGGGATTTGATTCGATCCTCCAAACTTGTTTGACAAGCAGTGAAGGACTATGTGCAGCAGGAACTTCCAATGGTAAGAGAAGTTGAACTTGTACACCGTGGACCTGCTCACATCACCGCCATATCCTATTTGGGTATATGTATCATCAAGGTCTGCTTTGGGGAACTCCGTAGGAGAGCCTTCATCATGAAGCTCGAGATGCTCCCTGATTATCTGTTCTGATATGGTCAATTCTTGACCACAGATGCTCGACCTCAGAAACCTAACACCGTTAAGGGTTTCAATATGAGCATTTCCCCAAAATTCGGCCATGTGGTTCGAATAAACGGTGGGGTTGGGTTAGGAAGGAGATAATTTCAGAAAAGTCTGCATCCTTGGAAGAGTCAAGGAGTGCGACCTGGTTGTGCTGAGGTTTAGTGCCACTTTTAGGAGAAGTTGAAGAGAAATGAGTTTGAATTTGGGTAAATTGGAGACGAAGGAAGATTTGGGCAGTAAATTTGGTAAAAAGATTAAAAAAGTGAGTCGGGGTTATTTAAATGGGTGAAAAGGCGGTTTTGATGGTTGGATAAGGTGAAAAGATGGTTTGGGGTAAGATGTGACAGGGGCGGTAAGGTTAAATCCATTAAATATTCCGACATCATTAATAAAATCTTTGCTTTTTACAGAGTAGGGCCCAAAAGATTTCCATTACACAGTTAAAGCTTTCTTCCGAGTATAAAACATTTCCGAAGGTAATCTTCTTCCGAAGCCAACCTTACTTCCGAAGGTAAGTGTTTTACTTCCGAGAGTAAAGAGGGCTTTCCGAGTGAAGAAGTTTATAAGCTTGGGAAGTAGATTTGATACTTCATCAAATGGTTCTTCCGAGACTAAAACTCTTCTTTTGCTTCGGAAGATATAGATGACATCTTCTGAGGGTTAATTCCTCTTCGGAAGAATTTATACTTAGTAAAATTTTGAAGAAACCTTATGTAACAGAGCTTAGATTGTTTTTGACAAAAACAAGACACATTTTAAAAGGTTTTTTCAAATGACATGGACTAATCAATGTTTATCATCCTAATTGCTGTAATAAGATACTTACATCTTTGTTCATCAAATGATTTGGTGAACAAATCCACATATTGTTCATTTGAATCAACTTTGACTAGTTTAATCAGATTTTTCTCATGAATATCTCTAATGAAATGATACCTGATATCAATGTGTTTTGTCTCGGAGTGCTTTATAGGATTTTCTGTAATTAAGAGAGCACTATTGTTGTCAATATGGATAGGAGTACTCATGAAGTTGAATCCATAGTCTATCATCTGGTTCTGAATCCACATCAACTGAGCACAACAACTAGCAGCAGCAATGTATTCAGCTTCAACGGTAGATGTTGAAACACAGGATTGCTTCTTGCATTGCCATGAGATGATCCTTCCACCAAGAAATTGACATCCTCCTGATGTTCATTTCTTGTTGATATTGCAGGCACCATAGTCACTATTTGAATAACCATAGAGATTGAAATTGCTATTCCTTAGATACTAGAGACCCAGTTTAGGTGCTCCTTTAAGGTATCTAAGGATTCTCTTGGCAGCAACTAGGTGAGACATCTTTGGAGCAGCTTGATATCTTGCATAAATTCATGTTGCAAACATGATACAAGGCCTACTTGCTGTGAGATACATCAAAGAACCAATGATTGCCCTATACTGATGTTGATCAGTATCCCCCCCTCAGAGTCGGGACAAAGATTGTGGTTTCTGGGTATAAGTGTCTTGGCTGGCTTACAATCTTTCATATCTAATCTTTCTAAAATGTCATTGACATATTTAGATTGATTGATAAAGAACCCTTACTTCATCTGCTTCACCTGAATTCCAAGGAAAAAGTCCATTTTTCCCATGGAACACATCTCAAATTTCTTCTTCATGATGCTCTCAAAGTCTGTAGGACCGGTGAAGGGTATGCACTTACAACACAACAACAAAATTTGGATAGTTTCTAAGAACACTTAACAGATCAAATAGGGAACTGGTAACTTAAGTGAAAGATGCTAAGAACACAAGTAAAAATGAGATTGAACAAGATAGCTAACAACACAAGTATTTGGTTTTCAAGAATGCTGTATATTGCTTCTCAAGTTCTTTTACAAATGTTACAAAGCATAGATAGAAAGTTACAAGTACTTGAGATACTTTATACTACATCCTACAACCGGCCATACTTTGAAGGCTAGCTAGATACATAAGACTAGACAACAACAAAATCAAATGTAGTGTCAAAAGACAGATTGCCTTTTGACTAGTGAGTATGACATGCCATAGCTCACATCCTAATATATTACAAAAAGGATAAAAGTACATAAAGTAGAAAGCTCAGACTCAAGGCCTCGATGTACAGTTACCAAAAGCATGGACCTTTTCACCAACTTGTGAAAGTTGGTGAGTCAACAGAGTTGTAACGGAAAGTGGTCCAGGTTTATGGAACAGTACATCAGACAAAAGCATGTATCTAAAAGTCTTTGGAAGAAATCTTTCTTCACTCTTTGGCTTCGGAAGACTTTGTCTTTGAAGCTTCGGAAGACTTCACTTTTGGCTTCGGAAGATGTTGGTCTTGGCTTTGGATGATTTTACGCTTAGAATATTTCTAGTGCAAGGTGTAAAACTTCCGAATCATTTCTAGTTCTGTTCTTCAGTGCATGCATGCAGAGAGACTTTGGTTGTTTTGGCAGCATCAGACTTATAGGAATCCTTACAAACTCTCCCTAGGCTGATGCTACTAAAACATTTGAAGATCTTCAGCTTTTGACAGTCCTTATTATGATGATGACCATGCCCTTCTTCATTAGATGGTCAGGATCACTCAGACTCTCATAGTATCTTCTCATCTCAAAGAGATCATGCAAAGGTAGGTTGAATAGGTCTTGCCATGTGTAGACATCTTCACCACCTTGATCTCTGATCACATGCCATCTCTCTGGATTAGTTGTGAAGGTCCAGGATAAGATGGGTCTCTCAGATGCAAGAGGAGCCACTTGGATTGGAGTTGATTGGGCTGCCTCTTCATGCACTTCCTCAGGTTGATCTGACTCAGCCCGAGGTATAGAGGTGGATGATTCAGACTTCATCTTCTTCTTTGACTTTGGTTTTGAAGCCATCCTCTTCTTCCTCTTTAAGGACTTTAACTGAGAAGACTGGTCTGCAGCACCTTGTTGATCAGTCTTGTTTTGCTCAGTTGGGTGTTCCTTCCTCACAGGTTTAGAAGGAGAGGGAGTTTGACCCTGCTGTGGATCAGAAGATGAAGCTTGCTGAGACTCAGCAGAAGCTTCAGGTTGTGTTGTCTCAGGTTGCTCAACCTTAACCTCCACTTCAGGAGGAGCTTGACTTGGATGGGAGTGTAAGTCAATTAGTTCTCCACTTTTGATCTTCTGCTTGATTACCCTGATGTGCTCATCCATTGTGGAGAGAGACATAGGGCCAAGTCTCCTTCTGGAGAATCCATACAGCTTCAAGAAGCTCATCATCCTTTGTTTGTCAGCAAACTTCTTCATACTCTTTTGGATGATGGCTCTTGACTTTGCAGCCTCTTCTCTCATCTTTCTCTTTGTTGCCTTTTGTTCTTTGAGTACTTGAAGTTCAAGCTGTTTGAGATACTCAAAGTCAATGTACTCAAAGGACAATGGAAGAAGTGCAGATGCCTGGTAGAGACATGTGGCACTCAGGTAGTTGATCATATTTTGCCTATCTGTTTCTTTATCTATCTCTTCTCCTCTTTGATGTGGAGAAGTAGCCTTGCATCCTCTGCTTCCTTCATCTCTCTTGACACTTCCATGTCAGCCAGTTCATTAAGTTCCTCTAAGGGGAGAGATATAATCTCATCAATATCATAGTTCCTGGTCTACAAGTAAGTAATCCTGACTGCCCTTAACTCATCATCATAGGTGTTTGGTCTGGGGGCAGCTCTGATTGCAGCTTGAATGAATCCTGAAGACCCAGAGGAAATTTCTCCCTTTAGCTTACTCTTCCTCTCTCTCTCTCCTCCTCCTCAATCTCCTCAGGAGTTAAAATCCTTTTCCTTTTGTCACCCACAGACCTTTGTGACACAGGGTGGAGAGAGATTTGGCCTTCATTGCTTGGTGTAGCTTCCAAGCTCTGGCCAGAGAGAGGTTGTGATACACCTTCACCAACAGGTGTCTCACTAAGGGAATGGATTCTGAAGTAGTTGTTGGTGTGACAGGGCTCTCAGGCTCTATCACTGGGCTTTCAGTCAAGGTTTTCCCTTTGAAGTTAGTCTTAGGGTCTGCCTCAACATCCAGTTGACCAATGACATTACCTAATTGCCTTTGTCTCCTTCTTAGACTGAACTCTTCAGTAATTCTGTCTTGATCGACTTGGGTTGACAAGTGGCATGTTGATCAGGTCAAGACCTTCATAGTAGTTCAAGGTCTGAAAGTTGAATACCTCTTGCTGCCCTTGAACTCTTTGAAGAATGAGGACTCTTCTATCAGCATCATACCTCCACCCAATTATGTAGTTTAAAGTTCCTTGGGATGGGGATGATATAGCCCTTGGAATGCCTTCCTCAAAGAGACTCTAAATGAAAGAGTTTATAGTTTCCACATCAATGTGAACTTGAGGAAGTTGCTGAGTATGTACAATGTCAAGTGAGGATGGTGAGTCCTCAATGTCCATACTCCCTGAAGAACTCCTAGGTTCTGTGATTGTAATGACTATCTCCCCCTTTTTGGTAGCATCACCCTCTTGCATAGGTGAGCTAGGAGTTAGGTCAATCACATTCACAAGTTTTTGTGTTCCTGGTCGAGCTCTCCTTAAAGGTCTCCTAGCTAATTTTTCCCTGAGATAAGATATCTCAAGTTGCTTATCATTAACCCTGTTATGCAGGGTAGTCACCTGAAATTCAAGGTGACTAACCTTAGAGACTAAATAGGTGCATGTTTTTGACATGTTTTGCACCTCTAGTCTCAAGTTCCCCTCATCTTCATCAGAAGAATCATTAGGAGATAGAATAATTGGACCAAAGTCCTCTCTCTCACTACCAGCTTCAAGTTCTTGGTTGCAGGATTTCCTCTGCTCACTGACAGTCTTAGTTGAAGTGTCAATGGGCTGAGTTGTCATGGTTGAGGTCTTAATGATGTAGTCACTTGCAGAAGTAATAACCTCTTCCATATGGATCTCTTGAACTGGTTTTGGTTGATCCACCTCAGTAATGGGTGATTGATGTGGGCTAGACATAGGGGACTCAGGAGCACTCATCTCTCTTTGAGTAGGGGAGGAGTAGAGAGACTCATGGTACTCACTGAAGCCTAAGTCTTCATCAGTATAGAATTCAAGGTTAGGAATAGGGTGATTTAAGTCTAAATGCTGGGGATGGTAACTGTCCCTTGAAGGTTGTTCACTTGATTGTTGAGACTCAGAGTGAAGGCTGAAGGAAGTTGGGCTTGTGAGCTCATCAGGCTGAGCATGAGGAACCTCAGCACTGATTCTTGAAGAGATGGGAGTGGTTTGCTCCTCAGGGAAAGTGGGAGCTCTAGTATCCACTTCCTCCTGTATAAGCGAGTGTATGGGGGCCTGCACAAGCTCAATAGCTTGAGCAGGGGTTCGTTTGGATTTTCTTTGGTAGGTGAGGGTGACTTGTGGTCTTTTTGGTGGTTGGGAGGTAGAAGGTGTGGGTTCAACACTAGCTTGTGTTGCTAGGTTGCCACCTTGAGCAATGAGCTCTAACATTTTTGGGACAAGGGTTGTTTTTACCCCCTGAGAAGCCTACAGTTGGCTTCTTTATTATTTTAAAGATGACGGGCTTCATCTGTCCCAATTTAAGAATATTACATGTTTCCCTCAACTGTGAGCCCAGATCACACTTGAGAATGTATTGAACATATCTAGGAAACATGTAATACTCTAAGGAGTCCAAGTTAGCAAGCAAATTTTTATAAACAAACAGAGAGTACCTGAACTTGACCCCTTGAACCATTCCATGCACTATGAAGGATAGATCCTTAGGAATCTTGTCCCACCCTCCATGCTTGTTTGACAAGCTGTGGATAACCACAAGGAGTAGGTATTTCCACTGGGATGAGACCTTCCCTTTCCTTAAGGTCTTTACAGAGAAATCTCCCTCATAGACCATCTACACAAAGGAATAACTAACAGATTCCTTTGGGAAAGACAACTCACCTTCTTTATCATCCAGCTGAAGATGAGTGTTGATGATGGCCGAAGTGATGAAGATTGTCCTCCCCTGCACTGTGGCAGACAGTGCCTTCTCCACATCCATAATGACCTCTTGGCAGGTCTTCCAAAATTCAAGAAAATGATCCTCATAGAGAGTAGGATCAATGGTTAGGGAGGTGAAGTAGTTGGATAAAGCCAGAACATGGCAAACCTCTGAGAAACTAGCATCTTTCTCAGAGTTCAACAGAGCAACCTAGTTGTGTTGCCTGTGAAGTTGCATGGAGAAGTCAGGGTTGTTTCTGCGGTTTAGGTTGGCCATTTTGAAAAACAAAGACGATTTGGGAGAATTTAGGTTTAAGGAATAGTGTAGAAGATAGTGAAAGAGGGAGGAACCGTTGGGTATTTATGTGAAAAGGATTTGAGACAAAGTTAATGAAAAAGGATAAACTTTGAAATTCAGATGTCGGCCCCACCTCTGAAAAAGTAGTTTACTTTTGCCCAAAAGTAGTTTTCTTGTAAGTCGAGAAATCTTCCGAAGGTTATTTTGCTTCGAAGTTCTGAAGAGAAGCTTCTAAAGGCAAATTGGCTTTGGAAGATATTTCAAAGATTTTTGAGAATTTTGCTTTGGAAGATATTTACTACACATAGTTTTTATTCTAAAAAGAATGAAAACTTCCAAAGGTAAATTGCTTTCGGAAGAAAATTGTTCTTTTAAAACATAAAAGTACTTAAGTTGATTTTAAGCTTTGGAAGATATTTCACAGATTTCTTCTGAAGGTAAAATCACTGAAGTAGTTATTTGTTTACTAAGACATAAGTTTCTTCCGAAGGTAATTTTAAATCTTCCAAAGAGTAAAGAGATCAAAATTTTTCAAAAATCTAAGGAATGTCTTTTTGAAAGGATTTTTCTTCCAAAGAGAACTAGGGCTTATGAAGGTGATAAAATAGACAACTTAGGACACACATGTTTTAGAAATAATATTATTAAGTTTTAAGAAAATCTATTCAAAGTTAATCATCCCAATAGCTGATGCAAGATATTTAAATATTTGTTCATCAAAAGCTTTGGTGAACAGATCAGCATATTGTTCATTTGTGTTAACTTTGACTAGTTTGATTAATCCCTTTTCAAAGTTATCTCTAATCAAATGATACCTGATATTAATGTGCTTTGTCCTTGAGTGCTGCATAGGATTTTCTATGATTGAGATAGCACTGTTGTTGTCTATGTGGATGGGAGTCTCCTTGAAGTTCAATCCATAGTCCAGCATCTGATTTTGAATCCAAAGCACTTAAGCATAAACAGCTTGCAGCAGCAATGTATTCAGCCTTAACAGTTGATGCAGACACACAGGATTGTTTCTTACATTGCCAAGAGACTATCCTTCCATCAAGAAACTGACATCCCTTAATGTATACTTTGAATTCATATTGCAACCACCATAGTCACAATCTGTATAAGCATACAGATTGAAGTCAGAATTGTTTGGATACCAAAGACCAAGTGATGGAGCACCTTTGAGATATCTCAAAATTCTTTTGACAGTGATTAGGTGTGACATCTTGGGTTGGCTTGATATCTTGCACAAATACATGTAGCAAATATAATATCAGGCCTGCTAGCTGTGAGGTACATAAGAGACCCAATCATTGCCCTGTAGAGATGCTCATCAACACACTCCCCCTCAAGATCAGGTCCAAGGGAATGGTTTCTGGCTATAGGTGTCTTAGCAACCTTACAATCAGTCATGTTGAACCTTTTAAGTATGTCTTGTACATACTTTGACTGACTTATGAAGATGCCATTGTCAACTTGCATCACTTGAATTCCTAGAAAGAAATTGAGTTCCCCCATGGCACTCATTTCAAACCTGTCCTTCACCAGCTTCTCAAAGTCTTTGCAGAGCTTTGGATTAGTTAATCCAAAGATAATGTCATCTACATATACTTGAACTAGCATTATGTCATTTCCTGCTCTTTTGATGAAGAAAGTTCCATCAATAGTACCCCTTTTGTATCCATGCTGATAGAGATACTGAGATAGAGTCTCATACCACTTCCTTGGTGCTTGGTACAACCCATAAAGAGCTTTATCAAGCCTGCAGACATAATCAGGATGATCAGGATCTACAAACCCAGGTGGTTGTCGGACATACACCTCTTCATCAATCACCCCATAAAGAAAAGCACACTTGACATCAAGTTGGTAGACCTTGAAGTTCTTGGATGCAGCAAAAGCTAGGAATATTCTGACAGCTTTAAGTCTTGCTACATAAGCAAAAACATCTGTGTAGTCAATTCCTTCTTCTTGAGTATACCCTTGAACAACTAGTCTTGCCTTGTTTTTGATGATAAGTCCTCTATCATCCTTCTTATTCCTGAACACCCATTTGGTTCCTATGGTAGTCTTCCTTTGAGGAAGAGGACATAGGTTCCAAACCTTTTGCCTTTTGAATTGAAGCAACTCCTCTTGGATAGCTTCAACCCAACTTCCATCCTTTAGAGCCTCATCAATCTTCTTTGGCTCTATCTGGGACAAGAAACAAGAGTGAAGATAGAAACATTTTCATCATGGGTTTGTCCTCTTGTTCTGTGACACCCGGTCAAATCAGGTCAACCCTCGAAACCATCCGCAATAATTAAATTACGAATATTTAACGTTTAAGTCTAATTAAACAAAACCCTGCATTAATGTTTAGCAAACATTGTAAACGTTTAACGATTTCTTGAATAATTATAATAATAATAATATCAACAATAATAATAATAATAATAATAATAATAATAATAATAATAATAATAATAATAATAATAACAATATCCAAGATTGATTTTTTAAGTCTTGCATGCAAGACAACACACCATTTGAGTGTGTTTAAAAACCATCCACACACACACACCCAAACTCTTCATCTCCTCTCTTCCACTCCACTCTCACACACACCACCTCCACCTCCCATCGGCCGCCCCTTCCCCCTTCCCCTTCGCCGGACACCGCATCACCACCGACCGCCGCGACCACCACCCCCACACCCGACATCATCTACCACCGGCACCACCACTCACACCCGACATCACTCCTCCGCCGCGACCACCATCACCACCGCGACTACCACCTTCACCTGAAACCGCCACCACCACTGTCACCCGAAACCGCCATCACCACCGTCGCCTTCATCCGACACCTACACCACCACCGTCGCCTTCATCCGACACCTCCACCACCACCGTCGCCTTCATCCGACACCTTCACCACCACCGTCGCCTTCATCCGACACCTTCACCATCACTGTCGCCCTCACCCGACATCGCCACCACTACCGTCACCCTCACCCGACATCACTACCGTCACCCTCACCCGACACCATCACCCCGTCACTTTCACCTGATACCATCGTGAACCCCCCCCTCTTCCTTTCACATTCGGCTAACACCAACCAAATAACCACCTTCACTTGCATTCACCTTAAGGCACCTTAGTTGGAACTTAGTTTAGAACCCGAAGTTTCATCAAGGAATCGAGGATCAAGCTTGCATTGTGATAAGGATTCCATCTAGTGTCACCAAAGGTATATTAGATTAGACAATGTATATATGTTCATGCATGGATGATCAAGATAAGGATCTTGATAAACCCTAGTTCACCCATTTAGGTATTGTATGAAATGGTTGTTTTAATGATTTTGTATGCAAAATGTCTTATGTATGGGTTTGATGAATCTGAAAATAGGTTGTTAATGGATGATTAGTGGATAAGAACATGTTACATTAAGGATCTAGATGGTAAAAATATGTATGTATGTATATATCATGTATGTAAGTAGGTAAGATCATGTGGATGGAAAGAATGATGAAGTATGGTCTTGATAAGAACATTAGGAAAGTTCATTGGATAACAAGATTATTACTAAAATGATAATAATAAGTAGGTTAAAGACTTTGGGTGACTATGATAAGAAAAATAGTTACAAATGACCAGTTTAAAGTAAATGGAATTTTGAACACAATTAAAGGACTCTCTTAGGTAAAAGCCGACAAAAGGACTTTGAGACTAAGATTTATGGTTAAGATCAAACAAATGACCAAGGAGACACCACGACTAACAAACCCGATTAAGACGACGGTTGAAACATCGAAATTATACCAGACTAAGAATGAAACGTACCTCGGACAAGCTACGACAAATAAAAGAAAATATACGTATATACCTTAAACGACTAATTAATAAGCTATGTAAAAAGAAGATAATAGATGTATTAATAATCAAATAATATTAAAAAGAGTTATTTTACAAAAAAGTATAATGAGGAAACTACTTCTTGAATTCTACATGAACTCAGGTAAAAGAAAGCCCGATTAGATAATCATTTTCAGGAATAATGACCCAAAGTGGAGATGATTGACTCTCTGTTTAAGAAGGTTTTAGACACCCAAGATGATGGTATAATAGGACTTTTGACTCAAAGTTTATTAGTGACAAGTTATTAATCAAGATTTTAATAAAGACTAATATATATAAGATAAGAATAGAAAATTGGTGGTTTATAGCTCAAGACTCATAATAAGGACATAAGACATGTAACCTTAATAAGAAAAGAATTATTTCCATTTACAAAAATATACATTTTTCTTTTAAATAAAAACATGCCATTTTAAAAACAATCAAATAGAATAGGTGAAGTGCATTCTTAAGCATGAATTATCACATATTAATCGTAATACTTATGATTAGGGTTTACTATTGAAAAGCATTGCACATTGGTTCATTCCGAAGATCACACTCAAGGTGAGTCCTTCGGCCCCATTTTTAAATGTATTTTAAATTGTTTTAGGGGAAAAGCATGAAACGATTCTTTAAAGTATGTGATGAGTTAAACGGGATAATATATATTATGAGGGTATAAGTTTGAATCAGTAGTATGGATCTATATACTACTGAGTTCTAAATCCCCCTATAATCATTAACCTCAGGGGTGAGGCCACAGAATATATTGGTAGATCTATCGGGTTAGAATGGCCCGCTCTCGCGACCAGTCGCACTGGTCAGGTTGTGGCGAGAGAATTTATATGTCTGGATAGTTGTGGGGCAACGACGTGTTTCTTGGTTTGATTATGGGCTTATGACCTAAATAACATAGTACCTAGCTAGTCTATGTGGATTATATTATGCCTTGTTTCATCATATGATTTTTAAAAGAGATGAATGGTTGCAAGATTACAAAACCCCGAAAGCTCACCAACTTTATGTTGACTTTATTACCCTTCATGCTTTTCAGGGTTATAGGTGAGCTCAATATGGATTCCCGGAACTTTGTCTTTGGAAGGGTCAAACGTTAACTCTTTAAATGTTTTTAAATAAAACCAAGTTTGTGTAATAAAAGTAGTATTCGTTACTACTGAAAATGTTTAATGTAGATTAACCAAGTACTCGTATGATGTTGACTTATGGTTTCAATAACTAATAACATTTTAGTATACGTTTGACTATGAAAGTTGGGTCAACTCCAACTTCCGTTACCACCACGTCACGCGACCTTCCGCTGTGTTTTTTTCGGGGTGTGACAGAAGTTGGTATCAGAGCCAACGGTTATAGTGAACTAGAAAGTATTTTTCAAAAATCTAAACTATAACCTTTAAAAAGATTATTTGACTCCAAAGACAATTCCGTGTCATGAGCATAACAATAGTCACTATGAGATTAAGACTATAAATTTTGTGTGCTAGAACTTTGTAAAAATTAATATGTACGCATGCATGCATTTCTCTATTTGTAGATGTCTGACCGAGTTAGCCGAGAGAGAGCACCTGACCTTAGCAGTAGCACCGACGGTTCATCAGAGCCTCTTTCCTCGACACCATGGTATCATCCTACTCAGCCATACTTCGCAGCTACCATATACCCGGGTATGGAAAACTCGGGGAATGGTTGGATATCTGAGTCCGATGATGAGAGCCCTACCCCACCAGCAGTCGCACTCGAGCCCATTGCTGAGGAGCCAGTTGGCTTGGCCTCAGAGAGTGAGACTCATACCGCTGTGACTCCTGCTGCTTCTATTCCCCTCATGCGGCACCCACCGAAGATTAGGATGGTGTATGAGCGAAGGGAGCGCAGGGAGAAGAGAGAAGTGGTTGAGGATGATGCACCGCCAAGGATTAGGTTGGTGTATGAACGGAGGAAATGCAGAGAGAAGAGAAAAGTGATGGATGATGATGTCATGGAGAGTACGCCCATGCCCAAATGGGCCAGACTTCTAGATGATCAGTGGAGATGGATTATGGATGCCATGAAAGGTTGGGCTTCGAGGGATGGGATTCCTTCCACCTTTGAGGAGGGAGAGTCGTCTTCTGCGCCACACAGGACCACTATGGGCGGTGAGCCCATCGAGCGTGTGATGATTACCTTGGTAGCCCAGTGTGTACGACTCGAGAAGGAGCTACTGTCTACCAGAAAGAAGATGAGGATCCAAGAGGAGGTGAGTCAAGCTTTGGATGGAAGATTGATGACGATTGAGGAGGAGAGGTTATTAGATGACAGCGCTATGAGCCAGATGCACTTTCGTATAGCAGACCTGGAGACTAGCCTCGCAGAGACTAGGGATCGACTGACCCAGGCAGAGCAGAGAGCAGACGTGGCCGAGACAGCGTTGGTGACAGCACAGCAGTACGCGATAGTGATGGGAGAGAGAGCGGAGACTTCGATGGCCATGGCTACATTATGTTTGATGATGATTTTATATCTCACGCATGTTGGTAGTGGAACCTTGTTTTAGGATGATTTTGAGAGTAGCCCGGGGTACTTTGAACACTTTCTTTTTGACCGAGTTATAAACTCGATGATGCATGTAGACTGATTAACTTATGATCTTTTGATAACTAACTCGTATGTGTTTGATAACCATGAATGAACTTAACGCTTATAAAAATTTGAAAAGTTTTAGCCTGATGATAAATGTTTAATCGCGTAAATACTTGATTATTGTATGATTATTCAAGGAACCAATTATATAGAATAAACCATCATAATAATATAATAACAAGCGTACGTAATCTAAACATCTTCTTCCCTACCTTCGGAACAAAATTGAATCATGCCACCTGTAACACGAAACACGTCCTCGAGTGGAAACGTCAATTTACCAACCACCCCAGAGGAACTAGCCCAATTGATAGCTCAACACGTCAAATCAGCTCTAGAACAACATGATGCAAATCTAATGGCTGGTCAAGTAAGGAGGCAAGAAAATACAGGTAAAGGCCTTGGAAACGGAGCAGGAAATGATTCAAACGTAGGTTCCGGTATTGGTGCAAACAACGGATCCGGTACGAATGGAAACCCAGGAAGTTCATCAGGTGGACAACCACAAGGGTGTTCATATAAGACATTTCAGGGATGCAATCCAAGAACTTTTACAGGCGCTGAAGGACCGTTAGACATAATCCGGTGGATCGAAAGGATGGAGACGGTTATAACGATAAGCAATTGTTCTAACGATCAAAAGGTCAAGTATGCAACCTGTTCCTTTCAAGATGCAGCATTGTCATGGTGGAATTCTCAGCGTCAAATTTTGGGCGATACCAACGCATATGAACTTACTTGGGAACAACTAAAAGAGATGCTGCTTAAAGAATACTGCCCACGCAATGAGCTCCAGAAGATTGAGACCGAATTCTGGAATCATACCATGAAAGGAGCTGAGATTCGGACATACACCTCAAGATTCAATGACCTTGCTAGATTGGTACCTCGAATGGTCACGCCGGAATACGTCCGAATTGAAAGATACATATGGGGATTGGCACCTCAAATAAGAAGTAATGTTACAGCTTCCAAACCTACCACCATCCAAAGTGCAATCGCTATTGCACACTCCTTAACTGATGACGCAATACGAAATGGAACCCTGATCAAGAAGGACGATCAGGGAAAGAGTGCGATGGAAATTGAGAGGAAGACGGTTAGAGTGAACAGAAGATTATTTGATGGAAAGAGAAAGTGGTTTGAAAATCCCAAGGGACAAGTAAACAACAGGAAAAATTTTAATCAGAGATCTGAACGGGTTTATGTGGCAACATCAAACAATGGAAGATCAACCAAAGAATCTCAAGGAAAATGCAGTAAATGTGGATATCCCCATACTGGTGATTGTAAAATTTGTACTCATTGTCATAAGTTTGGACATCTAAGCCAAAATTGCCGAGCAAAACCTGATGGAAGAATGATCAGAAATGATCAAGCTTGCTATGAATGTGGTGTGGTTGGACACTTCAAGAAGAATTGTCCAAGACTGAATGGATCCAGGGCCAGAGGGAGAGCCTTTGAAATGAATGCCAAGGAAGCACAGCAAGAACCGTCAGTAGTCAACGGTACGTTTCTTATCAATAATCATTATGCCTCTATTTTGTTTGACACTGGTGCTGATTTGAGTTTTGTATCCAAAGAGTTTGAACCATCATTGGGAATTAAACCATGTAAGCTAAGAAAGAAGTATATTATAGAGCTAGCTAATGGAAAGAAAATAGAATCCAATGAAGTAATTAGAAATTGCACGATACAACTTAACAACCATTCCTTTAGTATTGACTTATTACCTGTCGATCTGGGAAGTTTTGACGTGGTTATTGGAATGGATTGGCTCTCTCGAAATCATGCTGAAATAGTATGTTTCGAGAAAATCATTCGATTGCCAACTCCTAGTGGAGAACTCTTAATCGTACAAGGAGAAAAGGGAAAACCCTCATTCAAAATTATAAGTGTCATGAAAACATATGGATACCTGAATGAAGGATATCCCGCCTTTCTGGTAAAAGCCATTGACACTAAGAATGAGGAGCAAAGAATCGAAGATATTCCCATTGTACGAGAATACCCAGAGGTATTTCCCGAAGATTTGCCAGGGTTACCTCCACAAAGACAGATCAAATTCCAAATTGATTTGATACCCGGAGCTGCACCAGTAGCACGATCACCATATCGACTAGCACCTTCTGAAATGCAGGAGTTGTCAAAACAACTGCAAGAATTATTAGAAAAAGGGTTCATTCGACCAAGCTTTTCTCCATGGGGAGCACCAGTGCTATTCGTCAAAAAGAAAGACGGATCATTCAGAATGTGTATCGATTATAGAGAATTAAACAAACTCACCATTAAAAACCGATACCCACTACCAAGAATTGATGATTTGTTCGATCAATTGCAAGGATCCAGCTACTACTCAAAGATAGATTTACGGTCTGGATATCACCAACTGTTGATAGCAGAAGAGGATGTTCCAAAAACGGTTTTAGAACACGTTACGGTCATTATGAATTTCTAGTAATGCCGTTTGGATTAACCAACGCACCTGCCATATTCATGGATCTTATGAATAGGATTTGTAAACCCTACTTGGACAAGTTTGTGATAGTATTCATTGATGATATTTTGATATACTCACAATCCAAGGAAGAACATGAGCAACATCTCAGGCTAATCCTAAACGTGTTAAAGAAAGAAAAGCTGTACGCAAAATTCTCAAAATGTGAATTTTGGCTTCGAGAAGTTCGATTTCTCGGACACATTATTAACGAAGAGGGTATCCACGTGGATCCAACCAAGATTGAAGCAATTAAGAACTGGGAAGCCCCCAAATCTCCAACGGAAGTGCGACAATTTTTAGGGTTAGCTGGTTACTACCGCAGGTTTATAGAAAATTTTTCAAAGATAGCCCAACCCTTGACCCTATTGACCCGAAAGGATAAGAATTATGTGTGGGGCGAAGATCAAGAGAGAGCTTTTCAATTACTAAAGCAGAAGTTGTGCAGTGCACCCATACTGTCTCTACCAAATGGAACAGAGGGATTTGTAGTGTATTGTGATGCCTCGCGATTAGGTCTTGGATGTGTATTGATGCAAAAAGATAAAGTCATTGCTTATGCATCAAGACAATTAAAAGTACATGAAAAGAATTACACCACCCATGACCTAGAACTAGGAGCTGTTGTTTTTGCTCTTAAAATATGGAGACATTATTTGTATGGGACCAAATGTGTCATTTATACGGGTCATAAGAGTCTGCAACATATTTTTAATCAAAAGGATTTATATATGAGGCAGCGCCGTTGGGTGGAGCTGTTAAATGATTATGACTGCGATATCCGATATCACCCAGGCAAGGCAAATGTTGTGGCAGACGCACTTAGTAGGAAGGAAAGGGAAAAGCCGCTACGAGTGCGAGCGTTGAAGCTTACCATATACTCGAACCTTACTAACCAGATCCGCAATGCTCAACTCGAAGCATTGAAAGATGAAAACCTAGGAAGTGAAGGTCTGCGAGGAATGGTCAAAGAATTAACGACAGATTCTGATAAAATGATACGTTTTGCTAACAGAATGTGGGTTCCTAAGCATGGAGAGTTACGCAAAGTAATTCTTGATGAGGCACACAAATCAAGGTACTCGATTCACCCAGGAATCGACAAAATGTATCATGATGTGAAGGAATTTTTCTGGTGGCCTAACATGAAGGGAGACATAGCTGCTATGTTAACCAATGCATGACTTGCTCCAAAGTGAAGGCAGAATACCAGAAACCATCGGGACTTCTACAACAGCCGGAAATTCCAAAATGGAAATGGGAATGCATTGCCATGGATTTTGTGACAAAATTACCTAGGACAACAAGTGGTTATGATACCATTTGGGTAATTGTTGATCGATTAACAAAATCTGCACATTTCCTACCAATGAAGGAGACCTACAGTATGAGCAAATTGGCGAGCTTATACATCAAAGAAGTATTTCACGCCACGGTGTACCAATTTCAATCATATCAGATAGAAGTCGATTCACCTCTAGATTTTGGCAAACCCTACAGGAAGCCATGGGTACCCGACTAGATATGAGCACGGCCTATCACCCACAAACAGACGGACAGAGCGAAAGAACTATTCAGACTTTGGAAGATTTATTGAGAGCTTGTGTGATCGATTTTGGTGGAAATTGGGATACTCATCTACCACTAGCTGAGTTTTCCTATAATAATAGTTATCACACCAGCATCAAGGCCGCTCCATTTGAAGCACTGTATGGAAGGAAGTGCCGATCGCCGTTATGTTGGGCCGACATGGAGAAAGACAATTAACAGGACCAGAAATTATTCAAGAAACAACAGATAAGATTGTTCAGATCCAAAAAAGGCTAGAAATTACTAATAGTCGGCAAAAGAGTTATGCAGATAACCGGAGAAAGCCATTAGAATTCATGGTCGGCGATAGAGTGTTCTTAAAGGTATCTCCATGGAAGGGAATTATGAGATTCGGTAAAAGAGGGAAGCTGAGTCCACGATTCATAGGACCCTTTGAAATCCTGGAACGGATTGGGAAGGTTGCATACCGACTCAGATTACCAGAGGAACTTGGTAATGTGCACAATGTATTTCACGTATCTAATTTAAGGAAATGCATGACAGATGAATCTCTAGTTATCCCTCCAGATGAAGTTAGTATCAACGACAAACTCCAATTCATCAAAGAGCCAATAGAGGTCTTAGATTGGAAAACTCAGAAACTCAGGCGGAAACAAATCAAGCTAGTTAAAGTCCGATGGAACTCTAGAAGAGGACCTGAATTTACTTGGGAACGCCAAGATGAAATGCAACAAAAGTACCCATACCTGTTCAAAACCGGATTTGACTCAGGACCAACAGCGTAAATTTCGGGACGAAATTTCTTAAACGAGGGGAGACTGTGACACCCAGTCAAATCAGGTCAACCCTCGAAACCATCCGCAATAATTAAATTATGAATATTTAACGTTTAAGTCTAATTAAACAAAACCCTGCATTAATGTTTAGCAAACATTGTAAACGTTTAACGATTTCTTGAATAATTATAATAATAATAATACCAACAATAATAATAATAATAATAATAATAATAATAATAATAATAATAATAATAATAATAACAACAACAACAATATCCAAGATTGATTTTTTAAGTCTTGCATGCAAGACAACACACCATTTGAGTGTGTTTAAAAACCATCCACACACACACACCCAAACTCTTCATCTCCTCTCTTCCACTCCACTCTCACACACACCACCTCCACCTCCCATCGGCCGCCCCTTCCCCCTTCCCCTTCGCCGGACACCGCATCACCACCGACCGCCGCGACCACCACCCCCACACCCGACATCATCTACCACCGGCACCACCACTCACACCCGACATCACTCCTCCGCCGCGACCACCATCATCACCGCGACTACCACCTTCACCTGAAACCGCCACCACCACTGTCACCCGAAACCGCCATCACCACCGTCGCCTTCATCCGACACCTACACCACCACCGTCGCCTTCATCCGACACCTCCACCACCACCGTCGCCTTCATCCGACACCTTCACCACCACCGTCGCCTTCATCCGACACCTTCACCACCACCGTCGCCCTCACCCGACATCGCCACCACTACCGTCACCCTCACCCGACATCACTACCGTCACCCTCACCCGACACCATCACCCCGTCACTTTCACCCGATACCATCATGAACCCCCCCTCTTCCTTTAACATTCGACTAACACCAACCAAATAACCACCTTCACTTGCATTCACCTTAAGGCACCTTAGTTGGAACTTAGTTTAGAACCCGAAGTTTCATCAAGGAATCGAGGATCAAGCTTGCATTGTGATAAGGATTCCATCTAGTGTCACCAAAGGTATATTAGATTAGACAATGTATATATGTTCATGCATGGATGATCAAGATAAGGATCTTGATAAACCCTAGTTCACCCATTTAGGTATTGTATGAAATGGTTGTTTTAATGATTTTGTATGCAAAATGTCTTATGTATGGGTTTGATGAATCTGAAAATAGGTTGTTAATGGATGATTAGTGGATAAGAACATGTTACATTAAGGATCTAGATGGTAAAAATATGTATGTATGTATATATCATGTATGTAAGTAGGTAAGATCATGTGGATGGAAAGAATGATGAAGTATGGTCTTGATAAGAACATTAGGAAAGTTCATTGGATAACAAGATTATTACTAAAATGATAATAATAAGTAGGTTAAAGACTTTGGGTGACTATGATAAGAAAAATAGTTACAAATGACTAGTTTAAAGTAAATGGAATTTTGAACACAATTAAAGGACTCTCTTAGGTAAAAGCCGACAAAAGGACTTTGAGACTAAGATTTATGGTTAAGATCAAACAAATGACCAAGGAGACACCACGACTAACAAACCCGATTAAGACGACGGTTGAAACATCGAAATTATACCAGACTAAGAATGAAACGTACCTCGGACAAGCTACGACAAATAAAAGAAAATATACGTATATACTTTAAACGACTAATTAATAAGCTATGTAAGAAGAAGATAATAGATGTATTAATAATCAAATAATATTAAAAAGAGTTATTTTACAAAAAGGTATAATGAGGAAACTACTTCTTGAATTCTACATGAACTCAGGTAAAAGAAAGCCCGATCAGATAATCATTTTCAGGAATAATGACCCAAAGTGGAGATGATTGACTCTCTGTTTAAGAAGGTTTTAGACACCCAAGATGATAGTATAATAGGACTTTTGACTCAAAGTTTATTAGTGACAAGTTATTAATCAAGATTTTAATAAAGACTAATATATATATAAGATAAGAATAGAAAATTGGTGGTTTATAGCTCAAGACTCATAATAAGGACATAAGACATGTAACCTTAATAAGAAAAGAATTATTTCCATTTACAAAAATATACATTTTTCTTTTAAATAAAAACATGCCATTTTAAAAACAATCAAATAGAATGGGTGAAGTGCATTCTTAAGCATGAATTATCACATATTAATCGTAATACTTATGATTAGGGTTTACTATTGAAAAGCATTGCACATTGGTTCATTCTGAAGATCACACTCAAGGTGAGTCCTTCGGCCCCATTTTTAAATGTATTTTAAATTGTTTTGGGGGAAAAGCATGAAACGATTCTTTAAAGTATGTTATGAGTTAAACGGGATAATATATATTATGAGGGTATAAGTTTGAATCAGTAGTATGGATCTATATACTACTGAGTTCTAAATCCCCCTATAATCATTAACCTCTGGGGTGAGGCCACAGAATATATTGGTAGATCTATCGGGTTAGAATGGCCCGCTCTCGCGACCAGTCGCACTGGTCAGGTTGTGGCGAGAGAATTTATATGTCTGGATAGTTGTGGGGCAACGACGTGTTTCTTGGTTTGATTATGGGCTTATGACCTAAATAACATAGTACCTAGCTAGTCTATGTGGATTATATTATGCCTTGTTTCATCATATGATTTTTAAAAGAGATGAATGGTTGCAAGATTACAAAACCCCGAAAGCTCACCAACTTTATGTTGACTTTATTACCCTTCATGCTTTTCAGGGTTATAGGTGAGCTCAATATGGATTCCCGGAACTTTGTCTTTGGAAGGGTCAAACGTTAACTCTTTAAATGTTTTTAAATAAAACCAAGTTTGTGTAATAAAAGTAGTATTCGTTACTACTGAAAATGTTTAATGTAGATTAACCAAGTACTCGTATGATGTTGACTTATGGTTTCAATAACTAATAACATTTTAGTATACGTTTGACTATGAAAGTTGGGTCAACTCCAACTTCCGTTACCACCCCTAAATCAACATCTCCAATGATGTTTGTAGTAGGATGAGAGTTGTGGATCCTTAGTTGACGGATCATAGCAAGTTGCTTAGACAGATCTAAATTTGAGAAATTCTGATCTGGGAAAGAGGTTTCACCCTCCACATCAGCACACTTATCAAGATTGACTTGATCCAATGAATGTATGACATCATTGATGTTGTCTTCAATGGAGTGGTTATCAGCATCAAGAAATTCCTGGTCACTTTCACCACCACCATTTTCTCCTACATTTGAAGCTCCTTCATCTGGATTTTGTGCCTTTAAGCTGAAATTTTAAGGCACCCTAGAAGTATCATTAGGATTTGTCATTGATGTGCTGGTAGAAACTTCATTTGCAGGATTAGTTACCACTGGAGCTGAAGATGTGTAACTTGAAGGTCTTCTTAGCTCAAATCTTGGGTCAGGATCCCCTGTAGGTAGTATATCTGTGGACCCTGAAACATGCTCACAAGATTTGTTAAAACAGTTGGTAACAAATCAAGATTAAATAGCCAATCCGGACCAGAACCTTTCACACTGGGAGTGTGCTCATTGAAAATCACATGGGCTGACTCCTCAACTAGTCTAGTTTTGAGATTGTATACTCTATAAGCTTTAGCTTGAGAAGATTATCCAATAAAATGTCCACCATCTAATTTCTAAGCAAACCTGGCAATTTGATTTTTGGTATTCAAGATGGTACAAGGACATCCAAATGACTTGAGAAAACCAATGAAAGGTTTCCTCTTGTGCCAAAGTTCATAAGGAGTCTTACCATGTGTCTTAACTACTAAAACTCTGTTTTACACATAGCAAGCAGTGTTCACTGCCTCTGCCCAGAAGGTGATGGGTAGTTTAGAGTCAGACAACATAGTTCTTGCAGCTTCAATTAGTGTCCTGTTTCTTCTCTCTGCAACACCATTTTGCTGAGGAGTACTGCGAGCACTATATTGTCTTGTAATACCCTTTTCATCACAAAACGTATCAAGGATTTGATTTTTGAATTCAGTTCCTTGATCACATCTTATGGCTTTGACCTTGTGATCACATTGATTCTTAATCTTTAAGATAAAATTCTTTAGAATCTCAGGGGTCTCATCCTTAGTTCTAAGAAAGAAGACCCAAGTAAATCTTGTAAAGTCATATGTGATCACCAAACAATAAGAGGTCCTTCCTAGACTTATTACACTGATAGGGCCAAAAAGATCCATATGTAATAAGTTTAGGGGATTAGTGATGGAATTTTTTTTTCGTTTGGCTTGTGAGATACCTTGTGTTGCTTCCCCTTTAGGCATGCAACACAATGGTCATCACTTGTAAACTCTTTCTTTGGTATTCCAGTTACCAAATCATTCTTAATTAGTTTATTCATATTTTTAAAGTTTACATGGCATATTCTTTTATGCCAGAAGAAAGACTCATCACTTTTTGCTTTAGATAGAAAGCATGAAACTTCTTCTAAGGGAGATGTTTCTTGCAAATCCATCTTGTACATGTTCCCTTTCCTGGGGGCTCTGAGCAGGATGTGCTCATGAGGAATGACCACCCCGGGCCTGAGAACAATGCACTCATGCTCAGTAAAGAGCATGTTATGACTCTGATCACAAAATTGGGATACACTTAGAAGATTGTACCCAAGCTCCTTTACAAAGTTTACCTTCTCAATGCTGAGCTTACCATTTGTGACCTTGCCCCTTCCTGTAATGTAACCTCCTGCATCTCCTCCAAAAACAACTGGTCCTCCATCAATTCTTTCAAACTTTTAGAGTAGTGGCCTATTGCCTGTCATGTGCCTGGAACAGCCACTGTCAATGATCCATACATTTCTGTTTGTCTTGAGCTGTTCCTGAACAAAAGAGATGGTTAGTTACATTTGGAAACGCAAGCCTCATTGGTCTTGGGCTCATCAAAAGAAGTTGAAGACAATGCAACAGTAATTGATCCGATAGTCATGCTAGAAGGATCATTTGCTAAAGTTGATGAAGAAATTTCAGCCACTTGGTCTTTCTTTGACTTCCACACCACCTTTGGAAGCTTAGACTTGACCTTCAATACTTCGGAAGTTTTGTTGACTTCAGAAGTTTTGATGACTGGACCTTCGAAAGATCTTGCTTTCACTGCAGCAGGCTTCAGTGCTTTGGAAGTATTCCTTATTTCCAAGACCAAATTTTCTTCCGAAGGCAATTTTCCACTTGTCTTCTTCTTCATTTTGGAGCTTCCGAATGAAAGAGAGTTTCCTTCCGAAGCTTGCTTCTTCTTCTCTAAAATCTTAGAAGTTTCTTTCTTGGTCATGTGGAGAGTACTCTTTGGATTGTAAGCACAATCCTTAGCAAGATGAGAGGTAATCCCACACATAACACAATCCATTTTCTTCCTTCTACGAGTTTTCTTTTGTGAACAAGGCTGAACTTGATCACTTTCCTTCTCCATCTTCATCTTTGTAGACACTATGGTGATTCTTGTAGGGATAGAACTACCTTTGGAGCTGGATGGTTCAGGTTGTACAGTAGTGGTACACAACTGATCAGCCTTCTTCTTGATGATGGGATGATTTGGACATGAACTAGAACTCTTGTTGATGGAGTTCAAGTTGGTGTCTTTAGCCTTAACCACTTCAAATCCTGCAGAAATAAAGACTTGTTTCTGTGCAGAGTTGAAGGTGGCCTTGATCTCTTGAGCCTTCTTGGACTTTCTTTTGGCCTTCTTGATCAAGTTCTTTCTCTTGGACTTGGTCATCCCAACAACTTTACTCTCCTTAGATGGATGGTGACCCTTCTTATAATGCTCTTCTTCACTCTTCTCAGAGCCATTCTTCACCATTTCCCCTTCATCCTCTTCAGTCAAAGGGTCTATGAGGGGAAGCTCATCTTCACAAGTTCCACACCTAGGAGATCTTACAAACAAGATTGTTTGTGGAGGAGCTATCTCACTAGATCCCAGTCCCTGCTTATTTTGATAACAAACTTTTGCATGCAATGATGAGGATATTATGTTCTTGAAGGTCTCTTCTTCAAGAACATATTTTTCTGCCTTGGCTTTGCTGATCACAAGCTCAGCCTGGCATTCAGTTAACTTAGTAATGAGATCTTTGATCTAAGTCCTGTAGTTTGTGTGCTCATATTTAAGAGTTGAAATGGTTTTCTCTAAGTCATCTATCTTTAGTTTATAGTCATTTTCAGCTTTCTTAAAATCAGCTTTTAAGATATTTAAGGACTCAAGATTAAATCTCATTTCTAAGTTATGGAACCTGTATCTATTAATTTTAGCAATACATTCAGAAGTACAAAGATGTTCCAATACCTTGGCTTCATCGTGGTCTGCCATGAGTGCTTGGTTTGGAGATGCATCTTCCACCTGAAAGCTCCAGTCAAAGCCTCCTTCTTCAACAGCAACTGCAGCTTGCTGCTTTGGCTTCTCATTCTAGGGAGCTCTCTCAGTGTGGTTTGGTCTGCCTTGTGTTTGGCCACCATTTGTCCTTGGTTCCTTACACTCCCTTGCAAAGTTTCACATCCGGTTACAGTTGTAACACTTTACTTTGTTTTTATCCAGCCCAACCTTTCCACTGGCTGCATTGCTTGGAAACTTCCTCCCTGTCCTCTTGTAGAACTTCTTGGCTCTGTGAGTGAGAAGAGCCATCTGCTGACCTATCTCCATATACTCCAGATCATCTAGATGGATACAGTCCAAGTCTTCAAGGGTGAAGAGAAAATTGATTTTGGTTTCATCAACAGAGACAAAAGCATGAGAAGAACTTGTTTCTTGGAAGGACTTCCTTGAGTGTAGCTTTCTCTTGGAGTCTCTGGGAAGGTGATGAAAGGACCCTTTGGGAGTTATCAGGGTAGCCTATAAGATGATGTTGTGGTTTAATGCTTTCCCTTTCAACCACATGAAGGGCTGAACTCAGTTGATGGCTAGAGTTACCAGATGAGTTTTGCATATTCATCTCCATCTGGTAGCCACTGAGAATACCATACAACTCTGTAAGAGTAAGAGTCTTAAGGTTCTCAGTCCTCTTGATGACAACACAATAATGTGTCTATTGTCTAGGAAGAGAGGACATAAACTTCCTTACATTGTCCCTGGTCTCAAGAGTTACTCCAACATCCATTAGAGTATCCACAATCTCAACATACCTGAAGTATTGTTGAGTCATGGTTTCATCTACCTTAAAGGTGAAGTTTTCAAACTACTGCTTCAGGAGATCCTTCTTGTTCTCCTTTGCTTCATTTGACCCCTCATACATAAGCTTTAGTGCTTCCCATAGTTGCTTGACAGTTTTGCACTTCTTGAAGCCTCTGTAGATGGAGTTTGGAAGAGCAGTTTGAAGGGCTGTCATGGCTTTCTGATCAATCTCTATTCTTTTCCTGTCTTCTTCAGAATAATCAGCCACAACCTTTGGAATCATACCACCACCGATAGCAGAAGTGGTGCTTTGTATGTAAGGTCCTTCAACAACAAAGTCCCACATCCTGGAGTCTTGAGACTTGATGAAGCCTTCCATTCTTTGACACCAAGTATCGAAGTATTCAGGAGTGATCAGTGGAGACTTTGTCATAGTCCTAGTTTCCGTATCAACTTTGGTAATAGCTGCCATTTGAGTTATTAAGTATTTTGTGTGTGTGAGGGATCTTAAGATGGTGAGATCTATATCAAGAGCCTGGAATGCTCTGATACCAAATGCAGGACCGGTGAAGGGTATGCACTTACAACCAACAACACAAATTGGAGAGTTTCTAAGAACACTTAACAGATCAAATAGGGAACTAGTAACGTAAGTGAAAGATGCTAAGAACACAAGTAAAAATGAGACTGAACAAGATAGCTAACAACACAAGTATTTGTTTTTCAAGAATGTTGTATATTGCTTCTCAAGTTCTTTTACAAATGTTACAAAGCATAGATAGAAATTTACAAGTACTTGAGATACTTTATACTACATCCTACGGCCGACCATACTTTGAAGACCAGCTGGATACATAAGACTAGACAACAACAAAATCAAATGTAGAGTCAAAAGGCAGATTGCCTTTTGACTAGTGACTATGACATGCCATAGCTCACATCCTAATATATTACAAAAAAGGATAAAAGTACATAAAGTAGAAAGCTCAGACCCAAGACCTCAATGTACATTTGAGCAGCTTGAAGAAGAAGAACAGCACAAACAACATGATGAGCAGCTGTTAAGGATGGTTGAGAAAGAGTTTCCTAAGTCTTCATCCATACAAGCTATGAAGAAACATGCTCAGAGGTTGTATGCTCTCAGATTCACATTTCAATATCAGAAAGAGAGAGTGAGAATTTGGCCTGACCCCAGAGTAAGTGACAGAATTCATAAAAAGAATATTCCAAGTCGATACAATGGCCAAGTAAAGAAGACTGTAGATGCTGTGATAATGCTGGCCATTGTAGTGTCACCCTAGGAAATCCTTGATGACTTCAAGAGAGCTTACAAGTCTAAGATGACTCCACAAACTTTACTAGAAAACAAAATGGTGAAGAAGGGGTTGATCTACAAGAAGCTTGAAGAAATAAGAAGAAATGAGCTCCAGTTGTTACTTGAAAGTACTCATCCTGATGAGTTTGCATACAAAGAAATAACTACTGTGGAGGTAAAGAATGGAAAGAATGTTAAATACTTATCAGAGTACTATGGGCCTGAGTTCTTCTTTGAAAGTGAAGCTGAAGAACTCACAATGGAAGAACAAGTTGTATTACTTGAGGCCTATGTTAGAGAGTCTTACAGACTCATCATTGGGAAGTAGGTCTCATGAATGGGGTAACAGCTCTGTGTCCAATTCCCCAAGACAGAGTTCCCATTCATCCTTTGCCAATCAAACTTTCTAAAACCTCTTCCCTGGCCTGAGCTTAATTTGGTGATTTCTGAGTTGATCCAGAAAATGTTTCTGCCAATAAGTGGGACTTCAATAATCTTAAAGGTTTTGGCTGCATTGGTTCAGGGGGAGTTTGTTGGACCAAAAGAACCAATGAGCCAGATCAGAAAAACCTTTAAGTCCCACAGACATCATAACAACTGAAGTGGTCTACAATAGCTGAAGACAAAGTCTGAAGACAAAGTCTGAAGACAACAGCTGAAGACAAAGTCTGAAGACAAAGTCTAAAGACAACTGCTGAAGACAAAGTCTGATGACCAAGTTCTCAGAAGTTGTCACAACAGCTGAAGTAGTTCTTTTCTGTAGTTGTGATGGTTTGCTTTTCAGTAGTTTGTAATCAGTAGTTTTATTTTATGTAAAACATCTGAAGTTCTTACACTTCAGATGTTATAACTTCAGTACTTGTAATTTTAGCTTGTACTTAGCTTTTTGCGAAGGTGTCCTCAGTTGTTGTGGACATCTTCAGTAGTTAGTCTACTTTCAGTTGTTTGTATAAATCAGTTAGATGTCACTATCAAGTGACATCAGCTGATGTCACATTCCTTTATAAAAGGAATGTTGACCTAATTGCTTTGGAGAGAAGCTTGTGCGTGAATGAAAATATTCTCTTTGCAGAAAACTGTCTCTCTCTATAATCGTCACTGTTTGATTGAATATTCATATTATTCTTGCTTAAATTTCGTCTAATTCTTGTTCTATTCCGCTGCAAATCTTAATCTAATTGATCAAACTAGATCCCGATCCTTTCACAGAATGAGTCAAGAACTTGATTCTTAAACTTAGTCCCTTGATCACTTCTAATTATTTTAACCTTGTGATCAATTTGATTTTCTATTTAAAGAATAAAAGATTTTATAGTTTCAGCAGTTTCATCTTTAGTTCTTAAAAAGAATACCCATGTCAATCTTGTAAAATCATCAACAATCACAACGCAATATGATTTCCTTCCAGTGCTCATTATACTTGTGGGACCAAATAGATCCATGTGAAATAAGTGTAATGGAGTGGTGATAGAGTTAACTACTTTGGATTTATGAGATGCCCTGTGTTGCTTTCCTTTCAGACATGAAACACAGTTATCTTTGCAGATTAATTCCTTTTTAGGCAAACCATGTACCAAGTGGGGAAGTATTATTCATATCCAGCTTGTACATATCCCTTTTCCTGGGAGATCTAAGATGCACCAATTCTTGAGGAATTGTCATCCTGGGTTTAAGGATAATGCAATCATGTTCTGTGAAAAGCATTTGATGCTTTTGATCACAAAACTTAGAAACACTTAACAGGCTGTGTTCAAGCTGTTTGACAAAGTGTACTTTGTCAACTTTTAAATTAGCATTGGATATACTCCCTTTTCCAGAAATATATCCTCCGGCCTCACCTCCAAACTGTACAGGACCTCCATCAAAATATTGAAATTGTTGAAGGAGACATCTGTTTCCTGTCATGTGCCTAGAGCATCCACTATCCACAATCCATACATTGTTGTTCTTGTCATATGGATGTCCCTGCACATAGGATGCGAAAGTTAGTTATTATTGGAAACCCAAGCCTTGTTGGTCTTAGGTTCTTCCAATGATGATGACATAACTGAACCAAAATTTATGCATGAGGGTTCAATGGATGTCTTTGAAGAAGAGGTTTGGGCTGCAACATCTTCTTTGATCTTCCATTCCATCTCTTGGTTGATCATAGTAGATGAGCTTGTTGAAACTTGTGCAGCATGGCATTCTTCCGAAGCTTCTTTCTTTTCGGAAGAAGCCTTCACCACCTTTTCTTTTATAGCAGTCTTCTTCTCGGAAGGTTTCAAAGGAACTCTCTTGTTCTTTTGAACTTTCTTAGCCTTATCTTCCGAAGCAATTTTCCATTTCGGAAGAATGAGTTTCTTCTGAAAGCAACTTTGCTTCCGAGACAAGCTTTCTTTTCCTCATCACTTGGGCCATGTGGTATGGTCCAAATATGAAACCCTCCTTGACTCCTTCTTTCTTAAAATTATTTGCATAATATATGCTTGCAGGATTGTAGTAACAATCTTTAGCCATGTGGTTTTGCAGACCACACATTATACATGCAATGTTAACCTTTGAGGGATGTGACTGTTGTTTCTTGCATTTCCTGTTTACATCAACAGTCTTTCCTTTTAACTTCTGCACCTTTGGTAGGACAGGAGTGTTGGTACTGCACTCCTTTCCTGAATCAGAGTTTCCCACCACCTAGAATCCAACAGAGATGAAAACACCCTTTTGTTTTGTGTCAATCTTTAGCTTGGACTCAGCCACTTTCTTGGCAGTTTTTCTCGCTGCCTTAGCTCGGTTTCTTCTGGCTTTGGTGGTCAGGGGTTGATCAACACTGGTAGAAATGGGTAGATTTATCTGGTGCTTCCCTGTGATGGTCTCCATAGTTGCATCACTCTTTGACTCATAGGAAGGTGGGTCAGTAAATGGAACCTCTTTCTCTTCAGTCCCACATCTTGGTTGTCTAATAGACTCATAAGAGTGTGGTGGAGCAATTTCATTGGTTCCCAAACCCACCTTTGTTTTGATAACAAAGTCTTGAGTGAGAGGATGATGCAAGAATGTCTTGGAAGTTTTACTCAGAGATAGCATGCTTTCTGGCTTGAGCCTCAGCTGTGACAAGCTGGGCTTGAGCCTCAGACAATTTGGAGATTAAATCTTTGATTTGAGTCTTATAGTTGGTATGTTCATGTTTTAACAAGGACATAGTTTTCTCTAACTCTTCAATTTTCTTTTGATAGTCAGATTCAACCCTTTTAAAATCATATTTTAAAAATATTTAAAGACTCAATATCCGATTTATAGTCTTGATATAATTTAACTTTAGCAATGCAAACTGCAGTACAGAGGTGTTCATATACCTTGCTGTCTTCAGTTCCAGCCATCAAAGCTTGAGCATGAGTCATATCCTGTACCATGAAGCTCCAGTCAAATTCTTGAGCCATAACAGATGTTTTAGTTGACTTTCCAGTGGCTTTAGGTGTGGAGGGATGTGTGGAGGCTTGTGAGGTTCCCGGATTTGATTTGGGAGCCTTGCATTCCCTGGAAAAGTGACCAAGTTGGTTAAGTTGTAACATTTGGCCTTTGTCTTGTCAAACCCAAACTTGCTGTTAGTTGGGTTTTAGGGAAACTGCCTTCCAGTTCTCATGAAGAACTTCTTCGCTCTATAAGTTAACAGAGCCATCTATTGGACAATGTCCACGTACTCGACAACATCTGGGCTGAAGCATTCTAGATCATCAAAGCAATACAGAAAGTCACTAGAATGCCCATTCCCTGAGACAAAGGCACATCTGTCCTGAAAGGAACTTGGCCGAGCCTGTTGAGACCTTGGAGTCTCAAGGAATGTGATGTATGGACCAGAAGAACAGGATGGCTGCTTGGAGTAAGTCAGGTACTGCTAAGGTTGGGGGGTTCTTGAGCCTTTAGCAACCATTAAAGCGTTGCTAGCAGGAAGGCTTGAGGGTTTGTTCATCTGGAGGCCTCTCTTGTACTCCATCTCTAGACGGTATCCATCAAGGATTCCATATATTTCAGTCATTGTGAGGGACTTCAAGTTTTCTGTCCTCTTGATAGAGACACAGTAGAACGTCCACTCATTTGGGGTGCACTCATGAAGTTTCTTGAGAGATCTCTTAACTCAATGGCAATTCCCATAGACTGAAGGGATGAAATAAGATCCATATACCTGAAGTATTGCTGGCTGAGGGTCTCTCCAGCAATATGAGTGAAGTTCTCAAATTGTTGCTTCAGTGAATCTTTCTTGGAGTCATTTGAGCTAGGGTACATCTGGGACAAGGCATCAAACAATTCTTTGGTTGACTTGCAATGCTCAAAACCAACCACAATAGAGTTGGGTATAGCAGTCATCAAAACAGTCATAGCATTGCCATTAATGCCAGCTTCTTGCGGTCTTCATCAGAGTAATCTTCTACAACCTTCTCTATCATGGCGCCATTTCCACCAGGTGTTGCCACCTTTGGTTTGTAAGGACCATTGATGATAGATTGCCATATTTTGCCATCTTGATATCTGATGAAGCCTTCAATGTGTCTTCTCCATGATCTAAAGTTTTCAAGGGTGATGATAGGTGCTTTGGTCATCATCCCCATCTCAACTTCAAATTTTTGGTTGAGGGCCATTTTGAGTGTGGTGAAAGAATGAGTGAAGAAAAGGTTGGTTTGGATGGTAAGATCTCACAATCAAGAGCCTAAAAAGCTCTGATACCAATTGCAGGATCGGTTTTTGTCACTTAACACTTTCTTTTCTCTCAAACTCACTGGATCACACTCGGTTTATATGATGCTGAAACCCTTCTAAGAGTTGATAATAATATACTAAGAACACAGAAGGATAATTTTCAAGGTACTTGTATATATTACTTCTCAACTCAAAGTATTACAAGACTCTTAGAAGCATATTACAAGAGTTACAATGAAAAAACTATATATACTAGATCCTACAGTCGGATATACTTTGATACCAAGTGGAAACCTATGACTAAAGCAAATAATACATTGCTAAAGACAAGGTTTCTTAGATAAAATATTATCTAAGATATGGTAGTCATGACATGTCCATGACTTACCTTTTGTCATCAACTAAAGTTGGTAACTGTACCAACTGATAAGGAATGAACAGTGGAATAAAGTATGGTCAACTACATGGGCATGGGAAAGCACCATGCAGTATCTCAGAGATTTGCAGCGGAGTGTCAGAAGGACCATACTTATGTCCACTGGTCCATAGTAGGTTCTTCCGAAGGTTAACTGGCTTCGGAAGAACAAGTTCTTATTCTTCCGAAGCCACTTAGACTTCGGAAGAGGCTACTTCTTTCAGAGGCTTGAGACATTCTTCAGGTCTTCATACTTCGAAAGTCATTGTCTTGAATTCTTCTAAGTGTTGAACTTCAAAAGAAAGACTTTGTCTTCGGAAGTTGAAGTTTCTCTTCGGAAGTTCCTACAGACTTAACCTTCGGAAGCTCAGCTTTTGCCTTCGGAAGTTGTTCATCAGTTGCATCAAAATTGTCTAAGTGTTTGTTTTGGTTGCACCAGCCTTACTTGATCCAACAGATACATTGTCCTTGTAAGATTTCGTAATGACTTTGGATAAACGGTAGACTAAAATCACGAATAAGGTAGATCCAACTTTCATTAAAAGAGCTTTAGCTTTTGCGGAAAGAGGTGAAACATACGTTGATAGTGAAGGTTGGATACATTGTCCTTGTCGAAATTGTGTCAATGCAAGAAGTCATATTCCTAGTGTTGTTGCTAATCATATCATATATAATGGTTTTGATCCGACATGCGATGTATGGGTATATCACGGTGAACATCTGCTGGGTTATGAAACAGGCGAAATAAATAGTGAGTGTGAAGAAAGTGAAAATGAATCAAATGATGGTGTCGATGAGTTGCTTGATGATGCTTTTCCTATTGGCGGTGAAACTAAAGCTGGAAACTTTAATGATGGTGCTGATAAATGTAATAACCCAAATGTAGAGAAGTTATTTGTTGATATGGAAAAGCCTTTATACCCGAGGTGTGAATAGTTTTCTGTACTAGCATTTTTACTGGAGTTAATGAACGTGAAGGTGACATGTAAAATGACAAATGTGTCAATGGATATGGTTCTAAATTTATTTAGTCAGGCTTTGAAGGATGCAAACTTGCCAAAGAATCATTATGAGGCAAAAATTATTTATGTACTCTTGGACTGGGACCTATCCATGCTTGTAAATATGATTGTGTATTATTTCGGAAAGAAACTGCAAGATTACAAAATTGTCCAGTATGTAACACTAGTCGTTATGAAGAAAACAGTAAGGGGAAAAAGAAACCAGTAAAGGTCTTGCGTTACTTTCCCATCACTAGTAGACTTAAACGCTTATATGCTTCAAGACATACATCTAAGGAAATGTTGTGGCACGATCGACAAAGAACCAAAGAAGAAGGGGTTTTAAGGCATCCAACAGACGAAAAAGCTTGGAAACACTTTGATACAATGTTTCCAGATTTTGCAAATGATCCTAGAAATGTTCACCTAGGGCTTGCAAGTGATGGTTTTAATCCTTTTAGGGCCATGAGTCTCTCATATAGTATGTGTCCTGGTGTACTCATACGATACAATATGCCTCTTGGAAATCTATGGTTGATGCTTCATTTATGTTGACATTGTTGATTCCTGGAAGAGATTCACCTGGAAACGATATTGATGTTTTTTTTGCGTCCACTCATAGATGAGTTGAAACTTTTACGGGATAAGGGATTTGAAACATATGATTGTGAATCAAAACAGATCTTCAACATGCGTGCCTCACTGCTATGGACAATTAATGATTTTCTTGCGTATGGTTACTTGTCTGGATGGAGCACCAGTGGATACAAGGCATGTCTTATGTGCAATGAAGATGCTAGCAGTATACGTATACGAGATAGAATAGCATATGTAGGTCATAGGCGATTCTCCCACTCCATCACCCTTGGAGGAAATCACGAGATTTTAATGGACCAAGAGAGACTAGGCTTGCACCTAAACCTGTCAACAGAGATGATTGCTTACGTCAGTTGGAACATCTCACTATACATCATCATGGAAAACATCAGTCTTATGGAGGGAATAAAAAGAAAACGCGACTCACATGATTTAAACTGGTCAAGCATCTTTTTCGAACTCCCGTACTGGCCTAAGTTGTTAATTCATCATAACATAGACGTGATGCATGTTGAAAAGAATGTGTGTGAGAACGTGTTAGGAACCTTGTTAAACATAGAAGGAAAGACGAAAGATACTAACAAAGCTCGAATAGATTTGGAAGATATGAACATACGAAATGAGCTTCACTTGGTGCGGAAAAGAATGACCATTGGGTTAAACCACCTGCTATGTATGTTTTAATCCAAAATGAGAAAAAACTGTTTTGTAATCTACTCAAGTCTGTGCGTTTTCCAGATGGGTATGCTGGAAATTTAGCTAAAATGTGATTGTTGAGCAAGGAAAGGTATATGGGCTTAAATCACATGATTGTCATGTTTTAATACAACGCATAATTCCTATTGCAATTCAACCATTTTTTACCAAACAAATCCATGATGCATTATTCGAGCTGTCTCGGTCTTTTAAGAAACTTACTGAGGTCACATTGCATGTGGGGTTGTTGAAAGCATTACAAGAAGAGATAGTGTCACACCCTCAAAATCCACGTGCAAAGTTTTCCCGCGAGGCGTGTGAACAAACCAGGATCACAGTCACTAGCTACTCAGAACGACACTATATGCCACATTAAAACAAAACCAACCAAAGTTCAAACTTTAATACCATGCGGAAGCGTTTTGGAAATAAAACAAACCCAAAGTATATAAATGTAATATTTGACAAAACACGCGCCAACCTAATATTTAAAACTCATAAATGATAACCAAGTGTTATGTCTTTAAATTAAAGTCTTAGGATGCATGTTGGAGCCATGATGTGCTCCTAGTGGCAACCTGAGATAACGACCTGAGAATAGCATACTAAAAATGTCAACACAATGGTTGGTGAGTTCAAAAGTTTCCGTTTAACATAAACAATAATAATTGTAAAAAAACATAAGAAGTGAATTGAAATAGATAGCGTCTACATTCACAAGTAATAACTATAGTGATTTAGCGATCGAAGCTGACTGTGTTGCGTTTGTTGCCTCCTGTCACGACTTACCAGGTCGTGATGATGTTTGTGTTTAGGACAATATTGCACCCATTTGACCTCGTGTCGCACAGGTGAGGCTTGTTAAACCCATTAGTACTACCCAATATTTACCGCTAGTTACCATTATTAACGATCTGAAAGTGTGAGGGCTTTCAAGGTATAATGCACTGTGTTAAACTATACACAACTTATAATAATAAAGCATTTGTAACAAGTATGCTATCTCCCCCAAAAGAGAGTGGATAAAAAGTGTGGGGCATGAACTCACCTGATGTGCATCGAACAATAACAAAGAAAACTGATGATGAATGGAAAAACAACCCTTGAAAGGTTTCCTAGAACACACAAGTACATAAGTACGTGTACACAGAAAGCTTAACAACTCTAAGTTAACCTAGTTGACTCGTTTGACCCGTTGGTGACATATTAGTTGAAATATCATTTAATCAAGCGTATCAACTTAGCATACATGAACATCATACAAGATATCCACGCGTATCACATCATCAACCCAAGTCTACCAAGGTCATCTATGCAACATTAGATCATCATACAACTTATGAAAATCTCAAATAACCAACATGTCCAAAACAACTATAAACACATCACAACTAGCAATTCATACATGGAGTCTAATCATGCACTACATGCCATGTGAAGCCACACACAACTTCACTTCCTAAACCCTGCCAATCCTACTAAGTAGGGGCCTCAGATTAGTACACGTGTATGACAATCATAATCACATTCATTAACAAGGTTCATTCCAACCAACATACACAATAATGATCAATTCCAATCCCAAACATGACTCCCTAATCACTAACCACAATTCATCATCATGCATAATCACCAAAAATCCAAATTCCTTACATGATCAACCAAGCATCCAAACAAACCAATTAACACTTTCTATCACATTAAACATCATCAATAATCATTCTATCATGACCCTAACACCACAATCATACCCAAATCATCATATCCAATGTCCTTTAAAAATAAAGTTTCCCTTTTGGGAAAGAAATCCCCAAAAGCTATCTAACATCCAATTCATTCATAATTTCATCAACTTTATGCCAAATCAAGTTCATAGCATTCATTCTAACATGATAATCATCACTCAATCATCAAAATTCCCAATCATCATGCATAAAAGTTTTTACTTTAGTAAGTTATGATCAACACCTCAAATTCATGAGTTTTCTTGCACAATCCAATTAGACTAACATCTAAACATTGTATCCAACATCATATCATCATCGAATCATGAATTCCAAGAACAAAAAGTTTTTTTTAAGCCAATGTATGAACTACATGCTCAATCCATGGATTTCTTGCATAATCAACATAATCTAACATTCATACAACCTAACTAGCATCATATTAACATCTAACAATCATCAATTTTATGTTTTCATCAGCGATTTCAAAACTAGGGTTCATCAAGATCAAAAACTAATCAAAACTAACCTTTAGATGTGTAGAAATCAACAATTGAACTTGCTAGCACCTTGAAACACTTGAAACTAGAATCAAATCCGAATGTTTGTGTGTGTTCTTGCTCAAATCGAATGGTGAGGGTTTTGAGATGGTGTTTCGACCGCAAGGGGTGTTTGGGGGGGCATTAGGATATAATTCTTGGTAAGTTTTTGTTTAATAATAATTACAAAATAAACCCCTTGATTTTTATTTTATAAAAACTAATCTTTTCAATACTATTTAAATAATTTTAATAACAAGTTATACATATTATTAGTCAATAATAATAATCATAACCATTTACAATAAGTCATACAACACATGAAATATATATAACACGTTGTCATGTTATCGCGTAAAATTCACAAAATAAATATTTAAAATTCTATAAATTCATAAATCACATAATCACAACTAATAATCAACATTATTAATTAAATTTATCATTGTTTATCATAGATTATTGTTATTAAGTCACCAACGTTCAACGACAACTAGTGTGTGCTCATGATACATGTATGCAAGAATGGAACTATCGGAGTTTGGTAATGGAAAATTACCGGATGTGACAGATAGTTAAGATTGTGTGCAAGCTTGAACGGATATTTCCTCCATCATGTTTTACAATTATGGTGCACTTGTGTGTTCATCTTCCTAAAGAGGCAATATTGGGAGGACCTGTGCAATCAAGGTGGATGTATCCGATTGAAAGATACCTTGGCCATTTAAAGAAATGTGTTAAAAACAAAGCTAAACCTGAAGGCTCATTAGTAGAAGGTTATATTGTTGAAGAATCTATAACATTTTGTTCTCATTATTTACGAGTTGTTGAATCAAAGTTGGACAAACGCGACATAAATGATGATAAAATTTCTATTGACGCTCAAACTTACGCGTTAGATATTTTCAGATTGAGTAGTTGAGGTATTAGGAGGAAAGAAGTTCGTATCCTTCCAAGTAATCTTATGAAGAAAGCGACATGGTTTATATTTAATAATTGTTAAGAGATTTAACCGTACATAGAGTAAGGCTTTTTCTATCTTTGTTTGTGCATAATATTAAATGTCAAATGTTAATAAATTTATATTTTATCGACATCATGCAGAGAACACTTACGGTTTACATAAAGTTAACATCCTAAAACATCAGATTTTTTGAGATACAACAGTTTACATTCCCGGATTGGTTTGCAAAACAGGTAATAATCACACCCTATTTAATTGATTTAATTTATAAAACTACATTTCTCTCCACTAACATGATTACTATGTTTAAAATTGAGAACAAATTCGCGAAAAGTATACGTTAAATCCATCTCAAATTAACGAGGAGTTACACGTATTGTCTTCCCTTCCTGATAAACGAGTTACGTATCACAAGGGATAGTGAATGGGGTTAAATTTATAATTAAGTTAGGAGATGATTGCAGGCATACACAAAATTATGGAGTAACGGTGTAAGGCCCCGTTCCCGGAACGCCTACAGTTGGTCATTGATCGCACATAAAACATATAATTACATTTGCATTTCATAAAGCATCGCAGCGGAAACATTTAAAAATGACATTTTATCTCATTATAAAAGCTTTTTGCCAAATAATAAATCGTTAACCAGTTACAAAATACATTATTGCATTACATCACAAAAGCCTCATATAAATGGATGCCATCCCAAAAGAGCTGAGTAGCCTCGCAGCGCCATCCTCAGAAACATCACCTGCCAACTGGAAACACATAAAAAGTCAGTGTTGCTGAGTGAGTTATAGTTTTATAATAAAACATACTTTTCTTTCATTAAAACCGTTCTTTACATTCATGCGATCACACATCATACGTACACTTAGGTAATGTTTATTATCTTCATCATTTCATCTTTTCCTTTATGTCAAGCCATAAACTTTACCATTCTGTTCATGGTACTGGACCTAGGCCTATCATAGACCTTCTATAGCGGTGCACAACACCTCATGGTCACAGCACCTAAAGTAAAGTTTAGGTGTACTATGCAATACCTTTCTGTTCATGGTTCTGGACCTAGGCCTATCATAGACCTTCTATAATGGTGCACCGCACCTCATGGTCATAGTACCTAAGGTATAATTTGGGTGTACCATTGCCATAGGCAATACCTTTCTGTTCATGGTTCTTGACCTAGGCCTATCATAGACCTTCTATAACGATGCACAACACTTCATGGTCACAGCACCTAAGGTATGCAGCACTGGTTCTATACAAATGGTCAATCACAAAGAAAGACCCCAATGTGCATCCTCCCGGGGTAGCGAACCCACACACCGTTGGGCTAACACCTTTTAATGGCGTGTCCCGATGTCCAATGCTGGCAAGACTTTCTTTAATTTCATCTTTTATTAATGCATGCATTCATCATGTTCCGATTTCTTCATCTTTCACTTTACGTTAGATAATACTTTCAATTCATTCATTAACATAACACATAAAGCCACAGGAAAGATAAACATTCATCATAATCAGGAACATCAACATATACACTCATCATCATCATACAGGGAAACATCATACATACATAACATACATCATGCATAAATATGCAACATTATCATCATCATGCCCAATATACCCTCTAAGGCCTTAACAGTCATCTTACATGAACTTACGGGAACTTCCATGTCAAAACTTACATCTGCACTTTCCCCCAAAAGTCAGTAATTAAACTACACATTTCCCCGGGTACAACAACCCTATTTGGGCGTATGGACACCCCTCAGTCGCATGGCCTCCAGGCGACTGAACATCATGCGATTGGACCCATGCGGATGAACATCTATGCGAATGGACACCCAGTCGTGCGTATGGACCTCATGCGGATGGTTCTAATGCGAATGAGCACATATGCGACTGACCTCATGCGAATGGACTCAATGCTAATGAGTCCCATGCGATTGGAACTAATGCGACTAAGCACCTATTCGACTGGGCCCTCAGTCGTATGGCTCCCCATGCGACTGGCCCCCAATCGTACGAATGAATCCTTAATCGTGCGAATGAACCCTCAATCGTGCGAATGAACCTCAATCGCACCCCAGTCGGCCGTATGGCCTCCAGTCGATCGCCTAGCCCTAGCTGATGCAGAAAGGAGTTCATCCTGAACCCAATATGCCATTTTCGGCCTCCAAGCTCATCCAAACCCATTCTAAGCCTAAATCAACCATCCTAAACCTTAGGAATGCATACCACAATACCATACAAGCACACACAAGCCCAGAAACAAACTCCAAGCGCATCACACGCAACACACCCAAATGGGTCAAACACACACACATACAAAAACGGGTTTTCTATGCTTTCCAGCCCCAAAATCGTTTGAAAACAAGTAAAAGAGGGGTCCTAGAACTCACACAAACGACCAAAATGAGAAGAGCTTCGATTGGGCTTGCTACACGACGATTCTTTCAGAGTTAATTTGATCTTCTTTCAATGCCTCATCTTGAAACTCTTTGACTTGCTTCATCACATCCGAGGTCATGATCAACTGGTATGCTTTCACCCGAATCAGCTCGTGTCTCTCCTTTCGGCTAAGGGCATCCGCCACCACGTTGGCTTTGCCCGGATGGTAATGGATCTCGCAATCATAGTCTTTTATGAGCTCCAGCCATCTTCTCTGCCTCAAGTTTAGGTCCTTCTGCTCAAAGAAGTACTTCAAGCTTTTGTGGTCAGTGAATATGGTGCACTTCGTCCCGTAAAGATAGTGCCTCCAAATCTTTAAAACAAAGACCATGGCTACTAGCTCCAAGTCATGAGTGGGATAATTGACCTCATGAACCTTCAACTGTCAGGATGCATAGGCTATAACCTTTCCTCTCTGCATTAACACACACCCCAACCCCGAGTAGGAAGCATCAGAATAGACCACCAGATCTTCACTTCCATCGGGTAATGACAGGACAAGAGCTTGAGTCAATCTTGCCTTCAGTGCCTCGAACGCCTTCTCTTGAGCCTGACCCCATACAAACTTCACATCTTTTTGGGTCAACTTAGTTAATGGAGAAGCGATCTTAGAAAAGTCTTGGATGAATCTTCTGTAGTAGCCCGCCAAACCCAAGAAGCTACGAATCTCGGATGGCGTCTTTGGTGACTTCCATTGCATAACCGCCTCCACCTTTGCCGGGTCCACCATAATCCCGTCAGGATTCACCACATGACCCAAGAATTGAACCTCGCGCAACCAGAATGCGCACTTGGAGAACTTGGCGTACAACTTCTCCCTTCTCAACATCTCTAGAACTTCCCGAATGTGACCGGCATGCTCTGTCTCGTTCCTAGAGTAAATCAGGATATCATCAATAAACACGATCACTGATTTATCCAACATCGGCCGACACACTCGATTCATTAGATCCATAAAAGCAGCTGGCGCATTGGTCAAACCAAAAGACATGACAAGGAACTCGTAGTGACCATAACGCGTGTGGAAAGCTGTTTTAGGGATATCTTGCTCTTTCACCTTCAACTGATAGTAGCCCATTCGAAGATCTATCCTTGAAAACCAACTGGCACCGTGAAGCTGATCGAACAAATAATCTATTCTCGGTAAGGGGTATCGGTTCTTTATCGTCAGCTTATTCAGCTCACGGTAGTCAATACACATCCTCATGCTACCGTCCTTCTTCTTCACAAATAAGACTGGAGCACCCCAAGGAGAGATACTCGGCCTAATAAACCCCTTGTCAAGCAACTCTTGCAACTGCAATTCTTTCATCTCAGTTGGGGCCAACCGATATGGTGCCTTGGCAACAGGTTGGGCACCCGGTATCAGATCAATCTGAAACTCGATCTCTCGGTCAGGTGGCACACCTGGTAAGTCTTCTGGGAACACATCTGGAAAGTCACACACAACCGGTACATCGGCTAGTTGTGGTGTTGGCGTATCCACATCCTTCACATAGGCCAAGTGGGCACTACATCCACGCCTCATACACTTTCCCGCCACCGCCATCGAAATTACTTTCGGAATCGTCGTGACCCGATCACCATAAACCGTCACCGAACTCCCATCAGGCGCTGTCAACCGAATCATCTTCTTGCGACACACAATGTTCACCTCGTAATCTGCTAACCAATCCATCCCAAGAACCAAATCGAAACCACCTAAGGTCATCACGAACGGTCTAACAGGAAACTTATGACCCTCTAGCTCCACGTCACAGTTCTATATCATCTTAGAAATCCCGGTAGACTTACTATGGTAATTTCTACATCAAAGAGCGCATCGACACATCTACTACTAACAGGAAGCTTAGCACAGAAAGCAGCAGAAATAAAACTTTTACTAGCACCAGAATCAAATAACACAGAAGCTAAAGTTTGGTTCACTAGAAACGTACCGGACACAACATCAGAGTATGTCCTAGCTTCCTCCTGTGTCATAGTGAATGCCCTGGTGCTTGCCCTCGGTCGTTCACTTCCCGTCTTCTTCACCCCGGAACCCTCAGCCCTCGGCTTCTTACAATCCCTACTCATGTGGCCCTCCATGCCACAGTTAAAGCACCAGACTGTACGACAGTCCTTGGCTATATGCCCTGCCTGAAAGATTTGATCTGCCCAAGATACATATAAAATTGATGTGGCTAGTGTGATATGATCCAAGTCGGGTCATACCCAATAACAAGCCTAACAAACACCGAAAGATAAATTACTTGTTGATAAGATCATAACAAATAATAAGTTACACCAATTTAGAAAATTGGATTTTCTAAATAATTACTTTTGTAGATGAACATCATTATATATAATGTAATTTGTTCATGAGGGATTTCTTGTGCATTGTTTAAATTAGTTAAACAATAACAAAAGACTAGTTGTATGTGTTATAAAATTAAATTGGTTTAATTTTACAAAAGGGTGGATTGTATGAATGAAATTTAATAAAAAAAAAATTTGAATTGGAGAGAGACCAAGGGGTGCCCATTCGGCCGCCCCCTTTATGTCTTGGGAACCCCTTTTTTGTTGGTTCCAAGCACATGCATATGACTCTCTTGATTCAGAATTTCATTTACACACTCAACCAAAACACAACACAAAGAATCTCCTCTCTCTCTCCCTCTTGGTTCACGGTTTTGAAGAACAATTTTCAGCTTGAAAACTTAGGTTCAAGGCTGAAAATTGAACAAGAAAGAGAAAACTACACTTGGTGTTCAAAGCCTAGCAAAAGGGAGTTGTTTGTTCAAGCTTGGGGTATCACTCCTTGAGGTTTTCTAGCTTGAAAACTCAGCCACAAAGTCACATTCCACAGCTCTCACTTCGGGTTAGAAGGAAGCTAACAAAGGTTGTAGTTTCTTGACTATCTAGTGTTCTTTCATTTGTATGCATTATGTATAAAGATCCATGGCTTGGGGTTATTATAAAATGGGTTTTATAATCAGATCTTAATATGTTTTAAAATATTATTCCGCTGCGTTTTCATATAAATCATGTTGTATGAAGCTTTGATAAACATGTTAAATCCCCTACAATGGCATCAAGAGCCACTTATACATATGCATACATGTATTACACTTTGCTTTCTTTGGACAGCCCAAACCGTGGGTTTAAGGGGCTATTTTGGTGCCCCCTTTTGATGTTTTAAAGATGCTATATTATGCATATTAGGATCTTTAAAACTCTAGTTTATAAGATTATTGTTTGCTTGGACTAAACCCATTTGTTCTTGGTTTATGTTGGCCAAAAACATGGGTTTTAAGGGGCTGCCAAAAATCGACTTCTTATGTATGTTTGGATATATTGTTGCTGTTTATGCATAACAAAGCCTAGACCACTTGGATTGAATGATTGATTGTCATGTTGTATTCATTTGGGCATGTAATAATTTATTTTGTTTTAAGTCTTGTTTTGTAATCTATTCATTCATATGGTTTGTAATAAATAGATTAGGAGTTTATCTTTACTAGAAAAATGTATTAGGATACATATTTTGTAAGGATGCTCAAGATCAAGACTTGAAGAAAAGATGGACAAAGAGGATGCTTGAAGATGTGGATTCAAGTGGGAGTTCCTTTTGTCAACCATGTGTCATGTTCTTAACCCTTAGGACAAGACCTTTTGACACACTTGTTTTGGCTAAACAAGTGTGCTCAACTTAGTATGCTTTGTTATGCATATATGGATTGTTTGGTTATGCTTGGTTGAATGCTTATGATGTTGTTTTGTTTTGGATATTTGGATGTCATTAACAAACATCACCTAGAACAAGCTAATACAAGAAATTGGTTCTCAAATCATTAAGCAAAATAGAATGGGTCTATAAAAAGGAGTTAATGGTTTGCAAAATAAAATGGGTTTTATTTATAAGAACCAAATAGGTACCATATGGTTGAATGCATACAATCATATAGTACATGGATTTTTCTAAAACATGAATTGTGAAATTATAAATCCCTTTTGAAAACAAGTTAAACACCATCCTTTTACACAACACTTAGGTTACTTGCAAACTCTTAGTGGGATAAAGGTCACCTAATCACTTTGAGGAAACTTGTAACTTGAGGTGATAATGCCATGTTTGTGGGATAAAGGTCACCTAACCACTTATGTGGTAAACTCACACGTGTGTGTAAGTAGGACGACTTGATTTATAAAATATATTGAATGGATCACCTAAAATGTGTTTTATAAAAGGTGTTGATGGGGTAAACATGCCGTTATAAACATAAGATGTTTAAATGATCCCATACCATTAGAAGTTGCAATGGGTTGCAATTGTCATTTATGACTACCTTGTTTATTTAAATAATGGGATAAAGGTCACCTAACCAATATTTAAATATAATGTTGGATTCTAAAAATATTTTTTTTATTAATAGTCTATGAGACGTAAAGGGTATTAATAAATGAAATGTATATCAACGATTACTAAAATGGAACTTTGTAAAATCTTGTAGATGGCCGATCACACCAACGCTAATAACGATGTACCAAACCAAAACAACCAATCTCTTAGGGCGATCCTTCAAAGGGATCGTCTAACACCTAACAACTTCATGGATTGGTACCGGAACTTGAGAATTGTTCTCAAGCAAGAAAAGCGGGCCTACATTCTTGATGATCCCATCCCCGATGAACCTAACGAGAAGGATGTGGAGGCCTATAATGATTGGGTTAGATATACGGAAGACTCCATCCAAGTCTCTTGCTTAATGTTAGCAAGTATGACACCCGAACTCCAAAAGGAGTATGAGCTCCATGGAGCCTATGACATGATCACTCAGCTGCGGGAAACGTTCCAGCAACAAGCTAGAGTGGAGCGCTTCGAAACGGTTCGAGCGCTTCATGCATGTCGGATGGAGGAATCCCAATCAGTTTCATCTTATGTTCTTAAGATGAAAAGCCACATCGACCGCCTTCAAAGGCTGAACTGTCCCGTCTCAAAGGAGTTGGCCACGGATTTGATCCTTAATGGCCTAACTAAAAAGTTTGAGGCATTCGTCATGAATTACAACATGAACGGATGGGACAAGAGCATAAATGAACTTCATTCGATGCTCAAATCAGCTGAGGCGGGAATGGGTAAAAGGGTTTTACCCGTTCTAACCATTAATGAAGGTGGGAGAAGGAAGAGGTCTCTACCCCCTCCCAAGGCAAATGTTGCCAAAGGAAAGGGGCACGTTGGAGGAAAGGGGAAGATGGTTGTTAGGGCGGAACCTCCGAAGCCCAAGGAGAAGAAGCAAAAGGTTGCTGTAAACGACCCATGCTTCAAATGTGGTGAGATAGGGCATTGGATGAGAAATTGTCCAGTCTATCTCAAAGAGTTGAGAGAAAAGAGGGATGCGGGGCAAACCTCAGGTATAATATACATGATACATATAGAATTAAATGTTATTTCTTCTAACACATGGGTATTAGATACCGGATGTGGAACTCACATTTGCAATTTGTTGCAGGGGTTCAAAAGAAATGAGCATTATGAGAAAGGGAAAATAAGTCTCTTCATGGGCAATGGTGCAAAGGTTCATGTGGAAGCCCAAGGAGACTACATTTTGAAACTTCCAAATGGTTTGGAAGTTATTTTAAGTAATGTATTATATGCTCCTAGTTTGACTAGGAACATAATTTCTGTTTCCCGTTTAAGACAATATGATTATGATTTCAAGTTTGTTGACAATGATATTCATGTTTCTTTAAATCATGTATTTTATTTTAAAGCTATACCTTGTAATGGTATTTATGAATTGGTTCATGAAAACGCAACATATGATAGCTCAATATACCAAGCAACCACCAAAAAACTTAAATTGGATTTGAGTGATACCTACCTTTGGCATTGTCGTCTTGGTCATATAAACAAGAAACGTATACAAATACTTCAAAAGAATGGTCTTTTAAAAACAAATGAATGTGATTCATTTGATGTATGTGAATCTTGTTTACAAGGTAAAATGACTAAGGCACCCTTTAGTGGAACTAACGAAAGGGCAAAAGATTTATTAGGTATCATACATTCGGATGTATGTGGTCCTTTTAAACCAATGACTAGGAATGGTGAGAGATACTTCATTACCTTTACCGACGATTATAGTCGCTATGGGTATGTGTACTTATTAAGGCACAAAGATGAAGCTTTTGAAATGTTCAAAATCTTCAAGAATGAAGTAGAAAATCAACTCAACAGGTCAATTAAAATTCTCCGCACCGATAGAGGTGGCGAATACCTAAGTGATGTTTTTCAAGATCATCTTAGGAGTTGTGGGATTGTCTCACAACTCACTCCACCTGGAACACCACAACATAATGGTGTGTCTGAGAGGAGGAATCGAACCTTATTGGATATGGTCCGATCTATGATGGCTAGAAGCACATTGCCTCTATCATTTTGGGGTTTCGCTTTGCTCTCCGCGGCTCGTATTCTGAATATGGCCCCAACCAAGAAGGTGGAAAGGACACCTTTTGAGATATGGCATGGAAGAGTTCCATCCCTATCATACTTAAGGGTTTGGGGTTGTGAGGCTTATGTTAAGACTCCCACCCCAAACAAATTAGATGTCCGATCCACCAAGTGTATCTTTGTTGGATATCCTAGAGATTCTATGGGATATTATTTCTATGATCCACTGGAACAAAAAGTATTTGTTGCCAGAAAGGGTGAGTTCTTAGAAACTAAGTTCCTTATGGAAGGAATTAGCAGTAGAACAGTGGATCTTGAGGAGGATCAAGAAACACAGCCCGATGCACGTTTGGTTGAAACTAGCACTCAACGTGAGGACGTTGAGGATGATCAAGGGGTTGATCAATACACACAAAACGTTCGCAGAAGTGGTAGAACTAGTAATCCACCTGAAAGATATGGATTTTTTATGGATGAATGCTACGTGGTTGACTCCGATGAACCAACCACATATCATGATGCAGTGTCCAATTTGGATTGTGACAAATGGCTTGAGGCCATGAACGTTGAGATGCAATCCATGTATGACAATCAAGTTTGGGAACTTGTTGTACCACCTCATAATTCCAAAGTAGTTGGAAGTAAGTGGGTTTTCAAGAAGAAAACCGATATGCATGGAAACTTGGATACTTACAAAGCTAGACTTGTAGCAAAGGGTTTCACTCAAACTCAAGGGGTTGATTATGATGAAACCTTCTCACCTGTTGCAATGCTTAAGTCTATAAGGATATTGTTTGCCATAGCAGCTCATTATGATTATGAGATTTGGCAAATGGATGTCAAAACCGCTTTCCTAAATGGATATCTTGAGGAAGATGTCTATATGGTTCAGCCTGAAGGTTTTGTTGATCCAAAACATCCTAACAAAGTATGCAAGTTAAAGAAATCAATCTATGGATTGAAACAAGCATCGAGAAGTTGGAATCACCGTTTTGATGATGAAGTAAAGAAATTTGGCTTCATCAAAAACGCTGATGAGGCTTGTGTGTATAAAAAGGCTAGTGGGAGCACAATAACCTTCCTAGTATTGTATGTTGATGACATACTACTATTTGGAAATGACATTCCAACCATGGAAGGTGTAAAAACCTGGCTTGGAAGTTGTTTTTCCATCAAGGATCTTGGTGAAGCCGCCTATATTCTGGGAATAAAGGTCTATAGGGATAGATCAAGACGGCTAATTGGTTTGAATCAAAGTGCATACATTGACAAAATCTTGAAAAGGTTCAAGATGGAAAACTCTAAGAAAGGTACTGTACCTATTCAAAGAGGGACAATATTGAGTACAACTCAATGTCCAAGCTCCAAGGAGGAGCAAAATAGAATGAAGGCAATCCCATATGCATCTGCTATAGGATCCATCATGTATGCAATGATATGCACTAGACCGGACGTGTCATGCGCTTTAAGCATGACAAGTAGATACCAGCAAAATCCTGGTGATAGTCATTGGATGGCTGTCAAGAACATTCTGAAGTACCTAAGGAGGACTAAGGACATGTTCTTGATCTACGGGTCTGGTGAAGAGGAACTCGTTGTAAAAGGTTACACGGATGCGAGTTTCCAAACCGATCGAGATGATTCACGATCTCAATCGGGGTACATCTTTATTCTGAATGGGGGAGCTGTTTCTTGGAAAAGCTCAAAGCAAGAAGTCGTAGAGTTGTCCACTACAGAGTCAGAATACGTCGCCGCTTCAATGGCAGCACAGGAAGCTGCATGGCTGAAGAAATTCATAGCCGATCTAGGGGTAGTCCCTTCCATTCAGGATCCCCTAGAGATCTTTTGTGACAACGAGGGTGCGATTGCTCAAATCAGGGAACCTCGTGCTCATCAAAAGACTCGGCACATTGAACGGAGATTCAACTACATAAGGGATGAAGTTGAAAAAGGAAAGATATGTATTCGCAAAGTCCACACTGATAAAAACGTTGCGGATCCACTCACAAAACTCCTTGAAAAGGCAAAGCATGAGGGTCATGTTTGTGCCATGGGACTTAGATATTCCAGTGACTGGGTTTGATGTCGTATTTTGTATTTGGATATTGGAACTTATGTTATTTGACTTATTTATATGGTTATTATTTTCATTTGTTCTTCTTTTAGCATGTTTAAATCCGTGAATAAATAAGTTATTCTAAACGTCCGTAGTCGATCATACTTGTGGGAACAACTATGAATGTAAGACTATAATGAACTTGGATTGGTTGATGTTCATAAGATATGAACATAGAGCAAGAGGTTGTTACCAAGGTTCATTGATATCTATGGGATATAGATATTGGACTGACCCGCTCTCAATTATTTCTGCATGGAATCTTCTGATTAGTCATAAGAAATTTTGAGTAAAGGCGAATATCATTGTATCCTCAGACCTGAGATACATATTGGGTCTCGATATTCACCAAGTATTGTACTTTGACTTAGTCCTTTGCTGTTCTGAAAAGGCAGTACATAAGGCTGAGTTCAGGTATGACATGAGGTGATTGTGAGAGACGTATGTAATCAAGATGGAATTTGTTCCTCTTATTCGTTGAGAGTTAGATGTCTAAGGCATGTTAAAGTTAAATCATCAGAGAATGACTATTCTGTGTCTCTTGGATTTAACATGACATCTGTATCAAAAGGATAGATGATTAATTCACCTAAAACATATTCAAGTAAGGTACTTGAAAAGGATGATGTTATTGAATGGCACTTAGTCATATACATTAGGGGTAGCAAACCGTTGCTAGGCGTTATTTGCTGCTTGCATCAATCTTCTATGAATCTTGTGCAAGTGGGAGATTGAAAGATTTGATCTGCCCAAGATACATATAAAATTGATGTGGCTAGTGTGATATGATCCAAGTCGGGTCATACCCAATAACAAGCCTAACAAACACCGAAAGATAAATTATTTGTTGATAAGATCATAACAAATAATAAGTTACACCAATTTAGAAAATTGGATTTTCTAAATAATTACTTTTGTAGGTGAACATCATTATATATAATGTAATTTGTTCATGAGGGATTTCTTGTGCATTGTTTAAATTAGTTAAACAATAACAAAAGACTAGTTGTATGTGTTATAAAATTAAATTGGTTTAATTTTACGAAAGGGTGGATTGTATGAATGGAATTTTAATAAAAAAAATTTGAATTGGAGAGAGACCAAGGGGTGCCCATTCGGCCGCCCCCTTTATGTCTTGGGAACCCCTTTTTTGTTGGTTCCAAGCACATGCATATGACTCTCTTGATTCAGAATTTCATTTACACACTCAACCAAAACACAACACAAAGAATCTCCTCTCTCTCTCCCTCTTGGTTCACGGTTTTGAAGAACAATTTTCAGCTTGAAAACTTAGGTTCAAGGCTGAAAATTGAACAAGAAAGAGAGAACTACACTTGGTGTTCAAAGCCTAGAAAAAGGGAGTTGTTTGTTCAAGCTTGGGGTATCACTCCTTGAGGTTTTCTAGCTTGAAAACTCAGCCACAAAGTCACATTCCACAGCTCTCACTTCGGGTTAGAAGGAAGCTAACAAAGGTTGTAGTTTCTTGACTATCTAGTGTTCTTTCATTTGTATGCATTATGTATAAAGATCCATGGCTTGGGGTTATTATAAAATGGGTTTTATAATCAGATCTTAATATGTTTTAAAATATTATTCCGCTGCGTTTTCATATAAATCATGTTGTATGAAGCTTTGATAAACATGTTAAATCCCCTAACTGCCTTCCCACATTTGAAGCACACATTCAGCCCAGCCTACATTCCCCATTATGCTCTCTCCCACACTTATCGCACTTCCTCATACCAGCACCCGATGCGACCACATGGCAGTCGTACACCCGTGCCATCTTGTTACCCGTCGAGGCATCACCCCGACCAAACCTCTTCCCATGCCAGTTCCTATCACGACCACCCTTCTTGCTACCTTCAGTCACCACCACTGTTCTCTCATCATACAGTCTACCCGCCAAATCCACCGCCGACCTAAACGTGCTCGGCCGGGCAACGATCATATGCCTGCAAATATCCACCGGCAAACCCTTAATGTACCTTTTAATCTTCCATGACAAAGGTGTCACTTGGTCCGGCACCAGACGCGCCATCTCATTGAACTTGGTAGTATACTACTGATGTGTCATGATCCCCGCCTCCAGATGCAGGAACTCTCTCTCGACTTTATCCATTTCTCTATGAGGACAGAACTCCTAAATCACCAAATTCTTCAGTTCGGACCATCTCATTCTCCTGATTACCCGATTGCCCGATTACCCTCAGCTTGGACAATATTATCCCACCAGCATAAAGCTGAGTCCATAAACGAGTGGGTAGCAAACTTCATTTTCTGGTCCTCCCGACACTCGTTGATATCAAGAACAACCTTCATTTCCCTCACCCACCAGTGAGCAGTAGCAGCAGTGCCGTTACCATCGAAAGTAGGGTGCTTGCATCTCATAAACGCCCCATAGCTACAGCATCGTACCACCTCTTGCACGGGCTCATCTTCCTCTTCTTCATTATCAGAGAAAATTGTTTCAGGCTCCGGTTGCTCTCATCCTCCCGAAGACCTGTTCCTTTCCTTTCTTTCTCCTTCTTTTACTGCCTTGATAACTTCGGTCACCACAGACGGTAAGATTGTCTGCATGACCTGATGTACTTCTTCAACAACAGCCTCCTTTACCGAGGCCCTCAAGTTAGCACTCTCATCCCCAGCCTCCGGATGAGGGGTCTCAGGTTCTTCAGGAACCACCCTTTCAACTCTTGGTCTTCCTCTTTTAGGTCGTGGTTCAGCACCAGGCCCACCACGACCTCCGCCCCTAGAAGCTTTAGAAGATCTACCACTGGCCATTCTCTATCACACTGACAGATTCAAACACCAACACGATCATTCAAGGGAACAACTCGGTTTATATCAAGTATAGTAAGTCCCTAATTACAGTGGCTAGTTGTGATTAGCCACTTACTTTACTCTTCATACTCCGAGCATTACCTGTCTTGACTACATCAGTATGTAAATCTACATACAACACATAAACCACATAACATGCGCACATAATACCGGTTATCATTAAGAAAATACCTGATGGCACGCAGCTACTCAGATTGGCATCCCATTCCTATTCCGTCCCATTTTCAGTTTAAGTTAAGGTTTATTTTGAAAATTTACCCATTTCACTAACTTTGGCTCTGATACCAACTTGTAAGGCCCCGTTCCCGGGACGCCTACAGTTGCTCATTCATCGCACATAAAACATATAATTACATTTGCATTTCATAAAGCATCGCAGCGGAAACATTTAAAAATGACATTTTATCTCATTATAAAAGCTTTTGCCAAATAATACATCGTTAACCAGTTACAAAATACATTGTTGCATTACATCGCAAAAGCCTCATATAAATGGATGCCATCCCAAAAGAGCTGAGTAGCCTCGCAGCGCCATCTTCAGCAACATTACCTGCCAACTGGAAACACATAAAAAGTCAGCGTTGCTGAGTGAGTTCTATTTTTATAACAAAACATACTTTTCTTTCATTAAAACCATTCTTTACATTCATGCGATCACACATCATACGTATACTTAGGTAGTGTTTACTATCTTCATCATTTCATCTTTTCCTTTATGTCAAACCATAAACTTTACCTTTCTGTTCATGGTACTAGACCTAGACCTATCATAGACCTTCTATAGCGGTGCACAGCACCTCATGGTCACAGCACCTAAGGTAAAGTTTAGGTGTACTATGCAATACCTTTCTATTCATGGTTCTGGACCTAGGCCAATCATAGACCTTCTATAACGGTGCACCGCACCTCAAGGTCACAATACCTAAGGTATAATTTGGGCGTACCATTGCCATAGGCAATACCTTTCGATTCATGGTTCTAGACCTAGGCCTATCATAGACCTTTTATAATGGTGCACAACACCTCATGGTCACAACACCTAAGGTATGCAGCAATGGTTCTATACAAATGGTCAATCACAAAGAAAGACCCCGATGTGCATCCTCCCGGGGTAGCGAACCCACACACCGTTGGGCTAACACCTTTTAATGGCGTGTCCTGATGTCCAATGCTTGCAAGACTTTCTTTAATTTCATCTTTTATTAACGCATGCATTCATCATGTTCCGCTTTCTTCATCTTTCATTTTACGTTACATAATACTTTCAATTCATTCATTAACATAACATGTAAAGCCATAGGAAAGATAAACATTCATCATAATCAAGAACATCAACATATACAGTCATCATCATCATACAGAGCAACATCATACATACATAACATACATCATGCATAAATATGCAACATTATCATCATCATGCCCAATATACCCTCTAAGGCCTCAACAGTCATCTTACATGAACTTACGGGAACTTCCATGTCAAAACTTACATCTGCACTTTCCCCCGAAAGTCAGTAATTAAACTACACATTTCCCCGGGTACAACAACCCTATTTGGGCGTATGGACACCTTCAGTCGCATGGCCTCCAGGCGACTGAACATCATGCGATTGGACCCATGCGGATGAACATCTACGCAAATGGACACCCAGTCGTGCGTATGGACCTCATGCGGATGGAACTAATGCGAATGAGCACATATGCGACTGACCTCATGCGAATGGACTCAATGCAAATGAGCCCATGCGATTGGAACTAATGCGACTAAGCACCTATGCGACTGGGCCCTCAGTCGTATGACTCCCCATGCGACTGGCCCCCAATCGTACGAATGAATCCTTAATCATGCGAATGAACCCTCAATCGTACGAATGAACCTCAATCGCACCCCAGTCGGCCGTATGGCCTCCAGTCGGTCGCCTAGCCCTAGCTGATGCAGAAAGGAGTTCATCCCAAACCCAATCTGCCATTTTCGGCCTCCAAGCTCATCCAAACCCATTCTAAGCCTAAATCAACCATCCTAAACCTTAGGAATGCATACCATAACACCATACAAGCATACACAAGCCCGGAAACAAACTCCAAACGCATCACACGCAACACACCCTAAAGGGTCAAACACACACACATACAAAAACGGGTTTTCTATGCTTTCCAGCCCCAAAATCGTTTGAAAACAAGTAAAAGAGGGGTCCTAGAACTCACACAAACGACCACAACGAGAAGAGCTTCGATTGGGCTTGCTACACACTAAAATCCACTCGAACCACCCTTTTTCCTCTCTTTTATCACTTCTTTCTCTCCTCTCTTTGGTTTGGCTGAAATGTGAGTGTGGGGAGAGGGTAAGGGCTGCCCTCTCCCTTTAAATACCACCACATACTCAACTTTTTCTTGGTGGCGAGTTTGGTCCCTCGACTTTGAATTTTATTTCTTTTTCTTCATTCGTCGGCTTCAAGATAAATAAATAACCGGGTGTTACAAACGGTCCTTGGCGTTCATAATGATGTTGAAGATGATTATTTTGGATATCTCGATGAAGTGATTGAATTGTCGTTCATGCGAGGTTATCGTGTTATTTTATTTAAATGCACATGGTTGGACACTAATCGTCGTAGAAGACATGTAGGTACATGTGTCCCTAGTTTCTGAACTGAATGTAATATGTTTTCAGTGTCTTACGCTTATGTAATAGTTGGGTACTTAATGAAATGAAAATGTTTGGTTGTGTTTATAATGTTTAATATTTCATTAATGAGTTGTTTAACACATATTGACTTGATTATATAGGTTTGTGGTTGTTTGAATGAATCTTGATAATTTAATGACAAATGAATACATTCAAACTTAGTAATATGAAGTGCTCATGCGAATGGACCATACGCATGAACAACTTCATGCGAATGACCCAGTCGCACGACTGAACCAGGAGATTGGATCAGTCGTATGATTGTAACATGAGATTGGCTCAGTCGCACGACTGAACACTCAGTCGTGCGAATGGATCAACCGCATGGCTCAATCGCACGACTGAACCATACTAATGGTTCAGTCGCCCGAATGAGCAACCCTAACCTATAAATACCATCTAATTCGTGGAAAAACGAAATAATTCATATCACTTTGACTCCAGACGTACCCTAGCCGTCCAGAGACCTCTAAGAACCTGTTCCAAGTTCACAGATCGCACTAGATCGATTCCATATCGTTCTTAACATTTAGATTCAATCCATAATTGATTCGATTTGCGTTCTCACTGATTGGATCGCCAATCAAATAGGATTCCGCACTATTTGATTCGGTATACACATTAGTCAGTTAGTATTTCGTGCAATACAGGATCCTAACAAGTGGTATCAGAGCTTTGGCTCTTGATTACGTGTGATTCAATCGTTTTTGATACAAAAATTGTGTTTTTTCACTAAAAACACAATCTTTTCGTGTCAAACGGTGTCTTGAACGTCTCCTACTCATAAAGTTTGGTTTTTTCCGGCATACGGCGATTAGAGTTCGTGAAAATTCGGGTTTTTACGGCCAAAACACCTTAAACCTAGAAATTTTCGAAATCCAGCAGCTTCAGTCGCACGATTGACTCAATCGCATGACTGGACACATTCGCATGCCTCATACGCCCGATTGGACTCATTCGTACCTTCATTCGTACGACTGAGAAGACTGTTCGCATTGTTCAACCGCATCAGTTCATTCGCACGACTAGACCATGCGCATTAGTTCAGCCGCACGATTAAACCATTCGCATTGTTCAATCGCACGAATAGCCCAATCGCACAGCTCCATCGCACAAGTAAAACAGTTTGTTTCAAAGGCTAAAGTTAATCGCAATGGAGGACCAGTACTCAACATTCACAGTAGGGAAAGACTCACGTATTCAGAATTTACTGCTACTGGAGTGTGAAGTAGGGAATCACAACAAACCCCCTAAGCTAATCACGTTAGATGAATTCCCTTACTGGAAGCAACGTTTCGAGATCTACTTAAATAGAGTAGATCCCAATATGTGGGAAGCAATTGAGACAGGGTATAGTATGCCAGTAGGTGCTGATGGAGTCAAGCTTACACTAGGTGGCATGACTGATGGACAGAAAGTCAAGTACAATGCTGAAAAGAGGATTTATGCATTGCTTACTCAGTCAATTTCTAAGGACATTTTCCATCAATTTTCTGAGAACAAGCAAGCAAAGAAGCTATGGGATGAGCTGGAGAAACAATATGACGGGAATGCGTCATTGAAAGCTATAAAGGCTAAAGAGTTGAAGAAAGAGTTCGACAACTTCTCATCGATGGGTAATGAGAGTTTAAATGATGTCATCGATAGATTCTACCACTTAATGAGTGAGCTACACACCCATGGTGTCACAACGACCATGGAGGACAAAGTGTCAAACTTTGCAGATGGGTTGCCAGAGAAATGCGCTTCTTTTGTCTCAAATCTCAGACAGAATGGTATGCTAGCGAGGTTGGATATAAATGATTTCATTCTGAAGCTGAGAGATGAAGCACTAAGGATGAAGTACAGAGTTCAAAAGTCTTCTTATACTCAGAATCCGGCACTGTACAACGCGACTCCACAAGTCAAGACGTCTGGAGCACCACTTCAGACAGCTTTTGTGTCAAGCTCATATGGTCCTTCACAAGCCTCTACTTCGGGGTCAGAAACGTCAGGGTCGTCTAGTACCCAATACATTGCATCTGAAGCAAATGCTACAAGACTGAAGACCGAGAATCTCGGTAATGTGACGGTAGAAGTAGCAAGAGAGCATATGGATCTCTTAGCAGCTGTAGTCCACTCCTATGATGGACTTGTTTCTGGGAAAATTAGAAACTACCATCTGGCAGACGAGGACTACGAGCAGGTAGATGAGACAGAGCTAGAAAGGATGGATATAATGTAGCCCTTAGCAAGTGCTGTCTAGAGAGCTAAGAAGTTTGTCAAGAAGACCGGACAAAACTTGGTGGCTACTAAGGACACTACCTTTGGTTTTGACAAGAGCAAGGTGACCTGTTTCAACTATGGAGAAAAGGGGCACTTCAAACGAGAGTGTGTAAAGCCCAAGAAAACTGGAAACGGGAATCCATTCTCGTCTTTCACTCGTCAAGATAAGCCAACTAGCAGTCCTACTTCATCAAGCAAGGATCCAAAAGCCTTGACTGCTCATGATGATGAGGGACAGGACTGCATAGTTGGACAAGTTCATCTCATATTGTCCAACACTTAGTGACAGAGCGTAACAATGGGGAGGGTTTGGGATATAAAGTGGTTCCACCACCACCTGAGACCTTGATGAACACTAAAAGTAAACCAATAAATAACAATCCAATCAAGGATCATGTGGTGTCTACTCCTCTTGTAAGTGATCCAGATTCCTCATGTACTTCAAATGAATTTGGAACTAAACAAAAGGAGACCACTTCAAAGGCAAAAGGTAAAATGCCTTGTGTTAATCTGGAAAAAGAGTTTGAAAAGGTTAATATAATGTCTGGGTCAAACAAAGTCAAATCTGAACCTAAAAAGACTATTAATGTTAACCAATCACGAGTTTCATGTCAAAGTCCAGATAAACAAAATGGAAAAGATGTTAAGAATGTTAAAACAATTAAGTTTGTTAAATAAGATAAAACATCAAAAGAAGTAGAGTCAAAACCCAAACAGAACAATGTCACTCGGGTGTCACACACGTATCCACAAATACAGTTCAATCATAAAGTTGATAGCAGGTCATGCTACAACTGTGGAGAGTGTGGACACATTGCTTCTTACTGTCCTTACTATCAGACACCTAGGAAGAAAGTTGAACTTTAGGAATCAAAACCTAGGTCTTCTAAGAGGAGCTCATTGACTCCACCTAGAAGAGCTAGTGAACCTAAAGTTCAACCCATTAGCCAGTTGTCTATTTATCACAAACAGGCCTTATACAAATATGGCTTATGGAAAGAAAAGTCAACCTCTGTGTCTGATAATGAGGAAAAGAAGACACCTGAGCTTCCTTCACCATCTAAAGGTCAATGGGTTGAATTCATGATGTGTGATGCCTCTGGGAAACCCAAGCCAGTAAAGGCTTGGGTTCCTAACCTTAACTAATATTTTAAATTGAATATGCAGGGTGTTCGCTACACTGCTGAAACCAACACGTGGATTGTAGATAGCGGAGCATCCAGGCACATGACAGGGAACAGGACACTCTTATCAAACGTCAAACAAATAAAAGGATGGCATGTTTCATTTGCTGGTAACAAAGGAGGGTATATCATAGCTCAAGGGGAAGTGGGAAATCAGAAAGTAAAGTTTGATAAAGTGAACTACGTTCAACAACTTCAAAACAACTTACTTTCTGTTTCCCAAATATGTAACAAAGGCTTTAAGGTTGTATTTGACAACAAGAAGTGCTATGTCCTGAAAAAGGACTATGTGATTCCGGAGGACCAAGTTTTGATGACAGCTTCAAGATATAAAGATCTTTATGTCTTGGATCTTTCAATGGCTTCCACAACAGATCATGAAGTTTAGTGCTTCTTGACAAAGGCTACTAAGAAGGACTCCATCTCCTGGCATCGGAGAATGGGACACATTAATCCACGGAAGATGAATCACTTGATCCAGAATGATCTAGTGAGAGGAGTTAACGTCAAAAATTTCCAACATCCGGATTTCTGTGTGGCGTGCAAGAAAGGCAAACAGACGAAGAAGTCTCATAAGGAAAGGAAAGTTCATTCCATCGAGCTTCCTCTTGAACTTCTTCACATGGATCTGTTTGGTCCAGTTAGTACAAGAAGCATTGCAGGCGACTTGTACTGCTATGTGGTTACTGATGACTACTCAAGATTCTCTTGGGTAATGTTTCTGAAATCCAAATCAGAAACATTTGAGTCTTTCAAGGAACTAGTAACTACACTGGAATCTCTCTACAAGCTGAAGGTAAGACAGGTACACTCAGACAACGAAACCGAGTTCAAGAATCAGTGGATGGAAGCTTACTGCAAGGAAAAGGGAATTGTGCACCAGTTCACTTCTGCCTATACGCCTCAGATGAATGGCGTTGCTGAGAGAAAGAATCGCAGCTTGATAGAGACAGCACGGACAATGCTAACAGACTCGAAACTACCTATCCAATTCTGGAATGAGGCAGTGGCAAATGCGTGTTACACGTTAAATCGAGTTCTGGTAGTTAAATGCCATGGCAAGACATGTTACGAGTTACTACAACGACGTAAACCTAATCTAGAGTATCTCGAACCGTTTGGCGCACCGTGCACCCTACTGAAGAAGACTCAGGAGGGAAAATTCAGCGAGAAGGGTGAAGAAGGTATCTTCCTAGGATACAACATACCGAACAAGAGAGTTTACAGCAACTCAACGGGTCTAGTAGAAGTGTGATGTAATGTTGATGTTCAGAGATACACCACACCACCTACTGGAAAAGGACCCGCTTACTTTTTCTATGATGGATTCTTCAAGTCCTTCAACATACCTATCTCCACTTCTGACGAAGAGTTAGCAACCAATATGATGTATGATGTCTTGAACTCACCGTCACTAGATTCAACATCATCTGGTTCACAAGGTGACTCGTCTCACCACTCAGTGGGAGCACTAGAAGCAAGTGACTCCTCCTCAGAAGATGAAGCTGTGTAAAATGATCAGAACAATCAGGAGGAACAGGTTCCAATTCCTGCAAGTCCACAAGCATCTAACAGTGATGCCTCTTCGACTTCGGAACCTCAAACTCCTACTACCTCAGATGTAGAACGAAACGTTCATAATCTTGACTCTGAGGTAGTTGTTCCCACCACTCCAGGATCACGTTTAAATGTCTATCATCCCCTGGACAATGTCATTGGGGATGTCAGATCAGGAGTGCAAACCAGAAATCAGCTGTACTCAGCTGATTATGCCTCTGTAATGGAAAAAGGATACATTCACGACGGTGCTTATCGTTGCTTTGTCTCGCAGTTTGAGCCAAAATACGTCAGTGAAGCACTGAATGATGAGGCATGGGTGAGTGCCATGCAAGAAGAACTTCTTCAGTTCAAGAAGTTAGGCGTATGGACTCTGGTGGATAGACCTAAAGGTGCTAAGGTCATTGGCACCAAATGGGTCTTGAAATGCAAGAAGGATGACCAAGGTGTCATCATCAGGAACAAGGCTCGACTTGTAGTTCAAGGATTTCGACAAGTCGAGGGAATAGATTACAATGAAGTGTTTGCACCCGTGGCAAGAATGGAAGCCATCCGCATCTTCCTTGCCTATGCATCGTATATGAAGATTAAAGTTTATCAATTGGATGTGAAGAGTGCATTCCTTCATGGGGAAATCCGAGAGACAGTGTACTCAGTCAACCCGAGGGATTTGAAGATCCATATCATCGGGACAGAGTTTACAAACTCGACAAGGCTTTATACGGGCTTCATCAAGCTCCAAGGGCCTGGTATGAGAAACTCTCAACTCACCTTGTGAAACACGGCTTTCGCAGAGGTGTCATTGATTGCACACTGTTTATCAAAGAGAAAGATGATGATTTGCTGCTTGTACAAATCTATGTTGATGATATCATCTTTGGAACAAAGAACGAAGATTTATGTAAAGAGTTTGAAGCAGTAATGAAAGCTGAATTTGAGATGAGTGCCATGGGAGAGATGAAATTCTTTCTCGGGTTACAGGTGGATCAGACACCAAAAGGGATTTTCCTACATCAGACCAAGTATGTGGGAGATATTCTCAGTCGGTTTGACATGGAGAAAGCTTCTGCAGCTGGGACTCCATTGGCTACAAACCATGATATAGCACCCGATGAGAATGGTGATCTGGTCGATGCAACCATGTACCGAGGAATGATTGGATCTCTCATGTACCTCACTGCCTCAAGACCTGATATCATGTATGCTACATGTCTATGTTCAAGATATCAGGCAAAGCCAAAGGTTAACCATCTGATAGGGGTCAAAAGGATATTCCGTTATCTAAAGGGTACTCCAACACTTGGGTTGTGGTATCCTCATGATGATGACTTTGAGCTCATGGCGTATAGTGACTCGGATTACGGTGGCTGCAAGATGAATTACAAGTCTACATCAGCAGGTGTCAATTCTTTGGGAGAAGATTAGTGACCTGGCAATGTAAAAAGCAGAACTCGGTTGCATTGTCAACCTGTGAAGCCGAATACGTTGCTGCTGCAAGTTGTTGTTCCCAAATCATTTGGATTCAACAGCAAATGCGGGACTACGGTTTGAATTTCTCTTCTACTCCTATTTTTGTTGATAACTCTGCTGCAATTGCAGTAATTAAAAATCCGGTACAACATACTAAGACCAAACACATCGGCATAAAATATCACTTTATACGTGACTGCTTTGAAAAGAATTTAATTGATGTGGTAAAAATAAACACTGATTTTCAACGCGCTGACCTCTATACAAAGGCTTTTGACAAACCACGTTTTCTATATTTGTTAGAGGTCAACGACGTTAAAAGGAAAAGTGATGTAATTCCAGATAATGACCATGTGTAGTCCGATGCCTTTATTCCATTTTTTTATCTTTTTCTTTTTATTTCCTTTATTTATTCTATTTTCTGTTTAAATTAAATTCATGTTATTTAGTTGTCTATTAAAATCCTTAAAAGCGTAAATCAGTTACGGTTTTAGAATTTTAGTGGGAGAATAGGTCAGCCAGTAACATTTAAAAAAAACGAGGGAGAAGGAGAGGCTAGCTGATAGAAAGTAGATCGTATCTGTGATACCGATTCAAATACTTTGAAAAATGATAGTACACAGGAACAAATAAATTGGGATTTTGAAAGTTTAAATTAGACAAGATGCCAAATTCAAAGTTTAAGTCTGTGTAGTCTGAGCAATATAAAAAGAAAAATGATAGCAAAACTGGTTACTACTAAGGTAACACAACGAAAGTAGACCTAGAGGTTGCTAGACCACAGATGATATGTCGGTAGATTCAACACAATAGATGATTAGACCTGGTTGGTGATCTCAAGATCAAACTAAGTAGTTCAACTGACTGTGGGTTCTCATCTATTCACTAGTTAACACAATCAACAATATTCCAATAAGGGGTGACGAGCAAATAAACGCCACAAATGTGAGGGGATGACCATAAATAGAGCAAAGCACGAAAAAAATGAAAAGCAAACGCTATCAAACTAATAACTTATGTTGTTGGTGCGTTATGTGCAAAAGAAAAATAAAAATACTCTAACAAGAAGATAGGTTGTGTGCCTCTCTGCTGTGCGATGGCACTGACCTGAGGATAAGCATAACCTAGATATTCTAGAATTCATTGTTGTTTGCCGCCTCTCTGCTGTGCGATGGCACTGGCTTGAGGCTAGGCTTCTCTTTGAAAGCTCTAAGAATAGTCTCTTCTTGTCAAAATACCCGTAGACCGCTCAAAATCTCCTGAGGAATGTTGATTACCACATAAGCGTGGGATCCACAAATGTTGGTTGAAATAATTAAACCTTAAACTATCACCAGTCTGTGTTGAAAAATCTGTGTATGGATTTAAGAGGACCAGCATACTGACAATCATCGTGGCTACAATTCTTGCCAGTCCAAATAAATGTGGGGATCTAATAGTACCAGTATGATTTCCTAAATTTGCTAACGACTCTGGATGAAAAACAAGAAGTGAGCATCAAAAAGTTTTTGATAACATGTCCCAAATGATTTGACTTGCCTGTATGATTCCAAATTGAATTGGTCCAGTTATGGTCAAAATAAATTGAAGCTGCCTAATCCGGAACCGAATCCATTAGATTTCTATCTTAGGATTTACACCTCACCCAAAAAGTCAAAAACAAGTTTAGTTTGGTACTTCAGTTTAAGTCTTTTATTTTATTTAAATTTAGTCAATTCAGTTTGTTTAATATCGGACTACATCATGGAATTCAGTAAGGGAGTAAATCAACTAAAAGGGTCACGTCTGAGGTGACCACACGTGTTTTCAAAAGCTAAAAGGGTCACGTCTGAGGTGACCACACGTGTTTTCAAAAGGTAAAAGGGTCATGTCTGAGGTGACCACATGTGTTTTCAAAAAGGTAAATGGGTCACGTCTGAGGTGACAAAGTGTTTAAAAGGATCACGTCTGAGGTGGTCAAAAGTTTTTCAAGTTAAAATGATCATGTCTGAGATGATCAAATGTTCATAACGTTAAATCAACAGTTTAAAAGGGTTTAAATGTCAAATGGTCATAAAGTTAGAAAATTTCATGAGTATGACCCATTCGCACAACTGGACCATGAGTATGGACCAATCGTACGAATGGACCATACTCATGCCTTTTAGAGCCGAATGAACATGAGTATGGACCATTCAACCGAATGGCTTATCCGAATGAGCCATTTGGCCGAATGAGAGTGTGCGAATGAGCCAGTCGCACAACTGAACTCCAGTCGGACGACTGAAGGTGAGCGACTGATCCAATCGCACGACTGAGGTCCATTCGCCCCGAATGAAATGTGCGAATGGGTCCAGTCGGCCGATTGAACTCAGAGTTGGTATATATAGAGGGGGAGTCGGTCGCAGAGACTCGTCACTCCCAAAATAGCCCTAATTCGCACGACACGTCGTTACTCTGCCAAATTTTTTGTTATCATTCTATACCATTGATTGCTGTGTACTGACGATTTGCACTGATTATACAGGTATAATGCGGTGCAATACACCTCTATTTCACTCAATTTGATTCCATAATCTGGACATTCGACCCTAACCAAGAACCGAGACTTGTTTGGACAAATAACCTAACAAAACTAATTAAAATATTGAAATCAAAGTTGTTAGGTGCTAAATAGAGTGATTTCAAGTCCAATGAACCAAAACACGATGTCTAATCTTAAGAATTGGTCAAAACTTGAATTTGAATTGAACAGCCAGACTGTTATGCGAATGGACAGGTTGATGAACTTCAGTCGCACGACTGAGGTGTGCGAACGACTAAACCGCAAGACTGAACCATGCGTATGAGTTCAGTCGCACGACTCGTGTAAACGCATGAGTTTGCATACGTATGAGCCTAGTCGCATGTTCAGTCGTACGTATGAGGTCATTCGCACAACTGGATCTCAGTCGCACAGTCTCATTCGCACGACTTGATCTCACTCGCACAGTCTTATTCGCATGACAGAACAGAAAAATTTCAAGTCCAAATGATTCAAGTTAATACTCATCGACAGATACTAATGTAACTCCAGGATACACACTTGAATCAAATAACATGAAGAATTATGGATCAAACAATGATAATCACAATAAAATCCCCTTTGATCTATATTGATTGCATATGATTTTTACAAAGTGGAAACCCAATCAATTGGTCATTCAACCATTAACCAAAACCTAATGACAATTAACCTATTTATAGTCTAGACTAAGATTCACTAATTGCACTTAACCCCCTAGACTTAGGCTAATTAATACAAAATTACATATTAAGCATAAAAATGACTAAAAACAAGATAAAATATATTTTGTTCACACAAAATATATTTATTACAATAAAACTCCTAGTCATTTAAATCTTCAACGTCTTGTCTCGGTTCCTCGTCTCGAACGTGTCGGGTTTGACTTTTGTTGACTTTGACCGTGACGTTGACTTTTGTTGACTTTCACTGTGTTGATAATATAGACTATCTTTTACAGCTCCAACAATACTCCCGCTTAGTCTATCATTATCAACTTCTTCAAACGAAATCAGCATCGAGAAGTCAACAGTAGAAAGATCTTCAATTTAAAGTTTTTTGAATTTGATGAGAAAAGTTATTTATCTCATAAGCTCCCCCTATTTATATGCTCCCCCTTTTTGAGTGCATCCTTTGTGAGGATATTGGAACAACTTTCCCAAATCTCTAATCTCGAGTGCTTCAGAAGATGTAGGAGGAGGATTCCTAGCTCGGTATCTTCTGCAAACTTGAGGAACAGGTTCTCTGATTAGGTACACTGCTCAACTGATGATCGGCCATCACTTACAGCAAAAATCTGAAACACATTCTCAAACACAATCTCAACATTTCTAATTAGATCATTTCATTTTAACAAAATAAACCCGTGTTTATCTGTGTGTGAAAAACAAGCGAATCCGTGTTCGTTTGTACCCAATTTTTGTGAAATGCTTGAAAAATGATAAAATTGTATCAGTATAATATGGAAGACCTAAAAGAAATTTTGAACTAAAAATTATTATATTTTTTATTATTATTATTATTATTATTTTTTTTTTTTTACCAAATGATTGTGGGGTCTTAGCATTCTAAAGCATCTAATCGAACCTTAAATGAATCATAAGTTGTTGTTTGAAAAAGGATAAGGCATGAGTTTAAGTGGACAATTATATCAGCAATCGTTATTGATTTGTTCTAATTTCAGTTGTTTCTGTGCAGATTGTGATCAGATCTTGTATTCAGTATGATCTCATGACTGGTAGATGATTTTTAATCATCATTATGTTTTAAAATATTTAGAGAATGTGATCTCTGATTATTTTAGATCTCATTATGTGATGTGCTTCCTTTGAGTATTATAATTGTTAAAAAAAATAATAATAATAATAATAAAAAAATAAAAAAAAATGGTGCGAAATTATTCTTTCGCTAACAATTTCGCAAAGCGAAACTGCAATTTCGCTAGGTTTGCTAATAAATTGTTAATCAGTTAACTCCTAGCGAAATTACAGTTTCACTGGGCGAAACTGTAAATTCGCTAGACGAATTTATAGTTTCGCTGCCAGCGAAACTGTTGGCTATATAAGTCATTTTTGCGAAATTTCTTTCATAACTTCGCAAAATTGTTCAGTGTCGACTTTTAGGGTTTTATAGTTTCATAAACGGCGATTTTGATTTGTGATTTTGTTTTGGACTGATTTTGAGTGCTATTCACTTCGTATGTGAGTTTCGAACTTTGATTGACTCCTTAATCTGGATTGCATCACGTATTCATCAGCGATTTGGATTATGTCGCTTCGGTGGTTTCGCTGTTCGTTCAGCGAAACTACTGAAGTTTCAGCAAATTGAACGAAAGTTCACATTCTTTCAGCGAAACTGTAAAGTTATGTTGTCCGAGCGAACTTAACAGTTTCGCCATATCTTATCTAATTTCGCAATTACAGTTTCGTCTATATTTTCATGAGTCAGCGAAACTAATTTGTAATAGCGAAACTAAATTAATTTTTGGTGAAACTAATTGCGAAACTACTTTGAATCATTCTAATCTTGTCGAAAGTACTTTTTGTTCTGCGAAATTAACAAGTTTCTATGAGCAAAACTATAGTTTCGCTCGTCGAAACTGTTTGTTTTTCTTGCGAAACTGTCTTTGATTCAGCGAACCTATCATGTCTTAGTGAGCGAAACTATTGTTTCGCTTGCCGAAATTGATTGTTTCTTTTGTTTTTGTCTTATTTTTCTTATTTTCAGTATTTCTTATTCTAATTTATTTGTTGATCTTTTCAGGTTATTATGGCGAATCTCAAGTTTGACGAGAGGAATAACATTACTGCCATATTAGATGATACTTTGCCAAAGGCGGCCGGATTTCGTGATTGTATTAGATGGCTCCAAAGATCACCCATTGCATATGCTATCTCTCACTCACCCACTATCTATGATATTCACATTAGAGACTTTTGGAGATCAGCTGAATACAACACCAGAGGAGATGTTCAGAGGATCACAGCTAGAGTGCTTGATCATGATATATCTATTACTGCTGAGAACGTGTCGAGGATTCTTAGACTGGAAGATGATACTGGTGATGAAGTTGATATGTCGGAATCTGAAGTATTCCAAGCTTTCAGGCAAATGGGATATGAGGGACCAGTCTTTGGTTCGAGGAAAGAGATTAAAAAGTCCTTTTTATCTAAAGAATGGAGATATATAGCTCACGTGTTTATTATGTGCTTAGATCACCGTAAGGGTGGATCTGATGGACTTAACCTTGACTGGGCCAAAGCTATGGTGATATGTTGTAAAGGGGAGAAAGCAAACATTGCTAGATTGATCTTTGCGTGTATGGCAGAAAATGTAATGGCGGTGAAAAAGGATAAATGGTTGTTATATCCTCGTTTTATTCAGATGATTATTGATGATTTGATTCCTGATGTTCCTAACATGGTGAAGTTAAGAGATTAGTTCAGATGAATCCTCGGATATTTGCAGATTGCTGTGCTATATGCCATGATTTCAGTGGTAAAATAACCCATCTTTGGGAAAACATGTACCCACCAGAGCGATGGAATTATATCAGACGGGTTGATGAGTCTGAAAACAAAAGAGCTGAGGAAACAAGGGTGAAACAAGCTGATGCAGCTAAGAAAAGAAAGAGATATGCAAAAGAGAAAGATTATGATTTTGAAGAAGACATAGATACACAAGCAGAAGAGATAAGGGTGGAGAAGGAACGAAGGTCTAAAAAGAGAACTGACTTTGTTGAGCCTGAACGAAGAACAAAACATAGACACGAGGGTTTCACAGCAGGGAAAGAAGCTAGTGCTGGTCTTGATGAGGATGTGATTCGTGGTCTAAATACTTCATTGGCAAATGAGTTAAGTATGATAAGGACTAAACTGATGAATCAGGAGATTAGGGAGCAACAGAAAGATGAGGTCATTGAAGGAATGAAAAAGATGTTGGTTGATCAGAATAGTTTGATTAAGAGGTTATTTGAAGAAATTTCACAGATGAAAGCTGCTGCTGGCCTACCCAGTCAACTAACTCAATCTAAGTTAGATGATATGACTGATATATCTAAGTACCCATTCTTGAATGTGGGTACCTCATCCAAGGTAGGAGAGGGCACCTCTGGAGCAGCTGATACTGAAGCAAGAGAACAAGAGATTCCAAGAGAAGATGCTGGAAGAAATGAGGAAGATGAGATTGTTGAGGCTGGGTTTGTTAACCTACAGTTTGATTTTGATAAGGATATTTTGGGAGAAGAAGTGATCGTTACAGCTACTCATGAGGAAGTATCAGATAAAGGAAAAGGGTTGATTGATGAAGAAGAGGAGGATGAGCAGTTGGTTGATTATGATTCTGAACCGGAGTTCTATGAAGTAGATGAGAGACCTTTGGTGTATGTGGCTAAGAAAGGAGATGATGAAAATGATGTGTTTGAGATGGATAAGAGTGATTGGTTGGTAAAGGAGAAGGAGGCTGAAGAACTTACTCCTCTGTTTCAAAATATGGAGGGTTTAAGCAGAAAAGAGGCAGACAAGAAGATAATCAGTTGGTGTTATAATCCTTTCTTAAAGATGTTTTTGATTAAAAGAAGAGGAGGTAATATCAGTTACATGCTCAAGAGGAAGGCGTTTAAGACCTTGCCTAAATGGGATCTGAGACGGTTGGCTACCTTGCCTTTGATTAATGCTCATTTAAGTGAAAGGGCAGTATTTCTTGAGAAGGAGATTAAAAATGGCCTTAATGATAATTTTGAGTCATTTGGATTTATGAAGGCTGAACGAAAGAGATCTAAGAAAGATAAAGACTGGGAGACTGGGAAAGGGAGAATTGTTTTGAGAGTCAAACCACCTAAGACTGTAAACAGAGTAAGACTGGCTGATCCTCTTCCTCCTCGTTTACAGGACTTTGAGAAGTGGTTCTATGATAATAACACTGGTGAGGCTGTGATTAGAGCCAAACAAGGAAAAGAGTTTAGGGTGTTTGACCCAATGGAGTTATTCAGCTTTTGTGATGAAGATCTCTTGATTCTCTGTGAAAATCATATAAAGGCCGGGGCAGGTGAGGAAACAAGAAAGGAGGCAAGCTTGTTTATGAATGTGGCGAACAAAATAAGAGGAGTACGGGCAGAAGTAAAGAGTTTGGCTGAAAAGGTGAGAGCACAAGATGACTTTGCTATGGATGTTCAAGACATGACAAGGCAGTTTGCTAGAGCTAGTGGTCATTCGGATGAAGCTGATGATGCAGGAACTAATCTTGGAGAATCAGTGGCTGAAGCTTCTAAAGACATTGCTGCAGGAGGGGATGAAGATAGACCAACAGCAGCTGAGGAAACGGGAGCTGAAGAGTCAAACCAAGAGCAGTGAAGATAGTGAGGTCCAACCTAGGGGGAGTATTGAAGATCATGTTAGGTTGGACTCACTTTAGTATAGATGTTTACTTTACATTGTAATAGGACTTGTGTTAGTTTCATTTTGTATTTTGTTAGTTATTAGCAGTTTTGGCAGTCCAGCGAAACTGTGAGCGAATCTATAGTTTCGCTCACAGTTTGCTGTTTTGGTTCACCCGGCGAACTTGTGTTCTGCCGGGCGAAACTATAGTTTCGGCATGACAGTTTCGCTGGTAGCGAAACTATGACTGCTATATATACTATTGTCATTTCATTTTGCATGATAAGTTTGCAAAACCCTAATCGTGGAATTCTGTTGCAAACTATCATTTTCAAGCAGTTACTTCATTGAAATACAATTGTGCTTATTGTTATTGAGTGAGTTTGTTCATTTGAATGTCAATTATGTCTTGATTCATCATATTCATCTCTCAATTGTTTGTTATTTGGTTTGTGTATTTGATATTGATCAAATTATCCTATCAATTGTACTGTTCATCGATCACATGGACCAACAACTAATGTTTATACTCATTGTGTAATAGATGGCTAGTCGTTGGACTATGAGCACCAAGCACAACATCTGTGCTCATCTGGATCTGACGTCCAGGAACGCAGCTGACTTTTCGGGCATTATCACTTTTCTCCGGAGATCTAGGATCTTCTATGCCATTTCTACTCCTTGTACACCATACCGCTCCATTCAGCAGGCCTTCTGTGAAGGCGCAGTTGTTGATAGATCCTTAGAGCCTCATCGTATCAGGAGTTTGATATTTGGAGTGGTTATAGAGATCACCGAGGATGATCTTCGGACGGTGCTGCAGTTCGGGGATGATGCTGACTGTCCCACTCGATTACACCCTCCTACTGTCTGAGGATGTTTCATGCAAGCTAAGTACTCTGGGGACATCAACGCAGGGGTGCTCAACAAGAGCAACCTGTGCCCCCAGTTCAAGTACCTCGCACATGTGCTGTTGAAGTGTACTGATTCTCGGAAAGGAGAGTTTGATGAGCTCTCAGATCGGATACAGAACGCTTACGCAGCGTTGGTGCTGAACCACTCGTTCAGCTTTTCCAGGATGATCTTCACCTACTTGGTGGAGAACATTGAGGGGAAGGGGAAGGAGGGATTTTGTATGTACCCTCGATTTATTCAGATGATCATTGATCAGAAGCTCCCCCAGCTACCAAAGGAGAAGGAGGACGCGGTGGTGCTCGAGGTGATGGACGACACCACTTTGGGAAGGATGAAGGTCTACAGGGGAAAGCAGGTGAAACCCCCTATGAGACGACTGTTTGGACATTTGAGTAGAGTGGACTACATGGCGCCAACAAAGAGGAAGTGGCATCATGATGATAGTGACTCGGACTCTGAGCCGATTGTGCTCCCATCCGATGATTCTGATGACGATGATAGTGGTGATGGTGGTGATACTGGTCCTACCCAGTCTAGGGCCACTCCTGCAGATGTTATATCACCATTATCCACCCACGGAGGAGCAGAGATAGCAGGATTCCATCAGGATTTTCTGGCCGATGAGGAGGACGAGTCGGACGAGGAGCCGTTGATTCGGACGGTGGGCAGCAAGGTGGTTGCCACCGAGAGAGGGATTAGGGCGATAGGTGGACGCCAGGGTGAGTCTGGGGAGGGTGTTACTGATCCATCTTACACCCAGACCAGCCCAGCAGCCAAGGGGAGCATCCTCCTCGAAGGGATCGAGGAAAAAGAGGATGGCTCAGCCTCATGGGATGAAGAGTAAGAGAAGGAGATTTACTTTGATCACGACCTCGTCTACCACCACCACCACCACAGCTACCACCACCACTACCACACCCTCTACCACTGTCACCACACCACCCACCACTACATCCATCCCAACCTTAGAAGCAACCAGTGACGACGAGCTGAACGACATTGATGAGATCGAGATCGAGGACGTCACTGCAGAGCACTATTCAGAGTATGCTGGCAAAGGGGGAAATGTGGTTCCCTACCTGGGTGATTCTCTGGTCAGTGATACGTTTGAGATACTGGATAAAATAGAGCAAGTGTCAGAGAAGATTAAGGAACAAGCCCAAGCCTCAGACGCCGATGTTAACATCAGAAAGGCAGAATGGGCTGCATGTTTTGAGGAGATCCGAGCCTAACGCGCTGCTCCTAAACCGAACGTCTACACCAAGCTCTACAAAGTGAAGAAACATCACAAGGTGTCAGACAAGATTATCGCGTGGGCCCATTTTGATGATCTTAACGTATACGCGGTAAAGAGAGAGAAGGGTATTGAGTACTTTAGATTCCCACATGATCTAAAGACTCTGCCTGGTTTTGAGCTTAACCAGCTGGCCAAACTGAAGCTGCTTTATGCTGACCCGAGAAAGATGTCAGGCTGGTTTGAGGCTGCATTAAAGAGAGAGTATCACACTAGGTGGGTCAACTTCAAACCTCAACAACCTACAAGGTATATCAGAAGGTCTGAAGTTGATGCCATAACTGGAAAGCCTAAGATAGTGCTGAAGTGGAGTCCTCCACGTACGATGTCAAAGATCCCACTACGGGAAATGCCACAGGACTTCACTCCACACTTCAAATGGTGGTACTATGATTGGAGGACAGGAGAGGCAGTCATAGTCTTGAACAAAGAAGGAATAATGGATACTATCAGGGTATTTGACCCGATATGGCTAACAAACTTGTCTGTAAATGATGTATACACATTATACAAGTGGCCACTATTCTATGACTCTCAAGATATTGTACAAGCTCTACAGTTTCAGAACGTTATAAGACTCTGCTTTGCATTTGAGATACACGCAGGAGTCACAAAAGAAGAGAAGTACAAGAAGTATGAAGAGGTTATGAAGAAGGTAAGACATTAGATGAAACTAGGTCCAAGGGGGAGTTTGTAGGTACATGTGTCCCTAGTTTCTGAACTGAATGTAATATGTTTTTAATGTCTTACGCTTATGTAATAGTTGGGTACTTAATGAAATGAAAATGTTTGGTTGTGTTTATAATGTTTAATATTTCATTAACGAGTTGTTTAACGCATATTGACTTGATTATATAGGTTTGTGGTTGTTTGAATGAATCTTGATAATGTAATGACAAATGAATACATTCAAACTTTGTAATATGAAGTGCTCATGCGAATGGCCCATGCGAATGGACCATACGCATGAACAACTTCATGCGAATGACTCAGTTGCACGACTGAACCAGGAGACTGGATCAGTCGTATGATTGTAACCTGAGATTGGCTCAGTCGCACGACTGAACACTCAGTCGTGCGAATGGATCAACTGCATGGCTCAATCGCACGACTGAACCATACTAATGGCTTAGTCGCCCGAATGAGCAACCCTAACCTATAAATACTATCTAATTCGTGGAAAAACGAAATAATTCATATCATTTCAACCCCAGACGTACCCTAGCCGTCCAGAGACCTCTAAGAACCTGTTCCAAGTTCACAGATCGCACTAGATCGATTCCATATTGTTCTTAACGTTTAGATTCAATCCATAATTGATTCGACGTGTGTTCTCACTGATTGGATCGTCAATCAAATAGGATTCCGCACTATTTGATTCGGTATACACGTTAATCAGTTAGTATTTCGTGCAATACACGATCCTAACAAGACACATCATATTTGAACCTCATTTCATAAGCGTAGACACTTCCCGCAATGCTTATAAGGAAGATCCTTTTATTTTTGCTAATCAGCCTAAACAAGTATTTTATATAAATAACCTACTTAAGCCAAATTCAGATTGCAAAATTATTAAAAGAATAACTCACAGACACCTATGGGATATTCTAGAAGACAAAACTTCAGAAGATTTGTTAGAAGATTTCAACCTTCTTCGTGAAGATATTACTAAAAATAGTATTAAAAATGTTGATGTTCAGGGTTTTGATGACATTATAGATGATTTTATTGATGATGAGATAGATGATTCTGATCACAGTATGGAAGATTTTTGTTCAGAGATGAATCTGGATGATTCAGACACCGATAAATCTAAAAATAATAATGAAGATGTTGACTCAGACGTTGATGATTGTAAGGTTCTAGTCTTTAAATTTTGTGAAAGTTTTAGTTATATTAATTTCTAAAATAATATTTCTAACATACATGTATTAACATAATTATTTAACATTATTCAAATATTCATTTCGATATAATTGTGGCAGGTAAATGTGAAGATGGGTAGTATTTAATAAGCTTTTATCTAATTTGACCCATATAGCACCCAATTCTGGTTTGGGTTTGATTCAATGGCTTGCGCATACAAGGTATTTTTCTACTTTGATGATATATAGTGTACTTGTTGATTTTTAAACTTATTTTGTGCACACATATATAATCAACCCGACCTGACCTAAACGAATCCTATTATGTTTTTTAAATCGACACGTCCTGACCCAAACCTGTCCTGATGTGGAACCCTGCCCGAGCCGATCTCTTTTTTTACAGGTATGCTCATAAGAAATTTACAGATGACATGAGCATGACCTGCTATGCACGATAGTTAAAAACTATATATTTTTTGTGAAAGTTCCTAAATTTTAACCATTGTATTTAATGATTTAGCTAACCCGATTATAATATTTTTAGATTCTTGATAAGGCTGATTTCAAAAGAGCTTATTATAGAGGCTTGTGTTAGTTGGGCATAAAGAGATTGTTGATTTGATGCTGTTGCAAGTTGGTTCGGATGATAATGAGTGTCTTTTTTGTATTTGTTGAACTTTGGAACTTATTTTTGTATTATTTTGTTGGATTGACTTATACTATTATGTATTTTGTTAAACTTATATTGATGGATATACCATTTGAACAAACTTTGATATGAAAGGTTTATATTATATTTTTTGTTTCAGTAATTAATACCAACATACAAGTTTCATGAATAGTCTTCTGTTAGTTTATCATCTTTTTTGTCATCAAATATTTTAAATTTAGAGACTGATTTTTAGTTTTCAATACCCTTTTTATATTAGTATAAGTTGGGTCATATTATTAGAGAATATGAATATAATGTTAATTAGTTTTCTACACAAAAGTCTTTTCAAATTAAAAGTCACCTCAATTTGGATTTGCTTTAGGAATTTTAGTAACTAATTTGTAATTTATACTAGGTTTTTTAGAAATAGTTAAATATGTTTTCTTTGTTTTAGTCGGTATATTAGTTCCTATTTATTACATTTACATAACTCTTTAGAAACTTAATATTTGTTTATAATAAATACACTCATATTATGCTTAAGATTGCATTCTAATAAAGTTATATCAGTTGTGTCGTATTATTAGAGAATATAAATCAATTCTTAAACATTATTTCTATGCGAAAGTCATTCCGGACTGAAAGTCAATCCTTTATTCAATTTACAATATGAATATCACTAATTGATTTATTATCTCTAATATATTCTCTCAAAATAGTAAACTTATTTTCTTTATTAAAGGCTGAATAACAATCCCCAATTATTACATCTACAATCTTCTATAGAGAATGGATATCAGTTCCAAATAACAAAATTACAATATGTTTAAGACTGATTTTAAGTCTTCGATACAATTTTACGATGAGGTAATCCATATAAAATAATTAGAGATTGTAAATCAATTATTAATTATTTCCAATGCAAAAATCATTATAGACTACATTTTAGTCCTTGATTCAGTATGCATTTTAAATATTAAGAACTAAACTTTAGTCTTTAATATATGCCATATTTATTAGAAACTGATTATTAGTTACTCATATAATAATGCCATATAGGTATCTTATTTGGGACTAAAATTCGGTCACCATCAAACTTCCCTCCAAAATCTATCATTGTGTATGTGTATTTGAGACTGAAATTAGTCTTCAGTAAGTTGTCCTAGTTTTGAAGACCGATTATCAGTTACTTACACTAGGTACACAAAATTTAGTCTCAAATAATATTTTTAACTCATATATTAGTCTTTGATCTCATTTATCTGAGATTAAAAAATCGGTCTCTAATAATTTAGTCCCTAATAGTCACTTTTCATGTAGTAAGTAGAAATATGTAATTACCCCAAAAAAGGATTTTTGCATAAGAAGGTTAAAAAATAATCCTATCCTTCTATCTTTTAATCAATCAAATAATGTTTATAAGTTCATTGATTTCTTAATTTCAATATAAGAGATTTCATAGTCTAATCAACATTTTTTTTAATTCCTCATAGCACAATAATTATTCTCGTTTGAGGTGCAAAGTGAAAAATAATCTGTTTAGAAATATAACAACTCATCCTTTCAAGTTAGCTAATACTTTGAATTAAAAACAATCTAGAACTTTTATACGTAAACGATGCCATAATCGTAGTGTTTTATAGTGTTCTATATCCATATATATACACACACATATTCTATAAGTCTATTGTTCCTTAATCAAAACTTGTGATGACCGTCTGTCACAACCTCAAAAATCCACGTGCGGAGTTTTACCGCGAGGCATGTGAACAAACCAGGATCACAGTCACTAGCTACTCAGAACGTCACTATATGCCATATTAAAACAAAACCAACCAAAGTTCAAACTTTAAAACCATGCGAAAGTGTTTTGGAAATAAAACAAACCCAAAGTATATAAATGTATATATTTGGCAAAACATGTGCCAACCTAATATTTAAAACTCATAAATGAAAACCAAGTGTTATGTCTTTAAATTAAAGTCTTAGGATGCATGCTGGACCTGTGATGTGCTCCTAGTGGCAACCTGAGTTAACGATCTAAGAATAGCATACTAAAAATGTCAACACAATGGTTGGTGAGTTCAAGAGTTTGCGTTAAACATAACAACAATAAGTGTAAAACATAAGAAGTGAATTGAAATATATAGCTAGTCTATATTCATAAGTAATAACCATAGTGATTTCGCGATCGAAGCTGACTGTGTTGCGTTTGTTGCCTCTTGTCACGACTTACCAGGTCGTGACGATGTTTGTGATTAGGACAATATTGCACCCGTTTGACCCCGAGTTGCACAGGTGGGGCTTGTCAAACCCACTAGTACTACCCAAGATTTCCCGCTAGTTTCCATTATTAATGATCCGAAAGTGTGAGGACTTTCACGGTATTATGCACTATGTTAAAACATACACAACTTACAATAATAATACAGCGTTTGTGAACAACTATGCTACCTCTCCCAAAAGAACTCACCTGATGTGCAAAGACAATGATAAAAGAGAACTGATGATGGATTGAAAGACAACCTTTTAAAGGTTACCTAGAACACGCAAGTACATAAGTACGTGTACACATAAAGCTAACCCTAGGTGCTCAATAAACACATCGACCCAAGGTTTAAAAAACAAGACACATTAAACCTAGTTGACCCGTTTGACCCGTTTGTGACATATTAGTTGAAATATCGTTTAATCATGTATATCAACTTAACATACATGAATATCATACAAATTATCCACATGTATCACATCATCAACCCAAGTCCTACCAAGGTCATCATTCAACATTAGATCATCATACAACTCATGCAAATCTCAAACAACCAACATACACAATAATGATCAATTCCAATCCCAAACATGATTCCCTAATCACTAACCACATTTCATCATCATGTATAATCACTAAAAAGCTAAATTCCTTACATGATCAATCAAGCATCCAAACAACTCAATTAACATGTTCTACCATATTAGCCATCATCAACAAACATTCTAAGATGATCCTGACATCATAACATTGACTGGGTGTGAGAATGATATTCTCAGTTGATGTGAATCAACTAGGACCGATGATTGAGTCACTGGTTGTATTGCGGAATGATATAAACATAGAACAATGAATGCTTGAAATACTCATAAATGTTTTGTATTAACGGTGGTGTGAAGTTACAATGAATGCTAGGGTTTTAGCATGAAACAGTTACAAGACACCTCTGAAACATATGACTATCAAAGATTCTAATATTCTAGTTGTCTAGTGATGCCCAAAAGTAGGGTTTTCTATTCTATTTATAGGCTGACAAAAGGCCTTTACAAATGACTAAACTACCCCTGTACTATACATCAGGAAACTAGTTTAAGTACAAAAGTCTTCATTAGCATTTTTTTCTGTTCATCCACATTAACTAATGCAGATGTGTTGATCTTCATCACCATTTCTTTTTCTTCTTCCGCATTGGTGTTTGGTCATCAGCATTGAGAAATGCGGATGAACAAACACTTAGCATTTGTTGCTGAGCATCCGCATTAGTAAGTGCGGATGTACAAATATTTGGCAGCATTTGTTCGACTGTCCGCATTTGTTAATACGGAAGAACAAATACTTGTCAGCATTTGTTCCATGGTCATCCGCATGAAGAAATGCGGATAGCCGACACTTGACTTCTTCTTTTTAACAGATTCTTCATCCGCATTACTTCTTGGACTTAGGGAGAATTCCAGCAGAGCAACCATCAACCACTTGAATTGGCATGTACGATCCTTTCAGGGTCCAACAATACTCCCCCTAAGGATTATACAACCTAGGTACTTCAAGGGTTTGATGGTGGATGAGGTTGTGAAGATTCAGCTGGGTCTTGAGCAGCAGGAGGTGGAATCAGTGGTTCTGCCAGAGAAGGATCCAAAACAGCCTTGATCATGTTAACAAAATCATTGGCATCAGACATCTTGTCTCTGTTTAGCACATGGATCTTCATCTGACTTATTATATAGATAGCTTCATTAGGCAGCTTCTTCAAAGAAATGGGTTCATATATGGACACAGTGGACAACCCATCTCTATGAATCAAGGGAGCTCCGTCCACATCAACCTCCAACTTCACAATGTTACCCAACTGCAAGGGAGTCTTTTTCTTCTTTTTTGTTCCCTTTTGGAAATTATTCTGTCATAGGCCATCTTCAGAATTTTGATGCACTTAAGAAAAAAGTGCATATCAGCTTCTCCAACCTTGTTGTTGATTTCTCTGAAGTGCCTGGTGTAGATGTAGTGAATATAGGATTCATCAAGTAATCTCACTTCATATCCACTGAATAGTCTAATTTCTGCACCTTCCTTTCCTCCCCACTTCTATTCAATCACCAACTCATAAGCCTTCTCATCATAGAAGACATTAGAGATTGGTTTGGAAGTGTGAGTACCTGCTACCATCTTTCTTTTCAAAGACTCTGTAGGCTTCACCTTCAGCTCAGGGAACACTACATCTTCAGCCTCTTTTGTCTTCTTCTTCTTTTCTATTGGGTTTTGAAAGGATCTGTCTTTCCTCATACAGATGGCTTTCAATGATTTGAAGTTGATAGTCCTTTTAAACATCTTCAAAATATCTTCAAACTCAAACCTTCTGAACATAGCCTTATGGTTGATCAATTGCAAATTAGCTAGTTCCTTCAAATCATGTATTTGCAGGGAGTTCACCAGAGCAGTGTACTCTGTGAAGAACTAAACTAGACCTAAGATTCTCTTGATCATAAACATGTTCCAATCACTATCATACTTCCGGGCAATAATTTTCTGATCAACTTTACCCTGGGGAGTAGATACACCTTTTATCATTTCTTTAGTGGTGAGTTCTTCTTGAAGCTTTAATTGTGAAGGCTCTCCAAACCACTCAGGGTTCATATGAAGTACAGGTGCCAGAGAGTCATGATCTTTTGTGGGTGAGTTGGATGTCTTAAGCTGAAACCCTCGATCTTGGTTTCTTACTCACTATCTCTTCTTTAAGCTTTCTTAATCTTTCCTTCTTTTCATTGATCAATTTTAACATTGCAGCCCTCAGTGAGTTATTTTTCATATTGCCCAACTTCCTTTTAGTGTAGCCTTGTTCAGATAGATAATCCTTCATCGCCCTATCAGTCATGATGTAGGATCAGGATATAGTGATTGTGGAGCTTCAGTCTTTTTGGTTTTGGAGATGGACGGAACCACAGTTGACTTGGTTGTTTGAGCCTTTTCATACTTAGTCACATAAGAGGGATCCAATAGTTTGTTTAACTTTTCTTCCTCTTCAACCATTCCCTCATAAGTCATCCTGAATACTTCATCAGCATCATAATCATGATTGATAAGAAACATTGCCTTGACCATCAAATCACCGGTTTGAGCTTTCTCAACCATCTCTTGAACTGAAGTTTTAGCCTTCTCAGGACTTTCTTTTGCTATTGGTTCATTAACCACGTAGCCTCCTTCAATCTCTCCTTCTTTTAAGTCTACAAACTCAACCCTTTTTTAATTTGTTCCTCAACCTTCTCATGTTCTTCAAGAAATACAGAAATAGCTGCTAGGCTTCGAGGATCATCCTTTTGCTTTTTAATCACTGGTTCTTCTTCCTCAATTGGTCTTTTTCCTTTTGCTTTTTCTGCCAAATACTTAATCATTCTGGTGTAAGTTTTCAATGTAGGACCAGAAGAGGATTATGCTATTTCAGTTTCTTTTCTTTTTGTTTCAGTAGCTTTGATTTTAGATTCAGATCAGAAGCTCCAACTCAGAAACTCTCTTGTTCAGAGTTTCTATCTGTTTTTTACAGATCTATGATTTGGATGGTTAAAGTGTCCACATGCCCACTGACTTCAATAGCCATTCTTGTTCTTCCATGGCAATGATTTGGATGGTTAAAGTGTCCACATGCCCACTGACTTCATCCCTTAAGTGTTGAAGAGCAGTATTTAATTTCTTTATCTTATTGTCTTTTTCTTTTTTTCCAGCTTCATATTTCTCCTTGAAATCTTTCAGTTCTTCTCTTTTTCATCTAACTCCAGAAGTTTGTCCTTGATAATACTTCTATCCAGGAGTTTTTCCATCCTTGCTACTTTCTGCAAGAGCTCAGAAATCATCTCATCCTTCTCATCAGGTCTGTTCACCTCTGACTCAGCAAAACTTTCAGAGGGAACTTCCTTAGAAGTAACTTGTCTTACATACAATCTCAATTGATGATCCTCCTCATCAGAAGATGACTTGGAATATTCTGAAGAGCTGGTAGATTCACCAAACTCAACAGGTTTTATGGTAGTAGGAGATGATGGAACAGGAGAAATATGGTGATAATGAATGGGTGAAATATGAGGTGAGTGAACATGTGATACATGTGGTGAAATAATAGGTAATATATGTGGTGATGGAATTGGTGATCTATGAGGTGATAGAATGGGTGTTGTCATATAAGGTGATGCTATCTCAGCTTCTTGAACAGAAGGCCAAGTGTGAAGATCACCACCTATATCCATCTGTGCTGACACAGGCCTTTGTCCTTCTTCAGCCATGCCAGCATGCTCATCAACATTGTGATGATCATGAGCAGCTTGTTGTTCTTTTTCTTGATCTTACTCATCATCAGGAGCTTCTTCTTCTTGGTTAATCTGCTATAACATCCAAGGTAGCAGAGGGAAGAAAGTTCCATTATAGTAGTTTCTAGGATCTCTCTTCTTGATGTACTTGTATGAATTAGCATTGTAGTGAGGAATGTCCATCACTGGTCCTTCAGGCACAATCTGTGGAAATGCCTCATTGATCAAGCATTGTAGGAATCTAGGATAAATTAGAAACTGTGAATCCAGGGATCGCAATCAGGAATTATCAGTGTTGGTTGAAAGCAAGTCAACGTTTGCGGAATCAACGTTGGCTTGGTTTAAATGTTTTGGAGTAAATTTCAATATCAATAAAGATTCAAGAACACACTAAAAGAAACACAATAAATGAATAATATGTATTTCATCAAAACATGTTAACGATTACAAATAATGAACGAATGATATTAAATTTTGTGATGAATGATGTGATGGTTGCTAGGGTTTGGTTGTGAGATTTGATGTGATGTTTGCTGTTGTGGAATTGTCGTATTGCTATTGTTGTTTCCGTCGCCGTGCTTGATTCGAAACCTAGGATCCATTTATATATACAATGATGTTTCTGTTAAAGGAAACACCGGATCTCTTGAGATTTGAATTGTTTCTGTTAGGGAATCATCGGATTTCTTGGGATTCGCATAACTGCCTTGTTGACTTGTTGACTTGTAACACTTGTATTATACAAGTGTTTGGACTCCGCAGGAATATTGCTTCCGTAGATGTTTGTTCTTCTGTAGGAGTCTTGTTCTTCGGTAGCAGTCTTGTTCTTTCGAAGGAATCTTTTTCTTCCGAAGCAATCTTGTTCTTCCATCCTCTGAACTGGTTGTTCATCCGCAGAAGATCTTAGGATGTATTTTACTTGTAAGAAACATATCTACGGAAGAACAAAATGTTCATCCGTAGATGTTTCTTACACTTAGTCAATTTCTGAAATTGACTAAGTATAATGTTTGTACCTGTGAACATACATAAATCAACACACATATATATGGGTTAACCTATATATATAATGCATACACAATAATGAATTACAACCATTCATTACAGATATTAATTCAAGTACTAAGCATATACAAAATTAACTAGATCTACTAATCCTAGACCTAACAATACTCCCCCTTAGGCTTAGATACTTGTAATCACCTCTTCAAAACTAAAAGTTCTTTCAATCTTACCACCATCCTTTTGTTGAAGTATGATACTGCATCCTTTAGATCATCGTACTTGTACTTGATCTCCATTATGCATATCCTTTGCAGAGTCTCAAAACTTAGGCCCAAAATGTCTTCTTTAGTGGTGAGTGTTTCCACTACCCTTTCATTGTGCACTATCTCGAGCTCATCTCCCTCTGAGATTCTCAATTCTGATACTTCTTCAATGTTGGTTCCTTTCAGCAACCCAACATCATGTCTTCTTCTTTTGTATGCTTTAGCATTTAGTTTATCCACCACTTGAATCATGTGCACATATAAGCATAGATCATTCTGTGCTCTTTCATCTAACAACTTTGGAAAGAACTTATCATGCAGGTATGATGTGTAGCTGGGGTGTAGCAGTTTGATTTCTACTGGTTCAAAAATTCTTATCTTTTCACCTTTCTTCCCCTCAGCATTCCTTAGTAGCACCATTTCTTTTGTCTTCTCCACATATCCCCACTCAGTTATGGGAATAGTGTATTGATTTCCTACTATGACTTTGATGGCTGCTGTTTTTCTGTTTGAGTATCCAACCCTCCTTAAGAGTTCATCATCAACCATAGTAGAGGAGTTGATGTTTGATCTTTTTCCTTTTTGAAGTCTTTTCTTATGTTCAGCATCTTTCCTCTTAGCCTCCTTCAGAACATCATCTATAAATCTTGTTTTCATCCTACCCACTGAAGCAGAAAAGTCTCTTCCCCTTGGATGGATTGGACAGTTTGAGACGATTAGGCTTTGCAGATCTTTGATGTCTCTCTCAGGAAGTCTCAGTAATGCTTCTACATCATGGAAGTATTCAATTCTTCCAGATGTCTTCTTGATGATAGCACAGTCCCATTCTTGATCATATTTCCATGCCATGATTCTGTTGTCTTCCATAGAGGATGGACTAGTAATGTGGTCAAACAATTCTATCAATGTAGACTTCTTCTCTACGATTTCTCTGACTGTTGTTCCCAATGGCCACACTTTGCCAGGAATGACTGCTCTTGGTTTTTTTATCAGTTTTTCTTTTCCTTTGTGTTGATCTTTAGATTCAACAATTATAGGATCAGCAGGAAGTTTGCTTTGTTGCTCATAAGATGGATGTGGAGCTTCAGTTCTGAATCTGACTCCAGTATCAAATTCAACAGACATTACATGTTCCATCATTCTTCTCAGCTCAGCATCACTTCTTCCTTTAAGCTCATGACCCTTATAGTTGTGACCCTGTAGCCAACATACCATATTGTACTTGCTCAGTTTTGTTGTATCACAGTGACCTAGATCTTTCTTGATTTTTTGAATGGCTTGAAAAGTGGTGAATGCTTCATAGTCACAATTTGGAATTATGAATCTAGCAAGCTCAAACTCTTTTAGCAGATCTTTCATCTCAGTCAGGTTCATTCTTTAAACCATGTCAAATAGGAACCCATGATTGATCAGGGTCATAAACACAAATGACTCGGGCCTCTCTTCCATAATGTCTTTTGTTGTAAGTAGAACATCAGCCTTTGATTCTTCTTGATCTTTGTTAGTTTCATCTTCAATCAGCTCTTTCCATTTAGCATCACTCTCAGCTTCATCTTCATCATGAGTTACTTGCTTTAATGGTGACACATCTACTGAAGGAGTGTGTTCTGAAGATGTATGCCTTGACTTCTTGGTGTCTCTTCAATATTGATTGTTTGTATATTTTTTGAACCCAAATACTTCCTTTTCCTTGAGTATTGAATAATTTGCTTTGAAGTTTCAGCAGGTTTCTTTAGTTGATCTAATTCAAGAGCACATATCTTCATCTTCAGCTGATCAATCTCTTCTTCTTTTCTTCTCAACAAAGCTGATTGATCATAGAGAGAGTCATTCATTTGATCAACCTTCAGCCTTAGCTTCTTATTTTCATTCTTCTCATTCTTTGCTGAGTCTTTAAGTTCTTTAACCAGCTCATGCAATGCATCAAACACTTCATTGTTTTCTTGTATGTTCTCCCTCAATCTTTTCAAACTTGACTCTTGCTTCATTAGCTGATTATCTTTTACTTTTATTATTCCCTTCAACTCTTGAATTCTTTGCTTTCTATTGATAGACTTCAGAACAAGCTTGTTGTATTCAGCAACCAGATAACTCTTGCTGATAGGGATATCATTATCACTTAGATCATCTTCATTGTAGGCAATAACATCAACATAGTTTGCCTCTTCTTCTTCCTGATGTTGAGCAGCAATCTCATCATCATTTACTTCTTCAGGAGCTACACTTGCTGAGCTTGAACTGGCCTCAATGGCTTGATCTGCCGGTTCTTGATGTGGTTGTTGTTGTTGTTGATGGTCAGTGACCGGAGAGACTGGTTTAGTTTCATTTGAGAGAACAGGGGATTCAGTTTTGGTTAACGACAGTTGAAGTGTACTTGCTTGTGAGGCTAACTTTGTCTCCCCAGTGTAAATGCTCTCAGTGGATGAGTTTTCTGGATTTGGAGGCTGTTGAAAAAGTTGCATTTGAAGCTGATTTGGTGATAGAGGGTGAATTGGAGAGATAGGTTCTGTGTTTTGGCTGGCAAGTGAATGTGGTAGGGATGGTTGAGGTTGATGGTGTATGGGTGATAGATCTGGTGAGTGAGTAGATTGGACAGAGTTGGTTGGTGAACCCTCCTGTTGATCTTCCCACACAAGCTCTTGAGGAATGTTTGCATGAACATCTACCACATGATCAAACATGGGCCTCCTCTTTCATATTTCCCAGATTTTTTATTCAGTACGGATCTACCTAGGTGTGCTTGAAAAAACACATCACCATCCGCAGTAGTTCCAGGCAGATTAGCATTGATGATTAGTTGCAGAAACCTTGGAAACATATACATCTTGTCAGCCTTTTGTACTTTGATGTGATCACATAAGCAGTTGAAAATGTACTTTGAGTAATTGTAGGTTCTTCACTCAAAAACACCAATAATGCCTGAAGAGATATGCCTTGAAAATCTGTCAAGTCCAGATTTCCTGTTTGACATGCACTTAAGATAAGTGTGGCAGAGAAATCTGTATGGCTTGCAGAGTCTTCCTTTCTTTATTTCTCCCTTCTCGAAGTCACCATCATACCCCATCAGAAGAAAGACTTTTTCTATGTATTCATTGTCAAACAAATCAGGGTGACCAGCTTCTACATCTCCCAACTCAAGAACCCTTCTTATTGTCTGTTCATCCACTCTCAGTCTTTGATTCTTCACATCAGCCACAATAACTTGACCATCTTCCTCTATTTGGGTAGAGTTCCAGAAATCAGTGATGTGCGATTGGTGAATCACAGGCTCTGCTGATAAGGCATAGAATAGCCTGGTATCGGATAATGTCTTGACACCCTACTGAAACAGGATCGTCAGGGTTTAAGAAAGCACACACATTGTGCTCTTTTGCAAATCGATTATCCATCTGTTCAGAAGAAGAAGATTTCGTTAGAATCACAATGAGAATGCGAACAGTTGTGAGATTAAACGAGATTCGAATGGTTCTTTATTGAATCATTACGACATGTTTTACCTTGAACATAGCGATCTGAGAGCACAGATACATGTTTGTTTGATGTTTTGATTTGGTAATATTTGAATGTTATAGAAGGGGGGAAAGTTTATTGAGAGTGTGTTTTTCTAGGTCTGAAAAAGTGAACTGAAAAAGCGAATAATGAATTTTGAAGTCAAACAACATCATTTATACTCTCAGACACATTAAGTTTATTACTTTAATGAAGTGCGACCCTCAACAAATTCTTCCGCAGATCATCTACGGATCCCATAAATCACCTGAGGATGTCTTAACGACATCTGCTGATGAAGTATAACTTACATTTTCACAGATTACCAAACTATGAAATTAAATTATATTTGTTAATCTTTGCTCATCCGTAGTTTACCAATCTACGGATAAACATTTAAATTTTCCACAATGTAGCTTCTGCTGATGCTTAAGATGGCACAATGCAGAGAAATTTTGTTGTACGGTCCAAGTCCATTGCTTAGAACCATTTATTGCTTTTGGACCTTGTTGACTTTGTATTCATGACAATTTAGCACAAGAAAGTTTAAATGATTTTAAAGAAAATTTCATGTATCCAGGAGCTAAGTTGGTGCTCAGATTCTAATTCCTTCAAATTGATAATGAAATAGACAAAGCTGCTGATTGATAAACTTAACTTCATGAATTCTACTCCCCCTTAATTTATGATTAATGATGACAGTAAGCATTTATCATAAATTTCTAAGAAGAATAGCATGAGTGACATTTAACGGTATGATGATGCTCAGACATATATACACATATGATGGGATCATAATATACTAAGCCTATTCCTAATGAGTTATTTTGTTGAATTGATACCTGAACAAAGTTCTGATTGTAAGTATATTGTCCACTTAAATCCATACAAGAGCTCATGTATCAACTAGGCATGCTGTTTATCATGTTTTCATATTGATTTGGAAATAACTGTTATGGGCTTCACATTCAATTCACAAAGATTTTGTCCTCCCTTTGCAAGTCAAATCATCACTTTTTCACACTTAAGAACTATGTACTTTAAGTTATAAGTTCTATCTTGAGATGCAATGGGCATCCCATTAATGCAATGATGTAAAAGCTCTAGATTAATATACAATTGATCACATAGGATTCTTTTGAGAGCTTAGATATGATCATCATCAGGTCACCAGGTCTTTACTCACTTTAAACAGAAGTGCCTTTAACCCAGGTCTTTGTTCACGCCAAAACAGAGGGATGATGAGGATCATGATCTTTTCACCTTTTGTAACTGATATTCAGTATGGTGATCATACACCCAGGTCTTTGTTCACACAAAACAGAGGGAGTATGATTTGCAAAGATAGATATTAAAAAGTGTTAGGTACATAGTGTGTTTAGATGAGTGATTTGGTCACATCAGAATAAGACTCACTTTGTATTCTCAAAATGAAGTTTCCCACAAACAATCACTTCGCATTATGTTTGGCATACACTCAGTGTAGTTTCCACTCAAGATGAACCTACTCACATATCAAGAAACTTGATTAGATTTAATGTTATTTATGAATTCAGGAATAAGCAAAGATATAGTGTACTATCATTTCCCATGCATATGTCATGCTGAAGCATCATTACACACAGTATTTTGTTTGTTCAAATTGATTAATCTAAGTTAATCATGCCTACAGACTCAATTAGAAAATTAAATCTGACTGAAGCAAAGGCTTTAATGAATAAATCAGCAAGCTGATTTATTGTATCCACTTTGACTAACTTAATCAAACCCTTTTCTGAGCAATCTCTCAAAAAATGATATCTTATCTTAATATGATTTGTTTTACTATGTTGCACAAGATTAGCACTTATAAACATAGCAGCAGAATTGTCTATGTAAATTGAAGTTTGAAAGAAGTTGTAACCATAGTCATGCAATTGATTTTGCAACCAAAGGACTTGAGAGCAACCAGCTGAAGCAGCTATGTACTCAGCCTCAGCTGTGGATACAGATACATTGGTTTGTTTCTTGCACTGCCATGATACTAGCCTTGGTCCGATGAATTGACATCCAATAGTTGTTGATTTTCTGTTACTGTTACATCCACCGTAGTCACTGTCTAAGTATGAGTAGAGTGTAAAGTCACCATCCTTTGGATACCAAAGACCAAGTCCTGGTTTTCCTTTGAGGTATCTGAAAATCCTTTTCACAGCATTCAGATGAGACTCCTTCGGATCAGATTGGTACCTAGCACACACACACACACAAAACAAATATAATGTCAGGTCTACTGGCAGTTAGATACATATGTGAACCTATCATTGATCTCTTTAAATTTTGATCAATAGATTTTCCTGAAGGATCAGGAACAATCTTATCAATTGTTGATGCTAATGTTTTGCATGAGGATACTTCAACAAGATTGTATTTCTTCAAAATTTGATGTATGTATTTTTCTTGATTGATGAATATCCCATCTGGTTTTTGATGAACTTGAAGACCTAGAAAGAAGGTTAATTCACCCATTGAACTCATCTGAAATTTAGATTTCATCAGCTCTTCAAAATTTACAACAATCTCTTATTAGTTGAGCCAAATATAATGTCATCAACATATATTTGAACAACTAAGAGATCTTGATGTTCTTGTTTGAGAAAGAGTGTCTGATCAATGGTTCCACTTTTGTAGCCATGCTTGAGCAAGAAAGATGATAGTGTTTCATACCACTTTCTTGGTGCTTGATGAAGACCATACATGGCTTTATCTAGCTTGTATACCTTATGAGGATAATGAGGATCTTCAAAACCAGGGGGTTGTGACACATAAACTTCCTCATCAATCTTCCCATATAGGAATGCACACTTGACATCCATCTGATACACAGTGAACTTCTTATATAATGCATAAGCTAGAAACACTCTTATGGCCTCAATTCTTGCAACTGGTGCAAAAACTTCATTATAGTCTATTCCCTTTTCTTGTGTGTATCCTTGTGCAATCAACCTTGCTTTGTTTCTTACAATAATCCCTCTATCATCTAGTTTTTTTTTTGTATAGCCACCTTGTTCTAATAGGATGTTGACCTTGAGGCAAATCAACAAGAGACCATACCTTTTGCTTTCTAAATTGTTGAAGCTCTTCTTGCATAGCTTCAATCTAACTATTGTCTTTTAAAGTAGCAGTGATGTTTGGAGGGACCACTTGTGAAAGAAAACAACTAAAGAGACAAAGGTTGGCAGTACCACTTTGGCTTCTTGTAGTTCTCTTTGTAAGATCTCCAATGATGTTGTTGATTGGATGAGTCTTATGGATTCTCATTGATGGAGTTGATTCAACTGGCATAGATGATTCCAGGTTAGTCATTTTCATTGCCTCAGACTGATCCAACCTAGGTTGAGAGTTTAGAAAATAGTCAAAATGTTCAACATGAGGTGTAGGATCATGAGTGTCTTCTGTATGAGCTGAAGGAGCATCTCTAGAATCGGTTTGCTCTTCTGTAGGAACTTCTCCGGAATCATTTTGCTCTCCCATAGGAACTTCTCCGGAATCATTTTGCTCTTCCGTATGAACTTCTTCGGAATCATTTTGCTCTTCCGTAGGAGTTATAGGAACTTCTACGGAATCATTTAACTCTTCTGTAGGAGTTACAGGAACTTCTCCAGATGATAAGTGAGGACTTGAAACATTTCCAATGTTTGTTGTATTCACTTGAGAGCATGGATCTGTTGAAGGGACAACATTCACATCTCCGGATGCACAATGTTCATTTCCACATGTTGTGTCTGCAGCTGCTGCTGATGAGTTTCCACCCGAGGATGTGTGTATCCTTGGAGGATCAGCAGATAATGTTACTTCAGTCATATGAGGTGGAACAAATGGATAACATACTTCATCAGATCCTGCAGTGTTCAAATGATCATAGTTAAATGATTTAGTTAGAGTATCTATGTCAAACAACCATGATGAACCTTTAACTGACTTAGTAAATACAGATTCATCAAAGGATACATTAGGAGTTTCTTCCATAATGTTATGTTATGGAATATAAATCCTATAAGATTTAGATGAAGAGTATCCAACAAAGAAACCATCATATGCTTTTTCTGAAAATTTTCCCAATGACTCTTTTATGTTTAAAACAGATACATGACATCCAAAGACTTTAAGATATCCTGTGTATGGTTTTCTTTTAAACAAGAGCTCATAAGGAGTTTTGTTATGTTCTTTGACAATTAATGTTCTGTTTTGAACATTGCATACAGTATTCGCTGCCTCAGCCCAAAATGTGATGGGCAATTGTGAATCAACTAGCATTGTTTTGGCTGCTTCAATAAGAGTTCTGTTTCTTCTTTCAGCAACTCCATTTTGTTGTGGAGTTCTTGTGCACTGAATTGCCTTGCAATACCTTTTCTCCTGCAAAAGGAATCCAGTTCAAAAATGACAAATTCAGTACCATTGTCATTCCTAAAAATTTTAACTTTTGCATTAAGTTGATTCTCAATCTTGATCACTAAGTCCATTAATGTTTCTAATGTTTCACTTTTTTGTTTTAAGAAAAAGACCCATATGAATCGTGTGAAATCATCAACTATCACCAAACAATATTGCATTTTTTCAATGCTCTCACATTGGTAGGACCAAACAGATCCATGTGAAGCAATTTGAGTGGGGTAGTATTAGTATTGATAATTTTGGATTTATGTGACACTCTATGTTGTTTTCCTTTGTAACAAGAAGAACGGTGAGTTAAGCAATGAAACTCTTTGTTTGGCAATCCAATGACTAGGTCATTTTTCACCAATTTTGTGACATCCGGTAATTTTCCGTTACCAAACTCCGTTAGTTCCGTTAAGTCTTGCATTCACGTGTCGTAAGCACACACTAGTTGACGTTTAACGTTGGTGACTTTAAAATAATTAATAATGACAAACTAATAATAATCTAATAGAAAATGTGATTATTGCATTATGCTTATATGTTTGCGTGTTTTTAAATACTAATTAGGAAATTAATCGCTTAACGTGGAAACGTGCGTATTAATTCGTATGTCTTGTGTTTTTATAAAGATAAAATATATTATTTTTATCATTAGTTTATATGTTTATATTATTAAATTAAAAACACTTTACAAAGAGTTTAAAAGCTTAAACTTTATAAAATACAAATTATAAGGTTTAAAAGGGTAATTATGGATAATTAAGTTAACTAAAACAAAAAAAAACCCAACCCTAGAACCCCCCATCGGCCGCGACAACCATCCCCTACCCCTCTCCACTTCGAAATCAGCCAAGAACAAGCAACTTGCTGCGATTTTGGTTCGATTTCAGGCCATACAACAAGTTAGCAACATCAAATCGTGTTCCTTTGCAAGAATTAAGGTTAGTTTTGATGTTTTTGTGGGATTTTCAAGTGGGCCGAAGCCCTAGGTTCGAATGGATGATAATGATGTCGAATTATTGGTTATTTTTTGATGTTAGTATGTTAGTTATGTTGAATGTATGCTAGTTAACGTTGATTATGCAAGAAAGGTTGGATTTTGAAGCATTGTTCATAGGTTACTAAGAATGGTACCTTTATTGTGCATGATATGATGATTTGATGATAAATTGATGTTGTTGAAGTGTTTATGATGACATATGTATGTTAGATTTATGATATGGATGCTAGAAAACTAAGAATGAATGTTGTAGTTCATAGATTTCCAAAAGTAGTAACTTTTTTAAATATGAAATTGATGAATTATGATATTTGGATGTTGTTGATCATGCTTAGATGTTGATATGAACTTGAATTGGTGTATTATTAATGAATTCACGAATATATTGGGTGTTTGATAGATTTCGGGATGTGCTTTCCCAAAAGGGAAACTTTATTCGCACAAAGTTTGAAAGATGATAGCTTGAGCATGTTTGGGATATGAGGAGCATGTTAGTACATTCATGGATGATTTCTAATGTGATAGAATATGTTAATTTAGTTGTATGGAATGCCTGGATGATCATGTGTGATGTATGGACTTTGATGATCATGTATGATGTTGATGGTTGATTAGTAATTAAGACATCATGTTTGGGACTGGAAATTAATGATTGTGGTATATGTTGAATGCAATGAACATGGTTAATGAATATGATTGTGATCATCATACACGTGTGCGAATCTGAGGCCCCTACTAGTAGGATTGGTAGGGTTTAGGATGTGAAGTCGTGAGTGGCTTCACATGTCATGTAGTGCGTGATTTGATCTTTGTGTGGCATGTTAGTTATGTTGTAACTGGTGGGCATGTTAATGTTTTAGATTCGCATGACTTGTATGATATTTGGTAGTATGATGATCTAAGTAATACACCTGGATAATGTAGCATCACATGTGATCCATTTGAATGTTAACCATGTATGATGTATGATTATGTTTGCTTAAATGGTTTACAACGCATAATGTCACCAACGGGTCAAACGGATCAACTGGGTCAAACATGTCTGTTCTTATGAAACCTTGAGTCTGTGGTTGTAGTGTACTTAGGGTTCCACATGTTCTCTGTTTGCACGTACTCATGTACTTATGTGATCTAGGTAACCTCTGAAGGTTGTCTATCCACTCTTTCTTTCAAGTAAACTCTAAGTATTCATTACCCATATCAGGTGAGTTCATGCCCCACTCTTTACTTAATCTCTTTTGGGGGAGATAGCATACTGGTAATTTACAAACGCTTTATATATTTGAGTTGTGTATAATATTAATATAGTGTTGTTTACCATGAAAAAGTCCTCACACTTTCGAATTGTTAATATTGAATAGCGGGGAAACTTGGGTAGTACTACTAGGTCTGACGAGCCCCACATGTGTGACTCGAGGTCAACCGGGTGCAATTTGTCCTATTGAACATTGTCACGACCTGGTAAGTCGTGACAGGAGGCAACAACTTATCACAGTCAGCTTCAATTGCGAAATCACTATGAATTAATATTTATTGTTAATAGACTAGCTATCTGTTACAATACACTGCTTATATATCACAACTGTTAAATTGTTTATATTTGAACGCCAACTCTTAAACTCACCACCCATTGTGTTGACATTTTTAGTATGCTATTCTCAGGTCGTTAACTTCGCTTGCCATTAGAAGCACTACACGGGTTCATCATGCATATTAAGACTTTATTTTAAAGACATCTTTGTTGGTTTCTATTTATTAATGTTTACTCATTTGGGTTGGCGCATGTTTTGCCATATTATGCATTTATATACTTTGGGTTTCCTTACTTATAAAACGCTTCCGCATGGTTTTAAAGTTTGAACTTTGGTTGATTTTATTTTAAATGTGGCATATAGAGTCGTTCTGAGTAACTATTGACTGTGATCCTGTTTTGTTCACACGCCTCGTGGTAAAACTTCGCACGTGGATTTTGAGGGTGTGACAAATTTGTTGATGTACTTCATGTTAGAATGGACAAGCCTTCTATGCCATAATTGAGATACATCTTCTGATAACTTAGATAGAAGGCATGTTTCATGTTTTGTGAGTGATGTGTTGTTCATATCCAAAACATTAAGTGTTTCCTTTTCTTGCTGCTTTGAGGAGGACCCAATCTTCTGGAACAGTAAAACCTGGCTTAAGAATGTAACAATTAGTATTATCAAACAGTGTGGTATAACTTTGATCACAAATTTGAGACACGTTTAGTGGATTGTACTGTAAATTTTCACAATAATTTACTTTCTCAAATTTGAGAACACCATTTGTTATCATTCCTTCACCAACAATTTTACCTCCCTTTTTATCCCCACCAAATGCCACATAAGAAGCATTTTTATGTTTGAAATCATAGAGAAGTGAACAGTTTCCTGTCATATGCCTGGAACAACCACTGTCAACATACCACTTGTTGTCAGCTCTCCAATATTGTTCCTCACTTGCCATGGGTGGAACCTTGTTTTCCATGTGTGCCATTAGAGATTGATTTTATTCTAAGACCTCCTTCTCATACACACTTCAGTCACAGGTTCCATCTTGAAGAATGATCAGCCCAGAGTCTTTAGAGTTGCTAGTTCCTGCTGGTGAATTGGTGGCTAGTGGGGATGAGTTGGTCAGTTGTGGTTGTCTAAAATATCTTTGAGATTGCACTTGAAGCATCTTACCTTTGACTTATCAACTCCAATACATGATGATTTACTTGCAGGAGCCAAATTCTTGTTTCTTCTCAGATATTGTTTGGCTCTATAAGCAATCATTGCATTTGCCATTGTAGATCCACCTCCTCCACTACATCCGGAGGCAGTTCTTCTAAATCTTGTTGGCTGTGGGCAATGTACTTCCTAGGTAAGCTTGAAAGCTTGAACTGAAGGCTGCAAATGCTGCCTTTTGTTCTTCAGAGTCTAGAATGACAGTGATAGACTCTGATTGATTGTTAGATGATGGTTTTCCGGATGATTTATCTCTTTGATCATCAGATCTTTCTTTCTCTTTTCTTGACTTACTTTTGAAAAGATTTCTTAGGAGGTTTTGAAGCATAGGAACTTACTTCCTCTTCAACTTCACTCAAAGTACAAGAGTTATCACCATCATTATTGGACATGAAAGCACTTCCAGCACTTCTTGTTTCTTTAAAATGATATGGTGATACATGAGTTCTTATACTCTTGTTTCTTGATTTCTCATCCAGTGCAAGAGCACCAACTTTAGCCACTAGAGTGTCTAGTCCAACTGCTTTGAGATCTATGGTATTCTTGAATATGGATACAGTTTGCTTCCAACTTTCTGGTAAAGTATGGAGCATTTTCTTGTTCAGTTCCTCATTTGTGTATTTCAACTCCAGAATGTTCATTTCTGTAACAAGTTGCCTAAACCTGTGGAGTTGTTGAGGAATTGATTCACCCTCAATATGATGAAAAGTTTCATATTGTGAACGAAGGGTGTCCTTCCTAATGCTTCGGATTTCATCACTCCCTTCACAGAGTGTATGAAGAATCATCCACAAGGAATTTGTTGTTTTATAATTTCACATCTGATCAATATTTCTTCTGGTAAAGCCATACTAAGCAAGCTATATGCTTTGATATCAACTTTAACCTTCTTAGTATCATCAGGTGAAAGATCTTTTGTGCTTATGGGTTGATTGTTATCATTATAATCCGGCCCAAGGGTGGGTGGAATATAAGGACCTTCTGTTATAGAGACCCATAAGTCAGAATCTGTATAATTTACATGATTCCTAAACTTGATCTTCCATGATTTGAAGTCTGCTTTTGTTTCCAACTTCGGTGGTTGATAAGATGATCCACTAAAGTTGCTCATGATTAGTTATGATGTGAGAAGTTAACTAATGAATTTGTTCAAAGGATATGAAAAAGATAGTGATGATGGTCAATAACTAAGATCTGCTATTCAATCGATTTGGATATAGATCCAAGTTAATCTAACCGAGTACTGCTGAACGACAAATTAAGTTTCACACAAACTATTTTGTTTAAAAACAATAGATCTAATCAGTAAAAATGGACAAATCTACAGAACTCAGAAAAACAATTAAACACAACTAACACTAATAGATCAATCGATCTAAATCAATGAGCACTTGGCTCTGATACCACCTGTGAATCCAGGGATCACAATCAGGAATTATCAGTGTTGGTTGAAAGCAAATCAACGTTTGCAGAATCAACGTTGGCTTGGTTTAAATGTTTTGTAGTAAATTTTAATATCCATTTAAAGATTCAAGAACACACTAAAAGAAACACAATTAATGAATAATTTGTATTTCATTAAAACATGTTAATGATAACATATAATGAACAAATGATATTAAATTTTGTGATGAATGATGTGACGGCTGCTAGGGTTTGGTTGTGAGATTTGATGTGATGTTTGTTGTTGTGGAATTGTCGTATTGCTATTGCTGTTTCCGTTGCCGTGCTTGATTCGAAACCTAGGATCCATTTATATAGACAATAATGTTTCTGTCAAAGGAAACACCGGATCTCTTGGGATTTGAATTGTTTATGTTAGGGAATCATCGGATTTCTTGGGATTCTGATGCAGTCGGAAACAGAGAGATAGATAATTGACCCGTTGATTCAACGAGAATACCAGGAACAATTCTTCTAACTATCGTTGATTCACAAAGAATACCGATAATCAGGGTTTACACTCTTATACGCACAGTGATAGAGAGAAAAACAAATTTTCATAAACTTCAATAATACTTTCTCTCATCTCTTACAATCATATAAAGAAACAAAACCAAATTCGAATGGGCCACAAAACATAAACGGGCCGAAAACTAGGCCAAAAGCAAAGTCCAACAAAAAGTAAAAATAAGACAAAAATTGAAATAACTCCTAAAATAAGCCGTTTTTGGGCCGAAACGATGACCCAAACCACCTACGGCTGTTTGTGAAAACGTGCTCCTCGGTCCAACGGTCGTTTTGAGTAGTCGCAGGCCCAAAACGGAGACTTCTAGCCGAAGTTAGGGTCATTTCAGTGAAGCCCCTTTTGATAAGCGATCTTGGGCCTCCAAAAAGACTAAAGCTTGCTCATCCACACTTGGGCCCGCATCAGATTCGCATAACTGCCTTGTTGACTTGTAACACTTGTATTATACAAGTGTTTGGACTCTGCAGGAATATTGCTTCCGTAGATGTTTGTTCTTCCGTAGGAGTCTTGTTCTTCCGTAGCAGTCTTGTTCTTTCGAAGGAATCTTTTTCTTCCGAAGCAATCTTGTTCTTCCATCCTCTGAACTGGTTGTTCATTCGCAGAAGATCTTCGGATGTATTTTACTTGTAAGAAACATATCTACGGAAGAACAAAATGTTCATCCGTAGATGTTTCTTACACTTAGTCAATTTCTGAAATTGACTAAGTATAATGTTTGTACTTGCGAACATACATAAATCAACACACATATATATGGGTTAACCTATATATATATTTCATACACAATAATGAATTACAACCATTCATTACAGATATTAATTCAAGTACTAAGCCTATACAAAATTGACTAGATCTACTGATCCTAGACCTAACAGGAACATATGCCTTCTTCCTTCTTGGATGTTTGAAACAAGACCACTGAAAACATAAGCAGACATGTTAAATGGTTTGTTTGTACATAATGCACAGATAGCAGATGATGTGGTCACTGGGATATTATTCAATCCAGTCTTCCTCTTCGATAAACAATGTTAAAATATGTGAATGAGAAACCTCCATTGTAAATCAACCAATCCTTTGACTATCTTTTTTCCTTCATACCCTTCTTCATACCCAATGTTGGCAAAGAAGGTCATGATGTCATCATCTTCTAATTCCAAAGGAGTATTTGCATCATCACCAAATTGTAGACACTGTCTCACAGTCTATTCAGTGATAGCTAAGGTATAATCTTCAGAGATTCTTCAAGATAAAGTCTTAACACCATCAATCTCAGCTACTTCAGCAGTGCTCCAGAAAGACCTTATGAAGTTCTCATAGATGATAGTTGTAACTATAATAGCATGAGCAACTCTAGTGATAGATATGAATCCGATTATATCTTTAAGTCCTTCAGCCTCGGGTACATCAGGGTTAAGATAACCACTGACATTGTGGAGCTTGCTCCACGTAAGATTAGCCATTGTACACTGCATTACATGCATATGAATTAGAACATTGCATAATGATTATCAGATTGTAAATCATAAATCAAGTTGAGTTTTCTCTGTTTGACTTTTATTGGTCAAAATTAAGTGTTCATAGGTACTGTTCCATAGGAATTAGACCTAACTTGATTTTGTGATGAATGACCACTTTTATTGTGTTTTTCATGTTTGTAGACATTATCTTTTCTCCTTTTAACATCTTTTAATACTTAGAATCAAGTTTTGATTTCAACATTTTCGATTCTTGTTGTACCTTGTTCATGCAATGAACTAGGTTTTTGCAATTAACTTGTTTGTTGTTATATTCATAATCACGAAGTTCATTGCATTCAAAAATGTCAATCAATCCTTAATTTGGTTTTAGTTTTGATGATTCTTTCTTGACCTAGTGTTCTAAGTGTTGGATCTTGTATGCCCAAGACACATACAAGATTGATGTGGTTAGTACGTTATGATCCAAGTCGGGTCATACCCAATAACAAGCTAAACAAACACCAATAAATATGTATTTGTTAATGTAATCAAACAAATAAATATTAACACCAATTTAGAAAACGGGTTTTCTAATCTATTGTATTTGAAATAGAATAAATTATATGGATAATTTGTTCATGAGAAATTATTTGTATTATTATTTAAGTAAGTTAAATAATAACAAAAGTGTGTTAAAGTTATAAAATTAAAAGGGGGTTTAATTTTATAAATTTATGGGTTAAAGAGTGTGAAAAATTTTATAAAATTAAAATGGGTGGGAACCCATTTTGAACCAAAAATTCGGCCACCCCTTGGGTGCTCTTCTTGGGATTCCTTTTGTCTTGTTTTAATACAAGACTTAAACCATTTTCAAACTCCACAACATACATATTCTCTCTCACACACAAAGAAATACTCTCTCTTCCTCTTTCTTGGCTGATTTTCGGATTTGGAAGGGGTTCCTTGGCTGAAATTTCGAATTTGCAAGAAAGCATAAGAAGAAGAGGCTTGGTGTTCAAATTCCTAACTAGTTGGGTGTTTGGAAAGGAGCTTGTGGGTATACTAGCTTGAGGTCTTCTTCTTTGGAGGCTTCCATTCAAGAACATAATCATCTTCTCCATCGATTTCCATCATCATCTTCTTGTTCTTAGAAAGGTTGTATTCAAAGAACACCCTATGGTTGTTTATGTTTGATAGCATTTCTTTTCACATATATTTGATCCCTATTCTTGGGTTTGTTATGTTGATTAATAAATGGTTTAGTTTCAGCAACTAAAACAAGTATTATATCACTTTATATTCGCTGCATTTTTGTTTAAACGGTTAAACTATCTTTGATAAACTTGCAACAAACCCAACAATGGCATCTAGAGCCGGTTATGTGGAAAACTTGCTTCAAAAGTCCAAGAAAAATTAGTTTTGTTGGACTTTCTCAACCCATTAGGGGCTGATTTTTTTTGGTTATATGAATTCATTGTCTTTCAAGTTTTATTTTACATGCTTTAGAATAAATCTTGAAAGATAGAAGTCAAATGGTTGATTATTTTGTTTGGACAAAAACCCTAAAAATCTTGGTTTATGTTGGCTGAAATTTTAAGGGTTAAAAAGGGAGTTCATTTTGTTCTTGAATCTTGTATTTGGATACATGTTTTGGTGCATAACATAGCCTTGACCAAGTGTGTTTTGGATTTGGTTGGATGTTTGTCATGTTTGGTTTTATTCATTAAAGGGTTGTAATAATAATTTTGTGTTTGTATCTTTGGGTTGTAATTTATTTATTCTTTGGTTATGTAATAAATAGATTAGTGTAGATAGATGTGTTCCTAGTTTATGTGCTTAAATGTAAAAGTCTTTCATGTCTTACATATGTGTAATTTGAAGAAGTAATGAAATACGAAATATGATTTGATGTTTATTTATCTTTGATTCATATGTATGAACTTCATATATAGGTTTGAGGTTGTTGTACACAATTCTAAGTCAATAATGATTGAGTATTATGTTCAACCTAGTCGGGTGATTATTCATGCTAATGGACCATACTTATGGACCATACGCATGAATACATCATGCTTATGGACCAGTCGCACGACTGAACCAAGAGACTGGATCAGTCGTATGATTGAGACATAAGATTGACTCAGTCGCACGACTGAACCTTCAGTCGTGCGTATGACTCAATCGCATGATTCATTCGCACGACTGAACCATGCTAATGGTTCAGTCGTACGAATGAAAACCCCTAACCTATAAATACCACCTAATTCGTGGAAAAAGAAAAACACTTGAAGAGATATTTCGTATACACATAAACCCTAGCCGTCCAGAGCGTCCCAAACAGCCTGTCCAAGTTCATAGTTCGTTCCTAATCGATTCCTATTCGTTCTTAACGTTTAGTTCAATCTTATATCGATCGGGTTATCGTTCTCACAGATTGGATCGCCAATCAAATAGGATTCCGCACTATTTGATCCGGTTTAAATGCAGAATCAGTTAGTACTCCGTACGTACTCGGTCCCTAATAATTGGGTGCATTTCTTTTATTAGAAAAATTGTATTAGGATATAATTTTTGTAAAAGAAGATGCATAAGTTGGAGACTCAAAAGAAGATACAAAGTAAGGACACAAAGACATGGACACTTGAAGCATTTGGATGTGGATTCAAGTGGGAGTTCATGGACACATTTTAATGTGTTATTATTAACCCTTAGGAAAGACCAATTGACAACACTTGTGATGGCAAACAAGTGTAGTCAACTTAGTGGCTATGGTTATGCACTTGCGATTGTACGGTTGTGCTTGTTTGATTGTTTGTTTTATGGTTGTTGTTTGATATAAGGATATGCATAACAAACTTATTAACAAACATAACAAGCTGAAAAATTATGATTCCTTATCATTAAGTGGTTAATAAAAGGTTATTAAAAAGATTAATGATTTTAATAAAAGAGGTTTTATCAAAAAGAGAACCATAGGGTACCATGTGTTTGAAAGCATGCAAATACAAGGTACATAGAGTTTTCTAAACTAGAATTATGAAAGCTTAAAATTGCTTTTGAAAAAAAGTTTAACACTGTCCTTTTGCATAACACTTGAGTCTTTTGGAAACTCTTAATGGGATAAAGGTCACCTATCCATTTTGTGGGAATTTGTGATTTGAGGTGGGAATACCATATTTGTGGGATAAAGGTCACCTAACCATTTGTGTTGGTAAACCCACATATGTGTGTAAGTAGGGTGACTTGATTTGCAAACCATGTTAAATGGATCACCTACAATGTGGTTTACAAATGGTGTTGATGGGATTAACATGCCGACTATACATATGATGTTTAAGTCGATCCCATACCTCAAGAAGTTGCAAAGGGTTGCAATTGTCAAATGTTGACTACCTTGTTAATTTAAATAATGGAATAATGGTCACCTAACCACTATTTAAATGTAACGTTGGATTCTAGAATTTTAAATTGTGTAAGACACATAAAAGGGTATTGATAATTAAAATACGATAATATCGAAAATACTAAAATTGAACTTTGTTAAATTTTGTAGATGGCCACCAACAACAATGAAAACAATGATATCCCGTCCGCTCATACCCTATCACTAAGAACCATTCTCCAAAAGGAGCGTCTAAACCATAACAACTTTATCGATTGGTTTCGAAACTTGAGAATTGTTCTCAAGCAAGAAAAACGGTCATATATTTTAGACGATCTGATTCCCGATCAACCCAATGAGGAAGATGAGGAGGCCTTCAATAATTGGGTTAAATACACTGAGGACTCGGTCCAAGTGTCCTGCCTCATGTTGGCAAGTATGACTCCGGATCTCCAAAAGGAGTACGACCATCACGGAGCGTACGACATGATTGCCCAGTTGAAGGAAGCGTTCCAGCAATAAGCAAGGGTAGAGCGCTTCGAAACGGTTCGAGCACTCCATGCATGTCGTATGGATGACACCCAATAGGTCTAATATATGTACTTAAGATGAAGAGCCACATTGACCTCCTCGAAAGGCTGAATTGTCCCGTCTCGAAAGAGTTGGCTACGGATTTGATCCTCAACTCTTTGTCAAAAAGGTTTGACAACTTTGTTATGAATTATAACATGAACGGGTGGGACAAAAACATAAGTGAGCTTCACTCTATGCTCAAAATTACCCGTTCTCACCATCAATGAAGGTGGGAACAAGAAGAGGCCTCACCCCGCACCCAAGGCAAGTGTTGCCAAGGGTAAAGGGTACATTAAGGGAAAGGGAAAAGGAGTGGTAAAAGCGCCACCACCAAAACAAGCGGAGAAGAAGCAAAAGGTTGCTTCAAATGACCCATGCTTTAAGTGTGGGGAGATTGGACATTGGGCAAGAAATTGTCCTGTCCATCTCAAAGAGTTGCAAGCTAAGAGGGATGTCGGGCAAACCTCATGTACAATTTTCATGATTCATATTGATCTCAATTTAATATCCTCTAACACATGGGTGTTGGATACCGGATGTAAAACTCATATTTGCAATTTGTTGTAGGGGTTCAAAAGAAGTAAGGACTTCAAGAAAGGGGATATAAGCCTCTACATGGGGAATGGGGCAACAATTCAAGTTGAAAACCGAGGGGACTACATCTTGAAGCTTCCAAATGGTTTGGAAGCAATTTTGAACAATGTTTTGTATGCTCCTAGTTTGACTAGGAACATTATTTCAGTTGCCCAATTAAGACAATATGGTTATGTTTTGACATTTATTGAAAATGAAATTCATGTTTCTTTAAATGACATGTTTTATTTTAAAGCTATTCCTATTAATGGTATTTAAGAATTGGTTTGTGAAAACACATTATATGATAGCTCATTGTACCAAACCACCACCAAGAAGCTCAAATTGGATTTGAGTGACACTTATCTTTAGCATTGCTGTCGTGGTCATATAAACAAGAAGCGCATACAAACACTTCAAAAGAATGGTCTTTTAAAAGCAAGTGAATATGATTCATTTGATGTATGTGAATCTTGTTTACAAGGCAAAATGACTAAGGCACCTTTTAGTGGCAAAACCGAAAGGGCAAAAGAATTATTCGGTATCATACATTCGGATGTATGTGGTCCTTTTAAGCCAATGACTAGGTACAATGAAAGATACTTCATTACCTTTCCCGAAGACTATAGTCGATATGGGTATGTGTACTTGTTGAGACACAAAGATGAAGCTTTTGAAATGTTCAAAACCATCCAGAATGAAGTAGAAAATTAACTCAACAAGTCAGTAAATATTCTCTGCACTGATAGAGGAGGTGAGTATCTAAGTGATGCTTTAGAGATCATCTTAGAAGTTGTGGAATTGTCTCACAACTATCTCCACCTGGAACACCACAACACAATGGTGTGTCCGAGAGGAGAAATCGAACTCTATTGTATATGGTTCGATCTATGATGGCTAGAAGCTCATTGCCTCTATCATTTTGGGGTTTCGCTTTGCTCTCTACGGGCCGTATTTTGAATATGGCCCCAACCGAGAAAGTGGAAAAGACACCTTTTGAAATATGGTATGGAAGGGTTCCATCTCTATCATATTAAAAGGTGTGGGGATGTGAGGCTTATGTTAAGTGTTGATACATGTATGTACCTAGATCAGGGTATGAATGTAATAGATCTTGTTTGTCTGATTCTGATGTAATGTTTGGATTGTTAATGAAATGATATTGGTTGTTTGTGATTTACAATGTTTAATATTTCATTAATGATTCGATATTGAATTGGTTAAACAGGTTTGTGATTGTTTGAAGTGTTACACAAATGTTATATTAATTAATACATTCAAACTTAACACAATGAAGTTCTCATGCGAATGGCCCATGCGAATGGACCATACGCATGAATAACTTCATACAAATGACTCAGTCGCATGACTGAACCAGGAGACTGGATCAGTCGTATGATTGTAACATAAGATTGGCTCAGTCGCACGACTGAACACTCGGTCGTGCGGATGAATCAACCGTATGGTTCAATCGCACGACTGAACCATACTAATGGTTCAGTGGCACGAATGAAGAATACTAACCTATAAATACAACCCAATTCGTGGAAAAACATAAGCATTCATTCTATTTCGACTCCAGACGTACCCTAGCCGTCCAGAAGCCTCCTAGTTCGTTCTCCAAGTTCATAGAACGCTGTAGATCGATTCCCAATCGATTCTTAACGTTTGATTCAATACTTTATTGATTCTTCGTGCGTTCTCACTGATTGGATCGCCAATCAAATAGGATTCCGCACTATTTGGTTTGGTTTACACGTTAATCATTCAGTATTTCGTTCAAATACCAGGTCCTAACAAGTGGTATCAGAGCTTTGGCTCTTGATTACGTGTGATTCAATCAAGATTGATAAAAAGTTTGTGTTTTTACACTAAAAACGCAACCTTTTGTGTCAAAAGTGATCTTGGACGTTCCCTGCTCATCAAGTTTCGGTTTCTACGGCCTTAGGCGATTAGAGTTGGCGAAATTTCGAATTTTTACGGCTAAAACACGTTTAACCTAGAAATTTTCGCAAAACAGTAGCTTCAGTCGCACGAGTGAGCCATTCGCACGACTGGACTTCATTCGCATTGTCCAGACGCACGATTGGACCTAGTCGCATCTCCATTCGTTCGACTGAACCATTCGTTCGCAGTGTTCATACGCATCAGCTTCATTCGCACGACTGAACCAATCGCTTAGTTCATTTGCACGATTGAACCAGTCGCATAGTTCATTCTCACGGATAGCCCATTCGCATCATCCAGTCGCACCAGTTGACAGTTTGTTTAGTAGACTTAAAGTTATTCGACATGGAAGATCAGATGTCTGCGTTTACTGCCGGGAAGGACTCAAGAATTCAGAACCTACTACTGCTTGAGAGTGAGGTGGGGAATCATAATAAACCACCAAAGCTCTTAACGTTAGATGAGTTTCCCCACTGGAAACAACGTTTTGAGATCTACCTCAATGGAGTGGATCCAAATTTGTGGGAAGCTATCGAGATTGGGTATAGTATGCCGGTGGGAGCAGATGGAGTAAAGCTTACTTTGGGAGGGATGACTGATGCTCAGAAGGTTAAGTATGTATGGATAACCTCTACCTCCAATTGGGGTAGAGGAACAGCTTTCCACGCTAAACCGGATGGTGATGCGCTTGTTAGCTGCTGATGAGGAGAAGACGGCTCACATCCGTCAGCTGGCTGATCTTACTGCTGCACAATCACACCAGATCTCAGAGCAGGCTCGATTGATTGAGGAGCAGGCCCAACAAATGGCTGCACAGAGCCATGAGATCGCCCAACTCCAAGAGCACAGTGTCACATCTGCCAAGAAGATAGGGGAGTTGGAGGAGGCTAAGAAGACAATCATGCTAAAGCTAAAGGGATCTAAGGATGAGCCACTGAAGATTAAAGAGGGAGACGGAGATGATGGTGATGATGATGATGAGGATGACGATGAGGATGATGATGATGAGACTGAGGATGATGAGGGGACTGAGGAAGTGAGGACAGAGGAGAGGGATGAGGATGATGATGCAGAAGGAGGAGATGCAGCTGCATCGGCCTCTGCTCAAGGTCAGGAAAGGAGATCCAAGAATAGACAAGACCAACAAGCTTCCTCCTCTGCTCCACCAAGTGATGACCCAGTGATCCAAGACAAAAGTAAAGATTAGATGTCTATGTATTTAATTACTTTTGTATTTGAATCATGTATTTAAACTGATGTATTTGATGTTTATATTAAGTTTAAATGCATTTATGTTTTGATCATTAACTAATGGTTGATGTGTTGAATGTTTAAATCAAACAGATCCAAACTATCAGAGGGATGAGTTCGATGTTGCTCCCCTTCAGTAGGTCAAGACTCAGTTAACTATGATTCTTGATCTGCAAGGGATCGTAAGGAGGTCGGTGAGTTATACCCCTGAAGAAGGGGAAATAATTCACGATCTATCAAACGAGCAACTAGCAGAGATCTTCAAGCTAAATCCAGATGAGATTGTAAAGGATGCTCCAACGTGCGACTCGACAAGTGACGAAGAGCTCAACGACGTTGATGAAATAGAGATAGAAGATGTCACTGCAGAGCACTACCCTCAGTATGCTGACAATGAGGGAAATGTGGTCCCCAATCTGGGTGAATCCCTTGTTAGCGATACTTTTGAGGTGTTAGACAAAATGGAGCAGGAGTCAGAGAAGACAGAGGGAACGGCCCAAGCCTCAAATGATGATGTTGATATCCGAAAGGCTGAGTGGGCTGCTTGTTTTGAAGAAGTTAGAGCCCAACGCGCTGCACCTAAACAGGACGCCTACACCAAACTTTACAGAGTCAAGAAACATTATAAGGTGTCGGGCAGGATTATAGCGTGGGCATATTTTGAGGTCCTTAACGTCTATGCAGTTAAGAGGGAGAAGGGCATAGAGTACTTTAGATTTCCACATGATCTAAAGACTCTAACAGGTTTTGAGCTCAACCAGCTGGCCAAACTGAAGCTGTTGTATGCTGACCCAAGAAAGATGTCAGGCTGGTTTGAGGCTGCGCTAAGGAAGGAGTACCACACCAGGTGGGTTAACTTCAGACCCCAACAGCCTACAAGGTACATCAGAAGGTCTGAAGTTGATCCTATTACTGGAAAGCCAAAGATAGTGTTGAAGTGGAGTCCTCCGCGCACGATGTCAAGAATCCCGCTCAGGGAAATGCCACAGGATTTCACTCCACACTTTAAGTGGTGGTACTACGATTGGAGGACAGGAGAAGCGGTAATAGTCCTAAACAAAGGGGGCCAAATGGATACTATCAGGGTATTTGACCCAATGTGGCTTACCAACTTGTCAGCAAATGATGTCTACACTCTATACAAGTGGCCACTGTTTTATGATACGCAGGATATAGTGCAAGCCCTCCAGTTCCAGAACGTCATAAGACTCTGTTTTGCATTCGAGATTTATGCAGGAGTCACAAAAGAGGATAAGTACAAGAAATATGAGGAGGTAATGAAGAAAACAAGACATTAGAGAGATCAAGGTCCAAGGGGGAGTTTGTTGATACATGTATGTACCTAGATCAGGGTATGAATGTAATAGATCTTGTTTGTCTGATTCTGATGTAATGTTTGGATTGTTAATGAAACGATATTGGTTGTTTGTGATTTACAATGTTTAATATTTCATTAATGAGTCGATATTGAATTGTTTAAATAGGTTTGTGATTGTTTGAAGTGTTACACAAAATGTTATATTAATTAATACATTCAAACTTACCACAATGAAGTTCTCATGCAAATGGCCCATGCGAATGGACCATACGCATGAATAACTTCATACGAATGACTCAGTCGCACGACTGAACCAGGAGACTGGATCAGTCGTATGATTGTAACATAAGATTGGCTCAGTCGCACGACTGAACACTCGGTCGTGTGGATGAATCAACCGTATGGTTCAATCGCACGACTGAACCATACTAATGGTTCAATCGCACGAATGAACAATACTAACCTATAAATACAACCCAATTCGTGGTAAAACGTAAGCATTCATTCTATTTCTACTCCAGACGTACCCTAGCCGTCCAGAAGCCTCCTATTTCGTTCTCCAAGTTCATAGAACGTTGTAGATCGATTCCCAATCGATTCTTAACGTTTGATTCAATACTTTATTGATTCTTCGTGCGTTCTCACTGATTGGATCGCCAATCTAATAGGATTCCGCACTATTTGGTTTGGTTTACAAGTTAATCATTCGGTATTTCGTTCAAATACCAGGATTCGTTCAAGAATCCCGCTCAGGGAAATGCCACAGGATTTCACTCCACACTTTAAGTGGTAGTACTACGATTGGAGGACAGGAGAAGCGGTCATAGTCCTAAACAAAGAGGGCCAAATGGATAATATCAGGGTATTTGACCCAATGTTGCTTACCAACTTGTCAGCAAATGATGTCTACACTCTATACAAGTGGCCACTGTTCTATGATACGCAGTATATAGTACAAGCCCTCCAGTTCCAGAACGTCATAAGACTCTGTTTTGCATTTGAGATTCATGCAGGAGTCACAAAAGAGGATAAGTACAAGAAATATGAGGAGGTAATGAAGAAAACAAGACATTAGAGAGATCTAGGTCCAAGGGGGAGTTTGTTGATACATGTATGTACCTAGATCAGGGTATGAATGTAATAGATCTTGTTTGTCTGATTCTGATGTAATGTTTGGATTTTTAATGAAATGATATTGGTTGTTTGTGATTTACAATGTTTAATATTTCATTAATGAGTCGATATTGAATTGGTTAAACAGGTTTGTGATTGTTTGAAGTGTTACACAAAATGTTATATTAATTAATACATTCAAACTTAACACAATGAAGTTCTCATGCGAATGGCCCATGCGAATGGACCATACGCATGAATAACTTCATACGAATGACTCAGTCGCACGACTGAAACAGGAGACTGGATCAGTCGTATGTTTGTAACATAAGATTGGCTTAGTCGCACGACTGAACACTCGGTCGTGCGGATGAATCAACCGTATGGTTCAATCGCACGACTGAACCATACTAATGGTTCAGTCGCACGAATGAACAATACTAACCTATAAATACAACCCAATTCGTGGAAAAATGTAAGCATTCAATCTATTTCGACTCCAGACGTACCCTAGCCGTCCAGAAGCCTCCTAGTTCGTTCTCCAAGTTCATAGAACGTTGTAGATCGATTCCCAATCGGTTCTTAACGTTTGATTCAATACTTTATTGATTCTTCGTGCGTTCTCACTGATTGGATCGCCAATCAAATAGGATTCCGCACTATTTGGTTTGGTTTACACGTTAATCATTCGGTATTTCGTTCAAATACCAGGTCCTAACATTAAGACCCCCACCTCAAACAAGTTAGAAAGTCGTTCCACTAAGTGTATCTTTATTGGATATCCTAGAGATTCTATGGGATATTATTTCTATGATCCATTGAAACAAAAGGAGTTTGTTACCAAGAAGGCTGAGTTTTTAGAAGCTAAGTTCCTTATGGAAGGAGCTAGCAGTAAAACAGTGGATCTTGAGGAGGATCAAGAACCACAACCTGATACATGTTTGGTTGACACTAGCACTCAACATGAGGATGTTGAGGATGATCAAATGGTTGATCAATACACATAAAACATTTTCAGATCTGGTAGAATTAGTAATCCACCTGAATGATATGGATTTTTCATAGATGGATGCTATGTGGTAGATTTCGATGAACCAACCACTTACCGTGATGCAATGTCCAATTTGGATTGTGACAAATGGCTTGAAGCCATGAACGTTGAGATGCAATACATGTATGACAACCAAGTGTGGGACTTGGTTGTACCACCTCTTAACTCCAAGGTAGTTGGAAGTAAGTATGTTTCAAGAAGAAAACCGATATGCACGGAAACATGGATACTTATAAAGCTAGACTTGTAGCAAAAGGTTTCACTCAAACTCAAGGGGTTGATTATGATGAGACTTTCTCGCCAGTTGCAATGCTAAAGTCTATTAGGATATTATTTGCCATAGCTGCTCATTATGATTATGAGATTTGGCGAATGGATGTCAAAACCGCTTTTCTAAATGGATATCTTGTGGAAGATGTCTATATGGTTCAGCCCGAAGGTTTTATCGATCCAAAACATCCTAACAAAGTATGCAAGTTAAAGAAATCAATCTATGGATTGAAGCAAGCATCAAGAAGTTGGAATCATCGTTTTGATGAAGAGGTAATCAAATTTGGGTTCATAAAAAACGCTGATGAAGCATGTGTGTATAAGAAAGCTAGTGGGAGCATTATAACTTTCCTAGTATTGTATGTCGATGACATCCTACTATTTGGAAATGACATTCCAACCTTGGAAGGTGTAAAAACCTGGCTTGGAAGCTGTTTTTCCATTAAGGATCTTGGTGAAGCCGCCTATATTTTGGGAATAAAGATCTATAGGGATAGATCAAGGCGGTTGATAGGGTTAAATCAAAGTTCATACATTGATAAGATCTTGAAAAGGTTCAAGATGGAAAACTCTAAGAAAGGAACGGTACCTATTCAAAGAGGAATGATATTGAGTACGACTCAATGTCCAAGCTCAAAGGATGAGCAAGACAAAATGAAGGGAATCTTGTATGCGTCTGCTATAGGATCCATCATGTATGCAATGATATGCACTAGGCCGGACGTGTCATGCGCTTTGAGCATGACAAGTCGATACCAGCAAAATCCTGGAAATAGTCATTGGATGGCTGTTAAGAACATACTTAAGTACCTAAGGAGGACTAAAGATATGTTCTTAATCTATGGATCTGGTGAGGAGGAACTCGTGGTAAAAGGTTACACGAATACGAGTTTCCAAACTGATTGGGATGATTCACGATCATAATCGGGATACATTTTCATCTTGAATGGAGGAGCAGTCTCTTGGAAGAGCTCTAAGCAAGATGTAGTGGCATTATCAACTACAGAGTCAGAATACATCGCCGCTTCATTAGCAGCTCAAGAAGCTGTATGGTTGAAGAAATTCATTGCCGATCTAGGGGTGGTCCCTTCCATTCAGGACCCCTTAGAAATTCTTTGTGATAACAAGGGTTGATTGCTTAAATCAAGGAACCCCGTGCACATCAAAAGACTATGGACATTGAGCGGAGATTTAACTACATAAGGGATGAAGTTGAAAAGGGAAAGATATGTATTCGCAAAGTTCACACGGATCAAAACATTGCGGATCCACTCACGAAGCTTCTTGAAAAGGCAAAGCATGAAGGTCATACTTGTGCCATGGGACTTCGATATTCTAATGACTAGATTTGATCCTTTAATTTTGTAGGAACCTTTTATTACTTGAATAAATTATTAGGTTATAATGTTTCAACCAATGTTCCTATTTTGCATGTTTAAAATCCATGAGTAAATTATTTACTCAAAACGTCCGTAGTAATTCATACTTTTGGGACCAAGTATGAGGGTAAGACTATTATGAACTTGGATTGGTAGATATTCATATGGATGAATATAGAGCAAAGGGTTGATGCCAAAGTTCATAGATATTTATGGGACACAAATATTGAACTGACCCGCATCTCAAATATTACTACATGGAATCTTCCTGATTGATCATAAGTAATTATTGTCACAACCCTCGCGAAACCGTATATTCTTTCGTCCTTTCGTTTTCCAGAAACCAAATCCTGCTTCTTCTGTTTGTCGTTGTGTTTTAAAATCTAGTGTTCTTCACCATCTGAAGTTCTAATTTTCGGGACGAAAATTTCTTTAACAAGGGGATGATGTGACACCTCGTATTTTTCAGGTTAACATCGTTCTTTACCTAAATGCTCTCCGTCATTTAGTATTATTAAATCAAATTTTATGAAGGAAATAGTAATTATCAATATTACTATTATTGCTAAGATTATTATTATTAAAATTAGTTGACTTTAATCTAACCTATAACTAACTAAACTAGTTAAATTTATTAAACCTAAATTCAATATAAGCAAATTCCTGGAGGACCAAAGTGTAATACTTCATGTTACTTGGAATCATATATCAACCGCAACCCTCCTCTCTCGACCTCATTCCTGCCGTCAACCCTAGACCACCATCATTCGCAACTCTCCTTCCCCTCCGACTCAACTTCTGCCGCAACTTCGCTCTCTGGCAGCCTCCCCTCGTTCTCGACCGCACGCGCTCAAATCATTTAGAACGATAGTTGCTAACAGTGTTCGCAACAGCCTTCTATCTCGCTCGGTACAGTTTCTTTTGTTACTCGCAATTTCTACGGTTATGGTTTCGTGTTTCGGGTGCGGGGGTTATATGTATGTTTGTATGCGCCGTGTGTAAATGTATCTTTTTGTATATATGTCCGGTTGGGTGGTGATCGGTGTCGTCGTGCGGACCGAGTATGAGTGCCCAGCGGTTCGCGTGACTTTGTATGGTGATCCACGGTTATATTAGCATATGTATAGCATGTGTGTGTTCTGTGATTTTGTATGGGGACGTTTGCATGTTAGGCGCATAGGGGTGAAAATAGGCGTGTAGTGTGTGTGTGTGTTGCATGGTGTCTGCGTGTGTGGGTGATGTTCAAGGGGGCGCATGGGATATTAAAGTCAGGCGCATGAGGATGTTTGTAAGTGGGCGCATGGGGAATTCTTTGGTGGGCGCATGAGGATTCCTTAGTGGGTGTATGGAGGAGTTTTTAGTTGAGCGAATGATGTGTGTGTGCTTTTGCGTGGGTGGTATTCTTGGGTGTATATGAATGGATATAATATATATATTCAAGTGAGTGCTTGGATGTGAAGGTAGTTCTGCAAAAAAAAATATGTTTGTGTGCTTCTGTGTGTGTGTGTTGGTGTGTTGCTTATGTGTGTGTGTGATACATATTATATAGATATAAATATGTGTTTTGCATTCTCCAGGTTAGTATATATATATATATTTATGTGTTCAAGCACGTAAGTGTATACATAGACATGCATTAACGTTGGTTTTGGATGACAAAGTGTGTTGAGCAATGTATATTTGATACATAATATTATGCCTATATACTCTTATATATATATATATAAATATATATTGGCAGTGTGTGTGTTAAGTTGGTTCGTATATATGCCCACCATAAAATATGTACATGAATGCGTGTAAGGTATAAAGGGAATATATATATATATACATATATATATATACATATCTATATGGTATATATATATATAGCTAGATAGGTATATATGTATATCTATATATCGTTATCTCTATATATAGATTTATATCTGTACTATATATATATGGAGAGATATATACTCATGTATATATCTATCTATCTATTTAGAGGAGAGATAGAGATAGATATCCCACCAATCAGTATAGATACAGATATATATAGATATATCCTATCTCTATATCTATATCTAGCTATATCTATCATATATATATATACATATTATAGATATATATATAATCTATATATCTATATAGATAGATATTATATAGATATATATATTATATCTATATTATATATACACGTATGTATATATATATATATACATATGAATATATATATATGTATACATATATATATATTCATATTATATATACATATGAATATATATATATTACATACATATAGATATAGATACATAGATATATTATATATATAGATATATATATGTATGTATATATATATATATATATATATATATATATATATATATATATATATATATATATCTCTATATATATATATATATATATATATATATATATATATATATATATATATATATATAAGTGTAGTGGACTTTTATTTATAATTCGGGTTATACGTGAACGTTGGGTTTTATGCTTGTGTGAGTTTGTGTATGCTTGCGTTTGCTTGTGTATCGGGGAGTCATGTTGATTATCGACACCGAAACCGAACCGTGATCATGAACCATATCATTCTATTTCGAGTAATTAATTCCATTACTAATATTTAGTCTCAAACAAATATTAAATGAGACTCAAGTTAATTAGAACCCGATCCTTTTTGCTTACATTTTCGATTTGTTACAACGCATTCAAGGTGAGTCTTCACGGCCCCTATTTTACATTACTTCTTTTTTGGGGGAGAAAACATGCAAATTTTATTTACAAATGGTTTCTAGCATTATTGTGTAACACCCGGAAATTTCCTCTGAAGCCGACGAAGGAAGAAAAAGAAATAAAGTCCAAAGTCGAGGGACCAAACTCGCCAACAAGAGAAACTTGATGAGTGGGAGTATTAAAGGGGGGAGACACCCCAACCCTTCTCATTTTTCAGCCATCAAGAAGAGAAGAGAGAAAGAAGAGAAAAAAGGAAAAGAGTTGGCTCGGGTTGGTTCGAGAAGCCAAAATCGTTGAGGAGCGAGTCAAATCGAAGCTCTACTCGTCGGGATCGTTAAGGTGAGTTCTAGGACCCCTCATTTACACGTTTTGAATGATTTTGAGGCTGGAACACATCTGAAAGATATTTTTCGGGTTTTTGGGTGTTTGACCCGTTTTGTATGTGTGCGTATGTGTATCATTCATTTGGGGCTTGATTTCAGGCTTGGGTATGTTAGAATGATGTCGTAGTATGTTTCCCTAAGGTTTAGAAGGGTTGATTTGAGCTCAAACGAGGTTTGGAAGAGTTTGGAGGCTGAAAGGTGCGGTTGCAGTTCGGGATGAACTGCATTCTGCATCAGTTAGGGTTATGCGACCGACTGGAGGTCCAGGCGACCGATTGGAAGGCGATTGGGTTCATACACATGAAAGGAAGGCGACTAAAGTTCATTCGCACGAAAGTCGTGCGACTGGGGGTCGTACGCATGAAGGCTATGCGACTGAAGGAAATGCGGATGAAGGCCGTGCGACTGAGTGAAATGCGAATGAAGGTCATGCGACTGAAAGTCATGCGACTGGAGTCCATACACCTATGAGTTGTGCGATTGGGGCCCATACGTACGAAAGGTGCGCGACTGAAGGCCATTCGCATGAAGGTCATGCGACTGAGGTCCATACGCCCAGATGTCATGCGATTGAGGTCCATACGCATGGAAGTATGCGATTGGAGGTCATGCGCCTAGAATGCATGCGACTAAGTATTCCCATGCGCCCAAGAGGTGAGACGCCTTAACAATCCTCATACGCCTGAGATCATGCGACTGGAGAGTATATACGCATGGAGATCATGCGACTGGAGCGTTCATACGCATGGAAGTCATGCGGCTGGAGCTCCATACGCCTAAGTGTGGGTGCGCCCGAATAGGGTTTATGCGCCCAGGAGTTTTGAGGGACTTTGAGAGATGATGGTCGAGAGGGATTTCCTCGATGATGTGATGGGCATGGACGGTATAAGATGACACATGATGACGAGCTAATGATGATAATGATGTGACGATGGTGATATGTATGGCGTTATGTGTGATGTTAGGCATGGCGGTGCGTGTGATGCATAGTGTGTATGATGTGATGTATGACTGATGCGTATGTATGATGATGCCCTGTATGGTAATGTGTGTATGTTTATGTTTATGTTCCTTATTATGTATGTATATGTGTCTTCCCTTGGCTTTGCGTCGAACGTTAATGAATGAACTGAAAGTATTATGTAACGTAAAGTGGAAGATAATGAAAAGAGGAACGTAATGAATGAATTGTAGGGGTTTTAACATGTTTATCAAAGCTTCATACAACATTATTTATATGAAAACGCAGCGGAATAATATTTTAAAACATATTAAGATCTTATTATAAAACCCATTTTATAATAACCCCAAGCCATGGATCTTTATACATAATGCATACAAATGAAAGAACACTAGATAGTCAAGAAACTACAACCTTTGTAGCTTCCTAAATCCGAAAATAAGAAGATGAGGATGATGAGATTTGAGGCTGAAACTTCAAGCAAGAAATCCTCAAGAGATGATACCCCAAGCTCGTGCACAAACACCTCTCTATGCTAGGATCGAACACCAAGTTGTAGTCTCTCTTCCTTGTGAAGTTTTTCAGCCAAGAACAACACTTAAAGCTGAAAAAAAGTCTTCTCTTGTTCAAAATCCGAATCTTGAAAGAGGGAGAGAGAGAGAGAGAGTTCTTGTGTGTGTAGGTTGAGTGTATGTGTAAAATGAATTGATGATGGTCTAATGCATGTGCTTGGAACAAGTAAAGCATTCCCAAGACCAAGGGGGCGGCCGAAAATGGGCACCCCTTGGTCTCTCACCAATTCAAATTTTAATTTTAAATTTCCATCCATACATTCACCTTTTTATAAAATTAAACCAATTTAATTTTATAACACATACAACTAGTCTTTTGTTATTGTTTAACTAATTTAAACCATGCACAAGAAATCCCTCATGAACAAATTAATACATATAATAATGTTCATCTACAAAAGCAATAATTTTAGAAAATCCAATTTTCTAAATTGGTGTCATTTATTATTTGTATGATCTTATCAACAAATAAATTTTCTTTCGGTGTTTTGTTTGGCTTGTTATTGGGTATGACCCGACTTGGATCATATCACACTAGCCACATCAATTTTATATGTATCTTGGGCAGATCAAATCTTTCAATCTCCCACTTGCACAAGATTCATAGAAGATTGATGCAAGCAGCAAATAACGCCTAGAAACGGTTTGCTACCCCTAATGTATATGATTAAGTGCCATTCAATAACATCATCCTTTTCAAGTACCTTACTTGAATATGTTTTAGGTGAATTAATCATCTATCCTTTTGATACAGATGTCATGTTAAATCCAAGAGACACAGAATAGTCATTCTCTGATGATTTAACTTTAACAGGCCTTAGACATCTAACTCTCAACGAATAAGAGGAACAAATTCCATCTTGATTACATACGTCTCTCACAATCACCTCATGTCATACCTGAACTCAGCCTTATGTACTGCCTTTTCAGAACAGCAAAGGACTAAGTCAAAGTACAATACTACTCTCACATCACCTCATGTCATACCTGAACTCAGCCTTATGTACTGCCTTTTCAGAACAGCAAAGGACTAAGTCAAAGTACAATACTTGGTGAATATCGAGACCCAATATGTATCTCAGGTCTGAGGATACAATGATATTCGCCTTTACTCAAAATTTCTTATGACTAATCAGAAGATTCCATGCAGAAATAATTGAGTGCGGGTCAGTCCAATATCTATATCCCATAGATATCAATGAACCTTGGTAACAACCTCTTGCTCTATATTCATATTTTATGAACATCAACCAATCCAAGTTCATTATAGTCTTACATTCATAGTTGTTCCCACAAGTATGATCGACTACGGACGTTTAGAATAACTTATTTATTCACGGATTTAAACATGCTAAAAGAAGAACAAATGAAAATAATAACCATATAAATAAGTCAAATAACATAAGTTCCAATATCCAAATACAAAATACGACATCAAACCCAGTCACTGGAATATCTAAGTCCCATGGCACAAACATGACCCTCATGCTTTGCCTTTTCAAGGAGCTTTGTGAGTGGATCCGCAACGTTTTTATCAGTGTGGACTTTGCGAATACATATCTTTCCTTTTTCAACTTCATCCCTTATGTAGTTGAATCTCCGTTCAATGTGCCGAGTCTTTTGATGAGCACGAGGTTCCTTGATTTGAGCAATCGCACCTTCGTTGTCACAAAAGATCTCTAGGGGATCCTGAATGGAAGGGACTACCCCTAGATCGGCTATGAATTTCTTCAGCCATGCAGCTTCCTGTGCTGCCATTGAAGCGGCGACGTATTCTGACTCTGTAGTGGACAACGCTACGACTTCTTGCTTTGAGCTTTTCCAAGAAATAGCTCCGCCATTTAGAATAAAGATGTACCCTGATTGAGATCGTGAATCATCTCGATCGGTTTGGAAACTCGCATCTGTGTAACCTTTTACAACGAGTTCCTCTTCACCAGACCCGTAGATCAAGAACATGTCCTTAGTCCTCCTTAGGTATTTCAGAATGTTCTTGACAGCCATCCAATGACTATCACCAGGATTTTGCTGGTATCTACTTGTCATGCTTAAAGCGCATGACACGTCCGGTCTAGTGCATATCATTGCATACATGATGGATCCTATAGCAGATGCATATGGGATTGCCTTCATCATATTTTGCTCCTCCTTGGAGCTTGGACATTGAGTTGTACTCAATATTGTCCCTCTTTGAATAGGTACAGTACCTTTCTTAGAGTTTTCCATCTTGAACCTTTTCAAGATTTTGTCAATGTATGCACTTTGATTCAAACCAATTAGCCGTCTTGATCTATCCCTATAGATCTTTATTCCCAGAATATAGGCGGCTTCACCAAGATCCTTGATGGAAAAACAACTTCCAAGCCAGGTTTTTACACCTTCCATGGTTGGAATGTCATTTCCAAATAGTAGTATGTCATCAACATACAATACTAGGAAGGTTATTGTGCTCCCACTAGCCTTTTTATACACACAAGCCTCATCAGCGTTTTTGATGAAGCCAAATTTCTTTACTTCATCATCAAAACGGTGATTCCAACTTCTCGATGCTTGTTTCAATCCATAGATTGATTTCTTTAACTTGCATACTTTGTTAGGATGTGTTGGATCAACAAAACCTTCAGGCTGAACCATATAGACATCTTCCTCAAGATATCCATTTAGGAAAGCGGTTTTGACATCCATTTGCCAAATCTCATAATCATAATGAGCTGCTATGGCAAACAATATCCTTATAGACTTAAGCATTGCAACAGGTGAGAAGGTTTCATCATAATCAACCCCTTGAGTTTGAGTGAAACCCTTTGCTACAAGTCTAGCTTTGTAAGTATCCAAGTTTCCATGCATATCGGTTTTCTTCTTGAAAACCCACTTACTTCCAACTACTTTGGAATTAAGAGGTGGCTCAACAAGTTCCCAAACTTGATTGTCATACATGGATTGCATCTCAACGTTCATGGCCTCAAGCCATTTGTCACAATCCAAATTGGACACTGCATTATGATATGTGGTTGGTTCATCTGAATCCACCACATAGCATCCATCCATGAAAATCCATATCTTTCAGGTGGATTACTAGTTCTACCACTTCTGCGAACGTTTTGTGTGTATTGATCAACCCCTTGATCATCCTCAACGTCCTCACGTTGAGTGCTAGTTTCAACCAAACGTGCATCGGGCTGTGTATCTTGATCCTCCTCAAGATCCACTGTTCTACTGCTAATTCCTTCCATAAGGAACTTAGTTTCTAAGAACTCACCCTTTCTGGAAACAAACACCTTTTGTTCCAGTGGATCATAGAAATAATATCCCATAGAATCTCTAGGATATCCAACAAAGATACACTTGGTGGATCGGACTTCTAATTTGTTTGGGGTGGGAGTCTTAACATAAGCCTCACAACCCCAACCCTTAAGTATGATAGGGATGGAACTCTTCCATGCCATATCTCAAAAGGTGTCCTTTCCACCTTCTTGGTTGGGGCCATATTCAGAATACGAGCCGCGGAGAGCAAAGCGAAACCCCAAAATGATAGAGGCAATGTGCTTCTAGCCATCATAGATCGGACCATATCCAATAAGGTTCGATTCCTCCTCTCAGACACACCATTATGTTGTGGTGTTCCAGGTGGAGTGAGTTGTGAGACAATCCCACAACTCCTAAGATGATCTTGAAAAACATCACTTAGGTATTCGCCACCTCTATCGGTGCGGAGAATTTTAATTGACCTGTTGAGTTGATTTTCTACTTCATTCTTGAAGATTTTGAACATTTCAAAAGCTTCATCTTTGTGCCTTAATAAGTACACATACCCATAGCGACTATAATCGTCGGTAAAGGTAATGAAGTATCTCTCACCATTCCTAGTCATTGGCTTAAAAGGACCACATACATCCGAATGTATGATACCTAATAAATCTTTTGCCCTTTCGTTAGTTCCACTAAAGGGTGCCTTAGTCATTTTACCTTGTAAACAAGATTCACATACATCAAATGAATCACATTCATTTGTTTTTAAAAGACCATTCTTTTGAAGTATTTGTATACGTTTCTTGTTTATATGACCAAGACGACAATGCCAAAGGTAGGTATCACTCAAATCCAATTTAAGTTTTTTGGTGGTTGCTTGGTATATTGAGCTATCATATGTTGCGTTTTCATGAACCAATTCATAAATACCATTACAAGGTATAGCTTTAAAATAAAATACATGATTTAAAGAAACATGAATATCATTGTCAACAAACTTGAAATCATAATCATTTTGTCTTAAACGGGAAACAGAAATTATGTTCCTAGTCAAACTAGGAGCATATAATACATTACTTAAAATAACTTCCAAACCATTTGGAAGTTTCAAAATGTAGTCTCCTTGGGCTTCCACATGAACCTTTGCACCATTGCCCATGAAGAGACTTATTTCCCCTTTCTCATAATGCTCATTTCTTTTGAACCCCTGCAACAAATTGCAAATGTGAGTTCCACATCCGGTATCTAATACCCATGTGTTAGAAGAAATAACATTTAATTCTATATGTATCATGTATATTATACCTGAGGTTTGCCCCGCATCCCTCTTTTCTCTCAACTCTTTGAGATAGACTGGACAATTTCTCATCCAATGCCCTATCTCACCACATTTGAAGCATGGGTCGTTTACAGCAACCTTTTGCTTCTTCTCCTTGGGCTTCGGAGGTTCCGCCCTAACAACCATCTTCCCCTTTCCTCCAACGTGCCCCTTTCCTTTGGCAACATTTGCCTTGGGAGGGGGTAGAGACCTCTTCCTTCTCCCACCTTCATTAATGGTGAGAACGGGTAAAACCCTTTTACCCATTCCCGCCTCAGCTGATTTGAGCATCGAATGAAGTTCATTTATGCTCTTGTCCCATCCGTTCATGTTGTAATTCATGACGAATGCTTCAAACTTTTTAGTTAGGCCATTAAGGATCAAATCCGTGGCCAACTCCTTTGAGACGGGACAGTTCAACCTTTGAAGGCGGTCGATGTGGCTTTTCATCTTAAGAACATAAGATGAAACTGATTGGGATTCCTCCATCCGACATGCATGAAGCGCTCGAACCGTTTCGAAGCGCTCCACTCTAGCTTGTTGCTGGAACGTTTCCCGCAGCTGAGTGATCATGTCATAGGCTCCATGGAGCTCATACTCCTTTTGGAGTTCGGGTGTCATACTTGCTAACATTAAGCAAGAGACTTGGATGGAGTCTTCCGTATATCTAACCCAATCATTATAGGCCTCCACATCCTCCTCGTTAGGTTCATCGGGGATGGGATCATCAAGAATGTAGGCCCGCTTTTCTTGCTTGAGAACAATTCTCAAATTGCGGTACCAATCCATGAAGTTGTTAGGTGTTAGACGATCCCTTTGAAGGATCGCCCTAAGAGATTGGTTGTTTTGGTTTGGTACATCGTTATTAGCGTTGGTGTGATCGGCCATCTACAAGATTTTACAAAGTTCCATTTTAGTAATCGTTGATATAATTATACATTTTATTTATTAATACCCTTTACGTCTCATAGACTATTAATAAAAAAAATATTTTTAGAATCCAACGTTATATTTAAATATTGGTTAGGTGACCTTTATCCCATTATTTAAATAAACAAGGTAGTCATAAAATGACAATTGCAACCCATTGCAACTTCTAGTGGTATGGGATCATTTAAACATCTTATGTTTATAACGGCATGTTTACCCCATCAACACCTTTTATAAAATACATTTTAGGTGATCCATTCAATATATTTTATAAATCAAGTCGTCCTACTTACACACACGTGTGAGTTTACCACATAAGTGGTTAGGTGACCTTTATCCCACAAACATGGCATTATCACCTCAAGTTACAAGTTCCCTCAAAGTGGTTAGGTGACCTTTATCCCACTAAGAGTTTGCAAGTAACTTAAGTGTTGTGTAAAAGGATGGTGTTTAACTTGTTTTTCAAAAGGGATTTATAATTTCACAATTCATGTTTTAGAAAAATCCATGTACCATATGATTGTATGCATTCAACCATATGGTACCTATTTGGTTCTTATAAATAAAACCCATTTTATTTTGCAAACCATTAACTCCTTTTTATAGACCCATTCTATTTTGCTTAATGATTTGAGAACCAATTTCTTGTATTAGCTTGTTCTAGGTGAAGTTTGTTAATGACATCCAAATATCCAAAACAAAACAACATCATAAGCATTCAACCAAGCATAACCAAACAATCCATATATGCATAACAAAGCATACTAAGTTGAGCACACTTGTTTAGCCAAAACAAGTGTGTCAAAAGGTCTTGTCCTAAGGGTTAAGAACATGACACATGGTTGACAAAAGGAACTCCCACTTGAATCCACATCTTCAAGCATCCTCTTTGTCCATCTTTTCTTCAAGTCTTGATCTTGAGCATCCTTACAAAATATGTATCCTAATACATTTTTCTAGTAAAGATAAACTCCTAATCTATTTATTACAAACCATATGAATGAATAGATTACAAAACAAGACTTAAAACAAAATAAATTATTACATGCCCAAATGATTACAACATGACAATCAATCATTCAATCCAAGTGGTCTAGGCTTTGTTATGCATAAACAACAACAATATATCCAAACATACATAAGAAGTCATTTTTTGGCAGCCCCTTAAAACCCATGTTTTTGGCCAACATAAACCAAGAACAAATGGGTTTAGTCCAAGCAAACAATAATCTTATAAACTAGAGTTTTAAAGATCCTAATGTGCATAATATAGCATCTTTAAAACATCAAAAGGGGGCACCAAAATAGCCCTTTCAACCCACGGTTTTGGGCTGTCCAAAAGGAAGCAAAGTGTAATATATGTATATATGTATAAGTGGCTCTTGATGCCATTGTAGGGGTTTTAACATGTTTATCAAAGCTTCATACAACATTATTTATATGAAAACGCAGCGGAATAATATTTTAAAACATATTAAGATCTTATTATAAAACCCATTTTATAATAACCCCAAGCCATGGATCTTTATACATAATGCATACAAATGAAAGAACACTAGATAGTCAAGAAACTACAACCTTTGTAGCTTCCTAAATCCGAAAATAAGAAGATGAGGATGATGAGATTTGAGGCTGAAACTTCAAGCAAGAAATCCTCAAGAGATGATACCCCAAGCTCGTGCACAAACACCTCTCTATGCTAGGATCGAACACCAAGTTGTAGTCTCTCTTCCTTGTGAAGTTTTTCAGCCAAGAACAACACTTAAAGCTGAAAAAAAAGTCTTCTCTTGTTCAAAATCCGAATCTTGAAAGAGAGAGAGAGAGAGAGAGAGAGTTCTTGTGTGTGTAGGTTGAGTGTATGTGTAAAATGAATTGATGATGAGTGTCTAATGCATGTGCTTGGAACAAGTAAAAAGCATTCCCAAGACACAAGGGGGCGGCCGAAAATGGGCACCCCTTGGTCTCTCACCAATTCAAATTTTAATTTTAAAATTTCCATCCATACATTCACCTTTTTTATAAAATTAAACCAATTTAATTTTATAACACATACAACTAGTCTTTTGTTATTGTTTAACTAATTTAAACAATGCACAAGAAATCCCTCATGAACAAATTAATACATATAATAATGTTCATCTACAAAAGCAATAATTTAGAAAATCCAATTTTTCTAAATTGGTGTCATTTATTATTTGTATGATCTTATCAACAAATAAATTTTCTTTCGGTGTTTGTTTGGCTTGTTATTGGGTATGACCCGACTTGGATCATATCACACTAGCCACATCAATTTTATATGTATCTTGGGCAGATCAAATCTTTCATGAATGCATGCATTAATGAATGAATGAAATCGTGAGAGGCTTGCAAGTGAAGCGTAGTGAAGTGCACGGCTCTAAATGCCTTAAGCTCAACCGCGTGTGGTTCAGCTAATCCTATAGTGTTCACGCAAGGGTTCCAGTCTTTGTGGCTGAGCTTCGATGTAGTACCCATGTTGATGGGGGTGATGTACCCAATTCAATGGGGGTGTAGTACCCATGTTGATGGGGGTGATGTACCCATTTCGATAGGGGTGTAGTACCCATGTTGATAGGGGTGATGTACCCATTTCGAGGGGGGTGTAGTACCCATGTTGATGGGGGTGAAATATGTGATGGCTACCCGAGTTACGCATAACTTCGGGGGTGTAGCATAAAGCCAAGCATATGCATGAGGTGAGCAACCCTGTTGTTGCAACAGACTCGTATAGCGTGCAATCGTTGAGATTGCCTATGAGGTGAGCGACTCTGTGTCGCAACAGACTCCATAGAGGTCCTTGTCGCATACTCCGGTACTGTGTCAGTCTTAGGACATGAGTCGGGGGTATGTGTACAGACCCCGGCACAGTACCAGTCTTCGGACATGAGTCGGGAGTATGGCGTGGGTTATTGAATGATAAAGGTAATGATGGAAAGAATGAATGTATGAAATGAACATTAACGAAATATCCTAATAATGTATGAAATGGGATCCTTGTCACTCGACCTCAGTAATCGTGGCTGAGTGCCACGAAGAGGGTAAAGTCTGACAAGATCTAGAAAGAAGTGAAAGATAATAATGTTCGATGAATGATGAATGTAACGAATGTAATGATGAAGATAATATTGATATTATCTGTATGTACGTATGATGTGTGATCGCATGTATGTAACGAATGTTTTTATAAAGAAAGTAAAGAACGGTTTTACGAAAGAAAAGTAAGTTTTATTATAAAACTAGAACTCACTCAGCAACGCTGATTTTGATGTGTTTCCAGTTGGCAGGTATGTTGCTGAGGATGGCACGGAGAGGCTACTCAGCGTATTTTGGATGGCATCCTTATGTTTAATGCTTTTGTAATAAATGTAAAATGATAATGTTAAAAGAACGATTGTATTATTGTACAAAAGTATTTTGATGGAATGAAATTGTGTTTTTAATGTTTCCGCTGCAACTATTTATGAAAGAAAAAATGTAATTATATGTTTTGAGTGCGATGAATGACCAACTGTAGGCGTTCCGGGAACGGGGCCTTACAAGTTGGTATCAGAGCCAAAGTTTAAGTGAAATGGGTAAAATTTTCAAAAACCTAATCTTAAACTGAGAATGGGACGGAAAGGGAATGGGATGCCAATCTGAGTAGCTGCGTGCCATCAAGTATTTTTGTAAAGTTAACCGGTATTACGTGCGCATGTTATATGGTTTATGTGTTGCTGGTAGATTTAGATATTGATGTAGTCAGGACAGGTAATGCTTGGGGTATGAAGAGTAAAGTAAGTGGCTAATCACAACTGGCCACTGTAATTAGGGACTTACTATACTTGACATAAACTGAGCTGTTCCTTGAATGACCGTGTTAGTGTTTGAATCTTTCAGTGTGTTAGAGAATGGCCGGTGGTAGATCTTCGAAAGCTTCTCGTGGTGGAGGTGGTGGTGGTGGACGTGGTGTTGAACCACGGGTCATAAGAGGAAGGCCTAGGGCCGAAGAAGTGGTTCATGAGGAACCCGAGACCCCTCATCCTGAGGGTGGTGATGAGAATGCTAATCTGAGGGCCTCGATGAGAGAGGCGGTCGTGGAGGAAGTGCATCAGGTCTTGCAGACGATCCTACCGTTTGTAGTGACCGAAGTGATAAAGACTGTTAGAGATGAGGAGAGAAAGGAAAGGGGTAGACCTTCGGGCGAAAGGAGACGGCCCGAGACAGAAACGGTTCTCTCCGATGATGATGATGAAGAAGAAGAAGAAGAGCCTGCGCCGGAGGCGGCACAAGGCTGTAACTATGGGGCGTTTCAGCGATGCAGGCCCCCAACTTTTGATGGCAATGGCACTGCTGCTGCTGCTCACTGATGGGTGAGGGAGATGGAAGCTGTTTTAAATATCAGCGAGTGCTGAGAAGATCAGAAAGTAAAGTTTGCTACCCATTCTTTCATGGACTCAGCTTTGTGCTGGTGGGACAACATAGTCCAAGTTGAGGGTAGTCGGGCTATCGGGAGGAGGAGATGGTAAGAATTGAAAAGGGTGGTGATTGAGGAGTTCTGTCCTCACCGTGAGATGGATAAAGTTCAAAAAGAGTTCCTACAGCTGGAGGCGGGGACAATGACGCATCAGCAATACACCACCAAGTTCAATGAAATGGCACGGCTGGTGCCGGATCAGGTGACACCCCACTCACAAAAGATCAAGAGGTATGTCCATGGCCTGCCAGCGGATATTCGTAGGCACATGATCGCTGCCCGGCCAAGCACGTTTAGGTCGGGGGTTGATTTGGCGGGGAGATTATATGATGAAAGATCGGTGGTGGTGACAGAGGTTAGCAAGAAAGGAGATGGTGATCGGGATTGGAACGGGAATCGATTGGGACGTGGCGGAGCCGCTCCAGGTAACAAAGGTGCACGGGTGGATGACCAGCGTGTGGTCATAACTGATGCGGGGTCGGAAAGGTGTGACAAGTGTGGACACAAGCACCCCGGGGAATGTAGATTGGGGACTAATGCCTGTTTCCGTTGTGGAAGGACCGGGCATGTGGCGAAGAACTGCGGTATGGGGAGGTGTTATTCTTGTGGTGAGGAAGGTCATAAGAGCAGGGACTGTAAGACGCAAAGGGCTGAAGGGTCGAGAGTGAAGAAGATCGGAGGAAGCTAGGACGGACTTCGATGTTGTGTCAGGTATGTTCCTAGTAAATAGATCCTTAGCCTTGTGTTTCAATGCTGGCGTTAGTAAAAGTTTTATTCCTGCTGCTTTCTGTGCTAAATTGTCTGTTAGTGGTAAGAATATAGATATGCCATTCGATGTAGCCCTAAGAGTGGATTGTTTGGCGGACTACGGAGCGAACCCTGTGTGTTGCAAAAAGATGATACGGTTGACAGCGCCTGAGGGGATCACTGTGATGGTTTAAGGTGATTGAGTCACGACGATTCTGAATGTGACTTCGATGACAGTGGCGGGGAAGTGCATGAAGCGTGATATGGTGGAATACGAGATTAAATGCCTTACTTGTTTACAAGTGAAGGTCGAGCACGAAATGCTGTATAGAAAGTAATGAGGTGATCGAGGCCACGATCGAGAAGCTCGAAAGGATCAAAGCATTGATGAAGGTAGCCAAAGATAGATAAGAAGTCGTGAGTGGATAAACGACGTAGATCGATTGAACTCCAGGTGGGAGACTGGAAAAGAGATGAGACAGAATTGCTCGCGACGGTTTAAGGAATAACAGGTTTCGGGGACGAAACCTATATAAGGGGGGTGGACTTGTAACACCCGGAAATTTCCTCTAAAGCCGACGAAAGAAGAAAAAGAAATAAAGTCCAAAGTCGAGGGACCAGACTCGCCAATGAGAGAAACTTGATGAGTGGGAGTATAAAAGGGGGTAGACACCCCAACCCTTCTCATTTTTCAGCCATCAAGAAGAGAAGAGAGAAAGAAGAGAAAAGAGGAAAAGAGTTGGCGCGGGTTGGTTCGAGTAGCCAAAATCATGGAGGAGCGAGTAAAATCGAAGCTCTACTCGTCCGGATCGTTAAGGTGAGTTCTAGGACCCCTTTTTTACACGTTTTTGAATGATTTTGGGGCTGGAACACATATGAAAGATATTTTTTGGGTTTTTGGGTGTTTGACCCGTTTTGTATGTGTGCGTATGTGTATGACTCGTTTGGGGCTTGATTTCGGGCTTGGGTATGTTTGAATGATATCGTAGTATGTTTCCCTAAGGTTTAAAAGGGTTGATTTGAGCTCAAACGAGGTTTGGAAGAGTTTGGAGGCCGAAAGGTGCGGCTGTAGTTCGGAATGAACTACATTCTGCATCAGTTAGGGTTATGCGACCGACTGGAGGTCCAGGCGACCGATTGGAAGGCGATTGGGTTCATACGCACGAAAGGAAGGCGACTGAGGTTCATTCGCACGAAAGTGGTGCAACTGGGGGTCGTACGCATGAAGGCTATGCGACTGAAGGAAATGCGGATGAAGGTCGTGCGACTAAGTGAAATGCGAATGAAGGTCATGCGACTAAAGTCATGCGACTGGAGTCCATACGCCTGTGAGTCGTGCGATTAGGGCCCATACGTATGAAAGGTGCGTGACTGAAGGCCATTCACATGAAGGTCATGCGACTGAGGTCCATACGCCCAGATGTCATGCGATTGAGGTCCATAAGCATGGAAGTATGCGATTGGAGGTCATGCGCCTAGAATGCATGCGACTAAGTATTCCCATGCGCCCAAGAGGTGAGACGCCTAAACAGTCCTCATACGCCTGAGATCATGTGACTGGAGAGTTTATATGCATGGAGATCATGCGACTGGAGCATTCATACGCATGGAAGTCATGCGGCTGGAGCTCCATACACCTAAGTATGGGTACGCCCGAATAGGGTTTATGCGCCCAGGAGTTTTGAGGGACTTTGAGAGATGATGGTCGAGATGGATTTCCTCGATGATGTGATGGGCATGGACGGTATAAGATGACGCATGATGATGAGCTAATGATGTGATGATGGTGATATGTATGACGTTATGTGTGATGTTAGGCATGACGGTGCGTGTGATGCATAGTGTGTATGATGTGATGTATGACTGATGCGTATGTATAATGATGCCCTGTATGGTAATGTGTGTATGTTTATGTTTATGTTCCTTATTATGTATGTATGTGTGTCTTCCCTTGGCCTTGCGTCGAACGTTAATGATTGAAATGAAAGTATTATGTAACGTAAAGTGGAAGATAATGAAAAGAGGAACGTAATGAATGAATGCATGCATTAATGAATGAATGAAATTGTGAGAGGCTTGCAAGTGAAGCGTAGTGAAGTGCACGGCTCTAAATGCCTTAAGCTCAACCGCGTGAGGTTCAGCTAATCCTATAGTGTGCAGGCAAGGTTCCAGTCTTTGTGGCTGACCTTCGATGTAGTACCCATGTTGATGGGGGTGATGTACCCATTACGATGGGGGTATAGTACCCATGTTGATGGGGGTGATGTACCCATTTTGATGGGGGTGTAGTACCTGTAAGGATTCCTTAGTCTGATGCAACCCAAAACATCCTAACTGTCTCAGCAACATGCACTAAGTACTGAAGTGAAGAATGCTTCGGAAGTTTTACACAATGCATTAGAAAATACTCTAAGTGTAAAATCTTCCGAAGCCAAGACCAATATCTTCCGAAGCCAAACATGAAGTCTTCCGAAGCTTCAGAGACAAAGTCTTCCGAAGCTTCAGCCTATGAAGACAGATTTCTTCCGAAGACTTTTAGTACACATGCTTTATCTGATGTACTGTTCCATAAAGCACCTTTTCCGCTGCATCTATGTAAAGTCACCAACTTACATGAGTTGGTGAAAAGGGCCTTGCTTTTGGTAACTATACATTGAGGTCTTGAGTCTGTAACTTTCCACTTTATGTACTTTATCCTTTTTGTAATGTATAAGGATGTGAGCTATGGCATGTCATAGTCACAAGGTCAAAAGGCAGATATGCCTTTTGATCCTACAATTAATTTTGTTAGTGTCTAGTCAATTGTATCCAGCTGGCTTTCAATGTATAGCCGGCTGTAGGTTGTAGTATAAGTATTTCAAGTTCTTGTATCTTTCTTTATGCTTTGTAACACTTGTAAAAGAACTTGAGAAAGCAATATACTGCCTCCTTGAAACCCATACTCTCTTGTTCTGTCTCTTGCTTTACTTGTGTTCTTTGTATCACTTTGGTTAACCCAGTTCACTGTTTGATTAAAGTTTAGTTAATCTCCTCATTGTGTTGTTGTGTTGTAATTGTGTTTAAGCCCTTAAACGGTCCTGCAATTGGTATCAGAGCATTCCAGGCTCTTGATATAAGATCTAACCATCTTAAGATCCCTCACACACACAAAAAACTAAACTCTTCAGATGGCTTCCATCTCAAAGACTGATATGGAGACTGGAACCATGAACAAATCCCCACTGATCACTCTCGATGATTTTGACACCTGGTGCATGAGGATGGAAGGCTTCATCAGGTCTCTTGATTCAAGAATGTGGGAATCTGTTGAGAATGGACCTTTCATACCCAGCACCCCCTCTGCTACTGGTGCTGGTATGATTCCTAAAGATGTGGCCAACTACTCAGATGAAGATAGAAAAAGAGTAGAGATTGACTGGAAGGCCATGACTGCTCTTCAGACTGCTCTCCCAAACTTTGTATACAGAGGTTCTAAGAAGTGCAAGACAGCCAAACAGCTATGGGATGCACTGAAGCTGATGTATGAAGGCTCCTCTGAAGCCAAGGAGAACAAGAAAGATCTTCTGAAGCAGCAGTTTGAGAATTTCACCTTCAAAGCAGGTGAAACCATGACCCAACAATACTTCAGGTATGTTGAGATTGTGGATACCCTAGTGGATGGAGGAGTTCCTCTTGAGAACAGGGACATTGTAAGGAAGTTCATGTCCTCACTTCCTAGGCAATGGACACACTATTGTGTGGTGATCAAGAGGACTGAGAACCTTAAAACTCTTACTCTTACAGAGTTGTATGGGATTCTCAGTGGATACCAGATGGAGATGAACATGCAAGGTTCATCTGGCAACTCCAACAATCAAATGGGTTCAGCCCTTCATGTGGTTGAAAGGGACAGCATAGAACCCCAACATCATCTCATATGCTACCATGACAACTCACAAAAGGGTCCTTTCATCACCTTCCCGGAGACACCAAGGGAGAACTTTACTCAAGGAAGCCCATTCCAAGAGACAAGTTCTTCTCAAGCCTTTGTGTCTACTGATGAAAGCTGTGGGAATTATCTCTTCACTCTTGAAGACCTGGACTGTATCCATCCAGATGACCTGGAATACATGGAGATAGTTCAGCAGACGGAAAACCTTCGGAAGCAAAGTTGGTCTCGGAAGAAAGGCGTTCTTCCGAAGCACTGAAGTCTGCTGCAGTGACTGTAGATTCTTCCGAAGGTTCAGTCATCAAAACATGTGAAGCTCCAAAAGCTTCTAAGGTTTTGAAGGTCAAGTCCAAAACTCCAAAGGTGGTGTGGAAGTCTAAGAAAGACCAAATGACTGAGGTTTCTCCATCAACAACAGCTGAAGATCCCTATAGTACAACCATAGGATCTATTACTGTTGCATTACCTTCTATTACACTTAATGAGCCCAAGAAAAGTAAGGCTTGGGTTTCCAAATATAACTAATCATTTTCTTTGTGCAGGAACAGCTCAAGACAAACAGGAATGTCTGGATAATTGACAGTGGCTGTTCCAGGCACATGACAGGCAATAGGTCTCTACTCTATATTTTTGAGAGAATTGATGGAGGACCAGTTGCTTTTGGAGGAGATGAAGGTGGTTACATTTCTGGAAGGGGCAAGGTCACAAATGGTAAGCTCAGCATTGAGAAGGTAAACTTTGTTAAGGAGCTTGGGTACAATCTTCTAAGTGTATCCCAATTTTGTGATCAGAGTCATAACATGCTCTTTACTGAGCATGAGTGCATTGTTCTCAAACCTGGTGTGGTCATTCCTCATGAGCATATCCTGCTCAGAGCCCCCAGGAAAGGGAACATGTACAAGATGGATTTGCAAGAAACATCTCCCTCTGGAGAAGTTTCATGCTTTCTATCTAAAGCAAATAGTGATGAGTCTTTCCTATGGCATAAAAGAATGTGCCATGTAAACTTTAAAAACATGAATAAATTAATTAAACATGATCTGGTATCTGGAATGCCAAAGAAAGAGTTTACAAGTGATGATCATTGTGTTGCATGCCTGAAAGGGAAGCAACACAAGGTATCTCACAAGCCTAAGGAAAAGAACTCCATCACTACTCCCTTACACTTGTTACATATGGATCTCTTTGGCCCCACCAGTGTAATGAGTTTAGGAAGGACCTCTTACTGTCTGGTGATCACAGATGATTTTACAAGATTCACTTGGGTCTTCTTCCTTAGAACTAAGGATGAAACCCCTGAGATTCTGAAGAATTTCATCTTAAAAGTTGAGAATCAATGTGATCACAAGGTCAAAACCATAAGATGTGATCAAGGAACTGAATTCAAGAACCAAATCCTTGATACATTTTGTGATGAAAAAGGTATTACAAGACAATATAGTGCTCCCAGGACTCCTCAGCAAAATGGAGTTGCTGAGAGGAGAAACATGACACTTATTGAAGCTGCAAGAACTATGTTGTCTGACTCTAAACTGCCTATCACTATCTGGGCAGAGGCAGTTAATACTGCTTGCTATGTGCAAAACAGAGTTTTAGTAGTTAAGACACATGGTAAGACTCCTTATGAACTTTGGCACAAGAGGAAACCTTTCATTGGTTTTCTCAGGTCATTTGGATGTCCCTGCACCATCTTGAATACCAAAGGTCAAATTGCCAAGTTTGCTGAGAAATCAGATGATGGACATTTCATTGGATACTCTTCCCAAGCTAAAGCTTATAGAGTATACAATCTCAGAACTAGAATTGTTGAGGAGTCAGCCAATGTGACTTTCAATGAGCATACACCATGTGTAGCTGGTTCTGGTCCGGATTGGCTGTTTGATCTTGATTTAGTTACCAACTGTTTTAACAAATCTTGTGAGCATGTTTCAGGATCTACAGAAAATCTAAATACAGGTGATCCTAATCCAAGATTTGAGCTAGGAAGACCCTCAACTCATACATCTTCAGCTCCAGTTGGAACTACTTCAGCAAATGAGGTTTCTATCAGCACAACAATGACAAATTCAGCTGATACATCTGGCATGCCTTCAAATTCCAGCTCAGAGGCCTCTCAACCAGATAAAGACACCTCACTTGTAGAAGACAACAATGGTGATGGTGATAGTGATCAGGAATTTCTTGATGCTAATAACCATACCATAGATGACAACATCAATGATGTCACACACTCATTGGATCAAGTTAATCTTGATAAGTGTGATAATGTGGAGGGTGAATCTTCCAGACCAGATCTAAATTTCTCAAATTTGGAAGCAACTTGCTGTGATCCCTCAGCTAAGGATCCACAAGTCTCACCCCACCACAAACATCATTGGAGATGTTGTCACAGGGGTAAGAACAAGAGGACAAACCCATGAAGCAAATGTTTGTCTTCACTCTTGTTTCTTATCTCAGATAGAGCCCAAGAAAGTTGATGAAGCTCTAAAGGATGGAAGTTGGGTTGAAGCTATGCAACAAGAGCTGCTTCAATTCAAAAGGCAGAAAGTTTGGAACCTTTGTCCTCTTCCTCATGGGAAGACTACCATTGGAACCAAATGGGTTTTTAGGAATAAAAAGGATGATAGAGGAATCATCATCAAGAACAAGGCAAGACTAGTTGTTCAAGGATACACACAAGAAGAAGGGATTGACTACACTGATGTCTTTGCCCTGTAGCAAGACTAGAAGCTGTTAGGATATTCCTGGCATTTGCTGCATCCAAGAACTTCAAGGTCTACCAACTTGATGTAAAGTGTGCTTTCTTATATGGAGTGATTGATGAGGAGGTTTATGTCAAACAGCCACCTGGTTTTGTAGACCCTGATCATCCTGATTATGTCTGCAAGCTTGACAAAGCTCTTTATGGGCTGCATCAGGCACCCAGGAAGTGGTATGAGACACTATCTGAGTATCTCTGTAAACATGGATACAGGAGAGGTACTATAGATGGAACTCTCTTCATCAAAGGACAGGGAAATGACTTATTGCTGGTTCAAGTATATGTAGATGACATCATCTTTGGTTCAACTAATCCAAAGCTCTGCAAAGACTTTGAGAAGCTGATGAAAGACAGATTTGAGATGAGTTCAATGGGAGAACTCAACTTCTTTCTGGGAATTCAAGTGAAGCAGGTTGAAGATGGCATCTTCATAAGTCAGTCAAAGTATGTTCAAGACATACTCAAGAGGTTCAACATGACTGATTGTAAGATTGCTAAGACACCCATAGCCAGAAACCACTCCCTTGGTCCAGATCTTGAGGGGGAGTGTGTAGATGAACACCTTTACAGGGCTATGATTGGGTCTCTTATGTATCTTACAGCTAGCAGGCCTGATATCATGTTTGCTACATGTATTTGTGCAAGATATCAAGCCAACCCTAAGATGTCTCACTTAATCACTGTGAAAAGGATTTTAAGATACCTCAAAGGTGCTTCAACACTTGGTCTATGGTATCCAAAGAATCCTAATTTCAATCTGTATGCCTATACAGATAGTGATTATGGTGGTTGCAACATGACTGCAAAGTCTGCATCTGGGGGATGTCAATTCCTTGGTGGAAGGGTGATCTCATGGCAATGCAAGAAACAATCCTGTGTGTCTGCATCAACTGCTGAGGCTGAATACATTGCTGCTGCAAGCTGCTGTGCTCAAGTGCTTTGGATTCAAAATCAGATGCTGGACTATGGATTTAACTTCAAAGAGACTCCTATCCACATAGACAACAATAGTGCTATCTCTATCACTGAGAACCCTGTGCAGCACTCAAGGACCAAACACATCAACATCAGGTATCATTTAATAAGAGATAACTATGAAAAGGGATTAATTAAACTAGTCAAAGTTCATACAGATGAACAATATGCTGATCTGTTCACAAAAGCTTTTGATGAACAGAGATTTAAGTATCTAATATCAGCTATTGGGATGATTAACTTTGAGTAGACTTTTTCTTAAAACTAATTCTAATTATTTCTTTTTAAAATATGTGTGTCCTAAGTTGTCTAGTTCATCACTTTCATAAGCTCATGTTTTCTTTGGATGTAAATTCTTTTTGAAGACTTTCCTTAGATTCTTGAAAATTTTTGATACTTCGAAGATAAAATTTTATCTTCGGAAGAAAAACATGTCTTCAAAATAAATAACTGTCTAAGAGATTTTACCTTCGGAAGAAGTAAAATTCATCTTCCGAAGCTTAAAATTCCTATCTCAGACACTTATTCATTTTTAAAGGACCTTTTCCTTCCGAAGCAAAATTAACCTTCGGAAGCTTTGTTTATTCCTATACAAAGCATCCAAGGGTTTATTTCTCTTCCGAAGCATAAATCTTCAAGACTCTCAGGAAAATCTTCCGAAGCCATTTTAGCTTCGGAAGCTTTTTCAATCAAAACTTCCGAAGACAAATTACCTTCGGAAGCTTTTCGAATTCCAAGAAAACTACTTTTTGAGCAAAAGTAAACTACCTTTTCAGAGGTGGGACCGACTTCCGGATTTCAAAGTTTATCCTCTTTCATTAACTTTGGTTCAAATCCCTTTTCACATAAATACCCAACGGTTCCCCCTCTTTCCCACTATCTTCCTCAATTCTACTTTTCCTCTAACCTAATTCTCTAAACCGCCTTTGCTTTCTACCTTTCTTCACCCTTAAGCTTCTGAAATGGCCAACCTTAACCGCAGAAACAACCCAGAATTCTCCATGCAACTTCACAGGCAACATAATCAAGTTGCTCTGTTAAGCTCTGAGAAAGATGCAAGTTTCTCAGAGATTTGCCAATTCTTGACTCTGTCAAACTATTTCACCTCCCTGACCATTGATCCTACTCTATATGAGGATCACTTGCTTGAATTCTGGAAGACCTGCCAAGAGGTCATCATGGATGGGGAGAAGGCACTGTCTGCCACAGTGCAAGGGAGGACAATCTTCATCACTCCGGCCATCATTAACCAACATTTGCAGCTGGATGATGAAGAAGGTGAGGTGTCCTTCCCAAAAGAAGCTGTTAATCATTCTTTTGAGCAGATGGGCTATGAGGGAGATTTCTCTGTAAAGACCTTAAGGAAAGGGAAGGTCTCATCCCAATGGAAATTCCTATTCCATGTGGTTATCCACAGCTTATCAAACAAGCATGGTGGATGGGACCAGATTCCTGAGGATCTCTCCTTTATAGTTCATGGAATGGTTCAAGGGGTCAAGTTCAGGTATTCACACTTTGTTTATACTAATTTACTTGCAAACTTAGACTCCTTAGAGTATTACATGTTTCCTAGATATGTTCAACACATTCTCAACTGTGAACTGGGCTCACAGTTGAGGGAAACAAGTAATATTCTTAAATTGGGACAGATGAAGCCCGGCATCTTTAAAATAATGAAGAAGCCAACTGTAAGCTTCTCAGGGTAGAAACAGCCCTAGTCCCAAAAATGTTAGAGCTCATTGCTCAAGGTGACAACCTAGCAACACAAGCTAGTGTTGAACCCACACCTCTTTTATCCTTACCCCTAAATAGACCAGAAATCACCCTCACCTACCAAAGAAAATCCAAACGAACCCCTGCTCAGGCTATTGAGTCTGTGCAGGCCCCCATATACTCAACCTTACAGGAAGAAGTGGACACTAGAGCTCCCACTTCTCCTGAGGAGCAAACCACTCCCATTACTTCACCTATCAGGGCTGAGGTTCCTCAAGCTCACCCTGATGAGCTCGCTAGCCCAACAGCCTTAAGCCTTCACTCTGAGTCTCAACACTCAAGTGAACAACCTTCAGGGGACAGCTACCATCCCCAGCCTTTGAATCTCAACCAACCAATTCCCAACCTATCCTTTTATACTGATGAAGACTTAGGATTCAGTGAGTACCATGAGTCTCTCTTCTCCTCCCTTACTCAAAGAGAGATGAGTACCTCTGATTCTCCTCAGTCTATCCCATATCAGTCACCTACTACTGAGGTGAACACTTCTGAACCTGTTCAGGATGTCCATATGGAAGAGGCTCTCACTTTTGAAAGTGATTACATCATTAAGACCTCAACCATGGCAACTCAGCCCAGTGAGCAGAGGAAAACCAGCAGCCAAGAAACTCAAGCTGGTGGTGAGAGAGAGGACTTTGGTCCAATCATCTCATCCCCCAATGATTCTTCTGATGAAGATGAGGGGAATTTGAGACTAAAGGTGCAGAAATTGTCAAAAACATGCACCTATTTAGTCTCTAAGGTTAGTCACTTGGAATCTCAGGTGACTACCCTACAAAACAGGGTCAATGATCAGCAACTCCAGATTTCATATCTGAAGGAAAAACTAGCTGGGAGACCTTTAAGGAGAGCTCAACCAGGAACACAAGAACCTGTGGAAGTGATTGACTTATCCTCCAGCTCACCTATGCAAGTGGGTGATGCTACCAAAAAGGGGGAGAAAGTTATTACAACCACAGAACCTGGGAGTTCTTCAGAGAGAATGGACATAGAGGACTCACCATCCTCACTTGCTGTTGTGCATTCTCAGCAACTTCCTCAAGTTCACATTAATGTGGACTCTATAGACTCACTCATCAGGAGTCTCTTTGAGGAAGGCATACCAAGGGCTGTCTCATCTCCACCACAAGGAACTGGCAACTACATCATAAGGTGGAGGTATGATGATGACAGGAGAGCCCTTATACTTCATAGAGTTCAAGGCCAACAAGAAGTTTTTCAATTCCAAAGCCTGAGCTTCTATGAAAGACTGGATTTAGTCAACTTGCCACTTATCAATCCAAGCAATTCAAGACAAGCTGACAGGCTGGCTCAAAGAATCCAGGACAGGATCCTTGCAGAGTTTACTCTAAGAAGGAGACTTAGGCAATCAGGCAATGTCATCGGTCAACTGGATGTTGAGGTGGACCCTAAGATTAGTTTCATAAGGGAAACCTTGACTGAAGGCCCAGTGGCAGAACCTGAGACCCCTGTCTCATCATCAACAACTACTGTAGAGGTCCAAACTCCATCTGAGACACCTGCTGGTGAAGGTGTTTCTCAGCCTCTCTCTGGCCAGAGCATGGAAGCTACACCAAGCAATGAAGGCCAAGCCTCAATCCACCCTGAGTCACAAAGGTCTGTTGGTGACAAAGGGAAAAGGATAATGACTCCTGAGGAAATTGAGGAGGAAGAGAGAGAGGAAAAGGGGACTAAGGGGAAAAAGTTCTACTGGGTCATCTAGCTTCATGCAAGCTGCAATCAGGGCTGCCCCCAGACCAAATACTCAAGATGATGAGTTAAGGGCAGTCAGGATTACCTACTTACAAACCAGGAACTATGATATTGATGAAATCATCTCCCTCCCCTTAGAAGAGTTAAATGAACTGGCTGACATGGAAGTGTCAAGAGAGATGAAGGAGAAAGAGGATGCAAGGCTACTTCTGCAATTCAAAGAGGATAAGAGACAGAAAAGACTTTACAAGCATGCTCCCACTCTCTCACCAGTTCAAGAAAGTCATGCACAGGAAGATGTGGTTCCACAAGAACCTCAGGTAGATAAAGAAGAAGATAGGATCAAGATGATCAACTACCTGAGTGCCACAGGCTTCTATCAGGCAGATGCACTTCTTCCCCTGTCCTATGACTTCATTGAGTTCGAGTACCTAAAGCAACTTGAGCTTGAGCTAGTCAAAGAAAGAAAAACAACCAAAAGGAAGCTAAGGGAAGAAGCTGCAAAGTCAAGAGCCATCATTCAAAAGAATGCAAAGAAGTCTGTTGACAGACAAAGAATGGTGAGCTTCTTGAAGCTATATGGATTCTCCGGAAGGGGACTTGGCCCCATGTCTCTATCCACTATGGATGAGCATATAAGGGTGATCGAGCACGAAATGCTGTATAGAAAGTAATGAGGTGATCGAGGCCACGATCGAGAAGCTCGAAAGGATCAAAGCATTGATGAAGGTAGCCAAAGATAGATAAGAAGTCGTGAGTGGATAAACGACGTAGATCGATTGAACTCCAGGTGGGAGACTGGAAAAGAGATGAGACAGAATTGCTCGCGACGGTTTAAGGAATAACAGGTTTCGGGGACGAAACCTATATAAGGGGGGTGGACTTGTAACACCCGGAAATTTCCTCTAAAGCCGACGAAAGAAGAAAAAGAAATAAAGTCCAAAGTCGAGGGACCAGACTCGCCAATGAGAGAAACTTGATGAGTGGGAGTATAAAAGGGGGGAGACACCCCAACCCTTCTCATTTTTCAGCCATCAAGAAGAGAAGAGAGAAAGAAGAGAAAAGAGGAAAAGAGTTGGCGCGGGTTGGTTCGAGTAGCCAAAATCATGGAGGAGCGAGTAAAATCGAAGCTCTACTCGTCCGGATCGTTAAGGTGAGTTCTAGGACCCCTTTTTTACACGTTTTTGAATGATTTTGGGGCTGGAACACATATGAAAGATATTTTTTGGGTTTTTGGGTGTTTGACCCGTTTTGTATGTGTGCGTATGTGTATGACTCGTTTGGGGCTTGATTTCGGGCTTGGGTATGTTTGAATGATATCGTAGTATGTTTCCCTAAGGTTTAGAAGGGTTGATTTGAGCTCAAACGAGGTTTGGAAGAGTTTGGAGGCCGAAAGGTGCGGCTGTAGTTCGGAATGAACTACATTCTGCATCAGTTAGGGTTATGCGACCGACTGGAGGTCCAGGCGACCGATTGGAAGGCGATTGGGTTCATACGCACGAAAGGAAGGCGACTGAGGTTCATTCGCACGAAAGTGGTGCAACTGGGGGTCGTACGCATGAAGGCTATGCGACTGAAGGAAATGCGGATGAAGGCCGTGCGACTAAGTGAAATGCGAATGAAGGTCATGCGACTAAAGTCATGCGACTGGAGTCCATACGCCTGTGAGTCGTGCGATTAGGGCCCATACGTACGAAAGGTGCGCGACTGAAGGCCATTCGCATGAAGGTCATGCGACTGAGGTCCATACGCCCAGATGTCATGCGATTGAGGTCCATACGCATGGAAGTATGCGATTGGAGGTCATGCGCCTAGAATGCATGCGACTAAGTATTCCCATGCGCCCAAGAGGTGAGACGCCTAAACAGTCCTCATACGCCTGAGATCATGTGACTGGAGAGTTTATATGCATGGAGATCATGCGACTGGAGCATTCATACGCATGGAAGTCATGCGGCTGGAGCTCCATACACCTAAGTATGGGTACGCCCGAATAGGGTTTATGCGCCCAGGAGTTTTGAGGGACTTTGAGAGATGATGGTCGAGATGGATTTCCTCGATGATGTGATGGGCATGGACGGTATAAGATGACGCATGATGATGAGCTAATGATGATGATGATGTGATGATGGTGATATGTATGACGTTATGTGTGATGTTAGGCATGACGGTGCGTGTGATGCGTAGTGTGTATGATGTGATGTATGACTGATGCGTATGTATAATGATGCCCTGTATGGTAATGTGTGTATGTTTATGTTTATGTTCCTTATTATGTATGTATGTGTGTCTTCCCTTGGCCTTGCGTCGAACGTTAATGATTGAAATGAAAGTATTATGTAACGTAAAATGGAAGATAATGAAAAGAGGAACGTAATGAATGAATGCATGCATTAATGAATGAATGAAATTGTGAGAGGCTTGCAAGTGAAGCGTAGTGAAGTGCACGGCTCTAAATGCCTTAAGCTCAACCGCGTGAGGTTCAGCAAATCCTATAGTGTGCAGGCAAGGTTCCAGTCTTTGTGGCTGACCTTCGATGTAGTACCCATGTTGATGGGGGTGATGTACCCATTACGATGGGGGTATAGTACCCATGTTGATGGGGGTGATGTAGCCATTTTGATGGGGTGTAGTACCTGTAAGGATTCCTTAAGTCTGATGCAACCCAAAACATCCTAAGTGTCTCAGCAACATGCACTAAGTACTGAAGTGAAGAATGCTTCGGAAGTTTTACACAATGCATTAGAAAATACTCTAAGTGTAAAATCTTCCGAAGCCAAGACCAATATCTTCCGAAGCCAAACATGAAGTCTTCCGAAGCTTCAGAGACAAAGTCTTCCGAAGCTTCAGCCTATGAAGACAGATTTCTTCCGAAGACTTTTAGTACACATGCTTTATCTGATGTACTGTTCCATAAAGCACCTTTTCCGCTGCATCTCTGTAAAGTCACCAACTTACATGAGTTGGTGAAAAGGGCCTTGCTTTTGGTAACTGTACATTGAGGTCTTGAGTCTGTAACTTTCCACTTTATGTACTTTATCCTTTTTGTAATGTATAAGGATGTGAGCTATGGCATGTCATAGTCACAAGGTCAAAAGGCAGATATGCCTTTTGATCCTACAATTGATTTTGTTAGTGTCTAGTCAATTGTATCCAGCTGGCTTTCAATGTATAGCCGACTGTAGGTTGTAGTATAAGTATTTCAAGTTCTTGTATCTTTCTTTATGCTTTGTAACACTTGTAAAAGAACTTGAGAAAGCAATATACTGCCTCCTTGAAACCCATACTCTCTTGTTCTGTCTCTTGCTTTACTTGTGTTCTTTGTATCACTTTGGTTAACCCAGTTCACTGTTTGATTAAAGTTTAGTTAATCTCCTCATTGTGTTGTTGTGTTGTAATTGTGTTTAAGCCCTTAAACGGTGAGCGACTCTGTGTCGCAACAGACTCGATAGAGGTCCTTGTCGTGTACTCCGGTACTGTGTCAGTCTTAGAACATGAGTCGGGGGTTTGTGTACAGACCCCGGCACAGTACCAGTCTTCGGACATGAGTCGGGAGTATGGCGTGGGTTATTGAATGAGAAAGGTAATGATGGAAAGAATGAATGTATGAAATGAACGTTAACGAAATATCCTAATAATGTATGAAATGGGATCCTTGTCACTCGACCTCAGTAATCGTGGCTGAGTGCCACGAAGAGGGTAAAGTCTGACAGGATCTAGAAAGAAGTGAAAGATAATAATGTTCGATGAATGATGAATGTAACAAACGTAATGATGAAGATAATAATGATATTATCTGTATGTACGTATGATGTGTGATCGCATGTATGTAACGAATGTTTTTATAAAGAAAGTAAAGAACGGTTTTACGAAAGAAAAGTAAGTTTTATTATAAAACTAGAACTCACTCAGCAACGCTGGCTTTGATGTGTTTCCAGTTGGCAGGTATGTTGCTGAGGATGGCACGGAGCGGCTACTCAGCATATTTTGGATGGCATCCTTATGTTTAATGCTTTTGTAATAAATGTAAAATGATAATGTTAAAAGAACGATTGTATAATTGTGCAAAAGTATTTTGATGGAATGAAATTGTGTTTTTAATGTTTCCGCTGCAACTATTTATGGAAGGAAAAATGTAATTATATGTTTTGAGTGCGATGAATGACCAACTGTAGGCGTCCCGGGAACGGGGCCTTACATATTGTTTATCGCCTGTTACGTTAGTGCAAACATATATGAAAGTCCTTACATTCTCGAACCGTTAGTCATGAGTAGTGAGGTAATTTTGAGTAGTACTACTGGGTTTGACAAACCCCACCCACGTTAGTCGCGCTAACTCGACTGGAGGTCGAACGGGTGTTTAATTGACCTAACATTTGCCATTGTCTGTGTTAGACGTGGTGGGAAGGCAAACAACTTACAAACAGTCAGCTTCGGTTTGAAACGCTAACTAACTTGATTATAGGCTAGCTACCTATCGATATGATTTATTTACTTTACCATGCGAACATTTGCAAACCTATTATCTGTTGTTAAACCTGTGAACTCACCAACTTTATGTTGACACACTTTAGCATGTTTTCTCAGGTCGTAGGAGTGCTTAAGGTTAGACTGCCTGGCTAGGGAATTCACTCAGGATATGCATCACAAACTTATTTCTTTTGCGTTGAACGTTTTTATTTGGGTGTTGTATTTTGCGCAACTTTTAGTATTGGTTTTAAATTTTACTTATATGCTTCCGCATTAGTTATTATTTCAACTATGTTTTACTTTGATTAAAATTTTAAACGTTTATTTAAATTCATATAGTTTCGTTTGATATGACCGTGTCTGAGATCCTGGTTTGTCACACGCCTCGCGGTAGAACCCTGAAGGTGGATTTTAAGGGTGTGAAAGATTGGTATCAGAGCCACTGGTTATAGAGAACTAGGATTGCATTTACATCTAGACTATAGCCTTAGACACAACACTAGCATTGCACAGACACTCTTACTTATATACAACTTTTTTACGCACATTACATGATATACCCGCATTACGTTACAGAAAATCCATATCATCATCACTTGTACCATTCATGTCACCTGTATTATCCTCGGCTAATAGTGAGGCGAAATATTCCGCTCACTTTCCTTCGACATCTACACCTATTTCCTCACCCCCGGAGTCGAAGAGACGTCGACTCGAACCTAACGTCACCACCTCGAGGCAGGGGGAGCTCTCAAATGTTCACGACTCACCTAACAACGAGAATTAGGAAGGACAACGTACCTTACCCTCCTACCTCTTTTCTCACTTGCTTCTATTTCTGTCGTACCCTATCTTCCCTACCCGCCTGAACAATCGTTCGCCACCATGTAACTGCGATGAAACGTTGGACACGACATATGCTTGAGACAACCAAATAGATTCGAAATCTATCAGAGGATCAGACTCGAACACGTGAATACTTAGAGCTCCAAAGGAAAAGCCTTGAATCCACTGGCAAGTGCCATAACAGACTTATAAGTGAAAATTCTATACCCAGATGGGCAGGATTGTTTCCATCCAACTGATATATATTGAATTATGATTGTTTGATTTGAATACATTGTACTCCTTACAATATATTTTTATCAAGGATTAGTATTTGATTATTGACTTTTGTGGTTTTGTAAAAAAGCATGATTATTTACATCGTACATTTTGATGATTATATATTATGTATATTTTCTCATGGTTGTTTATTGTGAACGTGAAGAATCATGTCTGGAAGAAGAGCTGGACGTCCGAGAGGAAGAGGTAACATTAACATGACCCAGGCTGAGTTGGATGCTGTCATCAATGAGCGTGTTGCTGACGCGCTAGCGGCATATGAACAGACCCGTAATCAGAACCAGAACAATCATAACCAAAATCAAGTAGGTAACTTCGAGTTTATCGGACCCATTGGTCTTTTTCTACGATAACTTATTATCGAATTCTAAATTCTCAAACATCGTTATGATCTTTTGATTCAGGTCAAGCAGTCTGTACATTCAAGATGTTTATGGACTGTAAGCCTCATTCATTCAGTGGTTCTGAGGGTGCTGTTACACTTCTTCGCTGGTTGGAGAAACTTGAGTCGGTTTACGCCATGTGCAATTGTCCTGTTGGAAACCATGTCAAGTATGCATCTAGCACATTAGAAGGACCAGCGTTGACTTGGTGGAACTCACAAGTCCAGACATTAGGACTTGAAGCTGCTAATAATCTACCATGGGATGACTTCAAGACCTTAATGAAAGATGAGTACTGCCCCAGAAATGAAGTCCAGAAGCTAGAGGGAGAGTTTTGGAAATTTAAGATGGTCAGATCTGATATTGAGGAATATACGAATCGTTAGCACGAGTTGGCTGCCTTATGTCCTCAAATGGTAACCCCGGCATACAAAAGGATAGAGAAGAATATTGATGGTTTAGCTCCTCAGATTCAAGCTAGTGTCATAGCTGCTGATCCTGTCACTATCAGCAAGCTATCCGGCTAGCTCATAAGCTCACCGATCTGGCAGTGGCGCAGGGCACTCTGCCTAAACGTGGCGCTACATCTGGTTCATCTGACTATAAACAAAAATGGGATAATACCACCAGCAAGTCCTCAAACTCCAACAACACTCAACAACAACAAGTTCGAAAGTTTGATTCCTCCAGAAACTTCACAAATAATAATCAGAACAATGACAACAATGGTCAGGGATTGAATAATTATGCACGTAAGTATCCGAAGTGCAACAAATGCAATTTTCACCATCATGGCCAGTGTGATCATTTTCGTTGCCAAAGGTGTGGAAGTATGGGCCATGCTGCTAAAGACTGCAAGGGTGAATTAATGATTAAACAACAATCTCAACAGCAACGACAAGGCGAAGCAACCAGGGGTTGTTTCGAATGTGGCAAGGAGGGTCATTATAGGAAAGATTTCCCACAACTGAAGAATGAGAACAAGGGCAATAATGGAAACAACAACTATGGGAATGGCGCTAAGGGTCGAGCTTTCGTGACTAGGTCTGGTGAGGCAAGGAATGATCAAAACGTGGTTACCGGTACATTTCCTCTGAATGACTGTTTTGCTTCTGTATTATTTGATATTGGTGCTGATAGGATATTTATCTCTGCAAAGTTTAGCAAACTTCTAGATGTAACTTTAACTGAATTGGAACCTAGTTACACCATAGAGCTAGCTGATGCTCAAATGATTGAGGCAACACATATTCTTAAAGGATGCAAAATATAACTATCAAGATACATGTTGGAGCATATATTGTCATATATAGTGTGTCCGTTGCTTGTCGAATAATCTAGGATTAATGTAATACACCTGATATATTGTAAACACATGAAACTGGGTCATTCGTAGGAGCATATGTGAATGAGACTCAGTCGTGCGACTGAGCCTTGCTAATGGGCCAGTTGTGCGACTGAGAGATGCGATTGGCCATTCGTAAGACTGAACCATAAGTATGGTCCAGTCGTACGATTGAACCATACGCATGGTCCAATCGCACGAATGGGCCCATTCGCATCTAATATGGGCCGAGCCCTATATATACTAGTTTCAATGTGTAGAGAGATAAGGATTTGAGAGGGAATCTGCCCGGAGCCTATGGCTGCCGGATGAGAGGGGAGATCATGCTTGATCTCCCCTTGCCAAGAGTCTTGATTCTTATGTTGTAACAATCTTGTAATCATTAGGTTTTATCAATGAAACCATTTTATTATAGATCGTGTTTATTGTTTGTCTCTTGGTTTTGATTTTGTTTCCTTCCGTCAAGAACATGCTCGGATGTTTACCGATCCAGCCAAATTCACAATTGGTATCAGAGCCGGTTACTGCCGGAATGATCTAACAATCATTCTAGCAACCCAAGCTCTTGATTTCTGTATCTAATTTCAGATCTTGACGTTAAACCCGCTTCGTGTTCTTCGTGTTTTGCTCAGATCTTGTTACGTGTGCTGTTTCTATGTTAAAATCAAACTCGAAACCACGTTCCCATCACCCTTGCGAATCTGATGATGTCTATTTTGTTTCGGTTCATGTAAAATTCATCAGATTAGGGTTTTTTGTAGCTTTGGCGGGTGCAGATCTGAAAATCTGCGTGCAAACCCATTCGTGCGACTGGACCATGCTAATGGACCATTCGTGCGACTGGACCATGCTAATGGACCATTCGTGCGACTGGACCATGCTAATGGACCATTCGTGCGACTGGACCATGCTAATGGACCATTCGTGCGACTGGACCATGCTAATGGACCATTCGTGCGACTGGACCATGCTAATGGACCATTCGTACGACTGGAATGCGAGTGGACCAGTCTTATGACCAGTCATGCTACTGGACCAGTCTTATGACCAGTCATGCTACTGGACCAGTCTTATGACAAGTCTTGCTACTGGACTAGTCTTATGACCAATCATGCTACTGGACCAGTCTTATGACCAGTCTCACGAATATATCATTCGTATCATCCATTCACATGAATGTGATATTTATCCTCCACGTCATACGGATGAACGGTGTTCCAGACCAAAAAAAAATCTGGAACTACCTTTTGCACAGATTTGAGGATGAGCAAAGCACATTCACCCTGAGATTCTTTTGTCAAATAAGTTCGATGGATACCCCATTATTCGTTGGACTTCAAGAATAGGTGAATGTAGAGAACACAAAAGAGAAAAGAGGAAGATGTCAGCAGTCGGTGCTGATTTTGTGGGGTAGTCAGGAGCATCTGACTATTTATGGGCCAATAAAGTTATATCTATCCGCACAGAAAGGATTCTCATTCTTAGGGGGAATCCATGTATAGAGAAATTGAAGGCGCAATCAGAAAGTGATGATATGAGCCGGTTTCTGATGAAGAATCTGAGTGCACGCTGATTTGGTTGAGATTGTCAGTTGTGGATTGGAACCTTCTACCTTTTGCCCAATACACCGTATGAAGACACCAAGAGAGCACAACGTTTATATATTGGGATATGCTGAATGTGAGGGGGAATTTCTGTAGGTGTTAATGTTAATCAGGTTAGCCTTTGTGAAGATTGAAGCAATGGAAAACTGTTCATGTCATTATCTGGAAAAATCAGTCATATGGGGAATCTTGATGCTATGATGGTGTTCTAAAAAGTAAACGAAAGCTATTGTGCCTAAATTCATTTTCAGGGATAGTGTAGCAACCTGACGGATCGGCAACGTTGGCTAATATGGTTTTCGTTTGATTCTATTGGCAACCAGAGCTAAGATTGACTGAAGATTGTAAGAGGTGTTATCTACTATTCGCAAGCAACGTCCAAGGGGGAATTTGTTGGAGCATATATTGTCATATATACTGTGTGCGTCGCTTGTCGAATAGTCTAGGATTAATGTAATACACCTGATATATTGTAAACACATGAAACTGGGTCATTCGTAGGAGCATATGCGAATGAGACTCAGTCGTGCGACTGAGCCTTGCTAATGGGCCAGTTGTGCTACTGAGAGATGCGATTGGCAATTCGTAAGACTGAACCATAAGTATGGTTCAGTCGCATGATTGAACCATACGCATGGTCCAATCATACGATTGAACCATACCCATGGTCCAATCGCACGAATGGGCCCAGTCGCATCTAATATGGGTCGAGGCCTATATATACCAGTTTCAATGTGTAGAGAGATAAGGATTTGAGAAGGAGTCTGCCCGGAGCCTAGGGCTGCCGGATGAGAGGGGAGATCATGCTCGATCTCCCCTTGCCAAGAGTCTTGATTCTTATGTTGTAACGATCTTGTAATCATTAGGTATTATCAATGAAACCATTTTATTGTAGATCGTGTTTATTGTTTGTCTCTTGGTTTTGATTTTGTTTCCTTCCGTCAAGAACATGCTCGGATGTTTACCGATCCAGCCGAATTCACAATACAAATTGGATATAGACCTTATGCCTGTCATACTGGGTAGTTTTGATGTAGTCGTTGGCATAGATTGGCTATCTAAGAACCAAGCTGAGATTCTGTCATGAAAAGAACATTCGTGTACCACTTCCTAGTGGTGAAATCTTATTTGTTCAGGGCGAGAAAAGTGGTATAGTCTCTTGCATCATTTTGTACATGAAAGCCCAGAAATGCTTACGTAAAGGCCACACTACTATTTTAGCTATGATTAATAGGATCAAATGTACCAATCCATGATGATTTATGAACACAATTCAATGAAATACAAACAAAGTAATTAAATCAAGCAAGATATCAACAAAATTCAGAGTTTCATTAATATCAAGCAAAGACAATTACAAAGTATGTAAGCAGGTTCGAACTCAACTCGTTACTAATACATGTAAGTCTAAGCTATTTATAATGAAACAAAAAGTAAAGGAACTAACTAATTACAAAACTATTCCCTATACTATTACAAAGTATTAAAAGACATCTAAAGACAACATGTTAATCTTTCTTAGAGCACTAACAATACTCCCCCTAAGATTGACATGGTCTTCGGTCTTCAAAATCTTCAATCTTGTCTTCTTTTTCGTTTCTTCCATCTTCCATCTTCAGCTTTATCTTCAACTCTTATCTTCATTACTCAAAAAAATCTTCTGGTTCTTCCTTTATCTTGAACATCGGCTTCTGTTTGTACATCTCTAATTCTTTCAAAGTATTTGAAATGGCAAAGTTGAATTTGCTTGCAAGAATACCTTGTTCTGGTTTAGCTTCATTCGTCTTAATCTCCATCTTGTTCATTCTCTCCAATGTATCTTTTGAAAGACATGAGATATCGATATTAGCATATAACTCAATAGGATTTTGACTTTCCTTTGAGTATACTTCTAGTACTCCCTTCCTTGAAATTCTTATGAATTCAATGTCTTTTATATCTTTCTTGACAATGTTAGCATAAGCAAGAGCTTTTCTCAAAGATATTCTTTCCATCTCTGCATTCATCACATTAATAATGGAAATGAAATATTCTTGTCTTGCTCTGCTGTCTCTGGAGATACTTTCTCAAACTTTTGTACAGACAAAAATAAGATATAGCTAGGATGTAAAAGCTTTAGTTCAAACACTCCAAATAAAGTAATCATATCCTCATCCCAACGTTCGAGATTTTGGACCAACTTAAGCTCAAAAGTCTCAGTGTTATAAAACCATCTGAGAATTGGCTTTGAGTTTTGATTACCATCTATCACTTTCAGACCAGGAGTTGTGACCTTCTCAAAATAATTGTCACAAAATTCAATCATTGAATGTTCCTCAGACTGTAATCCTTTGAGCTTTTTATTATTCTTCAAAGTAACAAAGTACTCTTTATCCTCTTGATCACATCTTGTTTTAAGAAAATTACTTGATCGATCCAATCCTCTTCTTAATAATTCTACCATCATCTTGTCACGTTTCAAATCAGAAGGATTGATCAGAGGTAATCTATTCAGCTCTTTCATATCTTGCACTGGAAGTTTTATGATGCTAGAGTAAAAGTGATATACATCACACACAACATTTACCCTCTTTATCAAAAAATGCATCGAATACTTCATCATACTTCCATGCGATAATTTTTACTTGGTTGGTAAAATCCGGAGCAATCATAGCATTCAACAATTCAACAACTGAATGTCCTCTTTGTAGTACGTTTCTTACCAAGTCTCCAGTTGATCTTGAATTATCAAAGATTTGCCTTTGTTCAGTAGAGGCTTTGTATGATTGTCTTTCTGGATCAGCAAACATTTCAATCAACTCTTTTCTGTGATCATGTACATCAGTCTTTCTTGCCATTTGTTTGATCTCCTGTGGCTTTAACATTCTTGTCCTTTTTGTAATTTCAAGATACTGAGGATTATCTGTATCAAGTACAATCATCTTCTTCAATTGTTTCTTCGTTTCTTGAAAACTTCTTACAAGGTTCCTCAATGATACAGATTGTAATCTCTTTAGTTTCTTGAAAACTTCTTACAAGGTTCCTCAATGATACATATTGTAATCTCTTTAGTTTCCTCCACGGATAATTCCTATCTTGCAACCATGATCTTAAAGCTGGAATACTCATATCATCTTGATCAGGATGGTGCAGCTCAGAGCTTGATAGTTCTTCTACATTAATAACCTCTTTTGCTCTAGTCCATTCACCATGATCAATAACAATCTCATTTGGATCTACTGGTGCAACTGACTCTGCAGAAATACATTTCTCATATTCATCATTAATCTGAGAAACTGTCAGTCCATCCAAATATACTCGATTGTATTTCATCTTCACAAGATAATTATATCTGTCTTCAAAGTCTTGTGGAACTTCGTCTTGTTCTTGAGTTTGTTCTTGTGAAGAGAAATGTGATACGAATTGAGCTTCATCAATATCTTCATCATCCAAAACTTCATCATACCAATCTGTGAAGTCACTGGATCGGTAGACATCCGAGCGTGTTCTTGACGGAAGGATAAACAACCAAAAACCAAGAGACAATCAATAACACGAACTATAATAAAATGGTTTCATTGACAAAACCTAACGATTACAAGCTCGTTACAACATAAGAATCAAGACTCTTGGCAAGGGGAGATCGAGCATGATCTCCCCTCTCATCCGGCAGCCCTAAGCTCCGGGCAGACTCCCTCTCAAATCCCCGACTCTCTACACATTGAAACTGGTATATATAGGCCTCGGCCCATATTAGATACGACTGGGCCCATTAGTGCGATTGGACCATGTGTATGGTTCTATCGTACGACTGGACCATGCATATGGTTCAATCGTGCGACTAGACCATACTTATGGTTCAGTCTTACGAATGGCCAATCGCATCTCTCAGTCGCACAACGGGCCCATTAGCAAGGCTCAGTCGCACGACTTAGTCTCATTCGCATATGCTCCTTCGAATGACCCAGTTTCATGTGTTTACAATGTATCAGGTGTATTACATTAAGCCTAGAATATTCGACAAGTGACGGACACACTATATATGACAATATATGCTCCAACACAATCATCATTATACACTTCCTCAATATCTTCTAATGCCTCAATCTGTTCTTGAACATTTTGTTCTTCAACATTTTCTTCAGTTCTTTGCACTTTGGAAGATGATTCAGTTAGATTTGTATCTTCTACTTCATCAATTTTTCTTTTGCCTTTGAGCAGCTCAATATTTTCTTCTACACTTATCTCAGCACTTATCAATTGTACCGGTGAGATAGGCTTTTGAGCTTCTTTTTCCTTCAGCAATTCATCTTTTAGTCTTTCATTTTCTTCTGTTAGTTTCTTGAACTTCTCTTCAAGAATGTCATTGTGTTTGATCATTACTTCAAAATTCTTGATGACATCTTCTTTATCTTTGGCAAAACTCACAATCTTTTCATCTTTCAATGCATTTTCTTCAGTCAACTTTAAGTTTTCATCCTTTAGCTTTGAATTTCTTTTTCAAGAGATATATTCATCTCTTTCATCCTTTCATTCTCCACTTTCAACTATTCAATTTCTTTCTCTTTACTCAAATTTTCTTCTTTCAATCTCTCCATCTCATCAATATCCACTGTCTCCTCTGTTTGTACTGACACATTGTGTGTCGTACTAACATGAATTTCTTCTACTCCTTCATTCACATCAGCTTCAAATACTGGGTCATACAACATATCATTCATAAAATCAAAATCAAAGTTTTGATTTTGTGAATCTATTTCATGTACAACATCATCATGAATATCATCAACGTTGGTTTCTTCAGCCATGTTTTGAGGTTCATTTCTAGTATCATCCTTATTTCTTTCATCAGTTTCTTCTTGATGTGCTTCAGTTGCACCATCATTTCCATCATCATCATCATCATAATTATCATCACTTTCTTCATCTGATGAGCTTTCAGGAGCTTCAATCTCACTTTCTTCAGCATCATCATTATTATCATCATCTTCATTGTTATCATCATTTTCTTCATCTGATGAGCTTTCAGTAGCTTCATCCTCAATTTCTTCATCATCTTCAACATCCTCAATGAGATCATTTGGATCGATTGGTTCTTCTTTAGATAGATGAAAGTGTTGCTGATTAATATCTACTTCATTCATAGATACATTCCTGATATAATCAAATACTAGAATGTTTTGAGCACCAGTAATCATTGCCAGTCTTTTATAAACAGCTTCCGACATATGCTCTAACTGTAGTTTATCTCCTGTAACTCTTTCAGCATACAGATCTGGATTTGCTTCATTAATAAGCAATTGGAGAAATCTTGGATACATCAAGTATTTATTTATCATTCCTCTTTCAAGATTGAAAATGAAGCCATTCATTATCCACTTAGCCATATTGAATCTTCTGTTTGTGGCTAAAGCAATAAGAGGAGATGCAATGTCTACTGGGAATGAATCCTAACCAGCACTTCGTTTAGACATGCAATGTTGAAATATGTAGCACAACAGCTTCCAATGCTTATATACTCGAGCTCTGAAAAATTGCTTTTTGGGGAAATGATCAGGATGACCCATTTGTAGAAATACATTTCTATATTCATTGAAGGTATATTCAGACAAATCTTCAGGGTCATTTTCACCAAGCCTTAGAACTATTCTGATTGCTTGTTCTGAAACTTCAAGCATTCTTTATGTTGTAATAGAAGCTCTTAGAACTTTCTTCCCTTCTTCATCTCTTTCCACTTGTGCAGTTCTCCAAAATCTTTTAATCAGTCTTCCATTGATCATTGGTCTTGCACACATAGCATAGACATATTTTGTTCTAAGCAGAAATCTAATAATCTCTTCATATTTAATGGCTTCGCTGTTTTCATCATTTAAGTATGCAGCAACATTGTGTTTTGGCTCGAACTTCAATTCTGCCATCTGCAAAACATAAAGAAAATAATATGAGAACATTGAGATTTTGATTAATGAAATTCATTTTTACATATGAATTGGCAATTTTGACTTATAACTTTACATTCAATTTTGACTTATGATTTTGACTTATGATATTGACTTTTGATTTTGACTTTTGATTTGAGATTTTAATTTGTGAAATATTAAACTTTATTCATTTTGAATTTATTATCTAACATTTGAATTTTGATTTATTTACTTTTTGTTAAAAAAAAATTTTATTTTTAATTTTTGAATCTGTCTGTTCATCTTCTTCTTCTTCCATCGAAGAACCGACTGATCGAACTATTATCAAATCATTTTCACTTTCAGATCATGAACTTTACATCAACCTACTCGCAATCAGATACTTATCAACAATCCAGAGTCAATTTTAGATATGATTCACATTTGATTAGTTAAACTTTGAAGGATATGGTGTTCGAACGCACAAATAGCATTCAAACGCCTATATCTATAATCTGATTTAACCAAAATTTACTGATTTGAATCACAAACTTACGTTTATAGATCCAAATAATATCTACAATCAACAGGATTTGATGAAATCACAAATGAAATGAGAGTTTGATGATGACTGATAGTCGACAGTTCAGGGGTTTGTTTGTGGAAAATTTTGAGTGCGAATGAGAAAATATGTGTAAGTGTTCAATTTATATTAAGTGAAATTTTAGATGCATGAGCCCTGTTTGGGCGTATGAAACCCTAAAATTCACTAACTTTCTAGACGCATGAGCATTGTTTGTGCGTTTTGACTCAGACGCATGGGAACTGTTCAGACGCATAAGCACTGTTTAGGCGCTTTTGCACTATTCAGTCGCATGGAATTTCAGAAACGTCTAACACTTGTAAAATTGAAACTTTTCAACTATGTAGACGCATGAGACACTTCAAACGTCTAACACTTGGTCAAAGTCAGACTCATTTACTGTTTAGGCGCATGAAATTATGACAAACGCCCAACACTTGATTAAAATCATGGACTTATTACAACTATTTAGGCGCATGAGAATGTGAAAAACGCCCAACACTTGTATAATTCCATGGACTTATTACAACTGTTTAGACGCATGGGAATGTGACAAACGTCCAAACACTTGTATGATTCCTGAAAATTTCATCATGCTCCTATTTAGACGTATGAGCACTATTTAGGCGCATGAGTTGACTTTGAGTTAACTTTCATGAGTTTAACACTTGTGTTTTCCAAATTCTTCACCTGCACACTGTTTAAACATATTAGTAATATTTCATACTAATATTTAAACATTTTAAGCATAATTTTGAATTTTTTGAAATTTTGTACCTTTTAGTCCCTCAATTTTGAACTTTTTGCATTTTTCACTATCAATTCACAAAATTTTATTTTCTTTTTATTTTTAAAATTTATTTTGTCCCTTCATTTTAGTCTCAACATAAAATCAATTATCATCTAATTTTCAACTTTTGACAGAAGCATTTTCACTTGCAAATTTATGAAGGTTCATATTATACTTTTTAAAAATTACATTTTCAAATTACACATGTACTTTGAACATATAGCATCATCCTTTCAATTCAACATTTTAATTTTGATTTTGATTATTTTCTGAGAACAACTCTTTCATTTATTACTCCCCCTAAACTTTTAAGTTTGAAAAACTTATAAGTTTCCTAGGTAAGATAATAAGATCACACAGCTCATCGTGACATTGCCTTCACACATAAAAAACATGCATAAAATCAAAATGAAAGCAGAATCAAAATCTAATATAAACAAAAGAATTAATGTCTGCAGTGAGATCATATTAATGAAGATCAGCACATTAAAATAAAAGAAATATGAATAGTCATAGACAATGAATAAATCCTGATCAAGTGCGTTCCAGGTCAGTGATATCACAGCAAAGGAGACACAAGATCTAAGGACAGAAAATGAGTGTTTTTGACAAATTATCAACTCACTTACTTTTTCAATTCTTGGATTGATTAGGGTAGTTTTAGATATGACATGATGTAAATCATACAGAGACTGAGAGAGCTCAACCATCATCATGACATGCAAGAAAGAACACATACTCAGCTTATTACCTGAAACATATGTATCATCAGAGTTCATGTTACTTAAATTAATAGAGAATGATCATGGATAACCATATGATCAGCTCTGACTATTCATTTGAATAATTTGTGCACATTGGCATATTTTGCATCAAAGAGAGAATCTAGGTCTGTAATCACTTATAACAAAGGATATCTTAGCACTTCAGGTCTATGATGACTCATAACAGAGAAGTGATATGATGCTTTGTACAGATCTCATGATTAAACACATTATCAACAGGTGTGAGAGGTGTAACTTAACAAGCATTCAATCTGATAAGCCAAAACAACTCAAAAGTACTCAGATGAATACACACAAGCATTAAGATTTAGTGTGATCACAAGAATTTACTTTTTCAGTATAATAGTCAGATATTGTCTACACATCATATCTGATCATGTCAGACTTTATTAATGAGTGAAGTATGCAACTGATCTCACTAATGTACTATCATTTCTCACATATTGCATAACATATTCCTTTCTAAAAAAATGTAAACTGATAATTAGAAAAAGACTCTATTTTTGCAGTTTTGATTTATATTTTTGTATTTGATTTTTCTAAGGAAACAAGAATCACACACACACAAAATATAAACAGGCAATTAACAATGAGAGGATCACTTATTATGATCTTTTGATGTAGAGAGTTCATATATGATTTATAAGACCAATTGACTCTACTAAATACTCAAACCGTCCTGGTAGGAAGGCTTTAGTAAATAGATCTGCCAAGTGTTTTTCTCTTGCAATTTGAGTCAATATGATTAAACCTTTTTCAGAGTTATCTCTGAGAAAATGATATCGAATTTCGATATGTTTTGTTTTTGAATGTTGAACAGGATTAGCTGTTATGAACATAGCAGCAGTGGTATCAATGTAAATTGGTGTTTTAAGAAAATTGAACCTATAATCCAGTAGTTGATTTTGCAACCAGAGGATTTGAGAACATCCTGCTGATGCAGCAATGTACTCAGCTTCTGCAGTTGAAATAGAGACATTTGTTTGTTTCTTACATTGCCACGAGACTAATCGGGGACCAAGAAATTGACACCCACCCGAAGTATATTTTCTATCTTGACAACATCCACCATAATCACTATCTGTATATCCATGTAGTTCAAAGTTACCCTCGTAAGGATACCAAAGCCCTAAGGTTGGTTTACCTTTGAGATACCTGAATATCCTTTTGACAGCAATTAACTGAGATTCTTTTGGGTCTACTAAGCACAAACACAGACATCATACATAATGTCTGGTCTAGATGCAGTAATATACATCAAAGAACCAATCATTGATCTGTATAACGTTTGGTCAATAGATTTTCCTTTTGGATCATGTTCAATCTTGGTGTTAACATCTGCTGGAGTTCGTATGGACTGACAGTCTTGCAACTTAAATTTCTTCAAGAGCTTGTCAACAAACTTCTCTTGATTGATGAAAATTCCATCGTCAGTTTGCTTGACTTGAAGTCCAAGAAAGAAATTAATCTCTCCCATAGAACTCATTTGGAACCGAGATTTCATGATTTCTTCAAATTCATTGCATAATTTTGGACTGGTAGAACCAAATATGATGTCATCAACGTACACTTGTACACATAAGAGATCATCCTTATCCTTCCCGATCCTTTATCCTTTTTTCTCATTTTCTTTTATGAATAAAGTTGGATCAATTTTTTCCTCTTGTGTATCCATGTTGGATTAAGTGTTGTGATAACGTCTCATACTAAATCTAGGGGTTGATGAAGTCCATATAAAGCTTTACTCAGCCTTATATACTCGATGTGGAATTCTGCATCCTCAAGCCTGGAGGTTGCTTCAGAAACACATCATCAGTAATAGGACCATATAGAAATGCACCCTTTACATCCATTTGATACACCTTAAATTTCATGAATGAAGCATAAGCCAGGAAAACTCTAATCGATTCAAGTCGTGCAATTGGTGCAAACACTTCATCATAATCTATTCCTTCTTCCTGTGTGTATCCTTGTGCAACTAGTCTTGCTTTGTTCCTTATTACAACACCACGATCATCAGTCTTATTTCTAAATAACCATTTCGTGCCTATTGCATTTTCTCCTTCAGGTAGATCCACCAAATTCCATACTTCTTGTTTGCGAAATTGAAGTAATTCTTCTTGCATGGCTTCTATCCAACCATTGTCCTTTAATGCTTCGGTAACATTTTTAGGAACAATTTGAGAAAGAAAACAAGAGTATAAGCACACGTTTGCTTGTTCTGATTCACTCCTTGTTGTTCTCTCATTTAATGGACCAATGATCTGAGAAATTGGATGGTTCTTGTGAATACGACATGTTGGAATCTCATCACATTGAACATTAATATCCAGATTTGTTTGGTTCAAGTTGGAAAGCTCATGTAACAAAGTAGAAGAATGTGGATTGAAGTTTGGAACTTGAGTTGGTGAGTTAATAAAGTAATCAAAGTTACCAGTATCAACTACATCACCAGAGATGGATGATGTTCCAGACTCAGGTGATCACAAACTCATTACCATCATTAGGAAAATGTTGGATCCTTCCTGATCAAATGAAACTGAATGATCAGAAACTGTATTATCATGATTATTGTCATCGAATTGAATTGTTGAGTCCTTGACAAATGATAAAAATGAGTAGTCTGAGCTAGAATCATCTGGGTCATCAGAATCTGAACCCTCACTGAAAGATCCAAGATCTCCTCTAGAGTTCTTCTTACCTGTAGAATCAAGACAATTTGGTTGATTAAACAAGTTAGATTGAAGAGAGTTTGATAATGATTCTAAATCAAATAACCATGCAGGACCATTTGAAATGATGGAAAAGAATTTCCAGAAATTTAACGTTGAATGTTTCAAGAATTATATTTGTCCTAGAGTTGTACACTCGATAGGCTTTTAAAACAGATGAGTATCCAACAAAAAATCCATTATCAGATTTTGCTTCAAATTTTCCTAATTGATCATTTGAATTAAGACTCATAACAGGACAACCAAATGATTTTAAAAATTTATTGTTGGTTTCCTACCAAACATTAACTCATATGGAGTTGTCATTTTATATTTCACAATTAAGATTCTGTTTAAACACGCAGTTGATTAGCTTCATCCCAAAAAAGTGACAGGAATTTTGCATCAGCTAACATAGAACGAGCAGCATCAATCAGTGTTTTATTCTTCCTTTCAGCAACTCTATTTTGTTGAGGAGTTCTGGGAGCACTGAACTGATGAGCTATCCCTTTCTGTGCACAAAACATTTCAATGTTAGCATTTTTGAATTCCGTTCCATTATCACTTCTTATTATTTTCACTTTATTTTCTAATTGATTTTCAACTTTAATGATAAATTCTTTTAGTAAATCAGCCGTTTCAGATTTGGCATATAAAAAGAAAACCCATGAAAATCTTGTATAGTCATCAATGATAACTAAACAATATGATTTTCGTCCAATACTCTTGACATTTGTTGGTCCAAAAAGGTCCATATGTAACATTTAAGAGGTTTGGATGTTGAGTTTATGAGTTTGGACTTATAAGACGCTCTTGTTGCTTTCCCTTTAAACATGCTGAGCAGTGATCGTTGTTGCAAACTTCTTAGATGGAAGTCCAATGACATGATTTCCTGCTACGAGCTTGTTCATATTCTTGAAATTTGAATGTCCGAGACGTCTATGCCAAAGCTGGCTTTCATCATTTGATGCCTTAGCAATTAGGCATGTTGTTTCAGTTGAAGGATCAACGTGAGACATATCCAGCTTGTATACATCTCTATCTCTTTCAGCTGTAACAATCACCCAATCTTTGCTTATCTTGAAACCTGGCTTCAAAACATAACAGAATGAATCATAAAATAGAACAGAATATGATTTATCACATATTTTGAGATACGCTTAAAAGATTAAAGTTCAACTGTGAACAAAAGTTGACTTTATCAAAGCTTATTATCCTATTTGATACTGTTCCTTCTCCGGTATTTTTCCTCCAGCATCACCTCCAAAGGCGACGTGGGTTCCATCTTTTAACTTAAAATCTTGTAACAAGGCAGGATTGTCTGTCATATGCTAGCTACACCCACTATCCACATACCATGTATTGAGTGGTCTTTTGGGTGTACCTGCACAACAAGAACATTAAGTTGAGATATCTACCCAAGCCGAGATTGTCTTGGGTTTTCCAAATTTATCAACATTGTAAATTGTTTGTAATGAAGATTATTCAAATCAGGTTTATCTTGATGAATTTACCAATTTTATTTTGGAAATTTGTTTTGAAAAATATTGATTTATTTTTGAGAACATTCATATCATTTGATTGATAACTTTTAAAATGTATTGATGACTAACATTTTTATTAATCATCCTTACAGATCTTGGTATGAACTGTTCTTGCATATTTTGTTTAGATCTCACATTATTGTTCTTTGGAAAAGATCTCAACCTAAAGAAGGTTGATTAGTGACTTTTTGAATCCATTAGTTTGTTTCTTAGATATTGTGGATAACAAAGCCTTTGCTCATGTTTGAATTTGCAAATCCTCTAGTAAGAGATCTATTTCTAAAATAACAATTTGCAGTATTGTGAGTCTTTTCATCATAATAAGTACAATATTTGTTAAAATAACAATCTGCTGTGGAATGGTTTCTCATGTCACATATATGACAGTACTTGTTAAAGTAGCACTCAGCAGTATTGTGATTTTTCATGTCACAAATTTCACAGTACTTTTGTGGAGCTAAAAACAACTTTTTGTTAACTTTTGACATTGACATAATGTTTGATTTTGGTGTCAAATAGTTAATCTTTTGTCTTTCATTTTACACAGTTTGATTTTGTGTCAAATTATTTTGCATTTGTTTAACAAGAACTTCCTTCTGAATGCATTAGGAACAAATCTTCTTGCTATAGCGGAAGTCTTGAATCTGTACTTGATTTCAGATCAGAGCAGATTTGTTCTCATAGTATTTGCTTTGTTGTTTTGAGAGAATTCATATTTAACAAACCAAACAAATTTTATCGGTTTAATTATAGTTGCTTGATTTGTTGCTTTGATCAAATTTTCTGAACTTTTGTTTTGTTCAGATGTTGTTTTTGATGATTTCTTTCTTTTTCTTTGATTCTTTGATTTAGTGGAACTTGGTTTACTTTCAGATTGAACATCGTCAGAAGAAGATACCTTTTCAGATTGAACTTGTTTCAGATTAATAGTGTTTGAATCTTCTGATGTTCCTACCTGTTGTTTATCTTTGCTTTGAACTTTCACTTCTTCTAATACAACATGAATATGATCAGAAGTGGTTTGTTTTGTTTGTTTTGGTTCATAAGATTTTATCTTGATTGGATGACCATTTTTAATCTTTCTTGATCATTTTCAATAAACACTTGTACATTTTGCTTTTCTTCTTCTGAATTCTTGTTTTGATTGAAAAGCTTTAAGTTTAGCTTTATTCTCAGAGAATGATCATGTGTTATTGAAGTTTTCTGGTAGAGTGTTTGTAATAGATTCAGTCATAGGTTCATGAGTGAAACCTAACCCTGCTTTTTGTTATCTTTTCTTCACTTACCAGTTTTTCTACAATCATTTTTTAAACTTTTTACTTTAGCCAGATCCATTTGAGTAGCAGCATGTGCTATTTTCTCCTGTTCAAGATTTTTGTCATCTCTTCCAATGTTTAGAAACAATTTCTAAATCTTTTATAGTTTTGTTCCATGAATTTTGAAGAGAGATAATCTTTTGATCTGTTATTTTATGATCAGATTTTAGTTTGCTATGCATAGATTCTTCTTGTTTTAGCTTTTCACAGATTTTGAATGAGTAGTTTCTCTATAGTATTCAACATGTTCATAGCATGATTTAGTGCAGAGTTTTTCTCTCACTTCAGATGGATTTCAGGGAATTTGGGATGTGGTTTCGATTTTGAAGTTGAAGAGTCAACCTTTGGTTGATCAGACTGTGCCATTAGAGCTACTTCATCTGTATCCTCCTTAGGATCAGACTTGTCACTCCAATCATAGTCATCTTCTTCATTATCACTTTCACCTTTGGATCTCTTGTTTTCTGACCCATCTTCTCCTTGATATTTCTACCATAAGAGATAAACTTGATGTTAAATCATTTGTAAACTAATCTGCATATGCACTCCAATCATAACCATCTTTAATGCTGACTACTAAAGCTTTCTTGGTTTCATCAGATGATTTTGTTTCATCTTTAAGCTCAGGCATAGGAAGACTTTGATAAGCTTTTGAAAAGTCTTCTAGCTGGTTGAAACCTTTGATGCTAGAACTTGATTGAGCATTTCCTCCATTATTCCTTGGCTTTGCATTCTCTGGAGAAGTGTCCATAACTGTTACGTTAAAACATCTAGATTTTGACTTGTCAAATCCAACAGTCTTGTTAGCACTTGGCTTGTACTTCTTGTTGACATATGAATGTTTTTGTGTCCTGTAAGCTATCATCACCATTTTCTAGTTTATGTCCATCTCTTCAACATCTTCAGGATCCATCTCAAACAAATCCTGCAAAACAAAATTTAATTGAGTTAAATGGCTACCTTGATATGCTTGAAAACTAGCCATAAATGCAGTGAATGCAGTTTTAGACTCTTCATCCTCTAATAGGATGTTTATCACATCTTTAACTTGCTAGATTTAGCAGAGTTAGATAAGAAGTCTCTGTTTGAACATTAGATGTTTGGGACTGAGATTTAGGAGGAGATTGAGAATGAGACTGAGTTGTATAAGCAGGAGTATGGTAAATGATGAGTCAGTGAAGAATCCTGCTCCAAAAACAAATCTCCCTCTTCTTCTGTACTTTTCTCATTTTTTGCCATAAATGCATTCTCAATAGTGGTTGCAGGAGAAGCAACAAACTGATACTGAGACATTGATGCTGCTCTATCATTGTTCATTGAGCTTTCATCAATCTCTAGTGACTCTATCTTGGCAATAAGTAGATCTAGATCCATAGGGAACTTCTCAGTGTGCTTTAGCAAGGTTACTGTTTGTTTCCATGATGAGGGTAAAGCATTGAGTATCTGAGATTTAGATCTTCAAGATCAGGCTTAATACCAGCTGTTGACATCTCAGTTGTAAGTTGAACAAATCTGTTCATCATCTGATTTATGGTTTCTCCAGACAGATGTTGAAATAATTCTAATTGCCTTTCAACACTTGTTTCTTGAGATTTTGAATCTCATTTCCTCTTCACAAATGATCTTTAAGGCTTTATATAGAGCGTATCCAGTTTGATATGCATCAAGCCTTGCAAGAACTTCCAAAGGTAGTCCTTTACACATCAATGAATATGCTTTGATATCATTCTTTACTCTTTTCAAATCATCTCCTTGAAGACCCATCAGGATAGGGATTGGATTCTAGAGAATCTTTAGTATAAACAAACCCTCTGTCAGGCCCACAGTGATTATAGGAATGTATGTTCTTTTTCTATAGATTTCCAAAGATTAGTGTCATGGAATTAAAATGTTGTTTTAGCCTAAGAGACCAATTTTTGAAATCAGCTCTATTTTTAAATTTTGGAACTCTATTTTAAGAATCTTCTGATTTCACCATTCTTATATTTTTGTTGTTTAGATTTTGAATTAAGAAAATAAAAGTAAAAGTTTTTGAAAAATTTTATTTTAAAAAAAAAATATAAGTGTCAAAGGTGATAGGCCTGAACATGATTATACTCCCAACAGTTGATGCGCCTGAGTTGAGAGAACGTCTAAGGGAATGCTTAGAAAATTTTCCAAAACACCCAAGTTGATGCGTCCAAACAGTTATAAAACGCCTGAACAGTTGAGATGCGCCTACACAGTTGTCATGCGCCCTCAACACAAAAATATGATGCGTCTGGCCTTTTTCTCTTCAACACAATAGTCAAACGTCTAACCACAAAAACGTCCACACAGTGTTAATGCGCCCTAAACAGTATCAAACGCCTAACACTTAGACAAATTTTTCAAGCTCATGCGCCACATTCATCATGTTCATATGAATGTAACTAACTCAATTCTAATCTTCAAATGTTGATGATTTGATTGAAATTCTCCAATTAAGCATGTTTATACCGATAATCATTCTTCTAACATCAATTTCTTTCAATATCAACAACAAATCAAGTAATTTTGAGATTTTCAGTCCGAAAACTATAAACCTTTTTCGAACACAAATTCAACAAATTGACTTGAATTTGATGAATTTAACTGCTAATTGTGATTCAAATCATGTTTATGATGATGAAAACATCATTGAAATTCACAAATTTTCAATTGAATTGTATATCAATCACAGATTCAGTGAAATTTTTGAGTTCGACCACTTCAAAAATATCTCACTACAGCTTACCAACAGCTCTGATACCATTTGATAGGATCAAATGTACCAATCTTTGATGATTATGAACACAATTCAATGAATACAAACAAAGTAATTAAATCAAGCAAGATATCAACAAAATTCAGAGTTCATTAATATCAAGCAAAGACAATTACAAAGTATATAAGCAGGTTCAACTCAAATCGTTACTAATACCCGTAAGTCTAGGCTATTATAATGAACACAACAAGTAAAGGAACTAACCTAATTACAAAACTAGTCCCTACTATACAAAGTATTAAAAGACATCTAAAGGGACAACATGTTAATCTTTCTTAAGAACTAACAATGATCACAGAGGAATACCATCGAAGAAAAGAAGATCGAGGATATCCCTATTGTTCGTGACTTTCCTGAAGTTTTCCCTGAGGACTTACCTGGTCTTCCACCGCATCGTCAGGTCGAGAGTTCCAGATTTGATTTGACGCCTGAGCCGCACCTATTGCGAGAGCACCATACAGATAGCTCCGAAAAACTGCAGGTGTTGATGCATTTTATGTCCCTAGATCATGATTTGTAATGTAATAGATCTTGTTTGTCTGATTATGATGTAATCTGAATGATTACTGAAATGATATGGATTGTTTGTGATTTGTAATGTCTAATATTCATTAATGAGTCGATATTGAATTGATTAAATTGGGGTTTATGATGTTTGAATGGTTACACATCAAGTTATATTAATTAAAACATTCAAACTTAACTTAATGAAGTTCTCATGCGAATGGCCCATGCGAATGGACCACCACATGAATAACTTCATACGATGACTCAGTCGCACGACTGAACCAGGAGACTGGATCAGTCGTATGATTGACACATAAGATTGGCTCAGTTCGCACGACTGAACACTCAGTCGTGCGGATGAATAACCGCATGGTTCAATCGCACGACTGAACCATACTTATGTCCAGTCGCACGATTTGAACAATACAACCTATAAATAGACCCAATTCGTGGAAAATCGTAGCATTCATACCATACGACTCCAGACGTACCCTAGCCATCCAGAAGCCTCCCAAATCGTTCTCCAAGTTCACAGAACACATTAGATCGATTCCTAATCGACTTCTAACGTTAGATTCACTTCTTGATTGATTCTTCGTGTGTTCTTACTGATTGGATCGCCAATCAAATAGGATTCCGCACTATTTGATCTGGTTTTACACGCTAATCACTAGGTATTTCGTTCAAATACCAGGTCCTAACAAGTGGTATCAGAGCTTTGGCTCTTGATTACGTGTGATTCAATCAAGATTGCATAAAAGTTTGTGTTTTTGCACTAAAAACACAATCTTTGGTGTCAAAAGTGATCTTGGACGTTCCCTGCTCATCAAAGTTTGGTTTCTACGGACTTAGGCGATTAGACATTGCGAAAGTTCGAATTTTACAGCTGAAACACGTCAAACCTAGAAAATTTCGCAAAACAGCAGCTTCAGTCGCACGAGTGACCCATTCGCACGACTAGACTCCATTCGCATTGCTCATTCGCACGATTGGACCTAGTCGCACCCTTCATTCGTCCGATTGAACCGTTCGTTCGCACAGCTCATACGCATCAGATTCATTCGCACGACTGAACCAATCGCTCAGTTCAGCCGCACGATTGAACCAGTCGCAGAGTTCATACGCACGACTAGACCATTCGCATCCTTCAGTCGCATCAGTGAAAGTTTGTTTGATTAGACTTAAAGTATCGCCATGGAAGATCAGCTGTCAGCCTTTATGCTGGGAAGGACTCTAGGATACAGAACCTGGTTGCTTGAGATTGAGGTGTGGTGGGTAATCATAATAAACCACCAAAGCTCTTGACGTTAGATGAGTTTCCCCACTGGAAACAACGTTTTGAGATCTACCTCAATGGAGTGGATCCGAATCTGGGGAAGCCATCGAGATTGGATATAGTACACCGTGGGGAGCTGATGGAGTTAAGCTAACGTAGGAGGGATGACGGACGCGCAGAAAGTTAAATACAATGCAGAGAAAAGAGTTTATGCATTGATTACACAGTCTATCCCAAAGACATATTCCACCAGTACTCAGAGAATAAGCAGTCCAGAAACTTGGGGATGAGCTAGAGAAGAGGTACGACGGGAATGCTTCGTTGAAGGCAATCAAGGCCAAGGAGTTAAAGAAGGAATTCGATAACTTCTCATCGATTGGTAACGAGAGTTTAGACGACGTCATCGATAGATTCTACCATTTGATGAGCGAACTGCATACACATGGGGTGGAAACTACCATGGAAGAGAAAGTTAGTAACTTTGCAGACGGATTGCCTGAAAAGTGGGCTTCATTCGTGTCTAATCTGAGACAGAATGGAATGCTTGCAAAGCTGGATATTAATGACTTCATTCTTAAGTTGCGAGAAGAAGCACTTAGGATGAATACAGAGCTCAGAAGTCTTCGTACACTCAAAATCCAGCTTTGTACAACGCCACGCCGCAAGCTAAGAATGGAGCATCTCTCCAGACTGTATTTGTGTCTAGCTCGTCGGGTCCTTCACATGCTTCTCCTTCAGGATCAGACACGTCAGGGTCCTCTTGTACCCACTATATTGGATCGGAAGCAAGTGCTACTAAACCGAAGACCGAGAACCTCGGTAATGTGACTGTAGAAGTAGCTCGAGAGCATATGGATCTTTTGGCAGTAGTGGTTCATTCATATGATGGACTTGTTGCCGGGAAGATTGGAAACTGCCATCTGGCAGACGAGGACTACGAGCATGTGGACGAAATGGAGCTTGAGAGGATGGACATAATGTGGGCCTTAGCTAGTGCTGTCCGGAGGGCAAAGAAGTTTGTTAAAAAGACCGGACAGAACTTGGTAGCTACTAAGGATACCACATTTGGTTTTGACAAAAGCAAAGTGACCTGCTTCAACTGTGGAGAGAAGGGGCACTTCAAAAGAGAATGTGTCAAGCCAAAGAAGACGGGTAACGGGAACCCGTTCTCGTCCTTCACTCGCAAGACAAGCAAGCTTCAGTTCTACCTCATCAAGCAAGGATCCAAAAGCCTTGACTGCTCATGATGATGAAGGACAGGATTGGAGATTTAGGTTGTCTCACCAGGGGAATCAAACATGCAAGTGTCGAAGATATTGACGATGATTCCGCAAGTGAAGGTGATCTAGCAGTTGAGATAGCGATGTCACACAGCGAAGAAAGCAACTGCAGCCGAGTCAGTTACAAGCCTAAAGAGGAGACTTCCACATCAGAGACAGAAAAGACAGAATCACCAGAACCAGAGACATCTGATGCTGCGTTGATGGCTAACTCTTCTGAACCAACTCAGGTAAGTACTACTGACCAAATGTTTGATAATCATGCTTGTTCTGATTGTGATACTTTTAGGAATAGCATAGATGAAAAATTGCTAGGTTATTAGATCATAATGATAACTTAGTAAAAAGATTGCAACTGTACACTGAGGCTAATAGAGTATTAAAACAAAATGAGCATAGTTATAAAGAAAAGATAGACCTATTGACTAAACAGCTTAGGGAAACGAAGTAGTTGAACCAAGCTATGACATTAGGTAATCTAAACTCCCTAGAAGACACTAAGAGCAAAAGGCAGTTCTAGAAGTAGAAGTAAACTCATTAAAACAGAAACTGCATAGTTGGACTAGTTCTTCACACATAGTTCAACACTTAGTGAGAGAAAGGAATAACGGGAGGGATTGGGTTACAAAGTGGTTCCACCACCACCTGAGACCTTGATGAACACTAAGACTAGACCAGTAAATAATAACCCCATCAAGGATCACGTGGTGGTCTACTCCTCTTGTTAGTGATCCAGTCTTCATGTTCATCTATGAATCTGGAAACAAGCACAAAGGAGGCCACTTCAAAGGCAAAGGGTAAATTGCCTTGTGTTAATCTGGAAAAGGAATTTGAAAAGTACTTAATAAAGTGGTCAAACAGAGTCAAATCAGAACCTAAAAGACTTCTAATGTTAATTTTTCACATGCTTCAAGTCAAAACACTAGTTAACCAAAAGGAAAAGGATGTTACACAGGTTAAAACAATTAACTTTGTTAAACCAGAGAAAACATCAAAAGAACAGAGTCAAAACTTAAAGTGATTGATGTTACAAGAGTGTCACACACTTCTCCACAAAGAAAGTTTAATCATAAGTTGATAGCAGGTCAGGCTACAACTGTGGAGAATGTGGACACATTGCTTCTTATTGTCCTTTCTATCAGACACCTAGGAAGAAGATTGAACTTCAGGTTTCAAAGCTTAGGTCTTCTAAGAGGAGTTCCTTAACTCCACCTAGAAGAACTAGTGAACCTAAAGTTCAACCTGTAAGCCAGTCGACTATTTATCATAAACAGGCCTTGCACAAATCTGGCTTATGGAAAGAGAAGTCAGCCTGCGTGTCTGATACTGATATGACAAGAAGGGAACCTGAGCTACCCTCACCCTCTAAGGGTCAATGGGTGGAATTTATGATGTGTGATGCCTCTAGGAAACCCAAGCCAGTAAAGGCTTGGGTTCCTAACCTAAACTAATTCTTTACATTGTATGTGCAGGATGTTCGATATACAGTGCTGAAACTAACACGTGGATGTAGACAGAGGAGCATCCAGGCACATGACAGGAAATAGAGCCCTTTTATCAAACGTCAAGCAAATAAAAGGAGGGCATGTTTCATTGCTGGAAACAAGGGAGGCTATATCACAGCTCAGGGAGAAGTGGGAAATCAGAAGTTAAGTTTTGAAGGTGAACTACGTTCAACAACTTCAAAATAACTTACTTTCTGTTTCCCAAATCTGTGATAAAGGATTTAAGGTCATCTTCGACAACATGAAGTGTTACGTGTTGAAGAAACGACTACGTGATCCCAGAGGACCAAGTTCTGATGACTGCTTCAAGATATAAAGACCTTTATGTCTTGGATTTGTCAACAGCTGCTACAACGGATCATGAGGTTCAGTGCTTTCTATCTAAAGCTACTGAGAAGGATTCCATCTCCTGGCATAGGAGAATGGGACACATTAGTCAAAGGAAGATGAATTTTGATTCAGAAGGATTTGGTGAGAGGAGTTAATGTCAAGAACTTCCAGATTCCTGACTTTTGTGTAGCTTGCAAGAAAGGCAAACAGACGAAGAAATCTCCATAAGAGAAAGAAATCATTCAATAGAACTCCTCTTGAACTTCTTCACATGGATCTGTTTGGTCTAGTCAGTACAAAGAGCATTGGGCGACTTGTACTGTTTTATGGTCACTGATGACTACTCAAGGTTCACTGGGGGTAATGTTCTGAAATCAAAATCAGAAACATTTGAGTCATTTCAAGGAGTTAGTAACCACATAGAATCTCTCTACAAAGCTGAAGGTTAGAAACAAGCGCTCAGACAACGGGACAGAATTCAAGAAGTCAGAGGATGGAGGTATTGAAGGAAAAGGGATTTGGCATAATTCAATTCTGATTAAACCTAGATGAATTGAGTTGATGAAAGAAAGAAAAGAAGAGTGATGCAAGAAAGAAACAAGTCTGCGTCACTGTTATAGAATCAGACTGAAGCTCGACTACTGATGGCAGCCTGGAAGACTCGAAAGCCTATCCAATTCTGGAATGAGGCAGTCGCGAATGCATGTTATACACTGAATCGAGTCCTGATAGTCAAGCGTCACGGAAAGACTGTTACGAGCTACTACAAAGACGCAAACCGAATTTGGAGTATCTTGAACCTTTTGGCACGCCGTGCACACTTCTGAAGAAGACACAAGAAGGCGAATTCAGCGAGAAGGCGGATGAAGGAATCTTTCTAGGATACAACATACCGAACAAGCGAGTTTACAACAACTCAACGGGTCTTGTAGAAGTGTGGTGTAATGTTGACGTTCAGAGATATACCACACCACCTACTGGCAAAGGACCCGCCTACTTCTTCGACTATGATGGATTCTTCAAGTCCTTCAACATCCCTCTCTCTCCCTCGGATGATGAGTTAGCTACTAGGATGATGTATGATATTTTGAATACACCATCTAGCTCACAGGGAGAATCATCTACTCAGCCAGGGGGAGTAGTCGATGACAGTGACTCCTCCTCTGAAGATTAAGCTGAAGCAGATGACCAGAACAGTCAGGAGGAACAGGTTCCAGTTCCTGAAAGTCCACAAGCATCTACCAGTGATGCACCTTCGACTTCGGAACCTCAAACTCCATCTACCTCAGATGCAGAACCAAATGTTCATAATCTTGGCTCTGAGGTAGCTGTTCCTACTACTCCAGGATCACTACTATACGTCTATCATCCCCTTGACAATGTCATTGGGGATGTCAGATCAGGAGTACAAACCCGAAATCAGCTATATTCAGCTGATTACGCCTCAGTTATTGAGAAGGGTTACATTCATGATGGTGCTTATCGGTGTTTTGTCTCGTAGTTTGAGCCAAAATATGTCAGTGATGCATTAAATGATGAGGCGTGGGTGAGTTCCATACAAGAAGAACTTCTTCAGTTCAAGAAGTTAGGAGTGTGTGGACTCTGGTTGATAGACCTAAAGGTGCTAAAGTCATGGCACCAAATGGGTACTGAAATGCAAGAAGGATGACCCAGGGGTCATTATTAGGAACAAAGCTCGATTGGTGGTTTAGGGTTTTCGCGCCAAGTCGAGGGGATTGACTACAATGAGGTGTTGGCACCCGTGGCGAGGATGGAAGCCATTCGTATCTTCCTTGCCTATGCATCGTACATGAAGATTAAAGTCTACCAATAAGATGTGAAGAGTGCATTCCTTCATGGGGAAATCAGAGAAACAGTCTATGGCAGTCAACACCGAGGGATTTGAAAGATCCTTATCATCGTTGGATGAGTTTACAAGCTTGACAAGGCTTTATACGGGCTTCATCAAGCTCCAAGAGCTTGGTATGAGAAACTCTCGACTCATCTTGTGAAACACGGCTTTCGCAGGGGAGTCATTGACTGCACATTGTTTATTAAAGAAAAAGATGGCGACCTACTGCTTGTACAGATCTATGTTGATGACATAATCTTCGGTTCAAAGAACGAAGAGTTATGCAAAGAGTTTGAAGCAGTTATGAAGAAAGAGTTTGAGATGAGTGCTATGGGGGAGATGAAGTTCTTTCTCGGGTTACAGGTGGATTAGACTCCAAATGGGATCTTTCTACATCAGACCAAGTATGTGGGAGACATTCTCAGTCGCTTTGACATGGAGAATGCTTCTGCTGCTGGGACTCCACTTGCTACGAATCACGATATAGCACCTGATGAAAATGGAGATCTTGTAGATGCCACGATGTAGCGAGGAATGATTTGATCCCTCATGTATCTCACTGCCTCAAGACCTGATATCATGTATGCTACATGTTTATGTTCTAGATATCAGGCTAAGCCTAAGGTCAACCATCTGATCGGGGTCAAGAGGATTTTTCTTTATCTGAAGGGTACACCCACACTTGGGTTGTGGTATCCTCATGATGATGACTTTGAGCTTACCGCGTATAGTGACTCGGATTACGGGGGCTGCAAGATGAACTACAAGTCTACATCAACAGGGTGTCAATTCTTTGGAAGAAGATTAGTTACCTGGCAGTGTAAGAAGCAGACATCGGTTGCATTGTCAACCTGTGAAGCTGAGTATGTTGCTGCTGCAAGTTGCTGTTCACAAATCATCTGGATTCAACAGCAAATGCGGGATTACGGTTTAAAGTTTTCTTCTACTCCTATTTTTGTTGATAACTCTGCTGCAATTGCAGTAACTAAAAATCCGGTCCAACATCCAAAGACCAAACACATCGGTATTAAATACCATTTCATAAGAGACTGTTTTGAAAAGAACTTAATTGATGTGGTAAAAACTAATACTGATTTTCAACGCGCTGACCTCTATACTAAAGCCTTTGATAAACCACGTTTTCAATATTTGCTAGAGGTCAACGGCGTTAAAAAGAAAAGTGAGGTTATTCCTGATGATGATCATGTGTAGTCCGATGTAGTTTAGTTAAATTTTTCTGTTTTATTTTAGTCTGTTTAATTTAAACTCATGTTATTTTGCTGTTTATTAAAATCCTAAAATAATTAAACCAGTAATGATTTCAGTATTTTAAGGGGGAGAATATGTCAGCAGGTAACATTAAAAAAAAACAAGGGAGAAGGAGTGGATAGCTGATATAAGGTAGATCGTATCTGTGATACCAATTCAAAACCTTTGGAAAATGATAGTACACAGGAACAAATCAAGAGGGACTTTAAATTTTAATTTTAGAAAAGATGCACAAATTCAAAGTATAAGTCTGTGTAGCCTAAGCAATATAAAAGGGAAGATGATAGAAACACTAGTAACTCCTAAGGTAACACAAAGAAAGTAGACCTAGAGATTGCTAGACCACAAATGATATGTCGGTAGATTCAACACAATAGATGATTAGACCTGACTGGTGATCTCAAGATCAAACTAAGTTGTTCAACTGACTGTGGGCTTCCATCTTATCACTGGTTAACACAATCAACAATATTCCAATAAGGGGTAATGAGCATGTAAACGCCACAAATGTGTGCGGATGACCATAATTAGAGCAAAGCAAGAAAAAATGAAAGACAAATGCTATAAAGCTAATGACTTATGTTGTTGGTGCATTTTGTGCAAAATAAAATAAGCTTCTCTAACAAGGAGATAGGTTGTTGCCCCTCTGCTGTGCGATGGCACTGACCTGAGGATAAGCATAACCTAGATATTCTAGAATTCATTGTTGTTTGCCGCCTCTCTGCTGTGCGATGGCACTGACCTGAGGACTGGCTTCTCTTTGAAAGCTCTAAGAATAGTCTCTTCTTGTAATAATACCCGTAGACCGCTCAAAAGCTCCTGAGAAATGTTGATTACCATATAAGTGTGGGATTCACAAATGTTAGTTTGAAATAATCAGACCTAAAACAATCACCAGTCTGTGTCAAAAGTCTGTGTATGGATTTAAGTGGACAAACATATTGACAATCATTGTGGCTGCAATGCTTGAAAGTTCAAATCAATGTGGTAATCTAAGAGTTCCAGTATGATTCCCTAAAGTTGCTAATGACTCTGGATGAACACCAAGAATTGGGCATCAAAAGATTTTGATAACAAGTCCCAAATGATTTGACTTGCCTGTATGATTCCAAAATTGAATTGGTCCAGGTGTGGTCAATCCAAGTTGAAGCTGTCTATTCCGGAACCAAATCCCGTAGATGTCCATCTTAGGATTTATCTCTCACAAAAAGCCAAAAACAAGTCTTGTTTTGAGTATTTAGTTTAAATTTTATAAGTTAGTTAGTCGTTTTAGTTTGTTAGTTTGTCGGACTACATCAGTAAAATCAGTAAGGAATCAACTCACTAAAATGATCATGTTTGAGATGATCAAAAGCTCATAACGTTAATTTCAAAAAATAAAAGGGGTTTAAATGTTAATATTTAAATTGGTAGAAAATTTAATAAGTATGACCCATTCGCACGAATGGACTATACGTATGGACTAATCATACGAATGGAAGTCATTCGTACGAATGGAACATGAGTATGGACCATCCAACCGAATGGCCCATACGATTGGCCCAGTCGGATGTTTAAGGGCGAACGAGTGAGTCAGTCGCACGACTGAGAGCCAGTCGAACGACTGAAAAAGGGCGACTGACCCAATCGCACGACTGAGTCCCACTCGCACGACTGAAAAGTGCGTATGAGCTCAGTCGCACAATTGAATCTAGGGTTAGTATAAATAGAGGGGGAGTCGGTCGTAGAAAACTCACCACACCCAAATTAGCCCTAAATCGCACAACTTAACACCAGTCTGCCCAAATTTCGTTTGATCTCTAAAACCCCCCATTTCTTGATTACTGACCATATACATCGACTCTACAGGTAATTTGCGGTGAAGAAGCACCCCCATAACGTTCAATTTAATGCAAAATCTGTACATTCGGACTCGCAACAGAACCGAGACTTTAGTGACTTAATAACCTAACTTAACGACTCAAACAGATGAAATTCAAGATGTTAGGTGTTATAAGAACGTATTGCGAGTCAAATGAACCAGATAACGGTGTCTAAAACTCAAAAGTGGTGAAAAAGTGAATTTGAATTGAACAGTCAGTACATCATGCGAATGGACAGGCTGATGAACTTCAGTCGCACGACTGAAGGGTGCGAATTGCCTAACCGCACGACTGAACCATGCGTATGAAGTTCAGTCGCACGACTGGTGTAACCGCATGAGGTTACATGCGCATGAGTCCAGTCGCACACTCAGTCGTACGCATGAGATCATTCGCACGACTGAATCCCAGTCGCACTGTTCAGTCGCATGACTGATCTCAGTCGCACAACCACAATCGCATGACAGAAAGATTTTCTTCAAGTTTAAGTGTTTCATGACGTTCTTAGCCAAAGGTAATAATGTTTATTGTGATTTGTGTTACAGATGGCGAGTCGATGGACTATGAGCATGAAGCATAACATATGTGCTCATCTGGATTTGACATCCTGAAACGCTGCTGATTTCTCGGGCATCATCACATTTTTGCTGAGATCGAGGATTGCACATGCCATTTCTACTCCTTGCACTCCTTATAGGTCCGTTCAGCAGGCCTTCTGGGAAGGCGCTACAGTTGATAGATCCTCTGAGCCTCACTGCATCAGGAGTACGATCTTTGGAGAGGCCATTACTATCTCAGAGGAGGACCTAAGGATCGTTTTACAGTTAGGGGATGACGCTGATTGTCCGACTCGTTTACACCCCCTCACAGTCAGAGGATGCTTTCTGAGAGCCAAGTACTCTGGGGACATCAATGCTGGGGTACTCGACAAGAGTAACCTCTGTCCCCAGTTTAAGTATCTTGCGCATGTTCTACTCAAGTGCATAGCTTCCAGGAAGGGAGGTTTTGATGAGCTGTCTGATCAGATACAGAACGCGTATGCTGCGTGGTGCTGAACCACCGTTCAGCTTCTCCAAAATGATCTTCACCTATCTGGTGGAGAACATTGAGGGGAAAGGAAGGAGGGTTTGCATGTATCTGAGGTTTATGCAGATGATTATAGATCAGAAGCTTCCCTCCCTGCCGAAGGAGAAGGAGGATGCGGTAGTTCTCGAGGTTATGGATGACACTACTTTGGGGAGGATGAAGGTGTACAAGGGGAAGTGAAGATCATGTTAGGTTGGACTCACTTTAGTATAGATGTTTACTTTACATTGTAATAGGACTTTTGTTAGTTTCATTTTGTATTTTGTTAGTAATTAGCAGTTTTGGCAGTCCAGCGAAACTGTGAGCGAATCTATACATTCGCTCACAGTTTGCTGTTTTGGTTTACCCGGCGAACTTGTGTTCTGCCGGGCGAAACTATAGTTTCGGCATGACAGTTTCGCTGGTAGCGAAACTGTCAGCGAAACTATGACTGCTATATATACTATTGTCATTTCACTTTGTATGGTAAGCTTGCAAAACCCTAATCGTGGAATTCTGTTGCAAGCTACCATTTCTAAGCAGTTACTTCATTGAAATACAATTGTGCTTGTTGTTATTGAGTGATTGTTCATTTGAATACCAATTATGTCTTGATTCATCTTATTCACTTCTCAATTGTTGTTATTTGGATTGTGTATTTGATATTGATCAAATTATCCTATCAATTGTACTGTTCATCGATCACATGGACCAACAATATGGTATCAGAGCCTTAGTGCTCTTGATTTGTTGAGTTTTTGTGGTTTTGGTCAATATCTAGTTTCAATCAATTTTCATTGGATTATCAGCTGCTTTTGGCATGGAAATTGATTGAATTATGCTTGTTCTTGATTGAGGATGATTCTACAATCATCAGATCTCAAATTCATTGAGTTTTGGATGATTTCAGATTGATTTTGAGGTGAAAAAGGGTTTTGAGATCGACCAGCGAAATTACTGTTCTTACTGCGAAACTGTCATCTTCATTCAGCGAAATTATGAGTTATTTTGGATCAGAAGTTGTTTTCTAGAGTTTCAGCGAAAGTATTTCCTTGAACGAAAGTTCATTAGTGTTTTTGACCAATCATCAAGCGAAAGTGCTGCCGAATCTATTTCTGAACGAAAGTTCAAGCTTGTTTCCTGCGAAATTAGCAGTGAAACTAAGCAATTGTTGTCTCTGATTCAAGCGAAAGTGCTACTGAAATTGCAAGCGAAAGTGTCTGTGTTTGCGAAAGTGTCTGCGATAGTATTGTTTCAGCGAAACTGTTAGCCAAGTCACCTCTTTCAGCGAATTTGTTAGCGAATTTGTCAGCGAAATTAACAATTTTTCTGCCGAAACTATCATGTCGAAATTAACTACTCTTACACTTGCGGATCTTGAAAGTGTTGCTCCTAATAGACCTCCAAGACTCATTAATGGAGATAATTTTGAAGATTGGAAGAGATGTCTCAAAGCTTTCTTTTTCTACACAGATCATAATCAATGGGAATCGATTATTTCAGGTCCTCATATACCTACGGTTACGGTTGGTGATGTCGTTTCTCAGAACAAAGATCCATCTTCTTATACTGAAAGAGATCTGAAACTGATTGATCGTGATCAAAAGGCTTTTGGTGCTCTAACTCTCTGCTTGGCTCCAGACATCTACAATCGTTTTGCAGAGCATAAAAATGCTAAATCCCTTTATGATGCTCTCTGTGAATTCTTTGATGGGAATGCAGATCTGGTGAAAGACAAGAGTATTCAAGCTGAAAAGGAGTTCAATTCGTTTGTAGGATACAAGAATGAAAGTTTGACAGATCTTACAAATCGTTTCTTAACCGTCTCAAGCACTCTGAAGAAGTATGATGAAAGACTCTCCAACAGTGAACAAGTTAACAGGCTTCTCGATTCTCTTCCACCACAGTGGAGTCTTCAAGTGAGGATGCTCAAACAAGAAAGAGGTTTTACAGATTATAAGTTGATGGATATCATTAACAAGTTGAAATCTTTTGAGTTGGATATGAAAAGAAGAGAATTTAACCAGACTATGATGCCCACACCTGGTTTTTCTCAAAATGTTGCTTTGTTGTCATCCGCTGCAAACTCTCACATTCAAAATCCAATTCAAGGAGGGAGCAATACAAGTAATTTCTCGAGTGGTAGTAATCATGTTGGAAAAAATTGGGAAATTCTAAGGTGAATGCTGAAACTACAATTCCATCTGAAACAATGGCTCTTTTTGGAATGTTTGTTCAGAGCTATGAAGCTCTTGTTGCTGGTGAATTGAAAGGTAAAGGAATGACTATGGAGGATATGTATCAGGTTGATCCTGATGATTTAGAAGAAACTGACATTCAATGGCAAATGGCAATGTTAACTTTAAGAGCTCGGAGATTCATGGAAAGAACAGGAAGAAAGAATTTTGGTGGTCAATCATCAACCTCAAAACTAGGATTTGATAAGTCAAAATTGAGGTGCTTTAATTGTAAACAATTGGGACATTTTAAACGTGAATGTCCATTACCAATTGTCACAGATCCTAGTAACACTGGAGTACCAAGATTGACAGCAGAGAAAGTAAAGGAAGAAGGAAATTCAAAAAAGGAGTCAGCCTTGATCTCAAACTTTGACTGGAGTGCAGAGGTGGAAGAAACAAGATCTGAAATAAATCACGCGTTAGTTGCTGAGGTTGTGGAAAGTGATGAGATGGAAGTTGATAAAGATGGATTTGTGCTGTTCAAGGAATTCAAAGGAGAGAATGAACCTTCAGTAAAGGAGAAAGAAGAGAAGGCAGATGGAGAGAAGAAAGAGGAAATTACAGATTCAAATAAAGAAAGAAATTCAAAAGCTGCGAAAGGAAAAGAGAAGGATGATGCGGCCGCTACTGTTGAGGAAAGGAAATCAAGTACTCCAGTATGCATGTGCGATAAAGCTTTAGCTGCCGAAAGGATGGTAATGGGACTTCCTTATGAGGTAATACAGGATATGTGCTCATCTGCTTGCAAAATTAGACTTTTTGGGATTTATAAGGCTAATCGTTTGTTAATTGATAATGAAAAGGATTTAAAACGAATTAATGATGAACTTAAAATGAATGAATCAAAATATTTTGTGAAATTAAATGAGGCTTTAAAAGAAACTGATCATTTAAAAAGAATTGTTTTGGAAAGGAATGTAGGGTAATACTTTGACTGAACGGGTTGCTTTGCTGAATTTGAAGCAAGCAAACTTCAGTCAAAGTTAGATAAATGGACTATTTCTGGAATGAAACATGATGATCTTTGTAAATCTCAACGGGGAGCAAGAATTAAAACAGGTTTGGGTTATGAAAAATACAGGTTTATCCTCCTCCTAGTACATACTGTTATTCTCCTATGCCTGTTCCTCATCCTTCTAATGATTTAATCAAATCAGATACTGACAGTATGTCTGCAGGTTTAGTTGGGAATAACTCTAAGTACATTCGTGAAGACTACGACTATGGACCAACTAGTGGGCTTGGATGCACTAGTTCTAGTACACCTGAAAATCAGCAGTCTGTTTTAGATAATAAGTCTAGTTTAAATTCAGTGTTTGTTTCTAGTTCAAATGTAACAGACTTGAATGTCTCATGTTCTCTTGATTGTTCTATTTCATCTTGTACTTCAAATCATGATAGTGATGATTTTTGTTCTGGTAATGAATGCAATGAATCTGATGTTTCTCCTAAAACAACTGAGCAACTTAAAATTAATTCTTTCGAAAAGTTCTTTTCTCAACCTATTCCATCTTTCATACCATTAAATATGACATCATCAGAAAAATGCAGTTCGTCTTTATCTGACACTGGTACCAATGGTACGAGTTTTACTGATTTGTCAGAAGAATCATGTTCTGATTTTGTAAAGAAGAACTCTGATTCAAATAAACAAAAACATCATGAGATGTATGAGACATTCAGTGATGTTGATTCTAGTTTGTCTGAATGTGATGAGGAGATTATTATTGATCCTATTTTTACCTCATCACATCATCGACCTAGATTCAAACATCATTGTTTCAGGTGTGGTGAAGAGGATCATCTTATCAAAAATTGCCCTTTGATTGAAAGATCCTCTAATAGGAATTGTTTTGGGAATAAATTGACAAAATTGGTTAATATTCTTTCATAAAAAATCAGCTTCTTTAAAAACAAAAGTTGTTCAATCTTGGGTCCCTATTGCTCCTGGCTAAATGATTTGTTAATTCATTTCAGGGATCTTCTTCAAAGATTGTACACAGTCTGTGGCATGTTGATAGCGGATGTTCCAAGCATATGACGGGATTAAAGGATTTGTTGACCAATTATCGGATTATAGATGGAGGATATGTGGCATTTGCTGGAGATAAGAAGGGCGGAAAAATGATTGGACAAGGAGAAGTTACCAATGGTTCTCTTACTCTAGAAAAAGTTAACCATGTTCCTGAATTGGCTTTTAATCTTTTGAGCGTCTCTCAAATTTGTGATAAAGACATTCCTGTTCTATTTAAATCTGATGAATGTTTATTTTTAAAATCAGAGATAGCTATTCCGGAGGATTTAATTTTCATGCGTGCTCCAAGGAAACATGATACATATCTTCTTGATATGAATTCTAATGAGTCAAAGGCTACTGCAACTTGTCTTCTCTCAAAAGCATCAACCTCTGAGTCACTCTTATGGCATCGTCGCTTAGGCCATGTCAATTTTAAGATAATCAATAAATTAGTAAAGAACAATCTTGTTAGAGGACTTCCTTTAAAAGATTTTTCTGTTACTGAAAAATGCATGGCATGTGCCAAAGGGAAACAACATAAGAAACCTCATAAGCCTAAACTTTTAAATAGCATATCAAGTCCTCTTGAGTTGTTACATACTGATTTATTTGGGCCAATTAGTGTTAAATCAATTGCTAAAAAATCTTTTTGTCTTGTTGTTACAGATGATTTCTCACGTTATTCATGGGTGAGGTTTCTTGCACACAAAAGTGAAGTTGCAGAGGAATTGCAGAAATTAATCATTTCTATTGAATCAGTCAGTAAGAGAAGAGTTATGGGATTAAGAAGTGACAACGGCACTGAATTTAAAAATCAGATTCTTGATTCATTTTGTGCTCAAAAAGGGATTGTGAGACAATTTAGTGCCGCAAGAACACCCCAACAGAACGGTATTGCAGAAAGAAAGAATCGCACTCTTGTGGAAGCTGCTCGGACAATGTTGATAGAATCCTCATTACCCATTATTTTCTGGGCTGAAGCTGTTAATTGTGCATCTTATGTTCTAAACAGGGTGCTAATTGTGAAAGATAAAGTGAAGACTCCTTATGAACTTTTTCATAAGAGGAAGCCACTAATTGATTTCTTTCGACCATTTGGCTGTTCTTGTACTCTTCTGAATACTCAAGCTCAAAAGACAAAATTTGGTGCTGTTTCTGACGAGTGTTATTTTGTTGGATACTCTTCTTCACAAAAGGCATACCGAGTTTATAACAAGAGAACACATATTGTTCAAGAGTCATTCTATGTGATTGGCAAGAATCCAATCCTTCTGAAGTGAAATCTGAACCTGCATGGTTCTTTGACTCCGATACTGTGTTCAATTCATTTAATTTGCCAGTTTTCGATGATGATACATCAATTCCAAGTACTCAAACGAATATTATTCCATTATCTCCATCATCTGCTCCATCATCCCGCTAGTAAATGATGCTGTTTCAACTGATGTCAGCTCATCGTCTCCAATGCCTGATCAAGCTCCATTGTCTGATTCTTTATCTCCTACATCTCCTAACTTACCTGATTCAACACCTGTCATTGATACACCTTCATCTGATCTTTCTCCGGCTACGGCTGATACTTCTTCAACTATCTTTCCTTCTTCAAGTGATTATAAAACTTTGAAAGATCATCCACTTGATAATGTGATTGGATCTGTTTCTGATGGTGTTCGCACGCGAAGTCAATCTGGTCTGATTAATGTTTGTCTTTTCTCATGCTTCATTCTCAAATTGTTCCAAAAAATGTTCATGCTGCTTTACAAGATCCTTGTTGGGTAGAATCTATGCAATTGGAACTTCAACAGTTAGAAAGCTTAAGGTTTGGACCTTAGTTGATTTACCTCCCAACAAATATCCAATTGGTACAAAATGGGTATTTAAGAACAAACCAGATGATCGGGGTGTGGTGGTGCGAAACAAATCTAGACTTGTAGTGCAAGGCTTTGCTCAAGAAGAAGGAATTGATTATACAGAAGTCTTTGCTCCAGTTGCTCGTCTTGAAGCAATCAGAATATTTCTTGCTCATGCTGCTCATAAACAGTTCAAAGTGTACCAGATGGATGTGAAATGTGCTTTTCTCTACGGAGACATTGATGAAGAGATATATGTGTGTCAACCACCAGGCTTTGAAGATCCTGATTTTCCTGATAAAGTGTATAAGCTTGATAAATCTTTGTATGGTCTTCATCAAGCACCCAGAATCTGGTATGAGACTCTTACGCAATATCTTCTAAGCAATGGTTACTCTCGTGGTACCATTGATATGACCTTATTTAAAAGAGAGGTGAATGGTGAAATGATCTTTGTTCAAGTGTATGTCGATGATATTTTTTTGGATCTACAAACTCTCAATTGTGTAGAGAGTTCGAAGAAGTGATGAGCCAAAGGTTTGAAATGAGTATGATGGGTGAAATGTGTTTCTTTCTTGGATTGCAAGTTGAACAACAGAAAGAAGGAATTCTTATTCATCAAGAGAAGTACATTAAAGATATTCTGAAGAAATTTAAGATGGATGATGCGTCTACTGAGATGACTCCTTTTACTGCTCAGACCTGTCTCACTCCAGATGAAAATGGAAAACCAGTTGATCCTCATCTCTTTCGGTCTATGATTGGCTCTCTCATGTATCTTACTGCAAGTCGTCCTGATATCACTTTCGCTGTTGGTTACTGTGCTAGATATCAGTCGGCTCCAAAGGAATCTCATGAGAAAGCTGTCAAACGAATATTTCGTTATCTCAAAGGATCGTCTCGTCTTGGACTGTGGTATCCATATGGTGGAAATTTTGATTTACATGCTTACTCTGATAGTGATTCCAATGGTTGCAGGTTAAACAGAAAATCTGTGTCTGGAGGTTGTCAATATTTGGGAAATTGTCTGGTATCCTGGCAGAGCAAGAAACAAACTACTGTTTCTCTTTCTACAGGGGAAGCTGAATATATTGCTGCATCTAGCTGCTGCTCTCAAGTTCTCTGGATCCAACACCAAATGATTGATTATGGAATTAATTTTCTTCATACACCTTTATTCTGTGACAATGAGGCTGCCATTGGAATTGCTAAAAATCCCATTCATCATTCTCGCACAAAGCATATTGAAACCCGAATTCATGCGATTCGTGATGCTCAGGAGAAGGGTTTCATTAATATTATACCCATCGATACAAAAAATCAAAAAGCTGATCTTTTCACAAAAACATTTGATAAACCTCGTTTTTATGAATTGATTTCTATGCTTGGGTTAATATCTTTTTAAATTTTCATTTCTATTTCTTTGATCATAATTAAAAAAAAATTAAATTAAAATTCATTTATAATTATAGAAATATGAAAATAAAAATTTGGGGGAGTAATATCATTATTCTGAGATCGGATTTAACATGATGAGAAATGATTGTATATTCTCTAAATAATTTTATTTACATGACCAGTAATTCTATGAGAAATGATAGTAACTGTTACTGGATTCTGTTTCACATTAAAAAAAAGAAATGGATCAGATTCTTTGACGATATGCTTGATAGACTCAGCCTGATGAATGAAGTAGACAGCAGCTTTATGATTAAATTAAACTATGCTTAAGAATGTCTGGATTTACTCATTCATTTTGGATTGCACAAAACTGAGTCCTGACAAAAATTGGATTGAGATGAATCTTTCGTTCATTTTGCTGTTATGTCATCATCTCTGCTGGTTTATTTTGTGTTAAGATGTCTGTGTCTGTGCTTATCCTGCTGTCGACTGCTGTACGTGATGACCTGGATTCCTGTAATGACCTGGAGCTCTCATCAGCACATGATCAAATGGTTATCTCCTCTGTTATACGTGAGTATAGATCTGGAGCTCTCACCATTTTGATATAATTATGTCAAATCATCTTATCGATGAATTTCTCTCAGAATGAAATATTCTGTTATAATCATTTGCACACTTATCCACAAATCTTGTTCCATGAAGATTGATTCATAATTCAAGAAATCCTGAGGTTGGGTGAGGGTTTTACCAAATGATTGTGGGGTCTTAGCATTCTAAAGCATCTAATCGAACCTTAAATGAATCATAAGCTGTTGGTCGAAAAAGGATAAGGCATGAGTTTAAGTGGACAATTATATCAGCAATCGTTATTGATTTGTTCTAATTTCAGTTGTTTCTGTGCAGATTGTGATCAGATCTTGTATTCAGTATGATCTCATGACTGGTAGATGATTTTTAATCATCATTATGTTCTAAATATTTAGAGAATGTGATCTCTGATTATTTTAGATCTCATTAGGTGATGTGCTTCCTTGAGTATTTTAGTTTTAAAAATATTAATAATAAAATAATAATAATAATAATATAAAATAAATAATAATAAAAAAAATAAAAAAAATAATAAATAATAATAAAAAAAGGGTGCGAAATTATTTTCGCTAATACTTCGCAAAGCGAAACTGCAATTCGCTAGGTTTGCTAATAAGTGTTAACCAGCTTATCTTCTAGCGAAATTACAGTTTCACTGGGCGAAACTGTAAATTCGCCAGACGAATTATAGTTTCGCTGTCAGCGAAACTGTTGGCTATATAAGTCGTTGTTGCGAAATTTCTTCATAATTTCGCGACATCGTCAGTTCCTTCTTAGGGTTTTCCGTAACATTAACGGCGATTTTGATTTGTGATTGTGTTTTGGACTGATTGTTAGTGGTTTTCGCTTCGTATGTGAGTTTCGAACCTAGGTTATGCTTTAATCTGGTTAAAATCATCTTATTCTTAAGTAATCTGATTATGTCTCTTCGGTGGTTTCGCTGTTCGTTCAGCGAAACTACTGAATGTCTCTGCGAAATTGAACGAAAGTTCACATCTTTTCAGCGAAACTGTAAAGTCTTATGCTGTCCGAGCGAACTTAACAGTTTCGCCATATTCTTCTCTAATTTCGCAATGACTGATCCTTAATTTACACAGTTTCGCTTGTATTTTCATGTGTCAGCGAAACTAATTGTAATAGCGAAACTAAATTAATATTTGGTGAAACTAATTGCGAAACTACTTTGATTCATTCTAATCTTGTCGAAACTACTTTTTGTTCTGCGAAAATAACAAGTTTCTATGAGCGAAATTATAGTTTCGCTTGTCGAAACTGTTTGTTTTCCTTGTCGAAACTGTCTTTGATTCAGCGAAACTATCATGTCTTAGTGAGCGAAACTATTGTTTCGCTTGCCGAAACTGATTGTTTCTTATGTTTTGTCTTATTTTCTTATTTTCAGTATTTCTTATTCAAATTTATTTGTTGTTCTTTTCAGGTTATTATGGCGAATCTCAAGTTTGATGAGAGGAATAACATCACTGCCATATTAGACGATACTCTTCCAAGGCGGCCGGATTTCGTGACTGTATTAGATGGCTCCAGAGATCACCCATTGCATATGCTATCTCTCACTCACCCACTATCTATGATCTTCATATTAGAGACTTTTGGAGATCAGCAGAATACAACACTGGAGGAGATGTTCAGAGAATCACAGCTAGAGTGATTGATCATGATATAACTTATACTGCTGAGAGCGTGTCGAGGATTCTTAGACTAGAAGATGATACTACTAGTGATGAAGTTGATATGACGGAATCTGAAGTATTCCAAGCTTTCAGACAAATGGGATATGAGGGACCAGCTTTTGGTTTGAGGAAGGAGATTAAAAAGTCTTTTTTATCTAAGGAATGGAGATATATAGCTCACGTTTTTATTATGTGCTTAGATCACCGTAAGGGTGGATCCGATGGACTTAATCTGACTGGGCCAAAGCTATGGTGATATGTTGTAAAGGGAGAAAGCAAACATTGCTAGACTGATCTTTGCGTGTATGGCAGAAAATGTGATGGCTGTGAAAAAGGATAAATGGTTGTTATATCCTCGCTTTATTCAGATGATTATAGATGATCTTGTTCCTGATGTTCCTAAACATGGTGAAGTTAAGAGATTAGTGCAGATGAACCCTCGGATATTTGCTGATTGCTGTGCTATCCGCCATGATTTCAGTGGTAAAATTACCCATCTCTGGGAAAATATGTACCCACCAGAACGCTAGAATTATATCAGACGGGTCGATGAGTCTGAAAACAAAAGGGCTGAGGAAACAAGGGTGAAACAAGCTGATGCAGCTAAGAAGAGAAAGAGATATGCAAAAGAGAAAGATTATGATTTCGAAGAAGATATAGATACACAAGCAGAAGAAATAAGGGTGGAGAAAGAACGGAGGTCTAAAAAGAAAACTGACTTTGTTAAGCCCTGAACGGAGAACAAAACATCGACACGAGGGTTTCACAGCAGGGAAAGAGGCTAGTGCTGGTCTTGATGACGATGTGATTCGTAGTCTAAATACTTCATTGGCAAATGAGTTAAGTATGATAAAGACTAAACTGACGAATCAGGAGATTAGGGAACAACAGAAAGATGAGGTAATTGAAGGAATGAAAAAGATGTTGGTTGAACAGAATAATTTGATTAAGAGATTGTTTGAAGAAATTTCTCAGATGAAAGCTGTTGCTGGCCTACCTAGTCAACTAACTCAATTTGAGTTAGATGATATGACTGATATATCTAAGTACTCATTCTTGAATGTGGGTACTTCATCCAAGGTAGGAGAGGGCACTTCTGGAGCAGCTGATACTGAAGCACGGGAACAAGAGATCCCAAGAGAAGATGCTGGAAGAAATGAGGATGATGATATTATTGAAGCAGGGTTTGTTAACCTACAGTTTGATTTTGATAAGGATATTGTGGGTGAAGAAGTGGTTGTTACAGCTACCAATGAGGAATGTCAGATAAAGGAAAAGGTTTGATTGATGAAGAAGAGGAGGATGAGCAATTGGTTGATTATGATTCTGAACCAGAGTTCTATGAAGTAGATGAGAGACCATTGGTGTATGTTGCTAAGAAGGGAGATGATGAAGGTGATGTGTTTGAGATGGATAAGAGTGACTGGTTGGTGAAGGAGAAGGAGGCTGAAGAACTTACTCCTTTGTTTCAAAATATGGAAGGTTTAAGCAGGAAAGAGGCAGACAAGAAGATAATAAGTTGGTGTTATAATCCTAGCTTAAAGATGTTTTTGATTAAAAGAAGAGGAGGTAATATTAGTTACATGCTCAAGAGGAAGGCTTTTAAGACCTTGCCTAAATGGGATCTGAGACGGTTGGCCACCTTGCCTTTGATTAATGCTCATTTAAGTGAAAGGGCAGTATTTCTTGAGAAGGAAATTAAAAATGGACTTAATGATAATTTTGAGTCATTTGGATACATGAAGGCTGAACGAAAGAGATCGAAGAAAGATAAAGACTGGGAGACTGGCAAAGGGAGGATTGTTTTGAGAGTCAAACCACCTAAGACTGTAAACAGGGTAAGATTGGCTGATCCTCTTCCTCAACGTTTACAGGACTTTGAAAAGTGGTTCTATGATAATAACACTGGCGAGGCGGTGATTAGAGCCAAACAAGGAAAAGAGTTTAGGGTGTTTGACCCAATGGAGTTATTCAGCTTCAGTGATGAAGATCTCTTGACTCTTTGTGAAAATCATATTAAGGCTGGGGCAGGAGAGGAAACACGAAAGGAGGCAAGCTTGTTTATGAATGTGGCGAACAAAATAAGAGGAGTACGGGCGGAGGTAAAGAGTTTGGCTGAAAAGGTGAGAGCACAAGATGACTTTGCCATGGATGTTCAAGACATGACCAGGCAGTTTGCTAGAGCTAGTGGTCATTCTGAGGAAGCTGGTGATGCAGGAACTAACCTTGGAGAATCAGTGGCTGAAGCTTCTAAAGATGTTGCTGCAGGAGGTGATGAAGATAGACCAACAGCAGCAGAGGAAACCGGAGCCGACGAGTCAAATCAAGAGAAGTGAAGATAGTGAGGTCCAACCTAGGGGGAGTATTGAAGATCATGTTAGGTTGGACTCACTTTAGTATAGATGTTTACTTTACATTGTAATAGGACTTTTGTTAGTTTCATTTTGTATTTTGTTAGTAATTAGCAGTTTTGGCAGTCCAGCGAAACTGTGAGCGAATCTATATTTCGCTCACAGTTTGCTGTTTTGGTTTACCCGGCGAACTTGTGTTCTGCCGGGCGAAACTATAGTTTCGGCATGACAGTTTCGCTGGTAGCGAAACTGTCAGCGAAACTATGACTGCTATATATACTATTGTCATTTCACTTTGTATGGTAAGTTGGCAAAACCCTAATCGTGGAATTCTGTTGCAAACTATCATTTCTAAGCAGTTACTTCATTGAAATACAATTGTGCTTATTGTTATTGAGTGAGTTTGTTCATTTGAATATCAATTATGTCTTGATTCATCATATTCACTTCTCAATTGTTGTTATTTGGTTTGTGTATTTGATATTGATCAAATTATCCTGTCAATTGTACTGTTCATCGATCACATGGACCAACAGGAAGCAAGTGAAACCCCCTGTCAAGAGGTTGTTTGGGCATCTGGCCCGTGAAGACTACGTGGTGCCAGCCAAGAGAAAGTGGCGCCACGATGATAGTGATTCGATGTGGAGTAGTTGCTCACCAACTCATGACTCAGATGATGATGATGATAGTTGGAGACGATGGGGACGATATGCCTGCTCTCCACAAAGGGCACTGTGTCAGAGTTATACCCCCAGTGTCTGCCCCAGCTGGAGATGTTGTGAGTCAGCTGGATTTCATTAGGATTTTGTCATGGTGCTGAGGAGGAGGAGGAGTCTGATGAGGAGCCCCTAACGCGAACTGTGGGAAGCAAAGTTGTTTCCACAGAAACATGGGCTACGGGTGGTTGGTGAACACCCGAGAGACTCCAGTGAGACTGATACTGACTCGAGTTATGCACTGGGTTCGGCAGGCAGGGTTGTAGGGGGAGAATCCACCTCCATAGGGACGAGGAGGAAGAGGCTGGCTCAGCCCCATGGTCTGAAGAAGAAGAAGCGTCGGTTGACCTTCGTTACTACCATAGCCTCTACTTCCACCACCACAGCCACCACTACCACCTCCATAGTATACCATACACCACCACAGCCACCACATCCACCACAGCTACCACAGCCACCACCATACCTACCACCACAGTACAGTTCATCCACCACCATATCCTTTACACCCACATCACCCCCACCATTTCACCGACCTATCTTCACTACAGCCACCACTACCACCACCTCACACTAGGCAGGACCGTCAGCCCATCCCTCACACACTTATGGATCACCTCTACCTCCAATCAGGGTAGAGGAACAGCTGTCAGCGCTCAACCGGATGGTGATGCGCTTACTAGCTGCAGACGAGGAGAAAGCTGCCCAGATCCGCCAGCTTACCGACCTGACTGTGCACAATCTCACCAGATGGCAGAGCAGGCTCGAGTAATAGACCAGCAGGCCCAGCTGATGGATGCATAGCGATAGAGATGTCCCAACTCCAGGACAGCATGCCCAATCAGCTAAAAGGATAGAGGAGTTGGAGACCACCAACAAGACCATCATGCTGCGGCTCAAGGGATCAAAGGACGAGCCTTTAAAGATCAAGGAAGGGGATGGAGATGATGGAGATGATGGTGATGATGATGATGAAGATGATGATGAGGATGAGGAGGATGATACAGAGGATGAGGAGGAAACTGACAGAGATAGGACAGAGGGGAAGGACGATGATGATGAAGCAGAAGGAGGGGATGCAGCTGCATCGGCTCTGCTTCAGGTCAAGAGAGGAGGTCGAAGAACAGACATGACCAATCAACCTCCACCTCTGCTCCTCCAAGTGATGAGACCATGATACAGGATAAAAGTAAAGACTAGATGTTTATGTATTATTTACTTTTGTGTTTGAATCTGTATTGAAAAACATGTATTGAATGTTTATATTAAGTTAATGCATTTCTGTTTGATTAATTACTAATGATTTATGTGTTGAATGTTTAAATCAAACAGATCCAAATTATCAAAGAGATGAGTTTGATGTTGCTCCCCTTCAACGGGTCAAGACTCAACTAACCATGATTCTTGATCTGCCAAGGATCGTACGAAGGTCTGTGAGTTATACCCCTGAAGAAGGGAAATAATCATGACCTATCAAACGAGCAACTCGCAAAGATTTTCAAGCTCAATCGGATGAAATAGTTAAAGATGCTCCACATGCGATTCGACTAGTGATGAAGAGCTCAACGATGTTAATGAAGTCGAGATCGAAGATATCACTGCAGAGGAGTACCCTCAGTACGCTGACAATGAGGGAAATGTGGTCCCCAATCTGGGTGAATCCCTCGTCAGTGATACTTTTGAGGTGTTGAACAAGATGGAGCAGGAAACAGAGAAGGCAGAAGGATCAGCCCAAGCCTCTAATGATGATGTCGACATTCGAAAGGCTGACTAGGCTGCATGTTTTGAAGAAGTTAGAGCCCAACGTGCCTGCACCGAAGAAAGATGCCTACACCAAGCTCTACAGAGTCAAGAAACATCACAAGGTGTCTGGCAGAATTATAGCATGGGCGTATTTTGATGATCTTAATGTTTATGCAGTTAAGAGAGAACAGGGCATAGAGTACTTCAGATTCTCACATGATCTGAAGACTCTACCAGGTTTTGAGCTCAACCAGCTGGCTAAGCTAAAGCTTTTGTATGCTGACCCGAGGAAGATGTCAGGCTGGTTCGAGGCTGCCCTTAAGAAGGAGTACCACACCAGATGGGTTAACTTCAGACCCCAACAGCCGACTAGGTACATAAGAAGGTCTAAGGTTGATGCCATTACTGGCAAGCCCAAGATAGTGTTGAAGTGGAGTCCTCCACGCACAATGTCGAGAATCCCACTCAGGGAAATGCCACAGGACTTCACTCCACACTTTAAGTGGTGTGGTACTATGATTGGAGAACAGCTGAAGCGGTCATAGTCCTAAGCAAACAGGGACAAATGGATACGATCAGGGTATTCGACCCGATGTGGCTTACTAACTTGTCGGCAAATGATGTCTATACGCTATACAAGTGGCCACTGTTCTATGACACGCAGGACATTGTACAAGCCCTCCAGTTCCAAAACATTATACGACTCTGCTTCGCGTTTGAGATTCACGCAGGAGTCACCAAAGAGGAGAAGTACAAGAAATATAAGGAGATTATGCAGAAAACAAGAGATTAGAGAGATCTAGGTCCAAGGGGGAGTTTGTTGATGCATGTATGTCCCTAGCTCATGATTTGTAATGTAATAGATCTTGTTTGTCTGATTATGATGTAATATGAATTGATTAATGAAATGATATGGATTGTTTGTGATTTGTAATGTCTAATATTTCATTAATGAGTCGATATTGAATTGATTAAATTGGGTTTATGATTGTTTGAATGGTTACACATCAAGTTATATTAATTAAAACATTCAAACTTAACTTAATGAAGTTCTCATGCGAATGGCCCATGCGAATGTACCACACGCATGAATAACTTCATACGATTGACTCAGTCGCACGACTGAACCAGGAGACTGGATCAGTCGTATGATTGACACATAAGATTGGCTCAGTCGCACGACTGAACACTCAGTCATGCGGATGAATCAACCGCATGGTTCAATCGCACGACTGAACCATACTTATGGTCCAGTCGCACGATTGAACAATACTAACCTATAAATAGACCCAATTCGTGGAAAAACGTAGGCATTCATACCATTACGACTCCAGACGTACCCTAGCCGTCCAGAAGCCTCCCAAATCGTTCTCCAAGTTCACAGAACACATTAGATCGATTCCTAATCGACTTCTAACGTTAGATTCAATTCTTGATTGATTCTTCATGTGTTCTCACTGATTGGATCGCCAATCAAATAGGATTCCGCACTATTTGATCTGGTTTACACGCTAATCACTAGGTATTTCGTTCAAATACCAGGTCCTAACAGCAGGAAGTGTCTACTCAACTACAACTCACCACCATAGGAGCCCCAGTCTTGTTTGTCAAGAAAAAGGATGGGACTTTTCGCATGTGTATTGATTACCATGAACAGAACAAAGTGACGGTTAAGAACCGTATCCTCTTTCCCGTATCGACGATCTGTTCGATCAATTTCAAGGGTCGAGCTTCTATTCCAAAATAGATTTGAGATCATGATATCATCAACTGAGAGTCCGAGAGGAGGACATATCAAAGGCAGCATTCAGAACTCGTTACGGCACTATGAGTTTCTGGTTATGCCTTTTGGGTTGACCAATGCACCGGCGGTGTTCATGGATCTCATGAACCGAGTGTGCGAACCCTACCTGGACAAGTTTGTCATCGTTTTTATTGATGACATCTTAATATATTCAAAGAACAAAGAGGAGCATGAAGAACATCTTTGATTGATTTTTGAATTACTTAAACAATAGAAACTATATGCCAAGTTTTCAAAGTGTGACTTCTGGATTCAAGAAGTCCAATTCTTGGGTCATGTGGTCAATGAGAAAGGTATACATGTTGACTCGACAAAAATAGAAGCCATCAGGAACTGGGCTACGCCTAAGACTCCAACCAAAGTACGACAGTTTCTTGGGTTGGCTGGGTACTACTGACGGTTCATTGAAGGATTTTCGAAGATCACTCAACCACGTACATCATTAACTCATAAAGGCACAACGTACAGTTGGGGTGACAAGCAGGAGTCAGCATTTCAGTTCCTAAAACAAAAACTTTGTATGGCACCGATACTATCCCTACCTGAGGGAACATATGATTTTGTAGTATATTATGATGCATCCATCCAAGGTCTTGGTTGTGTGCTAATGCGACGTGAGAAGGTTATCGCATATGCCTCCCGTCAGCTAAAAGTTCATGAGAAAAACTACACGACTTAGAGTTGGGAGCCGTTATGTTTGCTCTCAAGATATGGAGACATTACTTGTACGGTACTGTAACATCAGCCATTTTTCAAATTAAAAAACCTAAAATCGAACCCATTTTGAGTTTCCATTAACAAATTATTTAATAATTTTAAAGGATCAAATACATAAAATATGCAATTTATTATTGTGAACTATTCATTTATTAATAATCTAAACAACTTGTAGTAATTTATGGGTTTATAAATAATTCTTTTTCATAAAATTATAAAGTGAATAATCATTTTACGATAAATAATTAAATGGAAAAGACTTATTAAAAACTTATAAAGTATAAAATGAATAAAGTTTTATTACTAATTATGAATTTTAATTATTGAAAATAAATAATCAAATATAAAATTCATAAATGCAGGACCGGTGAAGGGTGGTCCTGCATTTATTAAATACCAGGAGGAGATTAACCAAAGAGGAGATTAACCAAACTTAATCAAACACTAAACTGGATTAACCACAATAATGATACTAAGAACACAAGTAACAAGTAAGAGATAGAACAAGAGAACACAAGAGATTGGGTTTCAAGGATGCAGTATATTGCTTTCTCAAGTTCTATTCTATTACAAGGATGCAGTATCGGCCTTCTTCCCCTATCGCCAGCCACCATCTCCGGCTAAGCTCCGACGAGGTTAAACCATCACAATTCAACGGTTTTAACTCAATTAAATCATTTCACCTCATTCATGAACTAGAATCGAACCCATAGCCATTTCCAATTTCCAATCAGTGAGTGGTTATCATTGTTTCAGTGCATCCATTCGAAACCGAAAACCCCCATTCATATGTGAAGCTGTTTCAATTCAATTCGAATCAAATGATTCAACCAAATTAATCAGAAACGTATTTCTAATCAATTCTAATTTAAACACGTAGTTAATGAGGATTGAAACTGTAGAATCATTCCTCAATTTAAGACAAAACACACGAATCAAAACCTTTAATTCCTTCGAACTGAAACTGTTGTAATCATCACTATTAAACAAAGGAGATCAATGTATACAATTCCTTTCACGTTTCTGAAATCTTAATTTCACCAACAATACACACACACACATCGACATGCAACTTAGTTGAACTACATCTTCCGGGCACCTTAAACCAAAATTGGTTGAGGGTTAATACTCATTACCATCATTATAAGCTTTCCATGTGATCAATTGAACCAACAACATCATCTAAACCTCGATCAGACGCTGCTCTCTTAGTCGCGACTCATTCTACAACCTAAGACCCTCAATTCGAACATAATCACAAAAGTTTCACACACCAATATACTCGATTTCATTAGGAGAATAAAAGCCCTAACATTCCATTCATTAACCGTATCAAATTGGTGTTCAATTTGATCGAAACCGATTTAGGGTTCATATGGATTTGGGAATTTCTAAAGTATGGGTTTTAATATATAATTAGGAAATCATCACAAGAATTGGGCTTTAGCCCATCGGTTAACACCATCTGCACATACAAAAGAGGTTGTGGGTTCGACCCCGGCCCACTGCAAATCTTTTTTTAAACCACTATTTTTTTCATTTCTAAATTTCAAAAATTATTAAGATGTTATTAGATTAATATAAAAAATTTATTTTAATACTAATTCAAAATTTAATTAATAACTTTTGAAATATTTCAAAAATTATAATCTTATATTTACTTTATTTGTAAAAGAGGTCAAAGGATATAAAAATATATAATTTCTTTACAACTTTAAATATTATAAAAATTATTTTTAAAATTTTTATTAAATTTCTACAAATTCTAAATCATATAATTTTCTAGTTTTTATTTTTGAAAGGTTTAGTATTAGGAAACCTTTATAAGAATTACTCAAAAGTTTTAAAATATTATAAATCAAATCCAAATTGTTTTAAGCTATTTTGCAAGTCATTTAAATAGTTAATTATCCAATTAATTATTCGATAAAGTTTTAAATAATTAATTTTTAGATTAATTATTTCTTTTCACAATGCTATACTCAATCATTACTTAATTAATTATTGTTAATATTTAAGTAATATCTATTGTATAATTTCACTAATGATTATTATTGTTTCAATCTTAATCATTTAATAAATTTAATCATTCTTATGGAAATAAAATATAATTGGCTATATTATTTTATTTACCCTAATTATCAAAACCCCAAATATCAAACGAAACCCTAATTCATATTTAGTCTTGAATCTTATCCTTATTCTAATTCTGAGACATCAACCGTTAGATTGTATGGTGAAGAAATTGTTGGAACCATCTTATCTTCTTAAGTGTAACTTATAGCACGTGAGTTTTTCAGGTGAGTATTTCTATACCCCTTTTGCATATTTTCACACTTTTGGGTGAAACCTGTTACTTTATAACCGTTGCACTTGTAAACTCGTTTGATTCTTGTAAACACTTGGCAATTCACTTGCATGTTGTGGTTAGTTGATTTTAGTAATTACCATGTATTGAAGATTATATGTGCAATCATTAACTATTGCTAGCCTGGCGACGTCATAGATCTATGGGCCTGACAAGCCTGCTTGGTTAATCCAAGTACACTTAGTTAATCGTATAAACTTGTAAACGTGGAATCTTGTAAACTGTCAAGGTTTGATTGTTACATCTGTCATACATCCCTAGTTACTTTATTCGCTAACTTATGACATGAATTGCCATCTTTTATCTACTTATGTATGAAAACTATGGAAATCTCACCAACATTATGTTGACTCTTTATTTTTAATATGTTTTAGGTTTACTACTTGAGGGAACTCTTCTTGCTCATATAGGATTTGGACTTAGTTTAATTAAACATATTATGTTGTTGTTTATATTTTGTTGTATTGTATCGACTTAATTGTTTTGTATTGTTCAACGACAATGGTATTTAATAATATTCCAACTTATTTAGCTCCATGTGCTATGAACAATCGTTTCACATTCGTCCGCCCTGATGATTCCGCCGTCGGTCGGGGTGTGACAGATTGGTATCAGAGCCATGGTTATAGGGAATTAGGTTATTAGAAAGGAATGACCTAGGCTATAACTAAGTACCCTTACACATGAGTCCTCTAATGTATTTTATATGCGTAGATATGATTTATGTGCCTTATGTGTTTATACTTGATTATGTGATTATATGCCTTATGTGCTTATGCTTATACCTTGAATCTTATCAATGCACACACGAATCTTAAATCATATTATAAGGCATTATGTGCCTAAATCAAATGGTTTCAAAATGAGTTGTGAATCGTTATTCGTGGTTTCAAGTCTCGTCAAAGTCTGTGTCCTACAACTTGAAACATGTAATGTTGTGTAAGGCCCCGTTCCCGGGACGCTTACAGTTGGATCCTCATCGCACATAAAACATATAATTACATTTTCCTTTCATAAATCGTTGCAGCGGAAACATTAAAAACAACATTTTCATTTCATCAAAATACTTTTGCAAAATATTACAACCGTCCATTTCACATTATCATTTTACATTCATTACAAAAGCATTAAAAATAAGGATGCCATCCAAAATACGCTGAGTAGCCGCCCCGTGCCATCCTCAGCAACATACCTGCCAACTGGAAAAACATCAAAGTCAGTGTTGCTGAGTGATTTCTAGTTTTAAATAAAACATACTTTACTCCCTTATAAAACCATTCGTTACTTTCGTAAGCGATCACACAATGTACATACACATAGATAATATGATTATTATCTTCATCATTCTTTCATACTTTAACTTATGTTCGATCCTACGTTCTTACTTTCATTCATTCATTAATTATTAGTACCTCTTTTCTTTACATCAAACCATAAACTTTACCCTTCTGTTCATGGTGTTGGACCTAAGCCTATCATAGACCTTCTATAACAGTGCACAACACCTCATGGTCACAGTACCTAAGGTAAGATTTAGGATCATTACATCTATTACATTCTTAATTCATTAATTATCACACGGTACATTATCATTCGCTTCATTTGTTATAAAATCTTTTCTTACGTTCGCTCATTTCATACATTTCGCACTTTCGCATCATCGTACCCGAAGTACATATCGCACGGACCGCACGCATAAGGAAGCTAGAATTGCGCGCTATCTCATGGGTTAGCCAAGATCGCACGCTACATAAACCACATGAGTTAGCCAAAATCGCACGCTACCCTTATGCTTTCCATCGCACATATTGGGCACAAATCGCACCATCGGAGTGGTCACCAAGACCGACTCCCCCAGTGTGTGTGAGAACTCTCGGGGTTTAGCTAGAATCGCACAACGTCTCATGGGTTAGCCAAGATCGCACGCTAAATAAACCACATGAGGCAGCCAAAATTGCACGCTATATAGCACACAGTAAATACCACATCGCACATATCAAAGCAATTACAAAACTGAACTCCCTACTATCTCTATGTCCCCTTATGAGTAAGCCAAGATCGCACGCTATAATAGACACACAGTTGAGCTAACAACTCTCAATGAGTCGTGAACCTCCTCTCATCTTTCGCAAGCCATCCTTACTCTCATTTGTTCGTTCATGCTTGCATTCATTCATTACGTTCCTCTTTTCATTATCTTCCACTTTACATTATCTAATACTTTCGCTACATTCATTAACATACATCGCACAACCACGGGAAGATAATCATACATATTAAGGTACATAAACATAAACGTAAACATAAACATACAGCATCACCATACAGCCATCATCATACATGTATAACACACATCATACATACTATTCATCACACGCACCGCCATGCATAACATCACACATAACACCATACATATCATCATCATCAACATGCCCAACATAACGTCTATGACCTCGAAAGTCAACTTACACAAGCCTCCGAGAACCTCCCGAGTCAAACCCACAACTTCACTTTCCCTCGAAGGTCGTAAGATAAACCGTTTTTCTTTCGGGCGTATGAACCCTACTTGGGCGTATGGACACCCTACAGTCGCATGGCCTTCCGGGCGACTGAACACTTAGGCGAATGGACATCAGGCGAATGGACCCCATGCGAATGGACCTATGGGCGAATGGACATCTATGCGTATGGACTCTCAGTCGCATAGTTTTCATGCGTATGGCCTTCAGTCGCATGACTTCAGGCGCATGGGCTTCAGTCGCATACCCTTTATGCGGATGAACCTCAGTCGCATGGCCTCCAGGCGCATGGACTTCAGTCGCATAACCTTCGTGCGAATGAACCTCAGTCGCACACTCCTTCAATCGCATGCCTTACAGACACATGAACTTTAGTCGCATGACCATCATGCCTATGGACCTCAGTCGCATGGCAATCGTGCGCATGGACCTCAGTCGCACGCCAATCGACCGTATGGCCTCCAATCGCACTCCAGTCGGTCGCCTAGCCCTAGATGATGCAGAATGCAGTCCATCCCGACTACAGTCGATGGTTTTCGGCCTCCAACCTCTTCCAAACCTCTTCCAAACCTCTTTTAAGCTCAAATCAAGCATTCTAAACCTTAGGAAACATACCACGACCTCACTCAAGCATAAACAAGCACGAAATCAAGCCCCAAACGCATCAAACACATACACACATGCATAAAAATGGGTTTACACCCAAAACTCGAAAAAAGGGTTTTCAGATGTGTTCCAGCCCCAAAATCAGTTGAAAACGTGTAAACGAGGGGTCCTAGAACTCACACAAACGTTTCCATCGAGTAGAGATTCGATTTGACCCGCTACACGACGATTTCCACGCTCGAATCCACCCGAACCAAGCTTTTCTCCTCTTTTTCTCTTTCTCTTCTCCTCTCCTCTCTTCTTGGCTGAAAAATGGCAAGAATGGGGTGCTCTCCCCCTTTTATACTCCCATTCATTGAAGTTTCTCTTGTTGGCGAGTTTGGTCCCTCGACTTTGGACTTTATTTCTTTTTTCTTCTTTCGTTGGATTCAAAGAAAATTTCCGGGCGTTACAAGTCCACCCCCCCTTATATAGGTTTCCTCCCCGAAACCTATTTTTCCTTAAACCGTCGCGGCCAATACTATGTCATCTCTTTTCCAGTCTCCCACCTAGAGTTCAATCGATCTACGTCGTTTATCCACACACGACTTCTTGTCTATCTCTTGCTACCTTCATCAGTGCTTTGATCCTTTCGAGCTTCTCGGTCGTGGCCTCGATCACCTCAATACTTCCCATACGGCATTTGGTGCTCGGCCTTCACTTGTAAACAAGTAAGCCATTTAATCTCGTACTCCACCATTTCACGCTTCATGCACTTTCCTGCCACCGCCATCGAAATCACCTTCGGAGTCGTCGTGACTCAATCACCTTAAACCGTCACCGTGATCCCGTCGGGTGCTGTCAACCGTATCATCTTTTTGCGACACACAATGTTCACTCCGTAGTTTGGCAAACAATCCACTCCTAGGACTACATCGAAGGGTGTATCTATATTCTTACCACTAACATGTAAGTCAGCACAGAAAGGAACAGGAACAAAACTTTTACTAGCGCCAGAATCGAATAACACAAAGGCTAAGGATCTATTTACTAGAAACATACCTGACACAACATCGGGGTCCGTCCTAGCTTCCTCCGATCTTCTTCACTCCCGAACCTTCCGCCCTCGGCTTCTTGCAATCCTTGCTCATGTGGCCAATTTCCCCACAACTGTAACATCTCACAGTTCCACATTCTCTAGCCACATGACCAGGCTTCCCACACTTGAAGCAAGTGTTTGGTCCCCTTTTGCATTCTCCCGAATGCTCCATCCCGCATTTACCACATCTATCCGACCCCGCACCAGGTGTGACCACAAGACGTCATCCCCCCAGGCGTGCTTAGTATTCGTCGGGGCACCACCTCGTCCAGTCCTCTTCCCACTCCAGTTCCGGTCTCCATCATCCTTCTCACTCACCTCCGCCATCGCAGTCCTTTCATCGTACAACCTTCCCGCCAAGTCAACTGCCGACCTAAACGTGCTCGGTCAGGCAGCGATCATGTGCCTATGGGTATCCGCCGGCAAGCCCTGAATGTACCTCTTGATCTTTCGCGAAAGAGGTGTCACCTGATCCGGCACCAGCCGTGCCATTTCATTGAACTTGGTAATGTACTGCTGATGTGTCATCGTTCCCGCCTCTAGCTGCAGGAACTCCCTCTCAACTTTATCCATCTCACGGTGAGGACAGAACTTCTCAATCACCAATCTCTTCAACTCTGACCATCTCATCCTTCCGATAGCCCTGCTTCCCTCAACATGGACTATGTTGTCCCACCAGCACAAAGCTGAGTCCACGAAAGAGTGGGTAGCAAATTTTACTTTCTGATCTTCTCGGCACTCGCTGATATTTATAATAGCTTCCCTTTCCCTCACCCATCGGTGAGCAGCAGCAGCAGTGCCATTGCCATCAAAAGTAGGGGGCTTGCATCGTTCCCCATAATTACAGCCTCATGCCGTCTCAGGCATAGGCTCTTCTTCCTCCTCTTCTTCTTCATTAGAGAGAACCACTTCAGGCTCCGGTTGCTCCCGACCTCCCGATGACCTGTTCCTCTCTTTCCTCTTTCCTTCCTTTACAGCCTTAATCACATCGGTCACCATAGACGGTAGGATCGTCTGTATGACCTGATGCACTTCCTCCATAACCGCCTCTCTCATCGAGGCCCTCAGATTAGCATTCTCATCACCGCCCTCCGGATGAGGGGTCTCGGGTTCTTCATGAGCCGCCTCTTCGGCCCTAGACCTTCCTCTTGTGACCCGTGGTTCAGCACCACGTCCACCACCACCTCCACCACGAGAAGCTTTAGAAGATCTACCCCTGGCCATTCTCTATCACACTGAAAGATTCAAACACCAACATGGTCATTCAAGGAACAACTCAGTTTATGTCAAGTATAGTAAGTCCCTAATTACAGTGGAAACATACCATTCTAAACCTTAGGGAAACATTCCACGACCTCACTCAGGCATAACCAAGCACGAAATCAAGCCCCAAACGCATCAAACACATACACACATGCATAAAAACGGGTTTACACCCAAAACTCGAAAAAAGGGTTTTTAGATGTGTTCCAGCCCCAAAATCAGTTGAAAACGTGTAAAAGAGGGGTCCTAGAACTCACACAAACGTTCCCGTCGAGTAGAGCTTCGATTTGACCCGCTACACGACGATTTCCATGCTCGAATCCATCCGAACCAAGCTTTTCTCCTCTTTTTCTCCTTCTCTTCTCCTCTCCTCTCTTCTTGGCTGAAAAATGGCAAGAATGGGGTGCTCTCCCCCTTTTATACCCCCATTCATCGAAGTTTCTCTCGTTGACGAGTTTGGTCCCTCGACGTTGCACTTTATTTCTTTTTTCTTTTTTCGTCGACTTCAAAGAAAATTTCCGGGCGTTACATGCTGGAAGAGCGTGATGCCTGTATCTCGAGGTGTTCTGTCTAGGCAACGTATTCATATAAATCGAAATCAACCGATGGATCCGTTTACCTTACCTGGAAACCTTTGGGGTGAGTGCCCGCTTATAGGTATGCATGTCTTTATTAAGGGTGTAGTTGACATAATACTTGGATAAGTCAACGTAATGTTTTGGTTTGAAAACCGAACGTTACACTCGAAACATCTTGTTATTTTAAATCGTTTTATCATTGATCTTGTCTTTTTGGATCTTAAAACTCACTACCCGATTCTCTTAACGACCCTTAATAATCTTTTTGAATGTCTTCCCCTCCGAACCGCACTTATTCTGGAACATGATTATAGTGATACTATTATTCTGAACTAAATCATCAATCTTAATAAACACGATTCTCATAACAACCTTAACTCAATCTATTTTTGAAACCTCAATGTTATAGTAAACAAGAACTGATCATCTAAGAACCATGTCGAAATCATTTGCTTTGAGAAGCTCTTATGAATTCGTATCTCATCCAAAAGTGTCTTAAAAATATTTCTCTTGTTCTTTAAGTCGAGTCTTATATCAAACTAATACCTGGAGTTTCCTTCATGACAAAACCTTCTTAATCGTCTTGAACCATCCAAAATACAAAAGTTATCAACCAAAAAAATTTAAATTAATGACCTTACACACTTTGTCAAGAAACATATGAAATAGTAAATTATGAAACTTAACAAACTTAAGCATATCAAAACTTCATAATTAAACTTTTTGAGTTTAAACGCTTCCAAGAGATCACTTGCAAAAGTGAAATGAAAACCAAGTCTACTCATATCCTTGAAATTAGTCTACTGGTGATTAAAGTTCGGGACAAAATTTCTTAAAGTAAGGGAGACTGTAACATCCGTCATTTTTTAAATTAAAAAACCCAAACCCGAACCCATTTTGAGTTTCCAATAATAAATTATTTAATAATTTTACAGGATCAAATACATAAAATGTGCAATTTATTATTGTGAACTATTCATTTATTAATAATCTAAACAACTTGTAATAATGTATGGGTTTATAAATAATTCTTTTTTATAAAATTATAAAGTGAATAATCATTTTAAGATAAATAATTAAACGGAAAAGACTTATTAAAAACTTATAAAGTATAAAATTAATAAAGTTTTTATTAGTAATTATGAATTTTAATTATTAAAAATAAATAATCAAATTATAAAATTCACAAGCTTTATAAAAGTTATAAAGATTAACAAATAATTAACTTGATTTATTATTTAAATTAGTTTACAAGTCTAGGGTTTACTTTGTAATTTCCTAAACTTAATTTAAAAAGTTGTGACATAAAATAATAACAACTAAAACTTCAAGGACCAAATGTGTAACCTTGTTTTAAACCCAAACCAACCCCACAGTCAGCCTTCTTCCCCTATCGCCGACCACCATCTCCAGCTAAGCTCCAGCGAGGTTAAACCCTCACAATTCAATGGTTTTAACTCAATTAAATCATTTCACCTCATTCATGAACTAGAATCGAACCCATAGCCATTTCCAATTTCCAATCAGTGAGTGGTTATCATTGTTTCAGTGCATCCATTCGAAACCGAAAACCCCCATTCATATGTGAAGTTGTTTCAACTCAATTCGAATCAAATGATTCAACCGAATTAATCAGAAACATATTTCTAATCAATTCTAATTTAAACACGTAGTTAATGAGGATTGAAACTGTAGAATCATTCCTCAATTTGAGACAAAACACACGAATCAAAACCTTTAATTCGTTCGAACTGAAACTGTTGTACTCATCACTATTAAACAAAGGAGATCAGTGTATATAATTCCTTTCACGTTTCTGAAATCTTATATTCGCCAACAATACACACACACATCGACATGCACTAACTCGAAGACATCGACCTGCAACTTAGTCAAACTACATCTTCCGGGCACCTTAAACCAAAATTGGTTGAGGGACTCATTATCATCATTATAAGCTTTCCATGTGATCAATTGAACCAACAACATCATCTAAACCTCGATCAGACGCTGCTCTTAGTCGCGACTCGTTCTACAACCTAAGAACCTCAATTCGAACACAATCACATAAGTTTCACTCACCAATATACTCGATTTCATTAGGGGAATATGCAGGATTGGGTTTGTCACTAAAACACTTGTATTTTTCTCAAACTCACTTATGGAAACACTCAAATCAGATGAAGTAATGTCTTTTATAAGAGTTGATAATAATATAATAAGTAGCAAAGGAACACGCAGAATTAAATTTTCAAGGCACTTGTATATATTACTTCTCAACTCAAGATATTACAAGACTCTTACAAGCATGAAACAAGAGTTACAATGAGAAACTATATATACTAGATCCTACAGCCGGATATACTTTGATACCAGCTGGAAACCTAAGACTAAAGCATATACTACAATGCTAAAGTTAAGGTATCTTAGATAAAGTATTATCTAAGATATGGTAGTCATGACATGTCCATGACTTACCTTTTGTCACCAACTAAAGATGGAAACTGTACTAACATAAAAAGGTATACTGTGGATTAAAGTATGGTCAACTACATGGCTTTTGAGAAAACGCCATGCAGTATCTCAGAGATTTGCAGCGGAGTGTCAGAGAGACCATACTTATGTTCATTGGATAATAGGAGTATCTTCCGAAGGTTAGTTGGCTTCGGAAGAACAAGTTCTTCCGAAGCCACTTATACTTCGGAAGAGGCTTCTATACTTCCGAGGCTTTGAGGACTTCTTTACTTCGGAAGTTGACTTTAGATCTTTCTTTCTGAGTCTTGATCTTCGGAAGTAGGTTCTTTGTCTTCGGAAGTTGGAGTTTTCCTTCGGAAGTAAGCTTTACACTTTGTCTTCGGAAGAGCTCCTTCTTCCTTCGTAAGTTCCATACTTAGCTTCGGAAGTCCTTTGTTTGTTGTACCAAAATCTTCTAAGTGACTTGGTTTTGGTTGCACCAGCCTTTCTAGATCCAACAAACTCCCCCTAGGCTGATGCTACCAAAACCTCACTTATTTCTACTTCTCAAAGCCTTCAGCACCAGGGACAAAAGGTATTTGTCTGTCTCTTTGTTCTTCCCTGAAGTGGTGCTGAGAAGCTTGTACAAGTCATTGGTGGATAGGAGATCCAGTCTATCACTCTGAATGACATGTACCCTCTGTTGTGTCCCCCTGAAGAGAGTTAGTTGACGGGAGTTATAATCATACTCCCATCTAACTATGGATTCAAGTTCAGGACCTTCAACCATTTGTAGAAAGGCTTTGCCTTTGGTTGCTGATCCTTTCCTTTCCTCCACCTCTCTCAGTTTCAACTCTTCTTCAACCTTGCTTCTAGCAGTTAGCTCGGCCATATGAAGGCTGCCTAGATGATTTCTGATATGGGCAGCTACATCAGAGTTTGAAGGGTTGGAGAATGGCTTCTCTGCTAACTCAGCAATGTCAAACCTGCTCAAGTGTAGCAGAGATAAGGCACTTAGCCTGTTGAGCTCTCCATTCTCTCTTTCAACAACAAAGTTGTGAGAAGAGTCTTCGAACCTCCACTGGATGATCTTCTTTCTGGGTGCAAGAGGTTGTCTTGGCACCCGGTCTCCTTTCTTAGTATCCAGTAGAGTCACCAGCCTTCTCTTTAGCTTATTTTCTTCCTCATTCAAAGTATCTGAATTGAGGCCAAGGAGATTTGCAGCTTGGTCCAAAGTTCCTCTGGGCAGATCAAGAAATTGATCTCTAGTGAGGGAACTTGAGGATCCGTCAACATAGGTCAAATTGACTTAATCCTCCTCACAGGAGATATCGCTCAGTGTTGTGCAGTTTATGAGCTTTGTCTTGACTGCCTTGAATTCTTCCAAGGAGAGATGTTTAGAAGGCTGAGGGGATGGTTTGATGGGTTGATGGGTAGGTTGAGGTGTTTGGGTTCTGGCTAGAGTTTTGGGTTGGAGGATGGGTAGTTTAGGTGGTTGAGGTGAAGAGGTTGGTAGGGGTGATGATGTAGGTTCAGGGGTGTATGGTTCAGAGGTTGGTTCAGTTTTGATTGGGAATGAAAAGGGTATAGGTTCAGGTTGAGGTTGGGTTTGGTGTTTGAGTTGAGTGGTTGCTTTGAAGGTCATCCCCTGTCCCCTTCTATACATCTCCTTCCTCTTCCCCGCGCGAATGTCAGCCTTAATGTCACTGACATGTCGCTGGAGAGTCTTTTCTGACATAGGACCCACCTGCCTGCTAGAGAAGCCATGAGCCTTGAGATAGCTCTTCATCCAGGCCTTCTCACCTATCTTCTTGGCAGCAGTGAGTCCTGCTTCCTCTTCCTTCTTCTTCTTCTGCAATAGCTTTTCCCTTGCAGCTCTCTTTCTCTCTTTCTCAATTTGATCTTGCTCTTTGTTGAAGAGCCATAAGATCGTATCATTGTTATGTGGAGACAATTCTTCTTGAGAGAAACCTCTGGAGGTTAGGAAGGTTATCCTTTCCCTCCTGAGCTGCAGATCAGCTTCTCTTTTTTTCCTCTCCCTTTCTTCTTCTAAGGCCAACCTTGCAGCTTCTTCTTTTTGTTGTTTTAGTAGCAAGGTTGCCTTTTCCAGCTCTATTAACTCCTCTAATGGTAGCAGGAGTACATCTTCAGTTGCAGCTCCTAGACCAACAAGTCTATCGATAATCTCTACTCTTTTTCGGTTGTTAACTGCCTCCTGGTTGGCTGCAGCTGCTTTGGTACTTGCAGCAAGCAGTTTTCCAGTTGGAAGCCTACCTTTTCTTTTGAGCTTCTCCAACCTTTATTCCTCCTGAAGCTCTTCCGAAGTCATCTTCCTCTTTCCTTTGATGTCTTCGGAAGTACTAGACTTTGGGGGTTCTTGGAAGGAAGATTCAGGTTGAGTAGTAGAGATGGGAGCTGGAGTTAATGCTGCTGTCAGAGCTAAAGGTTGGGTGAGAAAATCCTCCCTATTAACCTCATATGCAAGTTCCAGGATTACATCTGTGACTATTAAATCATCGGATAATGAGAATAGTCCTTCCACAACAGCAATCTCAGCTTCGGAAGTTTGAAATTGTTCTTCCGAGGCTTTAAATTATGCTTCGGAAGTCTGTGAAAATACACTATCTGTCCCAACTGTTTCAGTTGCTGGGCCATCAGTCCTTTTTTCCCCTTTGAAGTTAATCTCAGGTTCCACTTGGACCTTAGGTTGACCAACTTCCTCAATAGTGGTAGAAGGTGCATTTAACCTCTGAAGCTCTTGAGCTCCGAAGTAGATCACAGACATATCAGGGCTTGGCTGTTCTATAAGAGATTCCAATAGGAACTTGTTAAAGAACCTATTGAGATCTTGGAGCATCCTTTGATCCACTTGAAAAACAACTGGAGGAGGCTCAGGGAAAATTGCAGCTTGTTGCATAGGATACTTTGAGCTCAAGGAAGTGAGAGCTTGACTTTGGGTTTCCTTGTGTCTTTGACTTTGTCTCTGAACACTCTCCCCCTTTTTCGTAGCATCATCCTGAGAGCTGGATGAGCTAGAGGAAGAGGTCAAGGAGACCTGAATTGGTACATGCCTAACAGATCTCTCAATTTGTTTCTCAGCTAGTTTGGCCTTGAGAGTTTCAATCTCAAGTTGCTGAGTGGCAGACCTATCCTCTAAAGTCCTAACCTTAGATTCAAGATTTGAGACTTTAGAAAGTAGGTCTTGAATAGTGAGTTGCATTCTTCCCTTGTGACATCCGTCACCTTAAGGTCCGTCAATTAACGTGATTTTCTGTTAACTATTCTTTGATCGGTCATTCCTCATCTTTATTTAACTCTTTATGTGGATACCATGTGTGCTTATCATTGATGTGCGTGTGTATTCGTTATAATCTTATGTTAACCTTAAAAACTATTTAAAACTCCCATTTTCGAAACCGCCAAATATATCATTTTTATATATATAAAACGTCATTAACAAAACCATTTCTTAAGTCATAATATCATCAAATGCACTTTTACAATTAATATAAAACATCTAATAAAGTCGTTTTTCAACCGAACCAAATTTGAAAAAACTCGGGGGTTAAGTGCAGGGACTAAACTTTTAATTTTGCAAACTTGGGCTGGGTATATAAACCCCATACCAGCCCTAATTCACCATTTTCACCATCTTCTTCATCTCTTCACTCTCTACACACACATCTTCTTCATTCTAGCACCAAATCCAACCCGTGTGGTCTCGTTTTCATCGTCTAGACTTCATCTACAGCCTCATCTACTCATTTCTAGCAAGTAGACGATTTTGGTTGTCTCTTTTCTTGCCTTTTCACGGCTGTCCAAATCTAGGGTTTCAGGTGTTCGGGTTCAACCCGAACACACAAGGTCGTATGGGTGCGTGTGAGGTCTTTCTGCTTGTGTTTCATGTTTGTGTATGTTTGTTGAGTGTTTCTGGAAGTCCTTGTGGTGTAAAACTCGCGTTTAGAGCAGCTCGGAGGCTGCTCAGCTCGACCACAGTCGCGAATCTGCTGTCCAGGCGACTGGGTCTGTCATGCGATTGAGCCGTGCGACTGAGTGAGTCGTGCGACTGAACCATGCGTCTGAGTCAATCGTTCGACTGAGTTGTGCGACTAGGCATGTCGTGCGACTGAGTCGTGTGACTGTGTGTTTGTATGCGATTGAGTCATGCGTGCGAATGAATGTATGCGATTGAGTCATGCGTATGAGTGATTGTGTGCGATTGAGTCAGGTGACCGACTGAGTGTATGCGATTGTGCGTGATTCGCACGACTGGAGTCCAATCGCACGAATGAAGGTTCAATCGTACGAAAGTAGCTGATTCGCACGATTGAAGGTTGATTCGTGCGTATGGAGGTTGAGTCGTGCGATTGGGTGTTGTGTGGTACGACTGAATGCTAGTCATACGAATGAAGGCTCAATCGTACGAATGAAGCTGATTCGCACGATTGAGGGTTGATTCGTGCGTATGGAAGTTGAGTCGTGCGTCTGGTCCTGTCGTGCGACTGTAATTGTTGTGTTTGATTTCCTTCTTGTGCGTGGTGTGAGTATGACGTGTGATGTTGAGGTAACATTAACACAATAGCCATTGTTCGGCCACAAAGATTAAAGTCAACGCTAAAAAGGGCACAAATACTATTTTAAACAAATTAAACTGACGCTTTACAATTATCAATCGACTTATAACTATTGACACATATTCAATACTTCATCAATGACAATGAAACTTTTACTCAAACATCACCATCAATGGCGACAATGTCTAGTACCTGGATCTACATAAGATCTAATACGTGTGTCTGTTTGTGTGTGTTACACGCGACCCAGTCGATACGACCCGAACCGACCGATCAATATTACGCGCTTATTTTATATCATTAATGCTTAACAATAACTGTCAATAGGTGTTTGACTGTTCATTTGCATTCAACATTTGGGATTACATCGATCATACATACTTACCACTTAACAAGTGAGTTTCGTGGCCCCTTTTTACATTTATACAATATTTCAATCATTTACAACTTGGGGGAAAAGTATGCTTACACATTTTTGTCACACCCCCGCTAAAAGCGGAAACACGGGGATGTAACGAGACCGGGATCGTCATAACACATGGTAAGCGATAGAGAGCAATATAAACAAATGAAGACAAGCGTGTCATGACGACACCCGACAACAAGGGGACTTGTGTCGTGTTTAGTCAATGTTCACGACAACATAGCCATAAGCAACATGATAATGATAACACATAATCACATAAAGATGAAATTGTAAATGTTAATTCCCACAACCCGGGAACAAGTTTCAAAAGTTGATAATTGTTTACAAGCGTTAACATTGTTCAAAAGATTGTTTATCAAAATATGTTAAGTCCCAATATGCATCCTAGGGTCTCCACTAAGGCAGCACACCTAGATTCCTAGACTTGCTTGATCACCTGAAAAGATATGCTTAAAACGGTCAACATAATTGTTGGTGAGCTCGCAGGTTTATGTAATAAAATGTAAGTGATGCTATAATAAGTAAGCGTTGCGGAATACCGTGAATACAGTTATATACACAAGTAAATTCACATGACATGAGCTTTGCAACCAAACCTAGCGACGTACACAAAGAAATTGTCGGCATATATTCACCCAAGGGCCCGTTCCTGGCCACTGATGGTACCAACTAGTATACCATCGAACGAGGGTTGGGGTGTCAACCCAGTAGTACTACCAATACCTAATCGTCGGTTCCCACACTGGAATTAAATAGTTGCAAAGATAGAACCACACAGCAGACCCAAGCATGTATCAAATAGTACTTGCAACACAGTATCACGTTGATTCCTTGTATGTAAAATGTATGTAAGTTGTACAGCATAGAAATTGTGTAAGCATACGTTTCCCCCAAGTTGTAAATGATTGAAATATTGTATAAATGTGAAAAGGGGCCACGAAACTCACTTGTTAGGTGGTAAGTATGTATGATCGATGTATCCCAAATGTTGAATGCAAATAAATAGTCAAACACCTATTGACAGTTATTGTAAAGCATTAATGATATGATATATGTATAAGCGCGCAATAATTATGGGTTGGTTCGGGTCGTATCGGCCGGGTCGTGTATAACACACACAGACTGACACACGTACTAGATCTTATGTAGATCCAAGTACAAGACATTGTCGCCATTAATGATGATGTTTAAGTAAAAGTCTCATTGTTATTGAAGAAGCATTGAGTAAGTGTCAATAGTTATAAGTCAATTGATTGTTGTAAAGCGTTAGTTCATTTTGTTTAAAATAGTATGTGTGCCCTTTCTCGCGTTGACTTTAATCTTTGTGGCCGAACAATGGCATTATTGTGTTAATGTGACCTCAACATCACACGACATACTCACACCACGCACAAGGGAATCAAACACAACAGTTTCATTCGCATAACAAGGCCAGACGCACGACTCAACCTCCATTCGTACGAATCAACCCTCAATCGTGCGAATCAGCTTCATTCGTACGATTGAGTCTTCATTCATATGACTGGCCTTCAGTCGTACCACACAACACCCAATCGCACGACTCAACCTCCATACGCATGAATCAACCTTCAATCGTGCGAATTAGATACTTTCGTACGATTGAACCTTCATTCGTGCGATTGGACTCCAGTCGTGCGAATCACGCACATTCGCACACATTCAGTCGGTCACCTGACTCAATCGCATACAGACACTCAATCGCATGACTCAATCGCATACACTCATTCGCACGCATGACTCAATCGCATACAGACACTCAGTCGCACAACTCAGTCGCACGACATGCCTAGTCGCACAACTCAGTCGCGCGATTGGCTCAAACGCACGATTCAGTCGCACGACCCACTCAATCGCACGACTCAATCGCACGGATGGCCCAGTCGCCTGATCTGCAGAATCGCGACTGTGGTCGGGATGAGCAGCCCCCGAGCTGCTCTAAACACAGGTTTTACACCACAAGGACCTCCAGAAACACTCAACAAACATACACAAACATGAAACACAAGCGAAAAGACCTCACACGCACCCATACGACCTTGTGTGTTCGGGTTGAACCCGAACACCCGAAACCCTAGTTTTGGACAGCCGTGAAATGGGTAGAAAACGGACAATCAAAGACAACTACCTGCTAGAAAGGGGTAGTCTAAGCTGTAGACGGTGTCAAGAGGAAGAAAACGAGACCTCTCGGGTTGGATTTGGTGCAAGAATGGTGATTTTGTGTGTGTAGAGGGTGAAGATGAAGAAGATGGTGATAATGAGATGCTAGGGCTGGTAAGAAGGTATTTATACCCAGCCCAAGTTTGCAAAATTACAAGTTTAGTCCCTGCACTTAACCCCCGAGTTTTCCCAAATTCGGTTCGGTTGAAAAACGACTTTATTAGATGTTTTATTATAATTGTAAAAGTTCATTTAATGTTGTTATGACTTAAGAAATGGTTATATTAAAAACATTTATTATATTTATAAAATGATATATTTGACGTTTTCAAAAAATGAAAGCTTTAAAAGTCCTTTTTAAGGTTAACACATGGTTATAACGAATGCACACACAACGGTAATAGGCACACATGATATCCACATAAAGAGTCAAATAGAGATGAGGAATGACCAATCATAGAATAGATGACGGACAAACACGTTAATTGACGGACCTTAAAGTGACGGATGTCACAGTATCCCCCAGTTGAGAGAATTTCGTCCTGAAATTTAGCTGGAGTTAGGTCCAAGAGTGTCATCCTCGAAAAGATGTGGATATTTGAGTTTCATCTGATCTTCACGTTACCATGTAAACTCTGGCCCTCGTTTTGAATTCCACCTTACGCGAACAATAGGTATCCTACTGCGCTTCAGTTGCTTGACCTTTCGATCCATGATCTCAATGGGTTCCTCAACAAAATTAAGCTTGTCGTCAATCTTGATTTCCTCGATTGGCACGTGAAGGGATTCATCGGCCAAACATTTCTTGAGGTTTGACACGTGAAAAGTATCATGCACACCGCTAAGCTCTTGTGGCAACCTTAACCGGTAAGCCACTAGACCGATCCTTTCAGTGATCTCAAATGGTCCAACGTATCTTGGGGCTAACTTCCCTTTCTTTCCGAATCGAACGACTCCTTTCCAAGGGGAGACTTTGAGTAACACACGATCCCCAACATTGAATTCTAGAGGCTTCCGACGATTGTCGGCGTAGCTCTTTTGACGGTCTCGCGCGGCTTTAAGTCGATCTTTGATTTGGAAAATCTTGTCTGTTGTTTCTTGAATGATCTCTGGGCCTGTTAGTTGACTTTCACCAATTTCGGCCCAACAAACGGGAGATCTGCATTTCCTTCCATACAACGCTTCAAATGGAGCACATCCAATGCTTGTATGGTAGCTGTTGTTGTAGGAGAACTCAATCAACGGCAGATGAACATCCCAACTACCACCAAAATCGATTACACACGCTCTCAACATGTCTTCTAGCGTCTGTATAGTGCGTTCACTTTGGCCATCTGTTTGAGGATGATAGGCTGTACTCATGTCTAACCGAGTGCCCATCGCTTTCTGCAGTGTCTGCCAAAAACGTGAAGTGAATCTGCTATCACGGTCAGATATGATTGACACCTGCACTCCGTGTCGTGTCACGACCTCTTTGATGTACAATCTCGCCAACTTATCCATCTTGTAATCTTCTCGGATAGGCAAGAAATGTGCTGACTTTGTCATTCGATCAACAATAACCCATATCGAGTCATGACAGCTGCTTGTTCTAGGGAGTTTGGTAATGAAATCCATAGCTATGTTCTCCCATTTCCACTGGGGAATTTCAGGTTGCTGTAATAATCCCGATGGCTTGTAATGTTCAGCTTTGACTTTCGAACACGTCAAGCATTGGCTGACGTATAAGGCAATGTCTTTCTTCATGCCTGGCCACCAGTATAGATCCTTAAGATCATGATACATCTTGTCTGCACCAGGATGAATAGAATATCGCGTCTTGTGGGCTTCATCCATGACTAAGGTACGAACACCTCCCCATTTGGGTACCCATATGCGATCCATAAAGTACTGAATACCGTCATCCTTGCGAATCATCTGTTTGTCTAACCCCCGGAATTCTTCTCCCGCAAGTTTTTCTTCTTTCAACGCCTCACTCTGTGCAATTTGAATCTAAGCTTTCAAGTTGGTTTGGATGGTCAATCCCAACGCTCGTGCACGCAGTGGTTTCAACGTTTCTTTACGGCTTAAGGCATCAGCCACCACGTTAGCTTTCCCCGGATGATACCGGATTTCACAATCGTAGTCACTAAGAAGCTCTACCCAACGTCGTTGGCGCATATTAAGTTCCTTCTGATCCAGAATATGTTGAAGGCTCTTATGATCAGTGAAGATGATGCATTTGGTTCCATACAGGTAATGCCTCCAAATTTTGAGTACAAATACTACAGCACCCAACTCAAGATCATGAGTGGTGTAGTTCTTTTCGTGCACTTTAAGCTGTCGCGAAGCGTAGGCAATCACCTTGTCCTTCTGCATTAGTACACATCCCAATCCTTGATGTGACGCATCGCAGTAAACCACAAAATCATCGATTCCGTCTGGGAGTGACAATATTGGCGCGTTGCACAACTTCTCTTTCAACGTTTGGAACGCTTGCTCTTGTGCATATCCCCAGTCAGACTTCTTGTCTTTCTGAGTAAGCAGGGTTAATGGTTGAGCGATCTTTGAGAAATTCGCGATGAAGCGACGATAATAACCGGCCAATCCTAAGAATTGCCGTATCTCTGATGGTGTCTGGGGCGTATCCCACTTCTTCACCGCTTCGATCTTGCCGGGATCTACGTGAATCCTGTCCTCATTAACCACATGACCCAAAAACTTCACTTCCCGCAACCAAAACTCACACTTTGAGAACTTGGCGAAAAGTTTCTCTTCTTGTAGCAGCTCCAGAATAGCCCGAAGATGTTCTTCATGATTCTCCTTTGATCGGGAGTAGATAAGTATATCGTCTATGAACACGATCACAAACTTATCCAAATATGGTTTGCACACCCGATTCATTAGATCCATGAACACAGCTGGTGCATTAGTCAATCCGAACGGCATGACCAAGAACTCATAGTGCCCATAACGAGTTCTGAACGCAGTCTTCGGTATGTCGTCCTCAAAAACCCTTAGCTGATGGTAACCAGAACGAAGATCGATCTTTGAAAAATACGAAGCTCCTTGCAGCTGATCAAATAAATCGTCGATCCTGGGGAGAGGATATCGGTTCTTCACCGTTAACTTATTCAGTTCACAGTAATCGATGCACATACGGAACGATCCATCCTTCTTCTTGACAAATAGTACCGGTGCTCCCCACGGCGAATGACTCGGTCGAATAAAACCCTTCTCCAGTAGTTCCTGTAACTGACTAGACAACTCTTGCATCTCGGATGGCGCTAGTCGATATGGCGTTTTCGCTACCGGTGTAGCTCCAGGAACCAACTCAATACGGAATTCCACCTGTCGTGGAGGAGGTAAACCAGGCAAGTCATCTGGAAATACTTCTGGGTAGTCCCGTACCACTGGAATATCCACCAGTTTCCTCTCATCGTCTTTCTTTTCAATCACATGAGCCAGAAAAGCGTAGCACTGCTTTCGTAAACTCTGGCGTGCTTTCATGCAGGAAATAAGCTTCAAGTTCTTACCCGTTCGTTCTCCCTGAACCTTGAGTACTTCCCCGTTTGGCATAGGGATACGTACTACTTTGTCCCTACAGACAATCTCTGCTCCATTCTGCGACAACCAATCCATACCCACAATCACATCGAAGCTTCCTAACTCAAAGGGTATCAAATCTATCTCAAAGGTGTGATCTTCCAACGTTAACGAGCACTTCCTAATAATCTCATCGACCTGAACAACTCTACCATTGGTCATTTCTACAGAGTAGCTAGTTTCTAGCCTACTAGGACTCAAATCAAGCAATTGCACAAACTCGGAAGATATAAAACTATTGTCTGCTCCAGTATCAAATAATATAGATGCGAAGTGATGATTGAGTAAGTGCGTACCCGTGACAACATTCGGGTCCTGACGAGCATCATGGCTCCAATGACGAATGCACGTCCCCGAGCTGCGTTCCCCTGAGTAGCCGGGCCTGGATTCCCAGCGATAGCCATCACCTGCTGCTGGTTGTTCCCCTATTGACCCGGTGCCCGATTCAGCCTGGGACACATGTTTCTGTAGTGATCGGGGCTCCCACACTCAAAGCAAGCCCTTGTATTCCCGGCGGGGTTAACCGCATTGACGGGTGCTACAAGATTCGGCGCAGTTCTACAGTCTCTCGCCAAATGACCCGGGCGCCTACAGTTCGCGCACACCCGGCACTGCGTCCCTGGGGATGATGATAATTGCACCTGTCACATTTGGGGTGCGGCCCCACATACACTCTCCTGGTCTGAGACACGGCCACAAAATTCCTGGTCGGCTTAGACCTCTTCTCAAATTTTCCGGCACTCGACCGGCTCGACTCCCCAACATCTTTCCTCTTCTCAGCTCCTCTGCCGAAAACCCCTGTTCTAACCATCTCATCAGTCAAAGCGCCAGCTTTCAGAATTGCGCTCTGAATAGTAGGAGGAGCGGCTGCGGTGACCATAGCTCTAATTTGAGGCGCGAGTCCCCAAATGTACCTTTCAATCCTCTTTGATTCCGGCGTGACTAGATGCGGAACCAATCTGGCTAGCTCGTGAAAACGATCAGTGTAAGCTGCATGCCCTGCCCCCACCATGGCATGATTCCAGAACTCATGCTCTAACTTCTGCATCTCGTTGAGAGGGCAGTATTCCTCGGTGATCAAGCCTTGAATTCATCCCATGACATCTGCATCGCAGATTCTCTTCCTCTTGCTTGTACCTGGGTGTTCCACCAGGTTAGGGCCTTACTCTGTAGAGAACAAGTGGCATACTTGATCCTCTGGCTGTCGAGGCACTCGCTAATGTCAATCACTGCCTCCATCTTCTCTAGCCACCTGGTTAGGGCTATCGCCCCACCTTTCCCATCAAATTCCCTCGGCTTACAAGCCACAAACTCCTTGTACGAACATCCCCGACGAGCATTAACCACCCAGTTTCGATACCGGCAGTACCACCTTTCCCGGTTTCCTGGTTGCTCTCGTTTCCGTTCGGTCGGGTTTCCGTTTCCCGTCTCAGTTTCAATCCCATCTTGGGCTCCATCATCGTTTCCACCATCCCCGTGAGGGTGTGTGTTGTTGGAGTGCGTCGCTCACTTGGGCCACATAGTAGGAATAAGTGCGGCCAATTGCTGAGCGATCAGGGCTGCCATGTCGGCGTTCCCTGTTCCTTGACTGTTACTGGCAGGAGCATCATTTGTTCTCGGTGGTTCTACTCTGCCTCGGCCTCTGCCCCTTGGGGCTTCACTCCCGCCACTATTGCTACGGGTAACTCTTCGAGGCGGCATGTTCTAATCATAGAAGAGGTAACATATAAGCTTTAGTCACCATAAGATACACAAGTATTCCACTTATCAAGTTCCAATGCTCATGTTCCGGTCAGTCAAGATCACCATGCAGCCCATTTCAAGCATTTCTCGGTATACCGGTGATGTTTATATAGAGTTCCCCGCAGCGTTCCCACCACACCCACGATGTACCGAGAATGATGCCCGATCCGGTTACATGACATCCGACTTTCCTTTACATCATATCCATAATAATCCATCAAGTCCATGTATTTCATGTCAATATCATGCTTATTGTCATCATACATCACATGCAATTCGTGCAGTTCACACATCATAAATTGACAATGTTTCAATGATAATCCATCACAACAGTTGTAAGTCCATGTATACAATCACGTTTAGTCTAGCGGAGGTTGTCTATTTCCTCATCTTTCGAGGTTTCAGACATATTCCTCCTCAGAGTTAATCTCAATGTCCAAGGTCAAGCGTAATAGCATGATCTGTGAAGATCTCTTCGGGCCTAATACCCGGATCTGATAAACTAACTCGGCGCGCAGAGGGAACGGAAGATCCAATAGAAGCATCCCATAAAAGAATGAGCACAGAGGCTCTCTCATAGGGCGGAAAGATCACATAACAAATAGATGAACAAATCAAGCAGCGAGGAACACATACACTTGATATAATATGCATACAGAGTCCTAGCATGCAAATCTACATGAAGGTTCCTAGGTTATAGTCTAGGTCAAGCGTATTGCCTAATTCTCTATAACCAATGGCTCTGATACCAATCTGTCACACCCCCGCTAAAAGCGGAAACACGGGGATGTAACGAGACCGGGATCGTCATAACACTTGGTAAGCGATAGAGAGCAATATAATCAAATGATGACAAGCGTGTCATGACAACACCCGACAACAAGGGGACTTGTGTCGTGTTTAGTCAATGTTCACGGCAACATAGCCATAAGCAACATCATAATGATAACACATATTCACATAAAGATGAAATTGTAAATGTTAACTCCCACAACCCGGGAACAAGTTTCAAAAGTTGATAATTGTTTACAAGCGTTAACATTGTTCAAAAGATTGTTTATCAAAATATGTTAAGTCCCAATATGCATCCTAGGGTCTCCACTAAGGCAGCACACCTAGATTCCTGGACTTGCATGATCACCTGAAAAGATATGCTTAAAACGGTCAACATAATTGTTGGTGAGCTCGCAGGTTTATGTAATAAATGTAAGTGATGCTGTATAAGTAAGCGTTGCGGAATACCGTGAATACAGTTATATACACAAGTATTCATCACATGACATGAGCTTTGCAACAACCTAGCGACGTACACAAAGAAATTGTCGGCATATATTCACCCAAGGGCCCGTTCCTGACCATTGATGGTACCAACTAGTATACCATCGAACGGGTGGGGGTGTCAACCCAGTAGTACTACCAATACCTAACCGTCGGTTCCCACACTGGAATTAAATAGTTGCAAAGATAGAACCACACAGCAGACCCAAGCATGTATCAAATAGTACTTGCAACACAGTATCACGTTGATTCCTTGTATGTAAAATGTATGTAAGTTGTACAACATAGAAATTGTGTAAGCATACTTTTCCCCCCAAGTTGTAAATGATTGAAATATTGTATAAATGTAAAAAGGGGCCACGAAACTCACTTGTTAGGTGGTAAGTATGTATGATCGATGTATCCCAAATGTTGAATGCAAATAAACAGTCAAACACCTATTGACAGTTATTGTAAAGCATTATGATATGATATATGTATAAGCGCGCAATAATGATGGGTCGATTCGGGTCGTATCGGCTGGGTCGTGTATAACACACACAGACTGACACACTACTAGATCTTATGTAGATCCAAGTACAAGACATTGTCGCCATTAATGATGATGTTTAGGTAAAAGTCTCATTGTTATTGAAGAAGCATTGAGTAAGTGTCAATAGTTATAAGTCAAATGATCGTTGTAAAAGCGTAGTTCAATTTGTTTAAAATAGTATGTGTGCCCTTTCTTGCGTTGACTTTAATCTTTGTGGCCGAACAATGGCATTATTGTGTTAATGTTACCTCAAAATCACACGACATACTCACACCACGCACAAGGGAATCAAACACAACAGTTTCATTCGCATAACAAGGCCAGACGCACGACTCAACCTCCATTCGTACGAATCAACCCTCAATCGTGCGAATCAGCTTCATTCGTACGATTGAGTCTTCATTCATATGACTGGCCTTCAGTCGTACCACACAACACCCAATCGCACGACTCAACCTCCATACGCACGAATCAACCTTCAATCGTGCGAATTAGCTACTTTCGTACGATTGAACCTTCATTCGTGCGATTGGACTCCAGTCGTGCGAATCACGCACATTCGCACACATTCAGTCGGTCACCTGACTCAATCGCATACAGACACTCATCAGCATGACTCAATCGCATAACTCATTCGGACGCATGACTCAATCGCATACAAACACTCAGTCACACAACTCAGTCGCACGACATGCCTAGTCGCACAACTCAGTCGCGCAATTGGCTCAAACGCACGATTCAGTCCCACGACCCACTCAATCGCACGGCTCAATCGCACGGATGGCTCAGTCGCCTGATCTGCAGAATCGCGACTGTGGTCGGGATGAGCAGCCCTCGAGCTGCTCTAAACACGGGTTTTACACCACAAGGACCTCCAGAAACACTCAACAAACATACACAAACATGAAACACAAGCGAAAGACCTCACACGCACCCATACGACCTTGTGTGTTCGGGTTGAACCCGAACACCCGAAACCCTAGTTTTGGACAGCCATGAAATGGCTAGAAAACGGAAACACAACCAAAGACAACTACCTGCTAGAAAGGATAGTCTAAGCTGTAGACGGTGTCAAGACGAAGAAAACGAGACCTCTCGGGTTGAATTTGGTGCAGAATGGTGATTTTGTGTGTGTAGAGGGTGAAGATGAAGAAGATGGTGATAATGAGATGCTAGGGCTGGTAAGAGGGTATTTATACCCAGCCCAAGTTTACAAAATTACAAGTTTAGTCCCTGCACTTAACCCCCGAGTTTTCCCAAATTCGGTTCGGTTGAAAAACGACTTTATTAGATGTTTTATTATAATTGTAAAAGTTCATTTAATGTTGTTATGACTTAAGAAATGGTTATATTAAAAACATTTATTATTTATAAAATGATATATTTGATGTTTTCAAAATGAAAGCTTTAAAAGTCCTTTTTAAGGTTAACATATGGTTATAACGAATGCACACACAACGGTAATAAGCACACATGATATCCACATAAAGAGTCAAATAGAGATGAGGAATGACCAATCATAGAATAGATGACGGACAAACACGTTAATTGACGGACCTTAAAGTGACGGATGTCACAATTTTCAATGTTGTACAACTTACTTACATTTTACATACAAGGAATCAACGTGATACTGTGTTGCAAGTACTATTTAATACATGCTTGGGTCTGCTGTGTGGTTCTATCTTTGTAACTATTTGATTCCAGTGTGGGAACCGACGGTTAGGTATTGGTAGTACTACTGGGTTGACACCCCCACCCTCGTTCGATGGTATACTAGTTGGTACCATCATGGCCCCAGGAACGGGCCCTTGGTGAATATTGCCGACAATTTCTTGTGTACGTCGCTAGGTTGGTTGCAAAGCTCATGTCATGTGATTTTACTTGTGTATATAACTATATCACGGTATTCCATTACGCTTACTTTATACAACATCATTTCATTTATTACTTAAACCTGCGAGCTCACTAACATTATGTTGACCGTTTTAAGCATATCTTTTCAGGTGATCATGCAAGTCCAGGAATCTAGGTGTGCTGCCTTAGTGGAGACCCTAGGATGCATTTTTGGGACTTATAATATTTTGACAAACAATCTTTTTGAACAATGTTGATATGTGTAAACAATTACAATCTTTTGAAACTAGTTCCCGGGTTGTGGGAATTCATATTACATTTTCATCTTATTTGGTTATGTGAATCATCATCATGTTATGCTTATGGCTATGTTGTCGTGAACATTGACTAAACACGACACAAGTCCCCTTGTTGTCGGGTGTCGTCATGACACGGCTGTCATGTCATCATTTATTATATTGCATCTCTATCGGCTTACCATGTGTTATGAGGATCCGCGATCCTTACATCCCGGTTTCCGCTTTTAGGGGGGTGTGACAGATTGGTATCAGAGCCATTGGTTATAGAGAATTAGGCAATACGTTTGACCTAGACTATAACCTAGGAAGCTTCATGTAGATTTGCATGCTAGGACTCTGTATGCATGTTATATCTCGTGTATGTGTTCCTCGCTGCTTGATTTGTTCATCTATTTGTTATGTGATCTTTCCACCCTATGAGAGAGCCCTTGTGCTCACTCTTTTATGGGATGCTTCTATTGGATCTTCCGTTCCCTCTGCGCGCCGAGTTGGTTTATCAAATCCGCGTATTAAACCCGAAGAGATCTTCATAGATCATGCTATTGCGCTTGACCTTGGACATTGAGACTAACCCTGAGGAGGCTATGTCTGAAACCTCGAAAGAGGAGGAAATAGACAACCTCCGCTAGACTAAACGTGATTGTATACATGGACTTACAACTATTATGATGGAATATTATTGAGACATTACCTATTCATGGTGTGAGAACTGCACGAATTGCATGCGATGTGTGATGACAATAAGTGTGATATTAACATGGAATACTGGACTTGATGAGTGTTATGGATATACACTTTGAAATGATTTAAGCTTATGTGTTTACTTTTCTATGCTTAGAACATGCCGCCTCGAAGAGTTACCCGTAGCAATGGTGGCGGGAGTGAAGCCCCAAGGGGCAGAGGCAGAGGCAGAGGCAGAGCACCAAGAACAAATGATGCTCCTGCCAGTAACAGTCAGGGAGCAGGGAATGCCGACATGGCAGTCCTGATCGCTCAACAGTTGGCCGCACTGATTCCTACTATCGTGGCCCAAGTGAGCGACGCACTCCAGCAACACCACCCTCACGGGGATGGTGGCAACGATGATGGAGACAACGGAGAAAGAGCCCATGGTTGGATCGAAACTGAGACGGGAAACGGAAACCCGACCGGAAACGAGAGCAACCAGGAAACCAGGAATGGTGGTACTGCCGGTATTGAGACTGGGGTTGTTAATGCTCGTCGGGGATGTTCGTACAAGGAGTTTATGGCTTGTAAACCGAGGGAATTCGATGGGAAGGGTGGGGCGATAGCCTTAACCAGGTGGCTGGAAAAGATGGAGGCAGTGATTGATATCAGCGAGTGCCTCGACAGTCAAAGGATCAAGTATGCCACTTGTTCACTGCAAGGTAAAGCCCTAACCTGGTGGAACACCCAGGTTCAAGCTAGAGGAAGAGAATCTGCGATGCAGATGTCATGGGATGAGTTCAAGGCTTTGATCACCGAGGAATACTGCCCTCTCAACGAGATGCAAAAATTGGATCATGAGTTCTGGAATCATGCCATGGTGGGGGCAGGGCATGCAGCTTATACTGATCGTTTTCATGAGCTGGCAAAGTTCCGCATTTGGTTACGCCAGAATCAAAGAGGATTGAGAGATACATTTGGGGACTTGCGCCTCAAATTAGAGCGATGGTTACAGCATCCGCTCCTCCTACTATTCTGAGCGCAATTCTGAAAGCTGGCGCTTTGACTGATGAGATGGTAAGAACAGGGGTTTTGGGCAGAGGAGCAGAGAAGAGAAAGGATGTTGGGGAATCGAGCCGGTCGAGTGCCGGAAAGTTTGATAAGAGGGTCAAGACGACCAGAAATTTATGGCCGTGTCTCAGGCCAAAAGAGAGTATGTGGGGCCGCACCCCAAATGTGACAGGTGCAACTATCATCATCCCCAAGGAGTGCAGTGCCGGGTGTGCGCAAATTGTAGGCGCCCGGGGTATTTGGCGAGAGACTGTAGAACTGCGCCGAATCTTGTAGCACCCGTCAACGCGGTTAACCCCGCCGGGAATGCAAGGGCTTGTTTTGAGTGTGGGAGCCCTGAGCATTACAGAAACATGTGCCCCAGGCTGAATCGGGCACCGGGTCAACAAGGAAACAACCAGCAGCAGGTGATGGCCATAGCTGGAAATCAAGGCCCGACCAATCAGGGGAATGCAGCTCGCGGACGTGCATTCGTCATCGGAGCCAATGATGCTCGTCAGGACCCGAATGTTGTCACGGGTACGCACTTACTCAATCATCACTTCGCATCTATATTATTTGATACTGGAGCAGACAATAGCTTTATATCTTCTGAGTTTGTGCAATTGCTTGATTTGAGTCCTAGTAGGCTAGAAACTAGCTACTCTATAGAAATGGCCAATGGTAGAGTTGTTCAGGCCGATGAGATCATTAGGAAGTGCTCGTTAACATTGGAGGATCATGCCTTCAATATAGATTTGATACCCTTCGAGTTAGGAAGTTTTGATGTGATTGTGGGTAAGGATTGGTTGTCGCAAAATGGAGCAGAGATTGTCTGTCGGGACAAAGTGGTACGAATCCCTATGCCAAACGGGGAAGTACTCAAGATTCAGGGAGAACAACCGGGAAGGAACTTAAAGCTTATTTCCTGCATGAAAGCACGCCAGAGTTTACGAAAGCAGTGCTACGCTTTTTTGGCACATGTGGTTGAAAAGAAGGACGAAGAGAGGAAACTGGTGGATATTCCAGTGGTACGGGATTACCTAGATGTATTTCCAGATGATTTGTCTGGTTTGCCTCCTCCACGACAGGTGGAATTCCGTATTGAGTTGGTTCCTGGAGCTACACCGGTAGCGAAGACACCATATCGACTAGCGCCATCCGTAATGCAAGAGCTGTCTAGTCAATTACAGGAACTACTGGAGAAGGGTTTTATTCGACCGAGTCATTCACCGTGGGGAGCACCGGTTCTATTTGTCAAAAAGAAGGATGGATCGTTCCGCATGTGCATCGACTACCGTGAACTGAACAAGTTGACGGTGAAGAACCGATATCCTCTCCCCAGGATCGACGACCTGTTTGATCAGCTGCAAGGAGCTTCGTATTTCTCAAAGATCGATCTTCGTTCAGGTTATCATCAGCTAAGGGTTTTCGAGGACGACATACCGAAGACTGCGTTCAGGACTCATTATGGGCATTATGAGTTCTTGGTCATGCCGTTTGGGCTGACTAACGCACCAGCCGTGTTTATGGATCTGATGAATCGGAAGTGCAAACCTTACTTGGATAAGTTCGTGATCGTGTTCATAGACGATATACTTATCTACTCCCGATCAAAGGAGGATCACGAAGAACACCTTCGGGCAATTCTAGAGCTGCTGCGGGAAGAGAAACTTTTCGCCAAATTTTCGAAGTGTGAATTTTGGTTGCGAGAAGTGAAGTTTTTGGGTCATGTGGTTAACAAGGACGGGATGCATGTAGATCCCGGCAAGATCGAAGCAGTGAAGAAGTGGGATACGCCCTAGACACCATCACAGATACGGCAATTCTTAGGACTGGCCGGTTACTATCGTCGCTTACTCAGAAAGATAAGAAGTTTGATTGGGGATATGCACAAGAGCAAGCGTTTCAAACGTTGAAAGAGAAGTTGTGCAACGCGCCTATATTGTCTCTCCCAGACGGAACTGATGATTTTGTGGTATACTGCGATGCGTCACATCAAGGATTGGGATGTGTACTGATGCAGAAGGATAAGGTGATTGCTTACGCTTCGCGAAAGCTTAAAGTGCACGAAAAGAACTACACCACTCATGATCTTGAGTTGGGCGCTGTAGTATTTGCACTCAAGATTTGGAGGCATTACCTGTATGGAACCAAATGCATCATCTTCACTGATCATAAGAGCCTCCAACATATTCTGGATCAGAAGGAACTTAATATACGCCAACGACGTTGGGTAGAGCTTCTTAGTGACTACGACTGTGAAATCCGGTATCATCCGGGGAAAGCTAACGTGGTGGCTGATGCTTTAAGCCGTAAAGAACGTGTGAAACCACTACGTGCTCGAGCATTGGGATTGACCATTCAAACCAACTTGAAAGCTCAGATTCAAATTGCACAAAGTGAGGCATTGAAGGAAGAAAACTGTCACACCCCGGGCCCAGGTAGGGTGGGACGTCACAGACTAGCAACAACATATGGCAGCGGAAACAAACCATTACAAGAGCTCAAAGGAGAGAATATCACATGGCATTAATGTCTTTAAAAAGATAACGGGGCTAGAAACAAATCAAGCCCCCAAATCAGTTTTACAATCATCCATAAAATAAATTGTACTTGTTCGAGACAAATATAAAATTGTTCAAATGATTCATCAAGGAAAATATGCCAATGCCATGTCACGGGGGTAAGTCTAGGTCTTCGCAACAGCTAGGATCTCTTCATACATTACCTGAAACATGCTCAAAAGAAAATTGTGTCAACTAAAAAGTTGGTGAATTCAAGTGCTTAAAGTTTAAAAACAAAAGGACTTAACAAATCCTTCTTTGATTAAAAGAAAATAATCATTGTTTATCATCGTGGGAAAAATCATAATCAACCCTCCACTCAGTCCCGGTTGGCCTCTTCTAAAGTTGTGTTTAACCGGATATTCCCGAAGGAAGAACTGAGCCCCAAACCAGTGAACCCTACCTGCCCGGATGGTTCACCATAGTTTCTTAACAAAACCTGTTACATGCCACAAACGACCCCTTAGGATCTTAGTGGGGTAACCTTCCTGGAACGGAAGCCACTGTGTGTGGGGGATTCCCCAAATAGATCTATCCATATAAAACAAGCGGTTCACGAAAGAATTAATGATCATGATATAAGTATCAGCAGGTAACCACAAATCCCACATACAATCATCAAGTAAAGCACAATCATAGTTCATAAAAAGTAGAGCATGTTTCATCCCAAAACAATAGTAAAAAGGGGGATCACTAGAACTCACCTTAGGTGTCCAGTCAAAAGTCTCTTGGTGTACCGGGAAGTGTCTCAAGTCTAGCACCCTAACATGTACATATTAAGTAATAAGCTACTGCCCTAAACTCATTTAAGGTGCAACAATGGTGTCAAGAGTTTAGCTATTGGTTAAGGCTTTGGTTTCGCGAAGGTTTGTATAAAAAGTTTCCTTTTATGGCAGGTCAAGGCGTCTTCATGAAAATTGGGATTTTCACTTCATTAGGTTAAGTATATTAAGGAACTTTGTTGTTCAAGTGGTTATTAGCTTCCTGGAAGTCGGTTGTAAGGTTTGGAAAAATTTTACAGTTTGGTCTCTCAAGTTTTAAAATTGACAGTTTCTACCCTCAAGTTTAGTTTCTTGCCCTTTATGTCATTTAAGACCAAAAATCAGATTCTTAGAGTCATATTATACTTATTATTGAGTAAGTGTTTCAAAATTTTAGTTTATCGGTCCGATTTAAAAACTGCGCGTTTAACGCTCCCGGTTACGGTAAAAGCCGGATAGTTTTAACCGTAATTTGGAGTTTTTCATATATTTGAATCTTGGACCAGTAGGTATTTTCTAAAAGATATCTTTATAAATTTTAAGTCCTTAAATTGTGAAAATTGGCCTTTTATAGTTGAAAATCTTGTTTTTACGCTTGACCCGTTAAAACGCGGTTTTGACCGGGTTTGACCATTTAAAGCTTGTTTGACCAATTTATCAAATCCTTTAAGTCTTTTATTACTTAACTTACTGAAATCATATGATTTTTATAAATTTTAGCTTCGAACTCTATTTTTAAGGATTTTTCTCAAAAACGATGCTGTTTGTACCCGTTTTTAGTTAAAACGTCATTTATTTGTTTCTTTGACCATTTAAATTATCCATTGACTCCAGAACATTTTATTTATCAACACTTCATTTAACTTCATAAACAGATTATTAAGGTGTTATTAAGTCGTTCATGAGTAGGTTATGGGTCTTGGTTGAAAGGATTTTTCAAACAAATGCTTAAAAGGGTGTTGTTACATGTAGAAAGAAGGGTTTCAAGGTGTAATTCATGTATTAACCGTGGATTCGAGTATGTAGCCTTTTGGAACTTTTTAAAACAGGTTCTTGGGAGTCCATTAAGTCATAAAAATTCAGGTCACAAGTTTGGTTTACAAGAGTTGCAACTTTCACAAGTTAGATGATGCCAAAACACCCAAAAAGAGGGTTTTCATGGTGGAAATCGGTTTCCACCTCAAGAATGACTAACATAACATGAGGTTTACCTTCAAAAAAGTTGCGAACTCCTTAAGAACAAGATGGTGGTGAGAAGTTTCTGCTACAACAAGGAAAAAGCAAGGTTTTTAGGTGAAAAATGAAGAAAACAAGTGAAATGTCCCAAAACCGACAACATGAGCTTACACTTGATGTAACTCACGGTTTAGAAGGTGTTGATGGTCGTGGATGGCTAGAAACTCCTTGGACTTGACTGTAGAAGCTCGAACCAAATCTGGAAGGGTGGAACAAGTGTGGTTGTGTGACCAAAACTCGCGAACTAGGCCACCTCCTTGCGGTTTGCACTTGGCCGAATGATGCTTGGTGATGTTCTTCGAATTTCTTGTGCAAGACTTAGAGAGAATTTTTTTGAGAGAGTTGTGAAGTGAGGGTGTGTGTTTCAGCTGGTGGTTTCGAATAAGAGGGAGAGAGGGAGAGAGTTGCGTGCAATGCTAGTGGGTGGTGTGGTGGTGGTGTAGAGAGGAGAGGAGTGGAGAGGGGGGGCGGCCGATTCTTGGAGTGTAGTGGGGGATTTTTGAATTAAATTTTAATTGTGAATTGTTATTATGTAGTGTAGTTTTGTAGTATTGGGTATAATGTATTATTTAGTGGATGGTATATTTGAGGTATCTAGTGCATATCCATGCATGCATGGCCGAAAATTGTATAAGTGTGAGTGTGTATGCTGACATTTTAATTGGCTTCACTTGAATTTAAATTTTGTAAGGGTGACTAGTTGACATTCCCGGAACAAAAAGTTTTAAAAGGTAGAAACCTAAATTAGCTAAAAGTCAATAATAAAAATCACATAAAACCATAATTTGAATCAAGTAGTAAGAATTGTTTCCAATTTCATAGTAGGGTTAAATAGTTTCAATTATTAGCACTCATAACATGGATAATGATGCAAGTAATCTAGGGTTAGGGTAACAACCTGGAGGTCGGTTGTCACATTCTCCCACCGTTTAGGAAATTTCGTCCCGAAATTTTAACTCTGATTAGAGACTGAACGGGTGGGTTTGAAGAGGTGTGGATAATTCTTCCTCATTTCATCTTCACGCTCCCAAGTAAATTCAGGTCCTCGCTTGGAGTTCCATCAAACCTTGACCTTGGGTATGCGGCTCCGCCGGAGTTGTTTGACCAAACGATCTGTGATCTCCACGGGTTCTTCCACAAAATTCAGTTTGTCGTTTATTCTTGCTTCTTTTAATGGTAGTTCCAGGGTTTTGTCTACCATGCTCTTCTTCAAGTTCGACACATGAAAGGTGTCGTGTATGTGACTCAACCCCGGGGGTAGTTTCAACTTATATGCCACTGGGCCAATTCTCGCCAATATTTCGAATGGTCCAATGTATCTTGGGCTTAGCTTTCCTCTCCTTCCGAACCTCACAGTTCCTTTCCACGGTGCTACTTTTAGCATTACCCTGTCGCCCACTTGGAACTCTAGAGGTTTCCGTCTCCTATCAGCGTACTTCTTCTGTCGATCTCTGGCTACTTTCAGTCGCTCATTTATCTTATAGATCTTGTCGGTGGTCTCCAACACTATGTCGGGTCCCATCACTTGGCTATCACCAATCTCATTCCAACTCAAGGGTGATCGGCATTTCCTGCCATATAGGGCCTCATACGGAGCGGCTTTGATACTCGCGTGGTAACTATTGTTATAGGCGAATTCCACCAAAGGAAGATGGTTATCCCAGTTTCCGCCAAAGTCCATCACGCAAGCTCTTAACATGTCTTCCATCGTTTGAATAGTTCTTTCGCTCTGTCTGTCGGTCTGAGGGTGGTAAGCCGTGCTTAGATCTAAACGGGTTCCTAAAGCTTGCTGGAATGATTTCCAGAAACGAGAGGTGAAACGACTATCACGGTCGGAGATGATCGACAAAGGCACTCCATGCCTCGTTACCACCTCATCGACATACAGTTGGGCCAATTTCGTCATGTCGTAGTCTTCTCTAATTGGCAAGAAGTGAGCTGATTTTGTTAGTCTATCCACTATTACCCAAATAGCATCGTGACCTTTAAACGTTCTGGGCAACTTGGTAACAAAATCCATCGTAACATTATCCCAATTTCATTCTGGGATTTCAGGTTGCTGTAACGTTCCTGATGGTTTTTGGTTCTCAGCTTTTACCATGGCACAAGTTAAACATTTCCTCACATAAACGGCGATTGATCTCTTGATTCCCGGCCACCAGAAAAGTGTCTTTAAATCCTGGTACATCTTATCACTTCCAGGGTGAATTGAATACCTAGACTTGTGTGCTTCGTCGAGTATTACTTCTCGAATTCTTCCGTGTTTTGGCACCCAAGTCCTTCCTCCATATCTGTATGTACCATCGTCCCCTATTTCAAATTGCTTTTCCATTCCAGTCAATCCTTCTTCCTTTAATTTTTCTTCCTTTAATGCCTCGCTTTGAGCTTCTTTTAGTTTTGCAATAAGGTTGGTATACACACTCATCCTTAAGGCTCGTACACGAAGAGGTTTTTCTCTTTCCTTTCGGCTCAATGCATCCGCCACAACATTGGCCTTACCAGGATGGTAGCGGATTTCGCACTCGTAATCGTTCAATAGCTCGACCCATCTTCTCTGACGCATGTTGAGCATCTTTTCAAGGATATGTTGCAAACTTCTATGGTCAGTGTAGATGATACACTTTGTGCCATAAAGGTAGTGCCTCCACATCTTGAGGGCAAACACCACGGCACCCAACTCCAGATCGTGAGTCGTGTAGTTCTTCTCATGATTATTCAGCAGTCTCGATGCGTAAGCAATCACCTTGTTGCGTTGCATCAATACACATCCTAGCCCTTGACGTGAAGCGTCACAATAGACCACGAAGTCTTCTACTCCTTCTGGAAGAGCAAGGATAGGTGCACTGCATAACTTCTCCTTAAGCGTTTCAAACGCCTCGTTCTGCTCTCGCTCCCACACAAAGGTTGTGTTCTTCTTGGTTAGTGCGGTCAAAGGTTGCACTATATGCGAGAAGTCCTTTATAAATCTCCGGTAGTAGCCAGCCAGTCCTAAGAATTGCCTTATCTCCGTAGGAGTTTCAGGAATCTTCCAATTCTTTATGGCCTCAATCTTGGAAGGGTCAACTTGAATCCCATCCTCATTCACCACATGACCTAAGAATTGGATCTGGCGCATCCAAAATTCACATTTAGAGAACTTGGCATATAGTTGCTCATTCTTGAGCAATTCAAGGATTAGCCTGAGATGCTTCTCGTGCTCGTCTTTACTTCGGCAATAGATCAGTATGTCGTCAATAAACACGATCACAAACTTGTCGAGGTAAGGGCGGCAAACGCAGTTCATGAGGTCCATGAATGCTGCCGGAGCATTAGTCAGTCCAAAGGGCATGACCAAGTACTCGTAGTGTCCATACCTAGTTCAGAAGGCTGTTTTGGGTATGTCTTCTTCTCTTATCTTTAGTTGGTGGTATCCTGACCTCAAGTCTATTTTGGAGAAATAACTTGCTCCTTGCAGTTGATCAAATAGATCATCTATTCTCGGAAGAGGGTAACGGTTCTTTATGGTCAGCTTATTCAATTCCCTGTAATCAATACACATTCGTAGGGTTCCGTCTTTCTTTTTCACGAATAGTACCGGGGAAACCTATTGAGAGACACTCGGACGTATAAATCCCTTGTCCAGTAGTTCTTGAATTTGTACCATTAGCTCCTTCATCTCAGGTGGGGCGAGTCGGTACGGTGCCTTGGCTACCGGTGCATCACCAGGCAACAAGTCTATCTGGAATTCAACTTGCCGATTCGGGGGGAGTCCTGGTAGTTCTTCCGGAAACACCTCTGGGTATTCCGAAACCATGGGAATATCTTCGATCTTCTTCTCCTTTTGGGCTTTCATCACATATACTATAAAAGCTGGACATCCCTTGATCAAGCTCTTGGTAGCTTTTAAGTGGGATATCATAGGGTATAGGGTGGTACTCCTTTCACCCTCTACCACTATCACTTCTTCGTCGCTCAACGGTATCTTGAGTAGTCGTTCATCACATACGATTTCGACTTTATGCTTCGCTAACCAGTCCATACCCACAACCACATCAAATCCTCCTAACTTAATGGGCATCAAGTCAATCTTAAACGTATTCCCTTTTAGATTCAGTGGGCAATACCTAATGATTTCGTTAGCTTCTAAAATATTACCGTCAGCTAATTCTACGGTAAACGTATCAGTCAAGGTACACACGTCTAAGTCAATCAATGGCGTAAAAGTACTAGAGATAAAACTACAAGTCGCTCCAGTATCAAACAGTACAGTAGCGGGATGATTGTTTACAAGGAACGTACCGTTGACCACGTCGAGTTCCCTACGAGCTCCTGCTGGGTCCATAACGAAAGCTCTTCCCTTAGGCTTATTGTGCTTGGCATCCTTGTCTCTACCCAGCTTAGGACACTTGTTCCTCATATGCCCTGGATCTCCACACTCATAGCATTGTTTCCCTGGTGCGTAAGTACAGTCTTTAATTAAATGGCCTGTTCTCTTGCACCTAAAACAGGGCATCGGGTTACATTCCCCTTGATGATGTAACTTGCACTTGCTGCAGAATGAGCTTGTCCCCGAATACAATCTCCGATTTTTGTTTCCCTGGTCATCACGTCTCACACCTTCAGAACTCCTTCTACTTGACCCACTACTACTTCCAACCGCTCTTTTCGCTTCAAACCACTTCCTTTTCTTACCAACAAACTTCTTCTTCTCATCAGCCCTTGCTTGATCGGTCCATCCAGCCCTAATTAGGTCATCAGTCAAACTGCTGGTAAGGTCGACAGCAGCTTGCAGGGTAACAGGCTGAGAGGAACGGACCATACCCATAACTCTTGGGTGTAGTCCCCAGATGAACCGTGCTACACCTTTGGCTTCTGGCGTCACCAAATGTGGCACAAGTCGGGACAGGGCTAAGAAACGATTGATATATTCGGTGTAGTTTGGTCCTTTCATCTCCAAGCTTAAAAATTCTGTCTCCAACTTCTCGAGTTGATTGATGGGGCAATATTTGTTGGTCATCAGCTCTCGGAATTCAGTCCAACCCATTCGATTAGCCACATTTCTTCCACGGCTTTGAGTAATGGACTTCCACCATTCAAGAGCTGATCCCTTGAGAGATTGTGATGCAAACCTCACCATATGCTCCATCTTGCACTCGCTGATGTCTAAGACAGCTTCCATTTCGTCAATCCACCTGTAAGTCTCTATAGCACCCTCGGTGCCATAGAAGTCCTTAGGCTTACATGCCATGAAGGTCTTATAAGAGCATCCATTCCTTAACGCCTCGGCTTCTTCGTCGTGGCTTTCTTCGTTCACCGGCCGGTCGTTACCAGTAGTGTTATCCCGGTCTGCATTTATCTGTGCAATAGTAGTCGGAATGGCGTTAGCCAGTTGCTGAGCTACGAGGTTAGCAATCCTTTCGTCACTCTCTTGATTAGCATTTTCCCCGTGGGGAGTCCCTGGTGGAGTAGGTTGGTTTCCAATAGGCCTTGCTTCCTCACGGCGGCCCCTGGTGGCTCCACGCCGTCCAAAACGTGTTCCTCTGCGAGTCGGCATTCTGATAGTATCACAAATAGATTCGTTTAGCATCTCATAATTTTGTTTCGAATAGCCTATGCATCATTATCCTATTACACCCTGCCTCGGAAGAGGGATCATGGCATGCACATATGTATTTACAACCCACTAAGGAAACCTTACAAAGTTCAAATCAAAACATGACATAACAGTTGGGCAACCATTTAGAAAAGGCACAGACCAATTTCAAGGCACAACAGATCATATAGCAATTTAATACAAACAGTTTAATAATTCTAGCATCCCAATAGCAGTTCACGATAGTATCATCCAACAAAATAGAATCAGAGTCATGCTCTTACAATTTGGAAGGTGCCATCACCCCCATGATAATAAACTAATAGTATCGAATAACAATTCAAATAGTTTCCTTCTACTGTCCAGAGACAGATAATCCCACTGAGTACTCCAGCTCTCACATCCACTTTCTCTTCAGCCATCCAAACCATCCTGTACCCTTCTTCCTCTGCTCCTGCTCCAAACGCTTCACTCCTTGTGTAGCCATCATGGCCTGGAATTGAGCCGACTGAGAAGTTCGAGTGGCATGCTGAACAGTCAGCTCATGACGGCGAACAGTCCTCAAAATCTCGTCCAATGTCGCATCAGAGGGTCCTACATCACTTGCCTGGCAACTCGACTGGGAGTACCTATCACCAGCCAGTACACTAGGGCCGTCATACATACTATGTCTCGGCGGCATCAGGCGTTCGTCACGCGGGTCAAACAGTGGAGGTACCGATGTCGGAATCCTAACAGGCGGGGGAGGAGGAGGAGGCATCCTAAAGGATACGGAGGATCCTGGCCTAACGCTTTTGCGAGGTCGGGTGACAGTACGCGCACCCCTATTCCCAATAGGTGGGATGGGTGAGAGGGTCGGAGCAGCTACTTGAGGAGAGTGGGATCGCGTTCGGCTTCGGGAAGGTGATGTGGAGGAAGAGTCCTAGGAAGCCTCAGTGTCTTCGGACGTGACGGATATCCACCCAGGATGTCCGCATCTCCGGAGGTACGCCTCATACTCTGTCTGGGGCTTCTCTCTCCTCAGGTTTCCAGTAGGAGTGGTCTCAGTGTCGGGGTGAGCAGGCGCCTTTCCTTTATCAGCCATAAACGTTGTGTCAGGATCAGTGATCACAAGTTTGATGGTTTATAGTGTAACGCAGCGGAATAAGATCAAGAATTAGACAAATTGTAGCAAGAATTTGATATTCGTATGCATTAAGAACAAATACGGATATAACGAGAGAATATATTTCTGTGACAAGGAATGTTTCAATTATAACAAATATTTTTGCTCAATCATTCACATATTACAATAAGGTTGACACTCCTTATATAGAGTGCAATCACTGCTGTTATCACGGGATAGTGACAACTGGCAGATCTATTACAAAAATAACTAACACTTAACAAACTACTGAAATGTTCACAACTACTGAGAACATATCAGAGTGCTAAGTACAAAATATAAAACTACTGAAACTAAACTACTGAAACTACAACGACTGAAGAACAAGCTCTTCAGTCGTTTTACAAAACTACTGAGAACATAAAACTACTGAAAGTAAACCGTCACAACTACTGAAGAAGTCCTCTTCAGCTGTTATGACAACGTCTGATACTTGGTCTTCAGCACTTGTGTCTTCAGACTTTGTCTTCAGCACTTGTGTCTTCAGACTTTGTCTTCAGCACTTGTCTTCAGACTTTGTCTTCAGCACTTTTCTTCAGACTTTGTAATCAGTTGTTGTCTTCAGCTGTTGTGGACTTCAGCGGTTGTTGTGACGTCTGTGGGACTTAAAGGTTTTTCTGATCCGGCTCATTGGTTCTTTTGGTCCAACAAACTCCCCCTGAACCAATGCAGCCAAAATCTTTAACTTTATTGAGGTCCCACTTATTGTTGGCAGAATGGTTGGTCTTTTTCCTTCTTGATCAGCTGAGAAGATGACCCATATAAGCACTGGCCTGGGAATGAGTCTCTGATAGTTTGGTTGGCAATGTATGGATGGGAGCTCTGTATTGGGGAATTGGACACTGAGCTGTTCCCCCATCCATGAGACTCACTTCCCATGTATAAGCCTGTAGGATTCTCTGGTGTATGCTCTGAGAAACATGATTTGTTCTTCCATGGTAAGATTTTCAGCTTCACCATCAAACAATCCTTCACGCCCATACAGCTCTGAAATGTACTTAGCCTGTTTGCCATTTTTGAGCTCAACTGTTGTAATCTGTCTGTATGCAAACTCATCTGGGTGAGTACCTTCAAGTAACAGACTGAGCTCATTTTGTTTGAAGTTCTCAAGCCTCTTGTAGACTAACCCCTTTTTAATTACTTTGTTCTCTAACATCTTTTGGGGTGGCTGTTTAGTCTCATAGGCCTTCTTGAAATCTTCTACAATTTCCCAGGGTGATACTACTAGGACCACTGTGATCTCTTCATCTACGATCCTTTTTACTTGGCCCTTGTATCTCGCAGGAATGTCTTTCTTCACAATTCTGTGAGCCACCCTAGGATCAGGCCATATTCTCACCTTTTCCTTTTGATATTGAAATATGTTAGCAAGGGTGTACAATCTCAGAGCTTCTTTCTTCATACTGATTATTAATGAAGAAGCAGCATAAGTTTTGTCTATGCTTTTCAGCTGTTGGTCCATATGATCGATGAACAGTACAATTGATTGAATAGTTTGATCAATATCACTTATATAAGCACAATAACAAACAATTAAGAGTAGAATAAGAAGAATCAAGACATATTTGAAAATGCAAATGAACTAACTCACTCAATATCAATAAGCACAATGTATTTCAATAAGCAACTGCTTGATAATGATAGTTTGCAACAGAATTCCACTTTTTGGGTTTTGCAAACTTATCATGCAAAATGAAATAACAAAACTATATATAGCAGTCATAGTTTCGCTGACAGTTTCGCTACAAGCGAAACTGTCATGCCGAAACTACAGTTTCGCCCGGCAGAACATAAGTTCGCCGGGTGAACCAAAACAGCAAACTGTGAGCGAAACTATAGATTCGCTCACAGTTTCGCTGGACTGCCAAAACTGCTATAACTATCAAAATACAAACTAAAACTAACACAAGTCCTATTACATTTAAAAGTAAACATCTATACTAAAGTGAGTCCAACCTATCATGATCTTCAATACTCCCCCTAGGTTGGACCTCACTGTCTTCACTACTCCTCGTTCGGCTCGTCAGCTCCCGTTTCCTCAGCTGCTGTAGATCTGTCTTCAGCTCCTCCTGCAGCAATGTCTTGAGAAGCTTCAGCCACTAATTCTCCAAGATTAGTTCCTACCTCATCAGCTTCATGAGAATGACCACTAGCTTCAGCAAACTTCCTAGTTAAGTCTTGAATATCCATAGCCAGATCATCTTGTGCTCTCACCTTTTCAGCCAGACTTTTCACCTCTGCCCGAACTCCTCTTATTTTATTCGCCACATTCATGAACAAGCTTGCCTCCTTCCTTGTCTCCTCACCTGCCCCCGCCTTTATATGGTTTTCACATAAAATCAACAGATCTTCATCACAAAAGCTGAATAACTCCATTGGGTCAAACACCCTAAATTCTCTTCCTTGTTTAACTCTAATTACAGCCTCCCCGGTGTTATTATCATAGAACCACTTCTCAAAGTCCTGTAAACGAGGAGGAAGAGGATCAGCCAGTCTTACCCTGTTCACAGTCTTAGGTGGTTTAACTCTAAGCACAATTCTTCCTTTCCCTGTCTCCCAGTCTTTGTCTTTCTTAGATCTCTTACGTTCAGCCTTCATAAAACCAAATGATTCAAAATTATCATTTAGACCATTTTTAATCTCCTTCTCCAGAAACTCTGCCCTTTCACTTAAATTAGCATTAATCAAAGGCAATGTAGCTAATCGTCTCAGATCCCACTTAGGCAAGGTCTTAAACGCCTTCCTTTTGAGCATGTAACTGATGTTGCCTCCTCGTCTTTTGATCAAAAACATCTTCAAGAAAGGATTATAACACCAGCTGATTATTTTCTTGTCAGCTTCCTTTCTGTTCAAACCCTCTAAATTTTGAAACAGAGGGGTGAGTTCTTCCGCCTCCTTCTCTTTTATCAACCAATCACTCTTATCCATTTCAAATACATCATTCTCATCCTCTCCCTTCTTAGCCACATACACAAGGGGTCTTTCATCTACCTCATAGAATTCCGGCTCAGAATCATAATCAATCAACTGCTCATCCTCCTCTTCTTCTTCATCAATCAAACTTTTACCTTTATCAGATGTCTCCTCATGAGTAGCTTTGACAATCACTTCTTCCCCCACAATATCTTTATCAAAGTCAAACTGTAGATTCACAAACTCAGCCTCTACAATCTCATCTTCATCATTTCTACCAGCCTCTTCATCCTCTTCTCTTTGAACCTCTTGTTCTCTTGTTTCAGTGTCAGCTGCTCCAGAGGTGCCCTCTCCTACCTTTGATGAGGTACCAACATTCAAGAATGGGTACTTAGCTAAATCAGTCATATCATCTAACTCAGACTGAGTTAGTTGACTAGGTAGGCCAGCAGCAGCCTTCATTTGTGAGATCTCTTCAAATAACTTCTTAATCAAGCTGTTCTGATCAATCAACATCTTCTTCATTCCATCCATGATCTCATCTTTCTGTTGTTCCCGAATCTCCTGATTCACCAGTTTGGTCTTTATCATACTTAACTCATTAGCTAATGAAGTATTTAGACCACGAATCATATCCTCATCTAAACCAGCCCTTGCTTCTTTCCCAGCTGTGAAACCCTCATGTCTATGTTTTGATCTTCGTTCAGGTTCTACAAAATCAGTTCTCTTTTTAGTCCTTCGTTCCTTCTCCACCCTTATTTCTTCAGCCTGTGTATCAATGTCTTCTTCAAAATCATAGTCTTTCTCCTTTGCATATCTCTTTCGTTTCTTAGCTGCATCAGTTTGTTTCACCCGTGTTTCCTCAGCTCTTTTATTTTCAGACTCATCCACTCGTCTGATATAATTCCATCGCTCTGGTGGATACATGTTCTCCCAGAGATGGGTTATTTTACCGCTGAAATCATGACGTATTGCACAGCAGTCTGCAAATATCCGAGGGTTCATCTGAACCAATCTCTTAACTTCACCGTGTTTAGGAACATCAGGAATCATATCATCAATCATCATCTGAATAAAACGTGGATATAACAGCCATTTATCCTTTTTCACTGCCATCACGTTTTCAGCCATACAGGCGAAGATCAATCTAGCAATATTTGCCTTCTCTCCTTTGCAACATATCACCATTGCTTTGGCCCAGTCAAGATTGAGACCATCTGATCCACCCTTACGGTGATCTAAGCACATAATAAACACGTGAGCTATATATCTCCATTCTTTAGATAGAAATGACTTCTTAATCTCTTTCCTCGATCCAAAAACTGGTCCCTCGTATCCCATTTGCCGGAAAGATTGGAATACTTCAGATTCGGTCATATCAACCTCATCACCAGTATCATCGTCCAGTCTAAGAATCCTCGACACATCTTCAGCAGTAATAGATATATCATGAGCCAATACCCTAGCAGTGATCCTCTGAACATCTCCTCCTGTGTTGTATTCTGCCGATCTCCAAAAATCTCTAATGTGTAGATCATATATAGTGGGAGAATGAGAAACAGCATATGCAATGGGTGATCGTTGGAGCCATCGAATACAATCTCGAAATCCTGCCGCTTTAGGCAAAGTATCATCTAATATTGCAGTAATATTATTTCTCTCGTCAAACTTTAGATTCGCCATGATAATCTGAAAGGATCAACAAATAAATTTGAATAAGAAATACTGAAAATAAGAAAAATTTAGATACAAACAAAAAAAATTATTAATTTCGGCAAGCGAAACAACAGTTTCGCTGATTAATACATGTTTGATTCGCTGAATTAAAGACAATTTCGTCAAGACAATCACACAATTTCGCCAAGCGAAACTATAGTTTCGCTCGTAGAAACTTGTTAATTTCGCAGAACAAAAAGTATTTTTGACAAGATTAGCATGATACAAAGTAGTTTCGCAATTAGTTTCACCAGAAATTAATTTAGATTCGCTGTTACAAATTAGTTTCGCTGACTTGAGAAATTATAGACGAAACTGTGAAATAAGGATTAGTCTTTGCGAAATTAGATAATATGTGCCGAAACTGTTAAGTTCGCTCGGACAGCATAACTTTACAGTTTCGCTGTAAATCAGTGAACTTTCGTTCAATTTCGCTGAAACTTCGGTAGTTTCGCTGAACGAACAGCGAAACCACCGAAGCGACAAATCCAAATCGCTTCACAGAAATGAGTTAGAAACCAGATTAAATGCTCAATTCATGTTCGAAACTTACATTTGAAGAGAATATCACACAGAATCGGTTTAAAAACCAATATCAAATCAAAATCGCCGTGAAAACCGTCTAAAACCCTAACCGTCGACTATAAATCAGTTTTGCGAAGTTATGAAGAAAATTTCGCAAAATTGACTTATATAGTCAATAGTTTCGCTGGCAGCGAAACTATAAATTCGTCAGGCGAATTTACAGTTTCGCTCAGTGAAACTGTAATTTCGCTGGAAGATAACTTGTTAACAACTTTTAAGCTAACCTAGCGAAATTGCAGTTTCGCTTAGCGAAACAGTCAGCGAAAGAACAATTTCGCACCAAAATCAGATTTATTATTATTTTTTATTTATTTTTATTTATATAAATTTTTTTTTTTTTATTTTTATTATTTTTATTTTTTTTTTATATTATTTTTTTTTTTTTTTTTTATTATTATTTTTTTTTTTTTTTTTTTTTTTATCAATAATATACAAGGGAAGCACATCACATAATGAGATCTAAAATAATCAGAGATCACATTCTCTAAATATTTTAGAACATAATGATGATTAAAAATCATCTACCAGTCATGAGATCATACTGAAAACAAGATCTGATCACAATCTGCACAGAAATCACAGAAATTAGAACAAATCAATAACGATTGCTGATATAATTATCCACTTTAAACTCATGCCTTATCCTTTTTCAATCAACAGCTTATGATTTATTTAAGGTTCGATTAGATGCTTTAGAATGCTAAGACCCCACAATCATTTGGTAAAAACCCTCACCCAACCTCAGGATTTATTGAATTATGAATCAATCTTCATGAAACAAACTCTTGACAATGTATATAAATGATTATATACAAAATATTTCATTCTGAGAGAAATTCATCGATAAGATGATTTGACATAATTATATCAAAATGGTGAGAGCTCCAGATCTATACTCACGTATAACAGAGGAGATAACCATTTGATCATGTGCTGATGAGAGCTCCAGGTCAGTACTACCGTACAGCAGAGGAGATCATCACTCCAGGTCAGTACTTCCGTACAGCAAAGGAGGTAAGCACAGACACAAGACATCTTAACACAAAAATAAAAAGCAGAGAATGATGACTAACAAAGCACAATAAACGAAAGATTCATTCTCAATCCATTTTTGTCAGGACTCAGTTTTTGTGCAATCCGAAATGAATGAGTAAATCTAGGCATTCTTAAGCTTAAAGTTTAATTTAACCATAAAGCTGCTGTCTACTTCATTCATCAGGCTGAGTCTATCAAGCATATCGTCAAAGAATTTGATCCATTTCCTTATATTTTTTTTTTTATTATGAAACAGAATCTAGAGACAGTTACTATCATTTCTCATAGAATTACTGGTCATGTAAATGAGAAATATTTAGAGAATATACAATCATTTCTCATCATGTTAGATCCGATCTCAAAATACTGATATTACTCCCCCAAATTTTTATTTTCATATGTCAATAATTATAGAAAAATGGGAACAAAAAAAATTTATTTTTGTTTTTATTATATGTTTTTTTTTTTTTTTTTAAATTATTATCAAAGAAATAGAAAATAAAAATTTAAAAAGTTATTAACCCAAGCATAGAAATCAATTCATAAAAACGAGGTTTGTCAAACGTTTTTGTGAAAAGATCAGCCTTTTGATTTTTAGTGTCAATGGGAATAATATTAATGAAACCCTTCTCTTGAGCATCACGAATCGCATGGATTCGAGTTTCAATATGCTTTGTGCGAGAATGATGAATAGGATTTTTAGCGATTCCAATGGCAGCCTCATTATCACAGAATAAAGGTGTATGAAGGAAATTGATTCCATAATCAATCATTTGGTGTTGTATCCAAAGAATTTGAGAGCAGCAGCTAGATGCAGCAATATATTCAGCTTCCCCTGTAGAAAGAGAAACTGTTGTTTGTTTCTTGCTCTGCCAAGATACCAGACAATTACCCAAATATTGACAACCTCCAGACACGGATTTTCTGTTTAACCTGCAACCATTGGAATCACTGTCAGAATAAGCATGTAAATCAAAATTTCCACCATATGGATACCACAGTCCGAGACGAGATGATCCTTTGAGATAACGAAAAATTCGTTTGACAGCTTTCTCATGAGATTCCTTTGGATCTGACTGATATCTAGCACAGTAACCAACAGCAAAAGTGATATCAGGACGACTTGCAGTAAGATACATGAGAGAGCCAATCATAGAACGAAAAAGATGAGGATCAACTGGTTTTCCATTCTCGTCTGGAGTGAGACACGTCTGAGCAGTAAAGGGGGTCAATTCAGTAGACGCATCATCCATTTTAAATTTCTTCAAAATATCTTTAATGTACTTCTCTTGATGAATAAGAATTCCGTCTTTCTGTTGTTCAACTTGCAAACCAAGAAAGAAACACATTTCCCCCATCATGCTCATTTCAAACCGTTGGCTCATCACTTCTTCAAATTCTCTACACAACTTAGAGTTTGTAGATCCAAAAATAATATCATCGACATATACTTGAACAAAGATCATTTCACCATCCACCTCCTTCTTAAATAAGGTCATATCAATGGTACCACGAGAATAACCATTGCTTAAAAGATATTGTGTAAGAGTCTCATACCAGATTCTGGGTGCTTGATGAAGTCCATACAAGGATTTATCAAGTTTATACACTTTATCAGGAAAATCAGGATCTTCAAAGCCTGGTGGTTGACACACATATATTTCTTCATCAATGTCGCCATAGAGAAATGCACATTTCACATCCATCTGGTACACTTTGAATTGTTTATGAGCAGCATGTGCAAGAAATATACGGATTGCTTCAAGACGAGCAACTGGAGCAAAGACTTCTGTATAATCAATACCTTCTTCTTGAGCAAAGCCTTGCACGACAAGTCTAGATTTGTTTCGCACCACCACGCCCCGATCATCTGGTTTGTTCTTGAATACCCATTTTGTACCAATTGGATACTTGTTGGGAGGTAAATCAACTAAAGTCCAAACCTTAAGTTTCCTGAACTGTTGAAGTTCCAATTGCATAGACTCCACCCAACACGGATCTTGTAAAGCAGCATGAACATTCTTAAGAACAATTTGAGAGATGAAGCATGAGAAAAGACAGACATTAATCAGACCAGATTGACTTCGAGTACGAACACCATCAGAAACAGATCCAATTACATTATCAAGTGGATGATCTTTCAAAGTTTTATAATCTCCAGAAGAAGGAAAGATAGTTGAAGAAGTATCAGCCGCCGGAGAAAGAGTAGATGAAGGTGAAGGAACAATGTCAGGTGATAAATCAGGTGAGTTAAGAGATGTAGGTGATAAAGAATCAGATAATGGTGCTTGATCAGGCATCGGAGACGATGAGCTGACATCAATTGAAACAGCATCAGTTACTTGTGGAATTGATGAAACAGAAGATGAAGATGATGGAATAATATTCGTTTGAGTACAAGGACTTGACATATCATCATCGAAAACTGGCAAATTGAATGAATTGAACACAGTATCAGAATCAAAGAACCATGCAGGTTCAGATTTAACTTCAGTAGGATTTGATTCTTGCCAATCAACATAAAAGGACTCTTGAACAATACGTGTTCTTTTGTTATAAACTCGATATGCCTTTTGTGAAGAAGAATATCCAACAAAGTAACATTCATCAGAAACAGCCCCAAACTTAGTCTTTTGAGCTTGAGTATTTAGAAGCGTACAAGAACATCCAAAAGGACGGAAGAAATCAATTAGTGGCTTCCTTTTATGAAAAAGTTCATAAGGAGTCTTCACTTTGTCTTTCACGATTAGTACTCTGTTTAAAACATAAGAAGCACAATTAACTGCTTCAGCCCAGAAGATAACAGGTAATGATGATTCTATCAACATTGTACGAGCTGCTTCCACAAGAGTACGATTCTTTCTTTCTGCAACTCCGTTCTGCTGAGGTGTTCTTGCAGCACTAAATTGTCTCATGATACCTTTTTGAGCACAAAATGAATCAAGAATCTGATTTTTAAATTCAGTGCCATTGTCACTTCTTAATCCCATAACTCTTTTCTTACTGACTGATTCAATTGAAATGATTAATTTCTGCAGTTCCTCAGCAACTTCACTTTTGTGAGCAAGAAATCTCACCCATGAATAACGTGAAAAATCATCTGTAACAACAAGACAGAAAGACTTTTTAGCAATGGATTTAACACTAATTGGCCCAAATAAATCAGTATGTAACAACTCTAGAGGACTTGATATGCTATTTAAAATTTTAGGTTTATGAGATTTCTTATGTTGTTTCCCTTTGGCACATGCCATGCATTTTTCAGACACAGAGAAATCTTTTAAAGGAAGTCCTCTAACAAGATTGTTCTTTACTAATTTATTAATTATTTTAAAATTGACATGGCCCAATCGACGATGCCACAAGAGTGACTCAGATGTTGATGCTTTTGAAAGAAGACAAGTGGCAGTGGCTTTTGACTCATTAGAATTCATATCAAGGAGATATGTATCGTGTTTCCTTGGAGCACGCATGAGAATTAAATCTTCTGGAACAGCTATCTCTGATTTCAAAAATAAACACTCGTCAGATTTAAATAGAACTGGAATATCTTTATCACAAATTTGAGAGACGCTCAGAAGATTAAATGCCAATTCAGGAACATGATTGACTTTTTCAAGAGTAAGAGTGCCATTTGTAACTTCTCCTTGTCCAATCATTCTTCCACCCTTCTTGTCTCCAGCAAATGCTACATATCCTCCATTGATAATTCGATAATTAGTCAACAAATCTTTTAATCCAGTCATGTGTTTGGAACAGCCGCTATCAACATGCCACAGACTGTTTACACTCTTTGAAGAAGATCCCTGAAATGAATAAACAAATCATTTAGCCAGGAGTAATAGGGACCCAAGATTGAACAACCTTTGTTTTCAAAGAAGCTGATTTTTTATGAAAGAAATTATTAACCAATTTTGTCAATTTATTCCCAAAACAATTTCTATTAGAGGATCTTTCAATCAAAGGGCAATTTTTGATAAGATGATCCTCTTCACCACACCTGAAACAATGATGTTTGAATCTAGATCGATGATGTGATGAGGTAAAAACAGGATCAATAATAATCTCCTCATCACATTCAGACAAACTAGAATCAACATCACTGAATGTCTCATACATCTCATGATGTTTTTGTTTATTTGACTCAGAATTATTCTTTACAAAATCATTGCTTGATTCTTTTGAGAAATCTGTAGAACTCGTACCATTGGTACTAGTTTCAGAAGAAGGAGAACTACATTTTTCTGAAGATGTCATATTTAATGGTATAAAAGATGGAATAGGTTGAGAGAAGAACTTTTCAAAAGAATTAGTTTTAAGTTGCTCAGATGTGTTATGTGAAACATCAGATTCTTTTAGTGAAACATCAGATTCATTCAATTCAAAACCAGAACAAAAATCATCACTATTAAGATTTGAATTACAAGATGAAATAGAACAATCAGGAGAACATGAGACATTCAAGTCTGTTACATTTGAACTAGAAACAAATACTGAATTTAAGCTAGACTTATTATCTAAAACAGACTGCAATTTTTCAGGTGTACTAGAACTAGTGCATCCAAGCCCACTAGTTGGTCCATAGTCGTAGTCTTCACGAATGTACTTAGAGTTATTCCCAACTAAACCTGCAGACATACTATCAGTATCTGATTTGATTAAATCATTAGAAGGATGAGGAACAGGCATAGGAGAATAACAATATGTACTAGGAGGAGGATAAACCTGTACATTTTCATAGCCCAAACCAGTTTTAATTCTTGCTCCCCGTTGAGATTTACAAAGATCATCATGTTTCATTCCAGAAATAGTCCATTTATCTAACTTTGACTGAAGTTTGCTTGCTTCAAATTCAGCCAGAGCAACTCGTTCAGTCAAAGTATTAATCTCTACATTCCTTTCCAAAACAATTCTTTTTAAATGATCAGTTTCTTTTAAAGCCTCATTTAATTTCACAAAATATTTTGATTCATTCAATTTAAGTTCATCATTAATTCGTTTTAAATCCTTTTCATTATCAATTAACAAACGATTAGCCTTATAAACCCCAAAAAGTCTAATTTTGCATGCAGATGAACACATATCTTGTATTACCTCATAAGGAAGTCCCATTACCATCTTTTCGGCTGCTAAAGCTTTATCGCACATGCATACCGGAGTACTCGATTTCCTTTCCTCAACAGTAGCGGCCGCACCATCTTTCTCTTTTCCTTTTACAGCTTTTGAATCTGTAGCTTTCTCTTTCTTCTCTCCATCATCTTCCTCTTCTTTCCCTTTTACTGAAGATTCATTCTCTCCTTTGAATTCTTTAAACAGCACAAACTCATCTTTCTCAACTTCCATCTCATCACTTTTCACAATCTCAGCAACTAAAGCATGATTTATTTCAGATCTGGTTTCTTCTACCTCTGCACTCCAGTCAAAATTAGAAATCAATGCTGACTCCTTTTTCGAATTTCCCTCTTCCTTTACTTTCTCTGTCAATCTTGGCACTCCAGTTGTACTAGGATCTGTTACAATTGGTAATGGACATTCACGTTTAAAATGTCCCAATTGTTTACAGTTGAAGCATCTCAGTTTTGACTTGTCAAATCCTAGTTTTGAAGTTGATGATTGACCACCAAAGTTCTTTCTTCCCGTTCTTTCCATAAACCTCCGAGCTCTTAAAGTTAACATAGCCATTTGCCATTGAATGTCAGTCTCTTCCAAATCATCAGGATCAACTTGATACATATCCTCCATAGTCATTCCTTTACCCTTCAACTCACCAGCAACAAGAGCTTCATAGCTCTGAACAAACATTCCAAAAAGAGCCATTGTTTCTGATGGGATAGTAGTTTCAGCATTCACCTTAGAATTTCCCAATTCCTTTCCAACATGATTACTACCACTTGAGAAATTGCTTGAATTGCTCCCTCCTTGAATTGGATTCTGAATGTGAGAGTTTGCAGCGGATGACAATAAAGCAGCATTTTGAGAAAAACCAGGTGTGGGCATCATAGTCTGGTTAAATTCTCTTCTTTTCATATCCAACTCAAAAGATTTCAATTTATTAATGATATCCATCAGCTTGTAATCTGTGAAACCTCTTTCTTGTTTGAGCATCCTCACTTGAAGACTCCATTGTGGTGGAAGAGAATCGAGGAGTCTGTTAACTTGTTCGCTGTTGGAGAGTCTTTCATCATATTTCTTCAAAGTGCTTGATACAGTTAAGAATCGATTTGTAAGATCTGTCAAACTTTCATTCTTATATCCTACAAATGAGTTAAACTCCTTTTCAGCTTGAATACTCTTGTCTTTCACCAGATCTGCATTCCCATCAAAGAATTCACAAAGAGCATCAAAAAGAGATTTAGCATTTTTATGTTCTGCAAAACGATTGTAGATGTCAGGAGCTAAGCAGAGAGTTAGAGCACCAAATGCTTTTTGATCACGATTGTTGGTCCAAAAATCTCTAATGTGTAGATCATATATAGTGGGAGAATGAGAAACAGCATATGAAGAAGCAGCATAAGTTTTGTCTATGCTTTTCAGCATCTCATCATCATGAAGCCTTTGCTGCTGTTCTTCTTCTATCTTTACTCTCACAGTTTCCATCTGTGAGGTGGGAGTGATGGGCATAGGTTTGGCTTTAGGCAAAGTTAGGACTGCGGAAAGAGGCAGCCTATCTTCTTCCTCATCATCCTCTTCTTCTTCTTCTTCTAGCCTCAACATCCTTCTCTTCTTCTTCTTGGGTGCATCATCAGCTGTTGGTTTTGAGGGTAAATGAGTTGGTTTAGTTGTTTGTGGTAGTGGTGATTTTGAAGTGGGAAGTTTTGCAGGTTGTTCTAGCATTCTTGTAGTGAGTGAGGCTTTTGAGTGTTTTGCTAGTTCCTTTCTATTCCCAGCACCTGCCTCATTTAGTGCTTCAATCACCAATCCCTTAGTGTATGCTTCAGACGTACAGATCTTGGTGGTTATTGCCAAGATACTGTCCCTGGTCCATGACTTAATCTCGATCAATGATCTCCCAAGGTACTTTGCAATGAATCTGATCATGATCTCTAGTCTTTCTCTTTCTAATGCATCATAACTTGCCCATCTTGAGTTAATTTCTTCAACTTCAAGTCTCCTAATCTCTGAGTCAAGCTGTGCAGTATCGAACCCCTGTCTATACAGTTGATTAATAATGAAGTCCATTGATTTACTATGTGTAGCATCCGCCATTTTGATCATCTCATCGAGTTGGAGTTCTTTTTCTTTTCCTTCAACCTTCCTCTTCTTATATGTGATATGAAAGTCTTTGTGACTTTCACCCACTTGATCAATGTCGGCTCCCTTCACAAACTCCTCTTCCTTCTTAGTCTCCTTTTCTTTCTTCCCCTCTATGCTCTTCCTCTTTGCTTTCACTGACTGACTCTCCCCCTTTTTGGTTGCATTGGTTGCAAGGGTTTGAGTAGCAGAAAGTCTTGTGCTCACAGTCTCCTCCACCGGGGGTTGTATGATTGAGGGAAGCCTCTCATCCATGGTTTTGATCACAATGTCTGTGATCATTGGGGTGATGAGAGGTAGGGATTGCTGAAAGATAGCAGCTGTTTGCTCAGAGAGGTTCTGTCCCTGAGAAGTAGTGCCAGAAATAGAGGCTGGTGGCTTGGAAGTTTTGAGTGGCTGAGTGTGTGGGAGACCTTCAGGTGAGGGTGCCATCTGTGGGTTTATGTTGGTGGCAGATGGACTTGCTTCTTGAGAGAATTGGTCAAGTAGTCTTTGTAGTCTACTGACTTCTTCCTCAAGAATTGTGTTCTGGGCCAGAACATCATAAAAGAAGCCCAGGTCATCATCAGCAGATGCTGAATCACCTGACCTCCTGCTTGTAGCAGGATGTACATGCACTGGGTGTAGACCAGTTTTAGCATGTGCCCCTTTTTCTTGGAACTGGGGACTTCCAGCCTCAGGACGATGTCCTTCATCAGCTGTTGCCTCTGGTGAGGTCTTAGCGATGTTACCAGCCTCAGTCTGATCATGTGCTGATTCAGAAGAGGTGGCAGCCTCACCAGATATTCTGATCTCCATATCCACACCAGGAGATAGAACATTTAAACCCTGGTGCTGTGGGTTGTCAGAAGCATGTTGATCCTCTTCCTCAATGGCTGTGGTTCTCCCCTTTGTTGGTGTTTGTTGGGGAGGAGGAGAGGCATGCAGCTGAGTCAGCACGTTTGCAATTATAATGGTTGGACTTTGCGGGGCATTTGCATGGGGAGATGGGGTAAAAGCAGTATGCACCTGGGGAGAATGGTGCTCTTCAATGGCAATCTCCTCAAATGAGGAAGATTCCAGATTAGTGGGTACCCCTTCTTTGGTTGTTGCAGGCTCCTTTTGAGAGGAATCCTGAACGGCTGTGGCTGGTAGAGTCTCTGATACTTCTAGGGGGTTTAAACCAGCAAGTATATCCTGCCTTGGTGGTACAGGAGCATCTTCAGGGGACTCATCTCCCTGAATAGCTGTTTTGGGGCGTTTAATTTTTGGTTTGGTGGGGACTTTGGATCTAGAGGTGGTGGCTGTGGGTTCCAGCTGCGTGGGTTTGCGTAGCTTGGCAGCCATTTTTAGTGATTGGTCAGAGTCGTGCCGGGAGTATACTTCAGGCAATACAGCCATAGCAGGGACTCCTAGGCCAACAAGTCCCTCAGCTTGAAGCTGGTTTTCAATTATGGCCATTATGAACCGAGGATATAATATCCAACGGTTAGAAAGTTGTTTTTGGGCCATATCCTTGAGCTCTAAAAATAGTATTTCAGAAAAGTTTAAAGGTTGTTGCTCAAGGATGGAGTACATTACCTGTTGCCACCTTGTGGACATTTGATCCCATGATGAAGTCTTGGGGGCAAGGCAGACATTTACCATATGAAAGATGAGACGTTCGGCATCCTGGAAATGTTTCTTCAATATGGTAGATGCACTCAGGTTACCCTGGTATCCATGGTGGGCAAATGATTGATCTGTTTTGGCCTTTGGATAACCAGTTGGGAAAGTGGCATCATCCAGATTGAGGGTTTGGCGAAGAGTGTCTGGAGTAATGACCACTTTTTGACGATGGACAAACGATTGAAGAGACTCTGTGTCATTCTCCTCAGAGACAAGAGTGACGTTTGTCCAGAATTGGTTAAGAGATTCGGCATATATGGTGGGATTTAACAGAAAAGCCGTTTGGTAAGGTGACTGAACCATTAAATCAATGGCGTTGTGAAACTTGGTCCAGTATGGCGATTTTGTGAGATGTGCGACACAGTTGTGTCGTAGTTTTAGTTGCATGGTCGCCATTGATGAAGAGAGGTTACAGAGTTTTTGAACGTTAGGTTTGAGAAGAGAGGAGAGAAAAACTCTGAAGGTGGGATAAGGTATTTAAAGGGTAGGGTTAGAAAACGACTGAAGGTTTTGGTGTTAGTCATCAGTTGTTGAAACTACTGATGACGTGGTATTAACTTTCAGAGGTTTGAAATGACTGACCGTATTGGTGTGATCATCAGTTGTTATAAAACAACTGAAGACTTGGTTTTAACCGTCAGACGTTGAAACAGCTGAAGTCTCTGATTTTGTCATCAGTAGTTATAAAACTACTGAGGACAGTTCTGACTTCAGGTGGTGAAACAACTGAGGACTTGGTGTTTGTCATCAGTTGTTGTAAACAGCTGAAGACTTGGTGTTAATCTTCAGTAGTTGTAAACTACTGAAGACATAGTTTTGGCTTCAGTTGTTTAGAAACAGCAGTTGTAGAAACAACTGAAGAGAAATAACTCATCAGCTGTTTTCGTCAATTCATAGCTTTTCAGCTGTTTCAGTCTGACCTCCACACTTACTCATCAGACTTAAATCTGAGTTTCAGAGGTTTCATTGGTCATCAGTACTTATCTGCATTTCTGACATCAGTAGTTGTAGCTACATCAGCTGTTGTGATTTCATCAGCTGTTGTAACTACATCAGCTGTTTTAACAAATAAAGTACTTCAGTACTTGTGAGGCATGTAGCCTTCAGTAGTTATAAAAACTACTGAGGGTAAAGGAACTTGACAGGATCAGCGATCACAAGTTTGAGGTATAATAGTGTAATGCAGCGGAATGAAAAGATGAATTAGTCAAGTTATAGCAAGAGAGTGTTATTTGTAACAAATACGAGAGAATATTTTCTGTGATTTGGAATGTTTCAATAATGCTCAATATTATTGCTCAATCATTCATGATTACAATAAGGTTGGCACTCCTTATATAGAGTGCAATTACTGCTGTAATCACGGGGTGGTGATTACTAGCAGATTTAGTACAAAAATAACTACCTCTTAACAAACTACTGAAATGTTCACAACTACTGAGAACATGTCAGAGTGTTAAGTATAAAACATGAAACTACTGAAAAAGAAAACTACTGATGCTACAACGACTGAAGAACAAACTCTTCAGTCGTTTTACAAAACTACTGAAAATAGAAAATAAAAACTACTGAAGGCAAACCGTCACAACTACTGAAGAAGTCCTCTTCAGCTGTTGTGACAACATCTTCAGACTTTGTCTTCAGCACTTGTGTCTTCAGACTTTGTCTTCAGCACTTGTGTCTTCAGACTTTGTCTTCAGCACTTGTGTCTTCAGACTTTGTCTTCAGCACTTGTGTCTTCAGACTTTGTCTTCAGCACTTGTGTCTTCAGCTGATGTGGACTTCAGTAGTTGTTGTGACGTCTGTGGGACTTAAAAGGTTTTCTGATCCGGCTCATTGGTTCTTTTGGTCCAACAGAACTCATCAGTACTTATATGTGATATGGTTACCAATGATCATCAGTACTTATTACTGAGATCATCAATAGTTGTCACTTATTCTAGCTGCAGCATACCAAGCCTTAACACCAGGTTGTGGAAAGTTGAACTATCCAAAGGCTTAGTAAAAATGTCTGCAAGCTCATCAGCACTAGGAACAAATTTTGGATCAATCAGACCTTTTTCAAAACAATCTCTAATAAAATGGTGTCTGATTTCAATATGTTTAGTCCTAGAGTGCTGGACAGGATTCTTGACAATACAAAGAGCTGAAGAGCTGTCCATTAACAATGGAGTCTTAGTCTCTGTTATGCCATAATCTAATAATTGGTTTTGAAGCCAGAGTACCTGAGATGTACAGCTTGCAGCAGCAATGTACTCGGCTTCAGCAGTTGATGTAGCAACTGAGGTTTGTTTCTTACTCTGCCAAGAAATCAAACAGTTGCCTAGGAATTGACATCCACCAGAAGTTGATTTCCTGGTCAACTTACACCCTGCATAGTCACTGTCAGAAAAGGCAACTAATTTACCAGAATGTCTAGTAGAATACCATAATCCTAGAGATGGAGTGCCTTGCAGATATCTAAAGATCATCTTGACTGCAATCAAATGAGACTCCTTAGGTGCAGCCTGAAATCTAGCACAAACACATGTAGCAAACATAATATCTGGTCTAGAAGCTGTTAAATACATCAAGGACCCAATCATACATCTGTAAAGTGTTTCATCAACCACTTTACCTTTCTGATCTGTATCCAGTTGTGTGGTGTTGCACATGGGAGTAGAACAGGGCTTACAGTTTTGTAAATCAAACTTTTCCAAAAGATTTTTTGTGTATTTGGACTGATGAATGAAAATTCCATCAGCCTTTTGTTTGATTTGCAAACCCAGAAAGAACTGTAATTCTCCAATGGCACTCATTTCAAACTTCTGTTGCATCAACTTTGTAAAGGCATCACACAACTGTGGGTCAGAGGATGCAAAAATAATATCATCTACATAAATTTGAACAAGTAGATTATGCTGCCCAGCTTTCTTAATGAATAAAGTCTTATCTATGGAGACTCTAGTGAAATTATTTTCCAGAAGAAAGTTTGATAATGTCTCATACCAGGCTCTAGGAGCTTGTTTCAACCCATAAAGAGCCTTATCAAGCTTATACACCCAATTAGGATGTTTATTGTCCTCAAAACCTGGTGGTTGACATACATAAACCTCTTCTTCAATTTTCCCATACAAAAATGCACTTTTGACATCCATTTGAAAAACTTTAAGATTTTGATAAGCAACATAAGCTAAAAACAATCGAATTGCTTCCATTCTAGCTACAGGGGCAAAGGTTTCATCATAATCAATACCTTCTTCTTGTGCAAACCCCTGAACAACCAGTCTGGCCTTGTTCTTAACAATAAGCCCATTTTCATCAGTTTTGTTCCTAAACACCCATTTAGTGCCTATTGCACACTTACCAGGAGGTAGAGGAACCAGTTCCCACACTTGCTGTTTCTTGAACTGAAGAAGCTCAAGCTGCATGGCATCAACCCATCCATTGTCCTTTAAAGCAATGTGATAATTCTTTGGCTCTTGCTGACTGATGAAGAGAGCATAGAAGCAGAAATTTGACAATTGACTTCTTGTTGATACGCCAGCAGTGATATCACCAATGATTTGAGACATAGGGTGATTCTTCAGATCTTGGTACACAATGAGATCTGTGCAAGTGTTTGTAGCAGGCTCAGCAGCAACAGATGGTGATGGTGAATCATTTCCTTGAAACCAATCAGTAGATGGTAATTCAAAGGAAGTTGAAGTTGTAGAAATCTCATCAGCATTTGTTGTGGATTGTGCTACTGGAGCTACAGGAACATCAGGTCTAGCTGAATTAGGCAATTGATCACTAAACCTGAAGAGGTGAGTACTGCAATCATCATCATCATCAGCACCAGCAGTACCACCAGGTGGTGAACTGTTGACAGGAGCAACAGCAGGAGTTTGATAAGGAACATATTGCAGTATGTCCAAATCAAATATCTCCACAGGGCTTTGTGGAATCTTGTCATTTGGAGATTCATTAAACTTAACATGTAGAGTCTCTTCAACCATCTTTGTTCTACAGTTGAAGACTCTGTATGCTTTGCAAGTTGATGAATAACCAACAAAGTACCCTGCATCCACCTTAGGATCAAATTTTTGGAGTTGATCCCGTGTGTTGAGAATGAAACAAGGACACCCAAAGGCTTTGAAGAATGAAATTAGAGGGGCCAAATGATGAAGAACTTCATATGGAGTCTTCATCAACCTGTGATTTACTAGAGCTCTATTCTGTACATAGCAAGCTGTATTGACAGCTTCAGCCAAAAAATCATTGGCAGTCCAGAATCAGCCAACATGGACCTTGTAGCTTCAATAAGGGTCCTGTTCTTTCTCTCCACTACTCCATTTTGTTCAGGAGTTCTTGGAATGCTAAACTGCCTCTTGATTCCCTTTGAGAGGTAGAACTCATCAAGTGTATTGTTTCTGAATTCTGTTCCATTATCACTTCTAATACACTTGACTGAGAGGGAATACTGCTTCTCAACATACAACACAAAGTTGATAATCTTCTGAGCTGCCTCATCCTTTGAATGTAAGAAGAAAGTCCATACAAATCTGGAGTAATCATCCACAATTACCAGACAGTATTTCTTCTTAGCCATACTCATCACTCTCACAGGACCAAAGAGATCCATGTGAAGAAGCTGTAAGCAGGCAGTGGACTTAGGTTCTTCTATGGAGGGAAATGAAGCTTTGTGCTGTTTTCCTTTTAAACAAGCAGTGCAGTTATCTTCACATTTGAACTCCTTCATAGGCAGTCCCCTTACTAAACCATGGTTTATCAGTTGATTTATGTTTTTGAGATTAACATGACCCAGCCTTCTATGCCATAGAGTAGATTCTTGAGGGGAAGCCTTGGAAAATAGGCAAGGATGGCCTTTGAGATCTATTTTCTTGGAAAGATCTAAGGCATACACTCTTCCTGTCCTGTTGGCCTTTAGGAGAGTGTATTCATCCAACACCTTATCAATCAAACTTAGAACTTTGGATGACAGAATCCGACAGTTCTGACTGGTGAAAAGAGCAACATGGCCTTTGTCACACATTTGACTGACACTCAAGAGGTTGTACTTGAGATTTTCCACATGGTTAACATCATCAAACTTTATTTCCCCATTGGAAACAAAGCCTTTGCCGATGATGTAACCCTTTGCATCATTGCCAAATGACACAAACCCCTTCCTTCCTTGAGAGTAGTCATTAAGAAGTGATCTGTTACCTGTCATATGCATGGATCCTCCACTGTCTACATACCAGATGCCTCTGTGGCATGTTGAAGAACCCTGCACAACAAAACAAGTTAGTTAGATTTTGAGACCCAATCCTTTTTGGTTTTGGGCCTATTCACATCAACAGATGGTAGACCAACAGGTTTGTTGGAAACAACAGCCTGAGAGGAAGAAGATGGTGAAGAAGAGGAATCCTTTGGCTTGGACCTCCTTTTCTGTGGTTTCAACATCAGAACATCTAATTGGTTAACTCTTCCCAATAGATGTTGAACCATCATAACCAGCTGTGTCTGATTTTGTGATAAAGCTTTCAGCTCTTCAGACACATTGGCATTGGAGTTTGATAAGTTCCTATGTTGCACCTTCTTCTTTTGAGCAATCTCAGCTGTTACCTGTTTAACCCCTTCCTTTTTGGATTTCTTTTTGGACTTAAGGGTTACAGGATTTGATGTTGCTGGTACAAATGTGGCTTCAAACTCAGTTTTCATTTTAACCATTTTCTCTTTAATTTCCTCTTTATGTTTGAGTTTGGATCCTCTTTTGTACCAACAATCATCTGTAAGATGATTAAACAAACCACATACTTCACATGGTTTCTTCTTCATCTTATGTTGATCATCAACTAAAGAGAATGAAACTACTGAAGACTTGCTCTTCAGTACTTTAGAAGCATTATTTGCTTTCTTGATTTCCTCTTTAGTAGTCTTCAAACTCTTTCTACTGATAGTTTTCTTCTCTTCAGTGCTGACAGTAGTTGGAGTTTGATCTTCAGGTGTTAAATCTTGCTCTCCAGTCCTTTCAGGACTTCCAGAAATAACTCCTGAGTTGATCAACTCTTTGATCATGTGAGTGTCAGCAGTGGAACCATCAACATCAGCTGATAGGTTCTGAGAGGGCTTAGTGCTGACTTCTACTTTTGATGATGCTCTATCAAAAAGTGAATCACATGATGAGGTGGATTGGTTATTGCTTTCTCCATCAGATTTCACTTCTGCTCTTGAAGCAAAATCTGTAGGAGGAGCAGTGTGATTATAACCAATGCCAAACTTCACATTGGAAGCAGATTGCTTACTAAGAAGCATTTCAAAACCTTTGCATGATTGTACCCATCGATCACACTCTACTTGGGTGACTGCAATGGTTTCTTTGAGACTTCTCTGGTCTTCCAGAATAACCTCTAGCTTGGCCTTTTCATCATTTAATAGGCATTTAAGCTTATAAATCTCATCACTTTTACTATTAAGAACAGACTCATACTCAGCTTTTCTTTTGGAAATGGTTTTCTCAAACTCAAGTTTTTGATTTATTAATGCTACATTTGCCTCTCTAATAGAGACAAAGGCAGCTATGCATGATTCAGAACATAACTTGGCTTTAGCCTCTGAAGATACCTGAGTTACCTGTGAAGATGATACATTTAAGCAGGAACCCTCAGTAGACTCCAGAGCCATAAGTGCCAGATTCCCAAAAGGACTGTCACCACCATGTTGATCAGCACCTGTGAACAGTTGTTCATGACCAGACATGTCATCTGGCAAACTGCTCCAGTCAACAACTCCAGGGGTGAAGAAGCTGTGTTGTTGAGGTTGAGGAGGTTGATGAGATGGTTGAGGTTCTGGTAGTGCATGAGGTTGTGGTACCATAGGAGCTTGAACTTGACTGGTTTGTGGCATGTAATAACAAGGGTAAGGGTATGGCGTTTGACCCTGAGGAACAAAATATGCAGTAGATTGTGGTTGAGAATGATGACTAGAATTGACAGGATGTTGCCCTCTGTTTTGTTGACTATTGCCAGGGAAAGTCACAAAAGGTGCAGAGGAATTAGATCCAGATGATCTACATTCTCTAGCAAAGTGTCCAAGCCTGTGGCATTTGTGACACCTCAACTTACTCTTATCAAAACCAACTTTGGTTTTGCCAGAGAGCCCTGGGAACTTTCTTCCAGTTCTTTTGTAGAACTTCTGAGATCTGATATTTATCAAGGCCATTTGGCTCAAAATATCCATCTCTTCTAAGTCATCATCAGCAATCCCCTTGAGATCATCCATGATGAAGCATAGATTGTCATTATTACACCTAGTAAACTGACTATCAACACTCACAAATGCAGAATCAGAAATGTTTGAAGAGAAATCAACATGCTCATCATACTAGCATTCAGATGAAGCATATTCTGACTCATGACCAACCAAGGCAGTGTTGCCTGGTACAAAGTCTTCAGTGAGCTTACCAGATGAAGACAGTTTTCGTTTCTGCTCTATCTCTCTCTCAAATGTGAGCAATTTCCCATGGAGTTGGGTGAGAGATAGTTTGTCCAAATTTGCACTGGAGCGTAGGCCAATAGTATATGTGTCCCATCTCTCAGGCAGTGATCTGAGAAATCTGTTATTCATCTGGATATTGGTGTACTCATGTTTAACCATTTTTAATTCAGAGATCAAACAAGAGAACCGCTCAAACTGTTGAGTCAGTGTCTCACCCTTCCTATAAGAGAATGTCTCATATTGTTGGGCAAGGATCTCTCTATTATTTGCCAAGACCTCATCTGTTCCTCCAAATTGTTCTTTCAAGGCATTCCAGAGATCATGGGCAGATTCATAATGCATTAGCCCAGAATAGATTTCATTGGGCAGTGCCATGGCCAGAATTCCATGGGCTTTTGCATCAATCTCAAACAATTTCTTATCCTCATCTGAGTATTGATCCCTCCTCTTCGGAACCATTTGATTGGTTTCCGGGTTATTCACCATAGGCTTGTGTGGACCATGTACCACTGATGTCCAACAACCTGAGCTGTTAACAGACAGGTGATGGAGCATACGTCATTGCCATATGTTATACTCATTCCTAACCAGCATTGGAGGCTTGGTTGAGGAACCAGTATTGTGAGGATCATTGGAAGGAGTAGTCATTTTAGGTCCAAAAACAATTTAATTCAAGCTTTTAAAAGATTTTACACAGACCACAATAGACTCAATGAAAACCAAGAATAAATCTCAGGATGAATGATCAAAAACACAGAAAATTCAATCTTTATAACCGTTTCTTGCAAAAAAAATATTAATTCAATCAAACTTGGATCTTGAATAGCAGTTTCAATGATCAATTATTAGATCGATCAATGATTAACCTGCTCTGATACCATTTGTCAGGATCAGTGATCACAAGTTTGATGGTTTAGAGTGTAATGCAGCGGAATAAGATCAAGAATTAGACAAATTGTAGCAAGAATTTGATATTCGTATGCATTAAGAACAAATACGGATATAACGAGAGAATATATTTCTGTGACAAGGAATGTTTCAATTATAACAAATATTTCTGCTCAATCATTCACATATTACAATAAGGTTGACACTCCTTATATAGAGTGCAATCACTGCTGTTATCATGGGATAGTGACAACTGGCAGATCTATTACAAAAATAACTAACACTTAACAAACTACTGAAATGTTCACAACTACTGAGAACATATCAGAGTGCTAAGTACAAAATATAAAACTACTGAAACTAAACTACTGAAACTACAACGACTGAAGAACAAGCTCTTCAGTCGTTTTACAAAACTACTGAGAACATAAAACTACTGAAAGTAAACCGTCACAACTACTGAAGAAGTCCTCTTCAGCTGTTATGACAACGTCTGATACTTGGTCTTCAGCACTTGTGTCTTCAGACTTTGTCTTCAGCACTTGTGACTTCAGACTTTGTCTTCAGCACTTGTCTTCAGACTTTGTCTTCAGCACTTGTCTTCAGACTTTGTAATCAGTTGTTGTCTTCAGCTGTTGTGGACTTCAGCGGTTGTTGTGACGTCTGTGGGACTTAAAGGTTTTTCTGATCCGGCTCATTGGTTCTTTTGGTCCAACACGTTGTCCTGTAAGAAATACATCATGAGTAATTTGGTTTCTCATAGCTCATGATTATAATAATAGTACTAATAATAGTAGTGATGGCAATAGTATCTGTTATTCCAACATATAGCTGTCTGTTTTGCCCAGATCAATAGTCTCTTCAAGTAGTATCGGATAACATAGTTCATCATAAAAATCATTTAAATCCCCTTTTTAAAATTAGTTTCAAAATCATCAATATAAACCGAAAAAAGTCCAACCATAACCTAAAGATCAGTGATGGAAATTACGCGTCTGGTAAATTCATGATTACGTTGATCAAGTGTAATCATCAATTTACCCAACCCGATCATCCCAACACTTCCCACAAGGACAGTCCTAGGGTATCAGGGTTGTAGCCTAGGGTCTACTATATTCCCGACTTCTCTACAACCTTTGGCTCTGATACCAATCTGTCACACCCCGGGCCCAGGTAGGGTGGGACGTCACAGACTAGCAACAACATATGGCAGCGGAAACAAACCATTACAAGAGCTCAAAGGAGAGAATATCACATGGCATTAATGTCTTTAAAAAGATAACGGGGCTAGAAACAAATCAAGCCCCCAAATCAGTTTTACAATCATCCATAAAATAAATTGTACTTGTTCGAGACAAATATAAAATTGTTCAAATGATTCATCAAGGAAAATATGCCAATGCCATGTCACGGGGGTAAGTCTAGGTCTTCGCAACAGCTAGGATCTCTTCATACATTACCTGAAACATGCTCAAAAGAAAATTATGTCAACTAAAAAGTTGGTGAATTCAAGTGCTTAAAGTTTAAAAACAAAAGGACTTAACAAATCCTTCTTTGATTAAAAGAAAATAATCATTGTTTATCATCGTGGGAAAAATCATAATCAACCCTGCACTCAGTCCCGGTTGGCCTCTTCTAAAGTTGTGTTTAACCGGATATTCCCGAAGGAAGAACTGAGCCCCAAACCAGTGAACCCTACCTGCCCGGATGGTTCACCATAGTTTCTTAACAAAACCTGTTACATGCCACAAACGACCCCTTAGGATCTCAGTGGGGTAACCTTCCTGGAACGGAAGCCACTGTGTGTGGGGGATTCCCCAAATAGATCTATCCATATAAAACAAGCGGTTCACGAAAGAATTAATGATCATGATATAAGTATCAGCAGGTAACCATAAATCCCACATACAATCATCAAGTAAATCACAATCATAGTTCATAAAAAGTAGAGCATGTTCATCCCAAAACAATAGTACAAAGGGGGATCACTAGAACTCACCTTAGGTGTCCAGTCAAAAGTCTCTTGGTGTACCGGGAAGTGTCTCAAGTCTAGAACCCTAACATGTACATATTAAGTAATAAGCTACTGCCCTAAACACATTTAAGGTGCAACAATGGTGTCAAGAGTTTAGCTATTGGTTAAGGCTTTGGTTTCGCGAAGGTTTGTATAAAAAGTTTCCTTTTATGGCAGGTCAAGGCGTCTTCATGAAAATTGGGATTTTCACTTCATTAGGTTAACTATATTAAGGAACTTTGTTGTTCAAGTGGTTATTAGCTTCCTGGAAGTCGGTTGTAAGGTTTGGAAAAATTTTACAGCTTGGTCCCTCAAGTTTTAAAATTGATAGTTTCTACCCTCAAGTTTAGTTTTTTGCCCTTTTATGTCATTTAAGACCAAAAATCAGATTCTTAGAGTCATATTATACTTATTATGGAGTAAGTGTTTCAAAATTTTAGTTTACGGGTCCGATTTAAAAACTGCGCGTTTAACGCTCCCGGTTACGGTAAAAGCCGGATAGTTTTAACCGTAATTTGGAGTTTTTCATATATTTGAATCTTGGACCTGTACGTATTTTCTAAAAGATATCTTTATAAATTTTAAGTCCTTAAATTGTGAAAATCGGCCTTTTATAGTTGAAAATCTTGTTTTTACGCTTGACCCGTTAAAACGCGGTTTTGACCGGGTTTGACCATTTAAAGCTTGTTTGACCAATTTCTCAAATCCTTTAAGTCTTTTATTACTTAACTTACTGAAATAATATGATTTTTATAAATTTTAGCTTCAAACTCTATTTTTATGGATTTTTCTCAAAAACGATGCTCGGTTTGTACCCGTTTTTAGTTAAAACGTCATTTATTTGTTTCTTTGACCATTTAAATTATCCATTGACTCCAGAACACTTTATTTATCAATTTTTAGCCTGGAATACTTTTCAAGAGTGTTACTTTCATATTCTTACTATTTTTAAAGTCATTTTACCATGTTTTCGGGTCCCGAAAGTGACTAAAAGAGGGCAAATCACAACATGTCCTTTATTCCAGAGATTAAACATTACTAACACTTCTAATATTCATTAAAACCTACTAAAATTTCAGTCCCAACGAGTTGCCTAGTTGTTCTATACATCCATATGCTTCAAATATGTAGAAAATGTCATAACCGACCATAACACTTGTGTAAATCATCTTAAATTGAGTTTAAACGTTACCAACACTTCATTTAACTTCATAAACAGATTATTAAGGTGTTATTAAGTCGTTCATGAGTAGGTTATGGGTCTTGGTTGAAAGGATTTTTCAAACAAATGCTTAAAAGGGTGTTGTTACATGTAGAAAGAAGGGTTTCAAGGTGTAATTCATGTATTAACCATGGATTCGAGTATGTAGCCTTTTGGAACTTTTTAAAACAGTTTCTTGGGAGTCCATTAAGTCATAAAAATGCAGGTCACAAGTTTGGTTTACAAGAGTTGCAACTTTCACAAGTTAGATGATGCCAAAACACCCAAAAAGAGGGTTTTCATGGTGGAAATCGGTTTCCACCTCAAGAATGACTAACATTACATGAGGTTTACCTTCAAGAATGTTGGGAACTCCTTAAGAACAAGATGGTGGTGAGAAGTTTCTGCTACAACAAGGAAAAAGCAAGGTTTTTAGGTGAAAAATGAAGAAAACAAGTGAAATGTCCCAAAACCGACAACATGAGCTTACACTTGATGTAACTCACGGTTTAGAAGGTGTTGATGGTCGTGGATGCCTAGAAACTCCTTGGACTTGACTGTAGAAGCTCGAACCAAAGCTGGAAGGGTGGAACAAGTGTGGTTGTGTGACCAAAACTCGCGAACTAGGCCACCTCCTTGCGGTTTGCACTTGGCCGAATGATGCTTGGTGATGTTCTTCGAATTTCTTGTGCAAGACTTAGAGAGAATTGTTTTGAGAGAGTTGTGAAGTGAGGGTGTGTGTTTCAGCTGGTGGTTTCGAATAAGAGGGAGAGAGGGAGAGAGGGAGAGAGTTGCATGCAATGCTAGTGGGTGGTGTGGTGGTGGTGTAGAGAGGAGAGGAGTGGAGAGGGGGGCGGCCGATTCTTGGAGTGTAGTGGGGGATTTTTGAATTAAATTTTAATTGTGAATTGTTATTATGTAGTGTAGTTTTGTAGTATTGGGTATAATGTATTATTTGGTGGATGGTATATTTGAGGTATCTAGTGCATATCCATGCATGCATGGCCGAAAATTGTATAAGTGTGAGTGTGTATGCTCACATTTTAATTGCCTTCACTTGAATTTAAATTTTGTAAGGGTGACTAGTTGACATTCCCGGAACACAAATTTTTAAAAGGTAGAAACCTAAATTAGCTAAAAGTCAATAATAAAAATCACATAAAACCATAATTTGAATCAAGTAGTAAGAATTGTTTCCAATTTCATAGTAGGGTTAAATAGTTTCAATTATTAGCACTCATAACATGGATAATGATGCAAGTAATCTAGGGTTAGGGTAACAACCTGGAGGTCGGTTGTCACAAAAACCTTGCGGGAGAAGAATTCCGAGGGTTGGATAAACAGATGATTCGCAAGGATGACGGTATTCAGTACTTCATGGATCGCATATGGGTACCCAAATGGGGAGGTGTACGAACCCTAGTCATGGATGAAGCCCACAAGACACGATATTCTATTCATCCTAGTGCAGACAAGATGTATCACGATCTCAAGGATCTGTACTGGTGGCCAGGCATGAAGAAAGACATTGCCTTATACGTCAGCAGATGCTTGACGTGTTCGAAGGTTAAAGCTGAACATCAGAAACCATCGGGATTATTACAGCAACCTGAAATTCCCGAGTGGAAATGGGAGAACATAGCTATGGATTTCATTACCAAACTCCCTAGAACAAGTAGTTGTCATGACTCGATATGGGTCATTGTGGATCGAATGACAAAATCAGCACATTTCTTGCCTATCCGAGAAGACTATAAGATGGATAAGTTGGCGAGATTGTACATCAAAGAGGTCGTGACACGGCACGGGGTGCCGGTGTCAATCATATCCGACCGTGATAGCCGATTTACTTCACGTTTTTGGCAGACATTACAGAAAGCGATGGGCACTCGGTTAGACATGAGTACCGCCTATCACCCTCAGACAGATGGCCAAAGTGAATGAACTATACAGACGCTAGAAGACATGTTGAGAGCGTGTGTAATCGATTTTGGTGGTAGTTGGGATGCTCATCTACCGTTGATTGAGTTCTCTTACAACAACAGCTACCATACAAGCATTGGGTGTGCTTCGTTCGAAGCGTTGTATGGAAGGAAATGCAGATCTCCCGTTTGTTGGGCCGAGATTGGTGAAAGTCAGCTAACAGGCCCAGAGATCATTCAAGAAACAACTGACAAGATCTTTCAAATCAAAGACCGACTTAAAGCTGCAAGAGATCGCCAAAAGAGCCATGCCGACAACCGTCGGAAGCCTCTAGAATTCAACGTTGGGGATCGTGTGTTACTCAAAGTTTCCCCTTGGAAAGGAGTCGTTCGATTTGGAAAGAAAGGGAAGTTAGCCCCAAGATACGTTGGACCATTCGAGATCACAGAGAGAATTGGTCTTGTGGCTTACCGATTAAAGTTGCCACAAGAGCTTAGCGGTGTGCATGATACTTTTCACGTGTCAAACCTCAAGAAGTGTTTGGCCGATGAATCCCTTCACGTGCCAATCGAGGAAATCAAGATTGACGAAAAGCTTCATTTTGTTAAGGAACCCATTGAGATCATGGATCGAAAGGTCAAGCAACTGAAGCGCAGTAGGATACCTATTGTTCGCGTAAGGTGGAATTCAAAATGAGGGCCAGAGTTTACATGGGAACGAAAAGATCAGATGAAACTCAAATATCCACATCTTTTCGAGGATGACACTCTTGGACCTAACTCCAGCTGAATTTCGGGACGAAATTCTCTCAACTGGGGGATACTGTGACATCTGTCACCTTAAGGTCCGTCAATTAACGTGATTTTCCATTAACTATTCTTTGATCGGTCATTCCTCATCTTTATTTAACTCTTTATGTGGATACCATGTGTGCTTATCATTGATGTGCGTGTGTATTCGTTATAATCTTATGTTAACCTTAAAAACTATTTAAAACTCCCATTTTCGAAACCGCCAAATATATCATTTTTATATATATTAAACGTCATTAACAAAACCATTTCTTAAGTCAAAATTTCATCAAATGCACTTTTACAATTAATATAAAACATCTAATAAAGTCGTTTTTCAACCTAACCAAATTTGGGAAAACTCGGGGGTTAAGTGCAGGGACTAAACTTGTAATTTTGTAAACTTGGGCTGGGTATATAAACCTCATACCAGCCCTAGTTCACCATTTTCACCATCTTCTTCATCTCTTCACTCTCTACACACACATCTTCTTCATTCTAGTACCAAATCCAACCCGTGTGGTCTTGTTTTCGTCGTCTAGACTTCATCTACAGCCTCATCTACTCATTTCTAGCAGGTAGACGACTTTGGTTGTCTCTTTTCTTGCCTTTTCATGGCTGTCCAAATCTAGGGTTTCGGGTGTTCGGGTTCAACCCGAACACACAAGGTCGTATGGGTGCGTGTGAGGTCTTTCTGCTTGTGTTTCATGTTTGTGTATGTTTGTTGAGTGTTTCTGGAAGTCCTTGTGGTGTAAAACTCGCGTTAAGAGCAGCTCGGAGGCTGCTCAGCTCGACCACAGTCGCGAATCTGCTGTCCAGGCGACTGGGTCTGTCATGCGATTGAGCCGTGCGACTGAGTGAGTCGTGCGACTGAACATGCGTCTGAGTCAATCGTGCGACTGAGTTGTGCGACTAGGCATGTCGTGCGACTGAGTCGTGCGACTGTGTGTTTGTATGCGATTGAGTCATGCGTGCAAATGAATGTATGCGATTGAGTCATGCGTATGAGTGATTGTGTGCGATTGAGTCAGGTGACCGACTGAGTGTATGCGATTGTGCGTGATTCGCACGACTGGAGTCCAATCGCACGAATGAAGGTTCAATCGTACGAAAGTAGCTGATTCGCACGATTGAAGGTTGATTCATGCGTACGGAGGTTGAGTCGTGCGATTGGGTGTTGTGTGGTACGACTGAATTCCAGTCATACGAATGAAGGCTCAATCGTACGAATGAAGCTGATTCGCACGATTGAGGGTTGATTCGTGCGTATGGAAGTTGAGTCGTGCGTCTGGTCCTGTCGTGCGACTGTAATTGTTGTGTTTGATTTCCTTCTTGTGCGTGGTGTGAGTATGACGTGTGATGTTGAGGTAACATTAACACAATAGCCATTGTTCGGCCACAAAGATTAAAGTCAACGCTAAAAAGGGCACAAATACTATTTTAAACAAATTAAACTGACGCTTTACAATTATCAATCGACTTATAACTATTGACACATATTCAATACTTCATCAATGACAATGAAACTTTTACTCAAACATCACCATCTATGGCGACAATGTCTAGTACCTGGATCTACATAAGATCTAGTACGTGTGTCTGTTTGTGTGTGTTACACGCGACCCAGCCGATACGACCCGAACCGACCGATCAATATTACGCGCTTATTTCATATCATTAATGCTTAACAATAACTGTCAATAGGTGGTTGACCGTTCATTTGCATTCAACATTGGGATACATTGATCTTACATACTTACCACTTAACATGTGAGTTTCGTGGCCCCTTTTTACGCTTATACAATGTTGGACCAAAAGAACCAATGAGCTGGATCAGAAAAACCTTTAAGTCCCACAGACGTCACAACAACCGCTGAAGTCCACAACAGCTGAAGACAACAACTGATTACAAAGTCTGAAGACAAGTGCTGAAGACAAAGTCTGAAGACACAAGTGCTGAAGACAAAGTCTGAAGACACAAGTGCTGAAGACAAAGTCTGAAGACAAGTGCTGAAGACAAAGTCTGAAGACACAAGTGCTGAAGACAAAGTCTGAAGACACAAGTGCTGAAGACAAAGTCTGAAGACACAAGTGCTGAAGACCAAGTATCAGACGTTGTCATAACAGCTGAAGAGGACTTCTTCAGTAGTTGTGACGGTTTACTTTCAGTAGTTTTATGTTTTCAGTAGTTTTGTAAAACGACTGAAGAGCTTGTTCTTCAGTTGTTGTAGTTTCAGTAGTTTAGTTTCAGTAGTTTTATATTTTGTACTTAGCACTCTGATATGTTCTCAGTAGTTGTGAACATTTCAGTAGTTTGTTAAGTGTTAGTTATTTTTGTAATAGATCTGCCAGTTGTCACTATCCCGTGATAACAGCAGTGATTGCACTCTATATAAGGAGTGTCAACCTTATTGTAATGTGTGGAATGATTGAGCAAAAATATTTGGTATAATTGAAACATTCCTTGTTACAGAAATATATTCTCTCGTTATATCCGTATTTGTTCTTAATGCATACGAATATCAAATTCTTGCTACAATTTGTCTAATTCTTGATCTTATTCCGCTACGTTACACTCTAATCCATAGAACTTGTGATCACTGATCCTGACAAATGGTATCAGAGCCGGTTAATCATTGATCGATCTAATAATTGATCATTGAAACTGCTATTCAAGATCCAAGTTTGATTGAATTAGCATTTTTGCAAGAAACGGTTATAGAGATTGAATTTTCTGTGTTTTTGGTCATTCATCCTGAGATTTATTCTTGGTTTTCATTGAGTCTATTGTGGTCTGTGTAAAATCTTTTAAAAGCTTGAATTAAATTGTTTTTGGACCTAAAATGACTACTCCTTCCAATGATCCTCACAATACTGGTTCCTCAACCAAGCCTCCAATGCTGGTTAGGAATGAGTATAACATATGGCAACGACGTATGCTCCATCACCTGTCTGTTAACAGCACAGGTTGTTGGACATCAGTGGTACATGGTCCACACAAGCCTATGGTGAATAACCCGAAAACCAATCAAATGGTTCCGAAGAGGAGGGATCAATACTCAGATGAGGATAAGAAATTGTTTGAGATTGATGCAAAAGCCCATGGAATTCTGGCCATGGCACTGCCCAATGAAATCTATTCTGGGCTAATGCATTATGAATCTGCCCATGACCTCTGGAATGCCTTGAAAGAACAATTTGGAGGAACAGATGAGGTCTTGGCAAATAATAGAGAGATCCTTGCCCAACAATAAGAGACATTCTCTCATAGGAAGGTGAGACACTGACTCAACAGTTTGAGCGGTTCTCTTGTTTGATCTCTGAATTAAAAATGGTTAAACATGAGTACACCAATATCCAGATGAATAACAAATTTCTCAGATCACTGCCTGAGAGATGGGACACATATACTATTGTCTTACGCTCCAGTGCAAATTTGGACAAACTATCTCTCACCCAAATCCATGGGAAATTGCTCACATTTGTGAGAGAGATAGAGCAGAAACGAAAACTGTCTTCATCTGGTAAGCTCACTGAAGACTTTGTACCAGGCAACACTGCCTTGGTTAGTCATGAGTCAGAATATGCTTCATCTGAATGCCAGTATGATGAGCATATTGATTTCTCTTCAAACATTTCTGATTCTGCATTTGTGAGTGTTGATAGTCAGTTTACTGGGTGTAATAATGACAATCTATGCTTCATCATGGATGATCTCAAGGGGATTGCTGATGATGACTTAGAAGAGATGGATATTTTGAGCCAAATGGCCTTGATAAATATCAGATCTCAGAAGTTCTACAAAAGAACTGGAAGAAAGTTCCCAGGACTCTCTGGCAAAACCAAAGTTGGTTTTGACAAGAGTAAGTTGAGGTGTCACAAATGCCACAGGCTTGGACACTTTGCTAGAGAATGTAGATCATCTGGATCTAATTCCTCTGCACCTTTTATGACTTTCCCTGGCAATAGTCAACAAAACAGAGGGCAACATCCTGTCAATTCTAGTCATCATTCTCAACCACAATCTCCTGCATATTTTGTTCCTCAGAGTCAAACGCCATACCCTTACCCTTATTATTACATGCCACAAACCAGTCAAGCTCAAGCTCCTATGGTACCACAACCTCATGCACTACCAGAACCTCAACCATCTCATCAACCTCCTCAACCTCAACAACACAGCTTCTTCACCCCTGGAGTTGTTGACTGGAGCAGTTTGCCAGATGACATGTCTGGTCATGAACAACTGTTCACAGGTGCTATTAACATGGTGGTGACAGTCCTTATGGGAATCTGGCACTTATGGCTCTGGAGTCTACTGAGGGTTCCTGCTCAAATGCATCATCTTCATAGGTAACTCAGGTATCTTCAGAGGCTAAAGCCAAGTTGTCTCTATTAGAGAGGCAAATGTAGCATTAATAAATCAAAAACTTGAGTTTTAGAAAACCATTTCCAAAAGAAAAGCTGAGTATGAGTCTGCTCTTAATAGTAAAAGTGATGAGATTTATAAGCTTAAATGCCAATTAAATGATGAAAAGGCCAAGCTAGAGGTTATTCTGGAAGACCAGAGAAGTCTCAAAGAAACCCTTGCAGTCACCCAAGTAGAGTGTGATCGATGGGTACAATCATGCAAAGGTTTTGAAATGCTTCTTAGTAAGCAATCTGCTTCCAATGTGAAGTTTGGCATTGGTTATAATCACACTGCTCCTCCTACAGATTTTGCTTCAAGAGCAGAAGTGAAATCTGATGGAGAAAGCAATAACCAATCCACCTCATCATGTGATTCACTTTTTGATAGAGCATCATCAAAAGTAGAAGTCAGCACTAAGCCCTCTCAGAACCAATCAGCTGATGTTGATGGTTCCATTGCTGACACTCACATGATCAAAGAGTTGATCAACTCAGGAGTTATTTCTGGAAGTCCTGAAAGGACTGGAGAGCAAGATTTAACACCTGAAGTTCAAACTCCAACTACTGTCAGCACTGAAGAGAAGAAAACTGTCAGTAGAAAGAGTTTGAAGACTACTAAAGAGGAAGTCAAGAAAGCAAATAATGCTTCCAAAGTACTGAAGAGCAAGTCTTCAGTAGTTTCATTCTCTTTAGTTGATGATCAACATAAGATGAAGAAGAAACCATGTGAAGTATGTGGTTTGTTCAATCATCTTACAGATGACTGTTGGTACAAAAGAGGATCCAAACTCAAACATAAAGAGGAAATTAAAGAGAAAATGGTTAAAATGAAAACTGAGTTTGAAGCCACATTTGTACCAGCAACATCAAATCCTGTAACCCTTAAGTCCAAAAAGAAATCCAAAAAGGAAGGGGTTAAACAGGTAACAGCTGAAATTGCTCAAAAGAAGAAGGTGCAACATATGAACTTATCAAACTCCAATGCCAATGTGTCTGAAGAGCTGAAAGCTTTATCACAAAATCAGACACAGCTGGTTATGATGGTTCAACATCTATTGGGAAGAGTTAACCAATTAGATGTTCCTATGTTGAAACCACAGAAAAGGAGGTCCAAGCCAAAGGATTCCTCTTCTTCACCATCTTCTTCCTCTCAGGCTGTTGTTTCCAACAAACCTGTTAGTCTACCATCTGTTGATGTGAACAGGCCCAAAACCAAAAAGGTTTGGGTCTCAAAATCTAACTAATTTGTTTTGTTTTGCAGGGTTCTTCAACATGCCACAGAGGCATCTGGTATGTAGATAGTGGAGGATCCATGCATATGACAGGAAACAGATCACTTCTTAATGACTACTCTCAAGGAAGGAAGAGGTTTGTGTCATTTGGCAATGATGCAAAGGGTTACATCATCGGCAAAGGCTTTGTTTCCAATGGGGAAATAAAGTTTGATGATGTTAACCATGTGGAAAATCTCAAGTACAACCTCTTGAGTGTCAGTCAAATGTGTGACAAAGGCCATGTTGCTCTTTTCACCAGTCAGAACTGTCGGATTCTGTCATCCAAAGTTCTAAGTTTGATTGATAAGGTGTTGGATGAATACACTCTCCTAAAGGCCAACAGGACAGGAAGAGTGTATGCCTTAGATCTTTCCAAGAAAATAGATCTCAAAGGCCATCCTTGCCTATTTTCCAAGGCTTCCCCTCAAGAATCTACTCTATGGCATAGAAGGCTGGGTCATGTTAATCTCAAAAATATAAATCAGCTGATAAACCATGGTTTAGTAAGGGGACTGCCTATGAAGGAGTTCAAATGTGAAGATAACTGCACTGCTTGTTTAAAAGGAAAACAGCACAAAGCTTCATTTCCCTCCATAGAAGAACCTAAGTCCACTGCCTGCTTACAGCTCTTCACATGGATCTCTTTGGTCCTGTGAGAGTGATGAGCATGGCTAAGAAGAAATACTGTCTGGTAATTGTGGATGATTACTCCAGATTTGTATGGACTTTCTTCTTGCATTCAAAGGATGAGGCAGCTCAGAAGATTATCAACTTTGTGTTGTATGTTGAGAAGCAGTATTCCCTCTCAGTCAAGTGTATCAGAAGTGATAATGGAACAGAATTCAGAAACAATACACTTGATGAGTTCTACCTCTCAAAGGGAATCAAGAGGCAGTTTAGCATTCCAAGAACTCCTGAACAAAATGGAGTAGTAGAGAGAAAGAACAGGACCCTTATTGAAGCTGCAAGGTCCATGTTGGCTGATTCTGGACTGCCAATGACTTTTTGGGCTGAAGCTGTCAATACAGCTTGCTATGTACAGAATAGAGCTCTAGTAAATCAGAGGTTGATGAATACTCCATATGAAGTTCTTCATCATTTGGCCCCTCTAATTTCATTCTTCAGAGCTTTTGGGTGTCCTTGTTTCATTCTCAACACACGAGATCAACTCCAAAAATTTGATCCTAAGGTGGATGCAGGGTACTTTGTTGGTTATTCATCAACTTGCAAAGCATACAGAGTCTTCAACTGTAGAACAAAGATGGTTGAAGAGACTCTACATGTTAAGTTTAATGAATCTCCAAAGGACAAGATTCCACAAAGCCCTGTGGAGATATTTGATTTGGACATACTGCAATATGTTCCTTATCAAACTCCTGCTGTTGCTCCTGTCAACAGTTCACCACCTGGTGGTACTGCTGGTGCTGATGATGATGATGATAGCAGTACTCACCTCTTCAAGTTTAGTGATCAACTGCCTGATTCAGCTAGACCTGATGTTCCTGTAGCTCCAGTAGCACAATCCACAACAAATGCTGATGAGATTTCTACAACTTCAACTTCCTTTGAATTACCATCTACTGATTGGTTTCAAGGAAATGCTTCACCATCACCATCTGTTGCTGCTGAGCCTGCTACAAACACTTGCACTGATCTCATTGTGTACCAAGATCTGAAGAATCACCCTATGTCTCAAATCATTGGTGATATCACTGCTGGCGTATCAACAAGAAGTCAATTGTCAAATTTCTGCTTCTATGCTCTCTTCATCAGTCAGCAAGAGCCAAAGAATTATCACATTGCTTTAAAGGACAATGGATGGGTTGATGCCATGCAGCTTGAGCTTCTTCAGTTCAAGAAACAGCAAGTGTGGGAACTGGTTCCTCTACCTCCAGGTAAGTGTGCAATAGGCACTAAATGGGTGTTTAGGAACAAAACTGATGAAAATGGGCTTATTGTTAAGAAAAAGGCCAGACTGGTTGTTCAGGGGTTTGCACAAGAAGAAGGTATTGATTATGATGAAACCTTTGCCCCTGTAGCCAGACTGGAAGCAATTCGATTGTTTTTAGCTTATGCTGCTTATCAAAATCTTAAAGTTTTTCAAATGGATGTCAAAAGTGCATTTTTGTATGGGAAAATTAAAGAAGAGGTTTATGTATGTCAACCACCAGGTTTTGAGGACAATAAACATCCTAATTGGGTGTATAAGCTTGATAAGGCTCTTTATGGGTTGAAACAAGCTCCTAGAGCCTGGTATGAGACATTATCAAACTTTCTTCTGGAAAATAATTTCACTAGAGGCTCCATAGATAAGACTTTATTCATTAAGAAAGCTGGGCAGCATAATCTACTTGTTCAAATTTATGTAGATGATATCATTTTTGCATCCTCTGATCCACAGTTGTGTGATGCCTTTACAAAGTTGATGCAACAGAAGTTTGAAATGAGTGCCATGGGAGAATTACAGTTCTTTCTGGGTTTGCAAATCAAACAAAAGGCTGATGGAATTTTCATTCATCAGTCCAAATACACAAAAGATCTTTTGGAAAAGTTTGATTTACAAAACTGTAAGCCCTGTTCTACTCCCATGTGCAACACCACACAACTGGATACAGATCAGAAAGGTAAAGTGGTTGATGAAACACTTTACAGATGTATGATTGGGTCCTTGATGTACTTAACAGCTTCTAGACCAGATATTATGTTTGCTACATGTGTTTGTGCTAGATTTCAGGCTGCACCTAAGGAGTCTCATTTGATTGCAGTCAAGAGGATCTTTAGATATCTGCAAGGCACTCCATCTCTAGGTTTATGGTATTCTACTAGACATTCTGGTAAATTAGTTGCTTTTTCTGACAGTGACTATGCAGGGTGTAAGTTGACCAGGAAATCAACTTCTGGTGGATGTCAATTCCTAGGCAACTGTTTGATTTCTTGGCAGAGTAAGAAACAAACCTCAGTTGCTACATCAACTGCTGAAGCCGAGTACATTGCTGCTGCAAGCTGTACATCTCAGGTACTCTGGCTTCAAAACCAATTATTGGATTATGGCATAACAGAGACTAAGACTCCATTGTTAATGGACAGCTCTTCAGCTCTTTGTATTGTCAAAAATCCTGTCCAGCACTCTAGGACTAAACATATTGAAATCAGACACCATTTTATTAGAGATTGTTTTGAAAAAGGTCTGATTGATCCAAAATTTGTTCCTAGTGCTGATGAGCTTGCAGACATTTTTACTAAGCCTTTGGATAGTTCAACTTTCCACAACCTAGTGTTAAGGCTTGGTATGCTGCAGCTAGAATAAGTGACAACTACTGATGATCTCAGTAATAAGTACTGATGATCATTGGTAACCATGTCACATATAAGTACTGATGAGTTCCTTTACCCTCAGTAGTTTTTATAACTACTGAAGGCTACATGCCTCTGAAGTACTTTATTTGTTAAAGCAGCTGATGTAGTTACAACAGCTGATGAAATCACAACAGCTGATGTAGCTACAACTACTGATGTCAGAAATGCAGATAAGTACTGATGACCAATGAAACCTCTGAAACTCAGATTTAAGTCTGATGAGTAAGTGTGGAGGTCAAACTGAAACAGCTGAAAAGCTATGAATTGACGAAAACAGCTGATGAGTAATTTCTCTTCAGTTGTTTCTACAACTGCTGTTTCTAAACAACTGAAGCCAAACCTATGTCTTCAGTAGTTTACAACTACTGAAGACTTACACCAAGTCTTCAGCTGTTTACAACAACTGATGACAAAACCACTGTCTTCAGTAGTTTCACAACTACTGATGACAAACACCATGTCAGTTGTTTCACCACCTGAAGTCAAAACTGTCTTCAGTAGTTTTATTACTACTGATGACTAAATCAGAGACTTCAGCTGTTTCAACGTCTGACGGTTAAAACCAAGTCTTCAGTTGTTTTATAACAACTGCTGATCACACCAATACGGTCAGTCATTTCAAACCTCTGAAAGTTAATACCACGTCATCAGTAGTCTCAACAAATGATGACTAACACCAAAACCTTCAGTCGTTTTCTAACCCTACCCTTTAAATACCTTATCCACCTTCAGAGTTTTTCTCTCCTCTCTTCTCAAACCTAACGTTCAAAAACTCTGTAACCTCTCTTCATCAATGGCGACCAGGCAACTAAAACCACGACACAACTGTGTCGCACATCTCACAAAATCGCCATACTGGACCAAGTTTCACAACGCCATTGATTTAATGGTTCAGTCACCTTACCAAACGGCTTTTCTGTTAATCCCACCATATATGCCGAATCTCTTAACCAATTCTGGACAAACGTCACTCTTGTCTCTGAGGAGAATGACACAGAGTCTCTTCAATCGTTTGTCCATCGTCAAAAAGTGGTCATTACTCCAGACACTCTTCGCCAAACCCTCAATCTGGATGATGCCACTTTCCCAACTGGTTATCCAAAGGGCACAACAGATCTATCATTTGCCCACCATGGATACCAAGGTAACCTGAGTGCATCTACCATATTGAAGAAACATTTCCAGGATGCCGAACGTCTCATCTTTCATATGGTAAATGTCTGCCTTGCCCCCAAGACTTCATCATGGGATCAAATGTCCACAAGGTGGCAACAGGTAATGTACTCCATCCTTGAGCAACACCTTTAAATTTTCTGAAATACTATTTTTAGAGCTCAAGGATATGGCCCAAAAACAACTTGCTAACCGTTGGATATTATATCCTCGGTTCATAATGGCCATAATTGAAAACCAGCTTCAAGCTGAGGGACTTGTTGGCCTGGGAGTCCCTGCTATGGCTGTATTGCCTGAAGTATACTCCCGGCACAACTCTGACCAATCACTAAAAATGGCTGCCAAGCTGCGCAAACCCACGCAGCTGGAACCCACAGCCACCACCACCAGATCCAGAGTCCCCACAAAACCAAAAACCAAACGCCCCAAAACAGCTATTCAGGGAGATGAGTCCCTGAAGATGCTCCTGTACCACCAAGGCAGGATATACTTGCTGGTTTAAACCCCCAGTAGTATCAGAGACTCTACCAGCCACAGCCGCTCAGGATTCCTCTCAAAAGGAGCCTGCAGCAACCAAAGAAGGGGTACCCACTAATCTGGAATCTTCCTCATTTGAGGAGATTGCCATTGAAGAGCACCATTCTCCCCAGGTGCATAATGCTTTTACCCCATCTCCCCATGCAAATGCCCCCCAAAGTCTAACCATTATAATTGCAAACATGCTGACTCAGCTGCATGCCTCTCCTCCTCCCACCAAACACCAACAAAGGGGACAACCACAGCCATTGAGGAAGAGGATCAACATGCTTCTGACAACCCACAGCACCGGGGTATAAATGTTCTGTCTCCTGGTGTGGATATGGAGATCAGAATATCTGGTGAGGCTGCCACCTCTTCTGAATCAGCACATGATCAGACTGAGGCTGGTAACATTGCTAAGACCTCACCAGAGGCAACAGCTGATGAAGGACATCGTCCTGAGGCTGGAAGTCCCCAGTTCCAAGAAAAAGGGGCACATGCTAAAACTGGTCTACACCTAGTGCATGTACATTCTGCTACAAGCAGGAGGTCAGGTGATTCAGCATCTGCTGATGATGACCTGGGCTTCTTTTATGATGTTCTGGCCCAGAACACAATTCTTGAGGAAGAAGTCCGTAGACTACAAAGACTACTTGACCAATTCTCTCAAGAAGCAAGTCCATCTGCCACCAACATAAACCCACAGATGGCACCTTCACCTGAAGGTCTCCCACACACTTAGCCACTCAAAACTTCCAACCCACCAACCTCTATTTCTGGCACTGCTTCTCAGGGACAGAACCCCTCTGAGCAAACAGCTGCGATCTTTCAGCAATCCCTACCTCTCATCACCCCAATGATCACAGACATTGTGATCAAAACCATGGATGAGAGGCTTCCCTTAATCATACAACCCCTGGTGGAGGGACTGTGAGCACAAGGCTTTCTGCTACTCAAACCCTTGCAACCAATGCATCCAAAAAGGGGGAGAGTCAGTCAGTGAAAGCAAAGAGGAAGAGCATACTGAAAGAAAAGGAGACTGAGAAGGAAGAGGAGTTTGTGAAGGGAGCCGACATTGATCAAGTGGGTGAAAGTCACAAAGACTTTCATATCACATATAAGAAGAGGAAGGTTGAAGGAAAAGAAAAAGAACTCCAACTCGATGAGATGATCAAAATGGCGGATGCTACACATAGTAAATCAATGGACTCCATTATTGATCAACTGTATAGACAAGGGTTCGATACTGCACAGCTTGACTCAGAGATTAGGAGACTTGAAGTTGAAGAAATTAACTCAAGATGGGCAAGTTATGATGCATTAGAAAGAGAAAGACTATAGATCATGATCAGATTCATTGCAAAGCACCTTAGGAGATCATTGATCGAGATTAAGTCATGGACCAGGGACAGTATCTTGGCAATAACCACCAAGATCTGTTCGTCTGAAGCATACACTAAGGGATTGGTGATTGAAGCACTAAATGAGGCAGGTGCTGGGAATAGAAAGGAACTAGCAAAACACTCAAAAGCCTCACTCACTACAAGAATGCTAGAACAACCTGCAAAACTTCCCACTTCAAAATCACCACTACCACAAACAACTAAACCAACTCATTTACCCTCAAAACCAACAGCTGATGATGCACCCAAGAAGAAGAAGAGAAGGATGTTGAGGCTAGAAGAAGAAGAAGAAGAGGATGATGAGGAAGAAGATAGGCTGCCTCTTTCCGCAGTCCTAACTTTGCCTAAAGCCAAACCTATGCCCATCACTCCCACCTCACAGATGGAAACTGTGAGAGTAAAGATAGAAGAAGAACAGCAGCAAAGGCTTCATGATGATGAGATGCTGAAAAGCATAGACAAAACTTATGCTGCTTCTTCATCAATAATCAGTATGAAGAAAGAAGCTCTGAGATTGTACACCCTTGCTAACACATTTCAATATCAAAAGGAAAAGGTGAGAATATGGCCTGATCCTAGGGTGGCTCACAGAATTGTGAAGAAAGACATTCCTGCGAGATACAAGGGCCAAGTAAAAAGGATCGTAGATGAAGAGATCACAGTGGTCCTGGTAGTATCACCCTGGGAAATTGTAGAAGATTTCAAGAAGGCCTATGAGACTAAACAGCCATCCCAAAAGATGTTAGAGAACAGAGTAATTAAAAAGGGGTTAGTCTACAAGAGGCTTGAGAACTTCAAACAAAATGAGCTCAGTCTGTTATTTGAAGGTACTCACCCAGATGAGTTTGCATACAGACAGATTACAACAGTTGAGCTCAAAAATGGCAAACAGGCTAAGTACATTTCAGAGCTGTATGGGCGTGAAAGGATTGTTTGATGGTGAAGCTGAAAATCTTACCATGGAAGAACAAATTATGTTTCTCAGAGCATACACCAGAGAATCCTACAGGCTTATACATGGGAAGTGAGTCTCATGGATGGGGGAACAGCTCAGTGTCCAATTCCCCAATACAGAGCTCCCATCCATACATTGCTAACCAAATCATCAGAGACTCATTCCCAGGCCAGTGCTTATAATGGGTCATCTTCTCAACTGATCAAGAAGGAAAAAGACCAACCATTCTGCCAACAATAAGTGGGACCTCAATAAAGTTAAAGGTTTTGGCTGCATTGGTTCAGGGGGAGTTTGTTGGACCAAAAGAACCAATGAGCTTGATCAAAAAAACCTTTAAGTCCCACAGACGTCACAACAACCGCTGAAGTCCACAACAGCTGAAGACAACAACTGATTACAAAGTCTGAAGACAAGTGCTGAAGACAAAGTCTGAAGACACAAGTGCTGAAGACAAAGTCTGAAGACACAAGTGCTGAAGACAAAGTCTGAAGACAAGTGCTGAAGACAAAGTCTGAAGACACAAGTGCTGAAGACCAAGTACCAGACGTTGTCATAACAGCTGAAGAGGACTTCTTCAGTAGTTGTGACGGTTTACTTTCAGTAGTTTTATGTTTTCAGTAGTTTTGTAAAACGACTGAAGAGCTTGTTCTTCAGTCGTTGTAGTTTCAGTAGTTTAGTTTCAGTAGTTTTATATTTTGTACTTAGCACTCTGATATGTTCTCAGTAATTGTGAACATTTCAGTAGTTTGTTATGAGTTAGTTATTTTTGTAATAGATCTGCCAGTTGTCACTATCCCGTGATAACAGCAGTGATTGCACTCTATATAAGGAGTGTCAACCTTATTGTAATGTGTGGAATGATTGAGCAAAAATATTTGGTATAATTGAAACATTCCTTGTTACAGAAATATATTCTCTCGTTATATCCGTATTTGTTCTTAATGCATACGAATATCAAATTCTTGCTACAATTTGTCTAATTATTGATCTTATTCCGCTGCGTTACACTCTAATCCATAGAACTTGTGATCACTGATCCTGACATACAATATTTCAATCATTTACAACTTGGGGGAAAAGTATGCTTACTCATTTTCAATGTTATACAACTTACTTACATTTTACATACAAGGAATCAACGTGATACTGTGTTGCAAGTACTATTTGATACATGCTTGGGTCTGCTGTGTGGTTCTATCTTTGCAACTATTTAATTCCAGTGTGGGAACCGACGGTTAGGTATTAGTAGTACTACTAGGTTGACACCCCCACCCTCGTTCGATGGTATACTAGTTGGTACCATCAGTGGCCCCAGGAATGGGCCCTTGGGTGAATATATGCCGACAATTTCTTTGTGTACGTCGCTAGGTTTGGTTGCAAAGCTCATGTCATGTGATTTTACTTGTGTATATAACTGTATTCACGGTATTCCATTACGCTTACTTTATACAGCATCACTTACATTTTATTACTTAAACCTGCGAGCTCACTAACAATTATGTTGACCGTTTTAAACATATCTTTTCAGGTGATCATGCAAGTCCAGGAATCTAGGTGTGCTGCCTTAGTGGAGACCCTAGGATGCATTTTTGGGACTTATCATATTTTGACAAACAATATTTTTGAACAATGTTGATATGTGTAAACAATTACAATCTTTTGAAACTTGTTCCCGGGTTGTGGGAATTCATATTACATTTTCATCTTATTTGGTTATGTGAATCATCATCATGTTATGCTTATGGCTATGTTGTCGTGAACATTGACTAAACACGACACAAGTCCCCTTGTTGTCGGGTGTCGTCATGACACGCTTGTCATCATTTATTATATTGCATCTCTATCGCTTACCATGTGTTATGACGATCCCGACCTCGTTACATCCCCGTGTTTCCGCTTTTAGCGGGGGTGTGACATCCCTCATCTTCTTTTGAAGAATCACGGGGAGATGAGGTAACATACCTTGTATGTTCATCCTCACCACTAGATGTGGTTTCTTGGCGCCCTGGTTTCCCTTGCACAATGATGTCTCTTTCAGAGTCATCACAGGGCATGGTTGCCGTAGATTCAGTCTCAGTTATGTTACCACTGTCCTGAGGATCCATTGAGGCTCCTTCAGTAGTGGCAGTTGAATCTACATGAGTCCCCTCCACATCAGTGGGACTCACCTCAGTAAAGGTTTGCTGATGGGGGCTAGAGATAAGAGGTCTCTCTAGGCTCTGTTGATCCTTGAGAGGGTGTTGTGGATCAACTTCATTGCCCTTAAGAGACATAATCTCTTCACCAGCTCCAGTCAAAAGGTCAGTAAAGGATATGGAAGTGAAACCTAATGACCCGAGACTTTGATCAATGTCTAAAGGCATTGAGCTTGTGATAGGGCTGTCCCTTTTTGGCTGCTCAGGGGAGTATAAAGACACTCCCTAAGGGCTATCAGCTTGGGTTTCGGGCTCATGGATCTGAGACTGAGAAGACTCAAGACCCATATTGAGGTCAATTGTGAAGGATGGTTGGACCTCAGGCTGAGTGGGAGCCCTTTGTTCCACTCTAGCCTTTTTGGGTAGAACATGAGGAGCTTGTTCAATCAGAGTAGATTGAACAAGGGTTCGTTTGTGACGTCTCTGATAAGTAAAGGTAATGGATCGAGAAGGTAGATTTGGCAGAGTAAGGGTAGTTGCTGGTGTGGGTTCATCACCTGTGGGGTTAACAGGGATGTCACCAGGAGCCACTGGCTCAATCATACCTAGAAGAAGTGCAGTATCTCTTCTGGTGAAGTTGGTGGACACTCTCTTCAAAGTCTTGAAGATGGTCGGCCTCATTTGAGGACCAGTCAGAGCAGCTGCACAGACAAGCTTGCCCTGGTCTAGCTCACAGTTGATTATGTGCTGGAGAAACCTGGGATACATGAAGAATGTGTCCCTTTGAAGATTTCCCATTAGGTTAGTCAGCACAAACCTTGAATAGTTGAAGCGGAGGCTTTTTGCCAACCCATGAACTAGGCACCCAAGTTCATATGGGATTTGATCCCATTCCCCAGATTTATTAGACAGGCAGTGAAGAACCACATGCAGCAGGAACTTCCATTTGTAAGAGAAGTTGAATTTGTAGACAGTTGACCTGCTGACATCTCCACCATATCCCATTTGGAGATAAGAATTGTCCAAATCTATTTTGGGGAATTCCGTTGGAGCGCCCTCATCATGAAGCTCTAGATGCTCCCTGATGATCAGTTCAGATATGACCAACTCCTGGCCACAGATGCTCGATCGAATAACACGAACCCCATTTAGGGTTTCAATCTGACCATTTGCCCAAAATTCAGACATTTGGTTTGAGTAAATCGTGGGGTTTACAGTCAGAGCGGTGTAGTACGAAGATTGGGTCAGAAAGAAGATGATGTCTGAGAAGTCAACATCCCTTGAAGAATCAAGGAGTGCGACTTGGTTGTGCTGAGGGTTTAGTGCCATTGAAGAAAAATTTCAGAAAGATAGTTCGGAATAGGGTAAATTGAAGATGAAGAAAGCTTTTAGGGCAGTAATTTGGGTAAAAAGGATGTAAGTGATTAACCAGAAGTATTTAGATGGGTGGAATGGCGGTTTAAAGGGGGTTTTGGATAAGACGATGTGAGGTTTCAGTGGATGATGTGACATGGGCGGTAAGGTTAGTCCATTTAAATAATCCGACATCATTAACAAAATCTTTACCTTTTACAGAGTGGGGCCCAAAAGATTTCCGTTACACAGTAAAATCTTTCTTCCGAGTATAGAGCATTTCCGAAGGTAATATTCTTCCGAAGGCAATTTTACTTCCGAAGGTAAATTGATTACTTCCGAGAGTATATGTTGCTTTTCAAGTGGAGTGTGTTAAAAGCTTCGGAAGTAGATCTGATATGAAATCAATCGCTTCTTCCGAGACTTAACACTCTTCCGAGAAGAAAATTATCCTGGGAGAAATTTGCTTCGGAAGATATGCAAAATATCTTCCGAGGGTTAATTTCTCTTCGGAAGAATTCATACTTAGATATAATTTAGAAAAAGATCTTTTATAACAGGGCTTAGATTGTTTTGACATAAGACTTTACACATTAAAAGGTTTTCAAATGAGATAAACTAATCAATGTTTATCATCCCAATAGCTATAATGAGATATTTAAATCTTTGTTCATCAAAGGCTTTGGTGAACAAATCAGCATATTGTTCATTTGAGTCAACTTTGATTAGTTTGATAAGATTTTTCTCATGAATATCTCTAATGAAATGATACCTGATATCAATGTGCTTAGTCTTGGAGTGCTTCACTGGATTATCAGTAATGGATATAGCACTATTGTTGTCAATGTGGATAGGAGTGCTCATGAAGTTGAATCCGTAGTCTATCATCTGGTTTTGAATCCACAGCAGCTAAGCACAGCAACTAGCAGCAGCAATGTGTTCAGCTTCAGTAGTTGATGTAGAGACACAGGATTGCTTCTTGCATTGCCATGAGATGATCCTTCCACCAAGAAATTGACATCCACCAGATGTTGATTTCTTGTTGATGTTGCAGCCACCATAATCACTGTCAGAGTAACCATAGAGATTGAAATCACTATTTCTTGGATACCAGAGACCTAGTTTAGGTGCTCCTTTGAGGTATTTAAGAATTCTCTTGGCAGCTATTAGGTGAGACACCTTTGGAGCGGCCTGATATCTTGCACAAATGCAAGTTGCAAACATGATATCAGGTCTACTTGCTGTGAGATACATCAGAGAACCAATGATCACTCTGTACTGATATTGATCAGTATCCTCCCCCTCAGAATCAGGGCAGAGATTGTGGTTTCTGGGTATAGGTTTTTTAGCTGCTTTACAATCCTTCATATCAAATCTTTCTAAGATATCATTTAAATACTTAGATTGATTGAAAAAGAACCCTTCCTTCAATTGCATTACCTGAATTCCAAGGAAAAAGTCCATTTTTCCGATGGAACTCATCTCGAACTTCTTCTTCATAATACTCTCAAAGTCTTTACACATTTGGTCATTTGAGGAACCAAATATGATATCATCAACATAGACTTGAACGAGCAATATGTCTTTCCCAGACTTTCTTATGAAAAGAGTCTTATCAATGGTACCTCTAGTGTAACCATTCTTCAGGAGAAACTGAGACAATGTCTCATACCACAGCCTAGGTGCTTGGTGCAGCCCATATAGAGCTTTATCCAATTTGCACACATAGTTGGGATGCTGTGAATCTTCAAATCCTGGAGGTTGGCATACATAGACTTCCCTATCTATATCCCCATATAGAAAGGCACACTTGACATCAAGCTGGTAGACAGTGAAATTCTTGGATGCAGCATAAGCAAGGAAGATCCTAACTGCCTCGAGTCTTGCAACAGGTGCAAAGACATCAGTATAATTGATTCCTTCCTCTTGAGTGTATCCTTGAACCACCAGTCTTGCCTTGTTCTTGATAATCAAGCCTCTATCATCTCTCTTGTTTCTGAATACCCATTTAGTGCCTATAGGTACTTGACCAGATGGTAGCGGACATAGGTCCAAACCTTTTGTCTTTTGAATTGAAGCAGCTTTTCTTGCATTGATTCAACCCAGCTACTATCTTTCAAGGCATCTTCCACCTTCTTGGGTTCCATTTGGGATAAAAAGCATGAGTACAAGCAGACATTCCCATTATGAGTTTGTCCTCTTGTTCTCACGCCTTCAGAGACTTCCCCTATGATGTTTTCAGCTGGATGAGTGTTATAAATCTTGAGTCTAGGAATCACCTCTAGTTGCAAAGATAAATCCAAATTGGACATATTTTGCTCAGGAGCTTGAATACTTGGTCCAGCTGTTGTTTTAAACTCATTCATTGAGGACTGATTGAATGAAAGAGAAACATCATCATTTGTTCGCTGTGAAGCATCATTAACAGTTGCCTGTTCCTTCAAGATGGTGCTTTCATCAGCCTGGTGTTGTGCAGGGTCACCTGAAGAAATTTGAAAGTCAGTAGGTGAATCCCTTGTTGAAGTACCACTATCTCTTGAGATGGTTATATTGTCAGATCTTTCAATAGTGGGAACTTGATTTGTTGCAACTCTTGGAGAACTTGGAATAGGTCTGCGAAGCTCAAACAGTTGATCTTCATCAAAGTCACTTTGAGCACCTGTTCTAGTTGAAACATTCTCACAAGATGGTTTAGAATAGTTTGGAAACAATTCTAAATCAAAGATATGACCCGGGTCATTCCCCCTAACACAAGGAGTGTGCTCATTAACTACAATATTGGAAGATTCCTCAAATTGTTGATTTTTAATATTATAAACCCTATAAGCTTTAGAGTAAGAGGAATATCCAAAAAAGATAGCATCATCCGACTTTTCAGCAAATTTTGCCAAGTTATCTTTTGTGTTAAGTATGGTACACCTGCTGCCAAAGGACCTTAGAAAGCCAATGAACGGTGGCCTCTTGTTCCATAACTCATAAGGGTTTTTCCATGTGGCTTTACTACAAGAACTCTGTTCTGCACATAGCATGCAGTGCTGATTGCCTCTGCCCAGAATGTTAGAGGCAGCTTTGAATCAGCTAACATAGTCCGAGCAGCCTCAATAAGTATCATATTCCTCCTCTCAGCAACACCATTTTGTTGAGGAGTTCTGGGAGCACTATATTGTCTGGCAATACCTTTTGAGTTACAAAATGAGTCAAGAACTAGGTTCTTAAACTCAGTCCCTTGATCACTTCTAATTATTTTAACCTTGTGATCAACTTGATTTTCTATTTTAAGAATAAAAGATTTCAAAGTTTCAGCAGTTTCATCTTTGGTTCTTAAAAAGAATACTCATGTAAATCTAGTAAAATCATCAACAATCACAAGGCAGTATGATTTTCTTCCAATGCTGCCATAGTGTTGACTCATCACCATCAGCTTTGGAAAGAAAGCATGATACTTCTCCTATTGGGGAAGCATTGTTCATATCCAGCTTGTACATATCCCCTTTCCTATGAGATCTAAGAAGCACCAATTTCTAAGGAATTGTCATCCCAGGTTTGAGGATAATGCACTCATGTTCTGTGAAGAGCATTTGATGCTTTTGATCACAGAATTGAGAAACACTTAACAGGTTGTGTTCAAGCTGTTTGACAAAATTAACTTTGTCAACCTTTAACTTTCCATTGGTATACTTCCTTTGCTAGAAATATATCCTCCGGCCTCACCTCCAAACTGGACAGGACCTCCATCATAATGTTGAAATTGTTGAAGGAGAGATCTGTTCCCTATCATGTGCCTGGAGCATCCACTATCTACAATCCAAATGTTGTTATTCTTGTCATATGGATGTCCCTGCACATAAGGTGAGATAATTAGTTTTGATTGGAAACCCAAGCCTTATTGGTCTTGGGTTCTTCCAATGATAATGACATAATTGAACCAAAATTTATGCATGGGGGTTCAATGGATGTCTTTGAGGAAGAGGTTTGGGCTACAGCATCTTCCTTGATCTTCCATTCCATCCCTTGGTTGATCATAGAGGATGAGCTTGTTGAAGCTTTTGTAGCTTGGCATTCTTCCGAAGCTTCTTTCTTTTCGGAAGAAGCCTTCACCACCTTTTCTTCCAAAGCAGTCTTCTTCTGGGATGGTTTCAAGGGGACTCTTTTTGCTTTTCTGAGTCTTTACAGCTTTAGCTTCCGAAGCCTTTTTCCTTTCGGAAGAATAATCTTCTTCCGAAAGAAGCCTTGCTTCGGAAACAAGCTTTCCCTTTTTCATCACTTGAACCATTTGATATGGTCCAAATGAGAAACCTTCCCTGACTCCTTCCTTTTTAACATTATTTGCATAATGTGTGCTAGCAGGATTGTAGTAACAATCTTTGGCCATGTGGTTTTGCAGACCACACATTATGCATGCAATGTTAATCTTTTAGGAATGTGAGGATTGCTGTTTCTTGTTCTTTTTCTCTTCATCAGCAACCTTTCTCTTTAATTTCTGATCCTTTGGTAGGATAGGAGTACTGGTACTGCACCCCTTTCCTGAATTAGAATTTTCAACCACCTGGAATCCAGCTGAGATGAATACACCTTTTTGCTTTGGGTCTATCTTTAGCTTGGACTCAGCCACTTTCTTGGCAGTTTTTCTGGCTGCCTTAGCTCTGCTTCTTTTGGCTTTGGTGGTCAGGGTTTGATCATCATTGGCAGGGGAGGGCATAATTACTTGGTTCTTCCCTGTGATGGTCTCCATAGTTTCATCATTCTTTGACTCATGAGAAGGTGGGTCAGCAGATGGAACCTCTTGCTCTTTAGTACCACACCTTGGTTGTCTTATAGACTCATAAGAGTGTGGTGGAACAATTTCATTGGTTCCCAACCCACTTTTGTTTTTGTAACAAAGTTTTGAGTGAGAAGATGATGCAAGAATGGCTTGGAAGTTTTGCTCGGAAATAGCATACTTCCTGGCTTGAGCCTCAGCAGTGACAAGCTGGGCTTGAGCCTCAGTCAATTTGGATATTAAATCCTTTATCTGAGTCTTATAGTTTGTATGTTCATGTTTTAATAGGGACACAGTTTTCTCTAACTCCTCAATTTTTTGTTTGGTAGTCAGATTCAGCCCTTTTAAAGTCAGATTTTAAAACATTTAAAGACTCAATATTAGATTTAATCTCCATATTGTAGTCCTGATACAGTTTAACCTTAGCAATACATGCAGGAGTACAGAGATGTTCATGTACCTTGTTTTCATCTGTTTCGGCCATGAGTGCTTGAGCAGGAGTCACATCCTGTACCATGAAGCTCCAGTCAACTTCTTGAGCCATTGCAGCTGTTTCTGTTGACTTTCCGGTGGGCTTTGGTGTAGAGGGATGTGTGGAGGCCTGTGGGGTTCCCGGGTTGGACTTGGGAGCCTTGCATTCCCTTTCAAAATGACCAAGTTGGTTACAGTTATAACATTTGGCCTTGGTTTTGTCAAACCCAAATTTGCTGTTGATTGGGTTTTGAGGAAATTGCCTTCCAGTTCTCTTAAAGAACTTCTTTGCTCTATAGGTTAGAAGAGCCATTTGTTGGACTATGTCCACGTATTCCACGTCATCCGGGCTAAAAAACTCTAGATCATCAAAGCAGTATTGATAGTCATTTGAGTGTCCACTTCCTGAGACAAAAGCACAGCTGTCCTGAAAGGAACTTTGCTGAGCTTGTTGAGACCTTGGAGTCACAGGAAATGTGATGTATGGCCCAGAGGAACAAGATGGCTGCGGGGTGTAAGTCAGGTATTGCTGAGACTGGGAGATTCCCGAACCTTCAGCAACCATCAAGGCGGTTCTAGCAGGAAGACTCAAGGGTCTGCTTGTCTGATGACCCCTCTTACTTTCCATTTCCAAACGGTATCCATCAAGGATCCCATAGAGTTCGGTCATGGTGAGTGTATTCAGATTCTCTGTTCTCTTGATAGAGACACAGTAGAATGTCCACTCATTGGGTAGAGCACTCATGAACTTTCTTGTAAGGTCTCTGAGTTCATGAGCAATTCCCACAGATTGAAGGGAAGAAATGAGATCCATGTACCTGAAATATTGCTGGCTAAGAGTCTCTCCAGCAACATAGGTGAAGTTCTCGAACTGCTGCTTCAATGAGTCCTTCTTGGAGTCATTTGAGCTTGAGTACATTTGAGCAAGCGCATCAAAGAGTTCTTTGGCAGACTTACAATGCTCAAACCCCACCATGATAGAGTTTGGAATTGCAGTCATAAGAACAGTCATAGCATTGCTGTCTATGTCAAGCTTCTTCCTATCTTCATCAGAATAATCTTCAATGGCTTTCTCAAACATGGCACCGTTTCCACCAGCTACTTTTGGCTTATACAGGCCATTGACAATGGATTGCCACATCTTGTTGTCTTGATACCTGATGAAGCCTTCCATTCTTCTGCTCCAAGACCTAAAGTTTTCAGGGGTGATGATGGGTGCTTTGGTCATCGTCCCCATCTCTACTTCAGATTTGTTGAGGGCCATTTTGAGTGAGGTATAAGGAGGAGTGAAAAACAGGTTGATTAGGATGGTAAGATCTCATAATCAAGAGCCTAAAAAGCTCTGATACCAATTGCAGGATTGGGTTTGTCACTTAAACACTTGTATTTCTCTCAAACTCACTTATGGAAACACTCAAATCATATAAAGTAATGTCTTTTACAAGAGTTGATAATAATATAATAAGTAGCAAAGGAACACGCAGAAATAAATTTTCAAGGCACTTGTATATATTACTTCTCAACTCAAGATATTACAAGACTCTTACAAGCATGAAACAAGAGTTACAATGAGAAACTATATATACTAGATCCTACAGCCGGATATACTTTGATACCAGCTGGAAACCTAAGACTAAAGCATATACTACAATGCTAAAGTTAAGGTATCTTAGATAAAGTATTAACTAAGATATGGTAGTCATGACATGTCCATGACTTACCTTTTGTCACCAACTAAAGATGGCAACTGTACTAACATAAAAAGGTATACAGTGGATTAAAGTATGGTCAACTACATGGCTTTTGAGAAAACGCCATGCAGTATCTCAGAGATTTGCAGCGGAGTGTCAGAGAGACCATACTTATGTCCACTGGATAATAGGAGTGTCTTCCGAAGGTAAGTTGGCTTCGGAAGAACAAGTTCTTCCGAAGCCACTTATACTTCGGAAGAGGCTTCTATACTTTCGAGGCTTTGAGGACTTCTGTACTTCGGATGTTGACTTTAGATCTTTCTTTCTGAGTCTTGATCTTCGGAAGTAGGTTCTTTGTCTTCGAAAGTTGGAGTTTTCCTTCGGAAGTAAGCTTTACACTTTGTCTTCGGAAGAGCTCCTTCTTCCTTCGGAAGTTCCATACTTAGCTTCGGAAGTCCTTTGTTTGTTGTACCAAAATCTTCTAAGTGACTTGGTTTTGGTTGCACCAGCCTTTCTAGATCCAAAAGAATAAAAGTCCTAACATTCCATTCATTAACTTTATCAAATTGGGGTTCAATTTGATCGAAACCGATTTAGAGTTCATATGTATTTGGGAATTTCTAAAGTATAGGTTTTAATATATAATTAGGAAATCATAACAAGAATTGGGCTTTGGCCCACCGGTTAACACCATCTGCACATACAGAAGAGGTCGTGGGTTCGACCCCGGCCCACTGCAAATCTTTTTTTTAAACCACTATTTTAATCATTTCTAAATTTCAGAAATTATTAAGATGTTATTAGATTAATATAAAAAATTCATTTTAATACTAATTCAAAATTTAATTAATAACTTTTGAAATATTTCAGAAATTATAATCTTATATTTACTTTATTTGTAAAGATGTCAAAGGATATAAAAATATATAATTTATTTACAAGTTTAAATATTATAAAAATTATTTTTAAAATCTTTATTAAATTTCTACAAATTCTAAATCATATAATTTTCTAGTTCTTATATTTGAAAGGTTTAATATTAGAAAACCTTTATAAGAATTACTCAAAAGTTTCAAAATATTATAAATCAAATCCAAATAGTTTTAAGTTATTTTGCAAGTCATTTAAATAATTAATTATCCAATTAATTATTCGATAAAGTTTTAAATAACTAATTTTTAGATTAATTATTTCATTTCACAATGTTATACTCAATCATTACTTAATTAATTATTGTTAATATTTAAGTAATATCTATTGTATAATTTCACTAATGATTATTATTGTTTCAATCTTAATCATTTAATAAATTTAATTATTCTTATGTAAATAAAATATAAATGGCTATATTATTTTATTTACCCTAATTATGAAAACCCTAAATTCCAAACGAAACCCTAATTCATATTTAGTCTTGAATCTTATCCTTATTCTAATTCTGAGACATCAACCGTTAGGTTGAATCGTGAAGAAATCGTTGGAACCATCTTATTTTCTTATCGTTATGTTAAGTGCAACTTATAGCATGTGAGTTTTTTAGGTGAGTATTTCTATACCCCTTTTGCATATTTTCACACTTTGGGGTGAAACATGTTACTTTATACCCGTTGCACTTGTAAACTCGTTTGATTCTTGTAAACACTTGGCAATTCACTTGTATGTTGTGGTTAGTTGATTTTAGTAATTACCATGTATTGATGTTATATGTGCAATCATTAACTATTGCTAGCCTGGCGACGTCATAGATCTATGGGCCTGACAAGCCTGCTTTGTTAATCCAAGTACACTTAGCTAATCGTATAAACTTGTAAACGTGGAATCTTGTAAACTATCAAGGTTTGATTGTTACATCTGTCATACATCCCTAGTTACTTTATTCACTAACTTATGACATGAATTGCCATCTTTTATCTACTTATGTATGAAAACTATGGAAATCTCACCAATATTATGTTGACCCTTTATTTTAACATGTTTCAGGTTTACTACTTGAGGGAGCTCTTCTTGCTCATATAGGACTTGGACTTAGTTTAATTAACATATTATGTTGTTGTTTATATTTGTTATATTGTATCGACTTAATTGTTTTATATTGTTCAACGAAAATGGTATTTAATAATATTCCAACTTATTTAGTTCCATGTGCTATGAACAATCGTTTCACATTCGTCCGCCCCGATGATTCCGCCGTCGGTCGGGGTGTGACAGGTACCAAGTTGTCACACCCCCGCTAAAAGCGGAAACATGGGGATGTAACGAGATCAGGATCGTCATAACACATGGTAAGCGATAGATATGCAATATAATAAATGATGACAAGCGTGTCATGACGACACCCGACAACAAGGGGACTTGTGTCGTGTTTAGTCAATATTCACGACAACATAGCCATAAGCATAAACATGACAAACGATTCATATAATCACGTAAAGATGAAATTGTAATATGAATTCCCACAACCCGGGAACAAGTATCAAAAGATTGTAATTGTTTACACAGGCTACAACATTGTGCAAAATAATTGTTTGCCAAAACATGTTTAGTCCCAAAAATACATCCTAGGGTTTCCACTAAGGCGGCACACCTAGATTTCCTCAGTTTGCATGATCACCTGAAAAGATATGCTCAAAACGGTCAACAAAATTGTTGGTGAGCTCGCAGGTTTAAGTAATAAATAAGTAAGTGATGCTGTATAGTAAGTGATGTGGAATACCGTGAATACAATTATATAAACAAGTAAAATCACATGACAATGAGCTTTGCAACCAAACCTAGCGACGTACACAAAGAAATTGTCGGCATATATTCACCCAAGGGCCCGTTCCTGGCCACTGATGGTACCAACTAGTATACCATCGAACAAGGGTGGGGGTGTCAACCCAGTAGTACTACCAATACCTAACCGTCAGTTCCCACACTGGAATTAAATAGTTGCACGCATGACTCATTCGCACACATACACACAGTCGCACGACTCAGTCGCACGACATACCCGGTCACACAACTCAGTCGCACGATTGACTCAGACGCATGGCTCAGTCGCACGACTCACCCAGTCGCACGACTCAATCGCATGACAGACCCAGTCGCCTGGACAGCAGAATCGCGACTGTGGTCGGGCTGAGCAGCCTTCGGCTGCTCCAAACGCGAGTTTTACACAACAAGGACTTCCAGAAACACTCTACAAACATGCACAAACATGAAACACAAGCAAAAAGACCTCACACGCACCCATACGACCTCATGTGTTCGGGTTGAGCCCGAACACCCGAAACCCTAGTTTGGACAGTCGTGAATAAGCAAGAAAAGGGACAACCAAAGTCGTCTACCTGCTAGAAAGGAGTAGACTAGGCTGTAAATGGAGTCTAGACGACGAAAACGAGACCAAGCGGGTTGGATTTGGTGCTAGAATGGAGGAGATGTGAAGAAGAAGGTGAAGAAGATGAAGAAGGAGTAGTAAATGAGGCTAGGGCTGGAATATGGGTTTATATACCCAGCCCAAGTTTGCAAAATGACGCGTTTAGTCCCTGCACTTAACCCCCGAGTTTCCCAAATTTGTTTCGGTTGAAAAACGACTTTGTTAGGTTGATTATATTAATTATAAAAATGTATTTAATGATATTTATAACTTAAAAATGGTTTTATTGGTGACGTTAATTATATATAAAAATGATATATTTGGCGGTTACGAGGTTGAAAGTTTTAAAAAAAATTTAAAGCTAACATAAGATTACAACGAAAACACAAGCACAACGATGATAAGGCACACATGATATCCACATAAAGAGTTAATAAAGATGAGGAATGATCGATCAAGGAATAGTTAACGAAAAACCACGTTAATTGACGAACCTTTAGGTGACGGATGTCACAGTATCCCCCAGTTGAGAGAATTTCGTCCCGAAATTCAGCTGGAGTTAGATCCAAGGGTGTCATCCTCGATAAGATGTGGATATTTGAGTTTCATCTGATCTTCTCATTCCCATGTAAACTCTGGCCCTCGTTTTGAATTCCACCTTACGCGAACAATAGGTATTCTACTGCGCTTCAGTTGCTTGACCTTTCGATCCATGACCTCAATGGGTTCCTCAACAAAATGAAGCTTTTCATCAATCTTGATTTCCTCGATTGGCACGTGAAGGGATTCATCGGCCAAACACTTCTTGAGGTTTGACACGTGAAAAGTATCATGCACACCGCTGAGTTCTTGTGGCAACCTTAATCGGTAAGCCACTGGACCGATTCTTTCTGTGATCTCGAATGGTCCAACGTATCTGGGGCTAACTTCCCTTTCTTTCCAAATCGAACGACTCTTTTCCAAGGGGAGACTTTAAGTAAGACTCGATCCCCAACATTGAATTCTAGAGGCTTCCGACGGTTGTCGGCATAGCTCTTTTGGCGATCTCTTGCAGCTTTCAGTCGGTCTTTGATTTGAAAGATCTTGTCAGTTGTTTCTTGAATGATTTCTGGGCCTGTTAGTTGACTTTCACCAATCTCGGCCCAACAAACGGAAGATCTGCATTTCCTTCCATACAACGCTTCGAACAGAGCACACCCAATGCTTGTATGGTAGCTATTGTTGTAAGAGAACTCGATCAACGGTAGATGAGCATCCCAACTACCACCAAATTCGATTACACACGCTCTTAACATGTCTTCTAGCGTCTGTATAGTTTGTTCACTTTGGCCATCTGTCTGAGGGTGATAGGCGGTACTCATGTCTAACCGAGTGCCCATCGCTTTCTGTAGTGTCTGCCAAAATCGTGAAGTAAATCGGCTATCACGGTCGGATATGATTGACACCGGCACCCCGTGCCGTGTCACGACCTCTTTGATATACAATCTCGCCAACTTATCCATTTTGTAGTCTTCTCGGATAGGCAAGAAATGTGCTGATTTCGTCATTCGATCTACAATGACCCATATCGAGTCATGACAGCTGCTTGTTTTAGGGAGTTTGGTAATGAAATCCATAGCTATGTTCTCCCATTTCCACTCAGGATTTCAGGTTGCTGTAATAATCCCGATGGTTTCAGATGTTCAGCTTTAACTTTCGAGCACGTCAAGCATCTGCTGACGTATAAGGAAATGTCTTTCTTCATGCCTGGCCACCAGTACAGATCCCTGAGATCGTGATACATCTTGTCTGCACCGGGATGAATAGAATATCGCGTCTTGTGGGCTTCATCCATGACTAAGGTACGTACACCTCCCCATCTGGGTACCCATATGCGATCCATGAAGTACTGTATACCATCATCCTTGCGAATCATCTGTTTATCTAACCCTCGGAATTATTCTCCCGCAAGGTTTTCTTCTTTCAGTGCCTCACTTTGTGCAATTTGGATCTGAGCTTTCAAGTTCGTTTGAATAGTCAATCCCAACGCTCGAGCACGTAGTGGTTTCACGCGTTCTTTACGGCTTAAAGCGTCAGCCACCACGTTAGCTTTCCCCGGATGATACCGGATTTCACAATCGTAGTCACTAAGAAGCTCTACCCAACGTCGTTGGCGCATATTAAGTTCCTTCTGATCCAGAGTATGTTGGAGGCTCTTATGATCAGTGAAGATGATGCATTTGGTTCCATACAGGTAATGCATCCAAATTGAGTGCGAATACTACAGCGCCCAACTCAAGATCATGAGTTGTATAGTTCTTTTCGTGCACCTTAAGTTGTCGCGAAGCGTAGGCAATGACCTTATCCTTCTGCATCACACATCCCAATCCTTGATGTGACGAATCGCAGTACACCACAAAATCATCAGTTCCGTCTGGAATGGACAGTATAGGCGCGTTACACAACTTTTCTTTCAACGTTTGGAACGCTTGTTCTTGTGCATGTCCCCAATCAAACTTCTTATCTTTCTGAGTAAGCAGGGTTAATGGTTGCGCGATCTTTGAAAAATTCGCGATGAAGCGACGATAGTAACCGGCCAATCCTAAAAATTGTCGTATCTCTGATGGTGTCTGGGGCGTATCCCATTTCTTCACCGCTTCGATCTTGCCGGGATCTACATGAATCCCGTCCTTGTTAACCACATGACCCAAAAACTTCACTTCCCGCAACCAAAATTCACACTTCGAGAACTTGCCGAAAAGTTTCTCTTCTCGTAGCAGCTCCAGAATTGCCCGAAGGTGTTCTTCGTGATCCTCTTTCGATCAGGAGTAGATAAATATATCGTCTATGAACACAATCACAAACTTATCCAAGTAAGGTTTGCACACCTGATTCATTAGGTCCATAAACACAGCTGGTGCGTTAGTCAGCCCAAACGGCATGACCAAGAACTCATAGTGCCCATAACGAGTCCTAAACGCTGTCTTCGGTATGTCGTCCTCGAAAACTCTTAGCTGATGATATCCAGAATGAAGATCGATCTTTGAGAAGTACGAAGCTCCCTGTAGTTGGTCAAACAGATCGTCGATCCTGGGGAGAGGATATCGATTCTTCACGGTTAACTTGTTCAGTTCACGGTAATCGATGCACATGCGAAACGATCCATCCTTCTTTTTGACAAATAATACCGGTGCTCCCCATGGCGAATGACTTGGTCGAATAAAACCCTTCTCCAGTAGTTCCTGTAACTAACTAGACAACTCTTGCAGTTCGGATGGCGCTAGTCGATATGGCATCTTTGCTACCGGTGTAGCTCCAGGAACCAACTCAATACGGAATTCCACCTGTCGTGGAGGAGGCAAACCAGTCAAGTCATCAGGAAATACATCTGGGTAATCCCGTACCACGGGAATATCTACTAGTTTCCTCTTTTCGTCCTTCTTTTCAACCACATAAGCCAGAAAAGCGTAGCACTGCTTTCGTAAACTTCGGCGTGCTTTCATGCAGGAAATAAGCTTTAAGTTCCTTCCCGGTCGTTCTCCCTGAATCTTGAGTACTTCCCCGTTTGGCATAGGGATTCGTACTACTTTGTCCCGACAGACAATCTCTGCTCCATTTTGCGACAACCAATCCATACCCACAATCACGTCAAAACTTCCTAGCTCGAAGGGTATCAAGTCTATATCGAAGGCATGGTCCTCCAATGTTAACGAGCACTTCCTAATAATCTCATCAGCCTGAACAACCCTACCATTGGCCATCTCTACAGAGTAGCTAGTTTCTAGCCTACTAGGACTCAAATCAAGCAATTGCACAAACTCAGAAGATATAAAGCTATTGTCTGCTCCAGTATCAAATAATATAGATGCGAAGTGATGATTGAGTAAGTGCGTACCCGTGACAACATTCGGGTCCTGACGAGCATCGTTGGCACCAATGACGAATGCACGTCCCCGAGCTGCATTCCCTTGAGTAGTCGGGCCCTGATTTCTAGCTATAACCATCACTTGCTGCTGGTTGTTTCCCTGTTGACCTGGTGCCCGATTCAGCCTGGGGCACATGTTTCTGTAGTGATCAAGGCCTCCACACTCATAACAAGCCCTTGCATTCCCGGCGGGGTTAACCGCGTTGACGGGTGCCATAAGATTCGGCGCAGTTCTACAGTCTCTCGCCAAATGCCCCGGGCGTCTACAGTTCGCGCACACCCGACACTGCATTCCTGGGGGATGATGATAGTTGCACCTGTCACATTTAGGGTGCGGCCCCACATACTCTCTCTTGGCCTGAGACACGGCCAAAAAATTCCTGGTCGTCTTGGCCCTCTTATCGAACCTCCCGGCACTCGACCGGCTCGTTTCCCCAACATCCTTTCTCTTTTCTGCTCCTCTGCCCAAAACCCCTATTCTCACCATCTCATCAGTCAAAGCGCCAGCCTTCAGAATTGCGCTCTGAATTGTAGGAGGAGCAGCTGCTGTAACCATTGCCCTAATTTGAGGCGCAAGTCCCCAAATGTACCTCTCGATCCTCTTTGATTCCGGCGTGACCAGATGCGGAACCAACCTTGCCAGCTCATGAAAACGGTCAGTATAAGCTGCATGCCCGGCCCCCACCATGGCATGATTCCAGAACTCATGCTCTAGTTTATGCATCTCGTTGAGGGGGCAGTATTCCTCGGTGATCAAAGCTTTAAACTCATCCCATGACATCTTCATCGCAGATTCCCTTCCTCTAGCTTGAACCTGAGTGTTCCACCAGGTTAGGGCTTTGCCCTGCAATGAACAGGTGGCATATTTGATTCTCCGGCTGTCGAGGCACTCGCTGATGTCAATCACTGCCTCCATCTTTTCTAGCCACCTGGTTAGGGCTATCGCCCCACCTTTCCCATCGAATTCCCTTGGTTTGCAAGCCACAAACTCTTTGTACGAACACCCCCGTCGTGCATTAACAACCCCAGTCTCGATACCGGCTGTACCACCATTTCCGGTCTCCTAGTTGCTTTCGTTTCCGGTCGGGTTTCCATTTCCCACCTCAGTTTCGATTCCACCACGAGCTCTTTCTCCATTATCTCCATCATCGTTGCCACCATCCCCGTGAGGGTGGTGTTGCTGGAGTGCGTCGCTCACTTGGGCCACGATAGTAGGAATCAGTGCGGCCAACTGTTGAGCGATCAGGGCTGCCATATCAGCGTTCCCTGTTTCCTGATTGTTACTGGCAGGAGCATCACTTGTTCTTGGTGCTCTGCCTCTGCCTCTGCCTCTCGGGGCTTCACTTCCGCCACTATTGCTGCGGGTAACTCTTCGAGGCGGCATTTTCTAATCATAGAAATAATAAACACGTAAGCTCAAATCATTTCAAGGTGTATTATCCATAATAAACACGTAAGCTCAAATCATTTTTCCACGAATTAAGTGGTATTTATAGGTTAGGGTTTTCCATTCGTACGACTGAACCATTAGCATGGTTCAGTCATGCGACTAAAACATGCGGTTGATCCATCTGCACGACTGAATGTTCAGTCGTGCGACTGAGTCAATCTCATGTCACAATCGTGTGACTGATCCAGTCTCCCGGTTCAGTCGTGCGATTGGTCCATTAGCATGAAGTGTTCATGCGTATGGTCCATTAGCATGGTCCATTCGCATGAGAACTTCACACAATTGAGTTTGAACATGTTTCTCAATCATTATTGACTAAGATTTATGTAAACAACCACAAACCTATATAGTTAGTTCAATATGTGTTATCACACAATAAACAATGAAATATTAAACATTTTAAGCATCAACCACACATTGTATTTCATTCATACCCATTCAATTACATATATGTAAGACATGAAAGACATTTACATTAAGTTCCTAAACTAGGTACACATGTATCTACAAACTCCCCCTTGGACCTAGTTTATATCATTGTCTAACATTCTTCATAAGCTCATCAAACTTCTTGTACTTCTCCTCTCTTGTAACTCCTGCGTTTATCTTAAACGTGAAACAGAGTCTTATAACATTTTGGAAGTGGAGGGCTTGTACAATGTCTTGCGAATCATAAAACAGTGGCCACTTGTACAATGTATATACATCATCAACAGACAAGTTAGTCAGCCACATTGGGTCAAATACCTGAATAGTATCCATTTGGCTCTCTTTTTGCAAGACTATAACAGCTTCACCTGTTCTCCAGTCGTAGTACCACCACTTGAAGTGTGGAGTGAAGTCCTGGGGCATTTCCCTTAGAGGGATTCTTGACATTGTGCGCGGAGGACTCCACTTCAGCACTATCTTTGGCTTTCCAGTAATGGGATCAACTTCAGATCATCTGATGTACCTCGTCGGTTGTTGAGGTTTGAAGTTAACCCACCTGGTGTGGTACTCTTTCCTCAATGCAGCCTCAAACCATCCTGACATTTTCTTTGGATAGCATATAGCAACTTTAGACGTGCCAGCTGGTTGAGCTCAAAACCAGGTAGAGTCTTTAGATCGTGTGGGAATCTAGAGTACTCTACGCCCTTTTATCTCTTCACGGCATATACATTAAGATCCTCAAAATATGTCAAAGCTATAATCTTTCCAGACACCTTTAGATGCTTCTTCACTTTGTAGAGCTTGGTGTAGGCGCTCGGCTTTGGAGCAGTGCGTTGGGCTCGGATCTCTGCAAAACAAGCCGCCCATTCAGCCTTTTTGATGTCAACATCAGCGTCTGAGGCTTGGGCTTGGCTTTTTGACTTCTCTGCCTCCGTCTCCATCGTATCCAGACTGTCATATGTACCACTGTCAAGAGTATCCCCAAAGTTAAGAACCACATTTCCCTCTCGATCAGTATACTCTGGATAATGATCAGCAGTGACGTCCTCAATCTCGATTTCATCTATGTCATTGAGCTCATCATCACTTGTAACTTCAACAGTAGGAGCGTCCTTGACAATCTCGTTCGGGTTGAGCCGGCACATCTCAGCAAGCTGGTCATCAGTATGGTCATGAATGATTTCTCCTTCTTCAGGAGTATAGCTTACAGACCTTCTGACTATCCCTTGCAAATCAAGAATCATTGTAAGTTGAGACTTGATTTGCTGAAGGGGAGTAATATCATACTATCTTTCTGAGATGACTAATCTGCTTGATTTAAACATGTAACACATCAATTATTAGTAAGTAATCAAGACAATCACATATTCGATAAAGATGTATAAACATTAATTACATAACATTAATACATGATTCAAGTACAAAAGTTTTCAAGTACATAAATATCTAATCATTACTTTTCCCTTGAATAGAAGGCGCGTCAGTAGGTGAGGCAAAAGATGAGGCTCCTTGGTCTTGATTTCTCTTTGTACGTCTCTCCTGACCCTGAGCTGAGGCAGATGTAACTGCATCTCCTTCTTCATTATCATCATCATTCTACGTTTCCCTTGTCTCTTCATCATCACTTGCCTCATCATCATCACTATCATCATCTTCATCATCATCATCATCATCATCATCATCATCTCCTTCTCTTATCTTGAGTGGCTTATCCTTTAATCCCTTGAGCTTGAGCATGATGGTCTTGTTTGTAGCCTCCAACTCCCCAATCCTTTTAGCTGATTGGTCGTTTTGCTTCTGGAGTTGGGCAATTTGCTGAGCTTGTTGTGTGATCTACTGTGCTTGGGTAGCATTAAGCTCCGCAAGCTGACGTAGTTGAGCAGCTCTCTCTTCATCAGTAGCCAACAGCTTCAGCACCATTTGGTTGAGTGCTGACAGCTGTTCCTCTACCCTAATGGGCGGCAGAGATGATCCAGTGGTGAATGATGGGTGGGATTATGGTCCGGCTTGGTGGCTGGTGGTGGTAGTGGTGGCAGTGGTGAATATGGCTGGTGGTATATGAGTGGGTGGTGACAGGTAGGCTGTAGTGGTGGGTGGTGTGGTAGTAGTGGTGGTAGTTATGGTGGTGGTCAATGTGAACCTTGGCCTCTTCCCCTTCTTGCCATAGGGGTGAGCCATTCTCTTCCTCCTCGATCCTTTAGTCACAGTGGCTCCCCCTTGGCTGTTGGGCGGGTCCGGGGTATATGATGGATCTGTATCAGCAACTGCAGCATCCCCGGACTCGCCGTGGCATCCACCAATCGCCCTAATACCTCTCTCAATTTTAGGATGAAGTCGTTTATATCTGATTTTCCCAATATATTGTTTTGTCTCAAATTAGATACAAACAAATCCTACTTCTCTGGTAAGCCATCCGCCAAGCTGGATACCTTGTCTTCCATTGATGTTGTAACTCTATGAATATGCAGCTCACTCATGAGATGATAGAACCTGCGATTACATCATCCAGACTTTCTTTACCCATTGAAGAGAAGTTGTCAAACTCCTTCTTTAAAGCTTTTTCCTTTAGAGCTTTAACGAAGCATTTCCGTCATAGCGTTTTTCCAATGCTATCCAAAGTTTCTTTGCCTGTTTATTCTCAGAGAAATTGATGGAATATATCCTTTGGAATAGACTGAGTTAACAGGGCATAAAACTTCTTCTCTGCATTATATTTCGTCTTCTGGATGTCAGTCATCCCTCCCAAGGTTAATTTTACCCCATCTGCACCAACCGGCATGTCATATCCTGTTTCAATTGATTCCCAAAGGTTGGGATCAACTCCATTGAGGTAGATCTCGAAACGTTGCTTCCACTATGGGTAATCGTCTAACGTTATAAGCTTAGGTGGTTTATTATGATTCCCAGTCTCATTCTACAGAAGTAAGAGGTTCTGGATCCGTGTGTCTCTACCTGCAGTGTACGCTGAGTATTGTTCTTCCGTCTCTTTAACTTTAAACTTTTGAGATCAAGCACTTCACTTGTGCGAATGGACCACTCATGCGATTGAACTTATGCGAATGAGTCAATCGTGCGAATGAAGAGTGCGGATGAATTCAATCGTGCGATTGGATTCAGTCGTGCGTAAGGAGAGTGCAGTTGAAGTCTATGCGAATGAAGCTGGTCAGTCGTACGAATGAACAAGGTGACTGAGTTCAATCGTGCGTATGGGAGGTGCGAATGGGTTCAGTCGTGCGATTGAGTCAATCGTGTGACTGAAGGCTGTTGTTTTTGCAAAATTGAAGGTTTTGAACACTTAGACGCAAAAACACGAATTTCTCACGAACCCTAATTGCCGTATGCCGAAAAACGTTAACTTTTTGACCTGGAGACGTCGAAAACACTGTTTGACACAAAAGACTGAGTTTTTGAGTGAAAAACGCGATTTTTATATCAAAATCGATTGAATCACACGCAAATCAAGAGCCAAAGCTCTGATACCACTTGTTAGGACCGTTTAGGTACGGAGTACTAACTCATTTACGTAACGGAGTACTAACTCATTTACGTGTATACCAAACCAAATAGTGCGGAATCCTATTTGATTGGCGATCCAGTCAGTGAGAACGCAAGTATAATCGATCTAAGAATGAATCAAAATGTTAAGAACGATTGCAAGATGATTAACTACGATATATGAACTTGGAACCGGTGTTCTTGAGTCTCTGGACGGCTAGGGTACGATCAGGTGCGTAGGTATTCGAATTGTTACGTTTTTCCACGAATTAAGTGGTATTTATAGGTTAGGGTTTTCCATTCGTATGACTGAACCATTAGCATGGTTCAGTCGTGCGACAGAAACATGCGGTTGATCCATCCGCACGACTGAATGTTCAGTCGTGCGACTGAGTCAATCTCATGTCACAATCGTACGACTGATCCAGTCTCCTGGTTCAGTCGTGCGATTGGTCCATTAGCATGAAGTGTTCATGCATATGGTCCATTAGCATGGTCCATTCGCATGAGAACTTCACACAATTGAGTTTGAACATGTTTCTCAATCATTATTGACTAAGAATTATGTAAACAACCACAAACCTATATAGTTAGTTCAATATGTGTTATCACACAATAAACAATGAAATATAAACATTATAAGCATCAACCACACATTGTATTTCATTCATATCCATTCAATTACATATATGTAAGACATGAAAGACATTTACATTAAGTTCCTAAACTAGGTACACATGTATCTACAGTTTTCATGAACCTAAGGAACATTGTGTGACACATAGACACCTGTATCCTGGATTTCCTGGCAAAAGGCCTTCGGGCTAAGGAAAGCATTTCGCATAAATTCTACGGGACTAGTTATGCTTACCTGGGGATTTCAGGGATGAGTGATAAACTATGGTCGATATACACAAGTTTCTAAGGCAAATGGGTCAATTTACCTTGACGTGTCAACGTTTCCAAATGGTAATGCGTTACCAAATGGAATCATTCCATGTACCTTACAACTCTTAGCTTATTTTTGTTTAAATTACTACCCTTTGTTATCCTCATTCTCGTAACTAACTCAATTTGTATTTAGCATGTCTCGCCATCATGGAAAACGTGGAAGTTCTGACCGCAAGCTTGCAGCAATGATCACCCGACAAATGGCTGCTGTGCTCCCATCCGTGGTTGCTGAACTTAATAGCACCCTAATGGCTAATAGCAACAACAACACTAATGGGAACAATAGCGGTGCTCATGGAGAGAATAGCAACAACCAACAAGGGAACAATCGTACTTGCACTTTCAAACACTTCAACTCGTGCAAACCCACTAGTTTTAGTGAAAAAAGGAGCCACCGGACTTCTCGAGTGGTTTGAAAGCATGGAGAACACGTTCATTGTTAGTGCGTGCCCCGACGAGTTCAAGGTTCACTATGGTAAAAGTGTCCTTCAACAACAGGCTCTAACATGGTGGAATAGTAAGAAGAGAAACCGAGGGGCTGAAGTTGCTTTGGCATTGCCTTGGGGAGAATTTAAGGATATAATGATCCAAAAGTTCTGTCCGAGGAGCGAGTTACAAAAGTTAGAGGAGGAATTCTGGAATCTCAAACAAGATGGTGGAAATCACTTGGCTTATTCCACTCGGCATCATGAGTTGAGTATGCTTCTTCCACACATGGTGGACACCGTGCCCCGTAACATTGAGAAATTTATCAAGGGGATGCCACCTCAAATTCAAGATGTCGTGGTGGGTAGTAGGCCCACAACTTTGGAAGAGGCAATTACTATCACCGCACAGCTCACCGAAAATCACATTAGAGCGGGCAATATGTCGGCGAAGGGTTCCAAGTCTACTGTGAAGGTGACACCCGAGGAAACAAGGGAGGTAAGGGCCGAGTCATCTTCTCAAAAGAAGAAGCGTAAGTTCACCCCGACACGCAACTATGCTGTGACTGCACCAAATGCTCCACAAAAACAAATGGTGGTTGCAAATCAAGCTCCCATGGCTAGAGCTTATGCTGGTCCATATCCTATGTGTAACACGTGCAAGTACCACCACGCGAGCAACATTTCATGCCGAGTCTGCTCGTTGTGTGGGAAGTATGGGCATTTGGTGGCTACTTGTCTTCACGCGCCAAACAACACTGCAATGCTTACCAACCGAACCTGCTATAACTGTGGCGATCCTGGTCATATTCGTCCGCAATGTCCTCGTAATGCGGGAACTGTGCCACCGGCTCGTGGAAGGGCTTTCAACATCAATGCCAACCAAGCACAAGCCAACAACGATGTGGTGAATGGTACGTCGTTGAAATTCTTTTAATCGTTCTTTGTCTTGTAAAATTCCTATCTGTGTTCATCATACCAATAATGGGTTATTACCAAACAGGTATGTATCTTGTAAATAGTCATTATGCATCTGTATTGTTTGATTCGGGTGCGGATAGGAGTTTCGTGTCCTTGGAATTCGAGCCAATACTTTCTAAACCGCGTGTTAATCTGGAAAGATCCTTCACGGTCGAAGTCGCCGATGAAAAATCTATTGTCGTTGACGTCGTAATACGCGATTGCACCTTGAGCCTTAACGAACTCGAGTTCTTCTTCGACCTTATTCCTATGCAACTGGGAAGCTTTGATGTTATCATTGGCATGGATTGGTTAGCCAAGCAACGTGCGGAAATTCTATGCTTCGAGAAGTGCATCCGAATTCCTTTACCGACTGGTAATACTTTGAAAGTCTTTGGGGAGAAACCATCCCAAGGACTCAAACTTATGTCTTGCATCAAGGCCCGAAAGTGCCTAAGTAAAAACTACCTAGCTTTCATGGCGTATATAGTTAATACAAAAGCCAAAAGTAAGGAACTTAAAGACATTCTTGTTGTGCGAGAATTTCCCGAGGTTTTTCCCAAGGATCTAAAGGGATTACCTCCCGTGTGAGAAGTTATGTTCAAGATTGACTTAAGCCCTGGTGCAAACCCTGTGGCTAAATCACCTTATCGTCTTGCACCGTCTGAAATGCAAGAACTAGCTAGTCAACTGCAAGAATTGACCGATAAGGGGTTCATTCGTCCTAGTTCTTCACTGTGGGGTGCACCCGTACTGTTCGTGAAGAAGAAGGATGGTTCATTCCGTATGTGCATCGACTACCGAGAACTCAACAAGCTTACTATAAAAAACCGATACCCTTTTCCTCGAATCGATGATCTCTTCGATCAACTTCAAGGAGCAACTCAATTCTCAAAGATCGATCTACGTTCTGGGTACCATCAACTACGTGTTCATGATGACAACATTCCAAAGATCGCTTTTCGTACTCGATATGGACACTACGAGTTCATGGTTATGCCTTTTGGCTTGACCAATGCACCTGCTGTGTTCATGGATCTCATGAATCGAGTATGTAAACCGTATTTGGATAAGTTTATGATCGTGTTCATTGATGACATTCTTATTTATACCAAGACGAAAGTTGATCACGAGATGCACTTGCGACAAGTTCTCAAACTTTTAAAGGAAGAACAACTATACGCCAAGTTCTCCAAGTGTGAAATCTGGCTAGAAGAAGTTCAATTCTTAGGGCATGTGGTGAATAGCCAAGGAATTCACGTGGATCCTGCTAAAATAGAAGCCGTAAAAATTGGTGTGTTCCCACAACCCCAACCGAGGTTCGTTCTTTTCTGGGCTTAGCGGGATACTACAGTAGGTTCATAGAAAACTTTTTCGAAGATTGCTAAGCCATTAATGGCGCTAACCCAAAAGAATCGACTCTTTGAATGGGGACCCGAGCAAGAAGAGGCTTTCGAGACATTGAAACGCAAGTTGTGTAACGCTCCTATTCTCACACTTCCCGATGGAAAAGATGACTTTACCGTGTATTATGATGCTTCAAATCAAGGTCTTGCTTGTGTTCTCATGCAACAAGGCAAAGTCATACCATACGCGTCGAGGCAATTGAAGGTTCATGAGAAGAACTACACAACCCACGATCTTGAACTTGGTGCTGTCGTTTTCGCTTTGAAGATCTGGCGACATTATCTTTATGGGACGCAATGCATAGTCTACACTGATCATAAGAGTCTCCAACACGTGTTCAACCAAAAGGATCTCAACACGAGGCAAAGACGTTGTATTGAGTTGATTAGCGACTACGACTGCGACATTCGTTACCACCCTGGGAAGGCGAATGTTGTAGCCGACGCGCTGAGTCGTAAGGTCCACAACAAGGTTGTCTCACTTTAAGAAATCCAAGATCGAAGGCAATGGTTTGATACGTTAGGGGAATTTGATACCGAGATTCATGTGGATGTTAACGAGGCTACTATCATGCTTCAAAATATAAGGATTTATAGTGATCTCGAGTTGTGCATTCGCGAAGCTCAACAAGCGGCGTTAACCAACGAAGGGAAAGACGAAGATTTGATGTTTAATGTTCGGTCACAACTGGATACAAAACCAAACGGCATGTGGTACTTCTTGAATCGACTTTGGATTCCGAATCGTGATAACCTTCGACACTTCATTATGAACGAAGCTCATCAAACTCGATATTCCATTCATCCTAGCTCCGATAAGATTTACATGGACCTGCGTGGTCAATATTGGTGGCCTGGAATGAAGAAAGATATCGCGTCTTATGTTTCCAAGTGTCTCACATGTGCAAGAGTCAAAGCTGAGCACCAACGACCAAGTGGTTTACTTGAACAACCCGAAATCCTTATGTGGAAATGGGAACATATATCCATGGATTTCATAACCAAGTTACCTCGTACTCCTCAAGGTCATGATAGTATATGGGTGATTTTTGACCGTTTGACCAAAACAGCACATTTCATACCAATACGAGACACATACAAAGTTTCAAGACTGGCTCGCATCTACATTGACGAAATTGTGAGTCGTCATGGCGTGCCGTTGCACATATCCGACCGAGACGCTCGTTTCACTTCATACTTTTGGTCGTCTATGCAACAACTCTTGGGTACTCAATTGGATTTAAGTACGGCTTACCATCCTCAAACTGATGGTCAAACCGAACGAACAATTCAAACCCTCGAGGATTTGCTACGACTATGTGTCCTTGACTTTGGTGGTGATTGGGATACGCATTTACCGCTCGCGGAATTTTCGTATAACAATAGTTATAACTCGAGTATCAAGATGGCACCATTTGAAGCACTTTATGGTCGTAAATGCCGATCACCGATCTGCTGGATCGACGTTGGAGAAAACTTCATCACTGGTCCTGAACTTATACAAGAAACGACCGATAAGTATCCACAATCCGTAAGAACCTTGAAGTGACAAGAATTCAACAAAAGAGTTATGCCGATAAGCATCGTAAGCTGTTGGAGTTCCAAGTTGGCAACATGGTTCTTCTTAAGGTTTCACCATGGAAAGGTGTTGTTCGCTTTGGAAAAAAGGGTAAACTAGCTCCAAGATTTGTAGGACCTTTCAAAATCCTGAAAAGGGTTGGGAAAGTGGCTTATAAACTGGAACTACCTTCCGACCTTAGTGGAGTTCATCCTGTATTCCATGTCTCAAATTTGAGAAAGTGTTTGGCCGACGAGAGTCTGCATGTTCCACTGGAAGACATTCAGATCGACGAGTCATTGCACTTTGTTGAGAAACCTGTTGAAATTATGGATCGCATTATGAAGAGGACTAGAACCACAACTACTCTAATTGTCAAGGTTCGTTGGGAGAATAAGTGTGGAGCTGAGTTCACTTGGGAGCGTGAGGACCACATGAAGGCAAAATATCCGCATCTGTCCGCTTAGTTTATTCTTAATTTCGGGACGAAATTCTTTTAAGTTGGGGAGACTGTAACATCTTGTAATTTTGGTTAATTAAAAGTTAAAGTCGTTAAATTCTTGTAAGGATCATTTTTGCCAATTATGAGATTTATGGGTTATTATGTTTATTTCTTAGTTTGTTTTTAATCCTTTAATTAGGAAGTTAATAATTAAGTTAATAAATTGAACATAATAATAAATAATAATAATATTACTAGTAATAAAAAAATATATAAATCATAATAATAATAGTAATAATAATAATAAATCATGGTAATAATAATAATAACATTAAAAATAATAATAATAATAATAGAAGCAATACTAATATTAATTTATAAAAGTTACTAATCTTAAAAGAGTTTAGAAAACTTAAAGTAATTAAGTTTGAGGGGTTAAGTTGCTAATTGCTGAAAACCTAAGGGACCATTTGTGTAATTAATTGAAAACCCAACCCAAACCCCCTTTGACCCGTGTTTCCGGCAACCGGCGACGGCGAAGCTCCGGCGGCCCTCCGGCGCGCTTCAAAACACCAACACCGCTCGATTTTAAAACTCAAACCGACCCAAATCGTTTCAGTTACACGATTCGAACTTGAATACACACCTTAAACGCGTTCAAACGTCGGTTATGAACTCAATCGATTGAAAAACCGAAACCCATTGTACACAAGAGCCGCTCGAACATTTAGAGATAATAATAATCAAATTAATTCGATCTAATCGAACGTCTATCTGTTCCTAAATCATTACAACCCTCAATTTCTCCTGAAACAAACACCAACATCGAATTCGATCACCCACTATCACCACAACCAGCACCTCAATCGAAATCCACCATCCGAACACATTAAACTGAAATTGATAGAGGGCTTAGGGTCGTGAACATCATCCAAAGCTCCACACGAAGTTAATTGGATTATTATCGCCATTTGCACATCGAATAGGATCAAGTTGTGGTCGCGACCTGTTCATCATCCATTCTTGTGCTCCACACTTCGATCCGGGTAATTGAAGACATGTACTTACTCGATTTCAGTTGGGGAACGAAAGCCATAACATTAATTTGATTAGAACAACGATTTGGGGCTCAATTTGATTCGGTTAAGGCTAGGGTTCATACGATTGGGGTTTTCTTTAATGTTTGTGTTTATAAGAAATGGAAACCAGCATAAACCAAGGCCGCGGCCCTGGTTCACTGGTTAAGTCACAGTGCCCCTAACATGAGGTCCCGGGTTCGAACCCGGGCACCCCCATGTTTTGTTTTTAAAGGCTTTTTAGCCTAAAACTAATTCAAGGAATTTTTGAAAATATATATAAATTATTTTTATAAATTTCAAATATTTTTAAAAGCTTCCAAAGATTTTCTATAATTTTTCTAAGCTTAAATAAAAATGTTTTTATTGATAAAACATTTTAACAAAGCTTGTTTAAATAATTTTAATAAAATGGATGAAAAATAATAATTAGTAAATTATTATTGGTTCAAATATCCCTTTTCAATTAATTTTGTTTATCTAGTAGTAAACTTTTAGTTATAAAAATTTATTTAAATTTTATATTTAATCTTTTTAATTATTATAATTATTTCTTTTCACAACTTTGAATAAAATATAAATATATATTTTTTTAAAGAAATATAAATTTATTCTATTTGTTTAAATATAATTATTTGACAAGCCCCAAATTCGACTTAGAACTCTAGTCCTCGTTGATTCGTTAAACTCATTACAATAAAACTTAAATCTTGTAAATATATATACTTAGGTACCTTGTGAAGAACTACGTTGGAACGTTGCTTATTATATTTCTTATTAATCGTCAATTATATATTTATTGACCAAGTGAGTATTTCTATACCTTTTTTTATATTTTCACACTTTGGGGTGAAACATGTTACCTTATAATCGTTGCACTTGTAAAACGTTTGATTCTTGTAAGCTTATGGCAATTCACTTGTATGTTGTGGTTAGTTGACATTTGTAGCTACCATGTAATGTCGATTATATGTACAATCATTAACTATTGCCAGCCTGGCGACGTCATAGATCTATGGGCCTGACAAGCCTGCTTGGTTAATCCAAGTACACTAGCTAATCGTATATACTTGTAAACGTTTGAGACTTGTAAAAATCTGTCAAGGTTTGATTGTGCATTCTGTCTTACATCCCTAGTTACTTTGTTCACTAATTTCATAATATGAATTGCTATCTTTTATATACTTATGTAACGAAAACTATGGAAATTCACCAACTATATGTTGACCTTTTATTTTTAACATGTTTCAGGTAACGCGCAAGTTTGATTGACATTTTGAAGTGCTTTCACATCTAGGAATGGACCTAGTTAAATAAATAAAATAAATTGGCTTATTACATCTTATGTTATGTTATTTTCTTTATTTGAAACTTATGATTGTAATGTTACCTTTGGAACTTATGAATAATATATTTGGATTTAATAATAGTGTTATGTGACTGTGAACGATCTTAACCCTCACATCTCGACGTTTCCGCCGTCAAGGTTGGGGTGTGACACTTACCGTTGGTTGAGTTTTCTTACAATAACAGCTATCACACATCGATTAAAGCTGCACCGTTTGAAGCGTTGTACGGACGTAAGTGTCGATCACCTATTTGTTGGGCAGAAGTTGGAGAAAGTCAACTTACCATCCTGAACTTGTGCATGAAATGACTGAGAAAATAGTGAAAATTCGTAATCGTATGGTAGCAGCACGAGATCGACAAAAGAGTTACACAGATAAACGTCGAAAACCGTTGGAATTCCAAATTGGCGACAAGGTACTTTTGAAAGTGTCACCTTGGAAAGGTGTAATTCATTTCGGGAAATGTGGAAAGCTAAACCCACACTACGTTGGACCTTTTGAAATTGTCAAGAGGGTTGGTCCAATAGCTTATCAGTTGAACTTACCCGAAGAGGTTTGTGGAATACACAATGTGTTCCACGTTACGAACCTGAAGAAATGTCTTTCAGATGAGACTCTCTTCGTTCCATTAGATAAGATACATGTGGATGAGCAACTGCGTTTCATTAAGGAACTGGTAGAAGTTATGCACCGAGAGGTCAAAACTCTCAAGCATAGTCGTATTCCTATCATCAAAGTCCATTGAAACTCAAAGTGTGAACCGCAGTTTACCTGGGAACGCGAGGATCAAATAAAGAAGAAATATCCAGAACTGTTCTCAGACATCCACTCCTTAAGGTATTCATTCTTAAGATATATTTTCTTTAAATTTCGGGACAAAATTCCCTTCAACAAGGGGTGATGTCACAACCCTCGCGAAACCTTATATTCTTTCATCCTTTCGTTTTCCAGAAACCAAACCCTACTTCTTATGTTTGTCGTTGTGTTTAAAAATCTAGTGTTCTTCGCCAATCTGACGTTCTAATTTTTGGGACGAAAATTTCTTCAACAAAGGGATGATGTGACACCTCGTATCTTTCAGGTTAACATCGTTCTTTACCTAAATGCTCTCCGTCATTTAGTATTATTAAATCAAATTTTATGAAGTAAATAGTAATTATCAATATTACTATTATTGCTAACATTATTATTATTAAAATTAGTTGACTTTAATCTAACCTATAACTAACTAAACTAGTTAAATTTATTAAACCTAAATGCAATATAAGCAAATCTGGAGGACTAAAGTGTAATACTTCATGTTACTTGGAATCATATATCAACCGCAACCCTCCTCTCTCGACCTCATTCATGCCGTCAACCCTAGAACCACCATCATTCGCAACACTCCTTCCCCTCCGACTCAATTTCTGCAGCAACTTTGCTCTACGGCAGCCTCCCCTCATTCTCGACCGCACGCGCTCGAATCATTTAGACAGATAGTAGCTAATGGTGTTCACAACAGCCTTCTATCTCGCTCGGTAGGGTTTCTTTCGTTACTCGCAATTGCTACGGTTACAGTTTCGTGTTTCGGGTGCGGGGGTTATATGTATGTTTGTATGCGCCGTGTGTAAATGTATCTTCTTGTATATTTGTCTAATTGGGTGGTGATTGGTGTCAGTCATGCGGGCTGGGTATGAGTGCCTTGCGGTTCGCGTGACTTTGTATGGTGATCCACGGTTATATTAGCATATGTATAGCATGTGTGTGTTCTGCGATTTTGTATGGGGACATTGGCATGTTAGGTGCATGGGGTGAAAATAGGCGTGTAGTGTGTGTGTGTGTGTGTGTGTGTGTGTGTGTGTGTGTGTGTGTGTGTGTGTTTTTGCATGGTGTCTGCGTGTGTGGGTGATGTTAAAGGGGGCACATGGGATATTCAAGTCACACGCATGAGGATGTTTGTACGTGGCGCATGGGGAATTCTTTGGTGGGCGCATGAGGATTCCTTAGTGGGAATATAATGGAAATTTTAGTTGAGCGAATGATGTGTGTGTGCTTTTACATGGGTGGTATTCTTGGGTGTATATGAATGGATATTATATATATATTCAAGTGAGTGCTTGGATGTGAAGGTAGTTCTGCAAAAAAAATATGTTTGTGTGCTTCTAAATGTGTGTTGGTGTGTTTCTTATGTGTGTGTGATACATCTTATATGGATATAAATATGTGTTTTGCATTCTCCAGGTTAGTATATATATATTTATGTGTTCAAGCATGTAAGCATATACATAGACATGCATTAACGTTGGTTTTGGATGACAAAGTGTGTTGAGCAATGTATATTGATACATAATATTATGCCTGTATACTCTTTTATATATATATATATATATATATATATATATATATAGTGTAGTGGACTTTTATTTATAATTCGGGTTATATGTGAACATTGGGTTGTATGCTTGTGTGAGTTTGTGTATGCTTGCGTTTGCTTGTGTATCGGGGAGTCATGTTGATTATCGACATCGAAACCGAACCGTGATCATGAACCATATCATTCTATTTCGAGTAATTAATTCCATTACTAATATTTAGTCTCAAACAAATATTAAATGAAACTCAGGTTAATTGGAACCTGATCCTTTGTGCTTACATTTTCGATTTGTTACAACGCATTCGAGGTGAGTCTTCACGGCCCCTATTTTACATTACTTCCTTTTTGGGGGAGAAAACATGCAAACTTTATTTACAAATGGTTTCTAGTATTATTGTTTATTGCCTGTTACATTAGTGCAAACATATATGAAAGTCCTTACATTCTCGAACAGTTAGTAATGAGTAGCGAGGTAATTTTGAGTAGTACTACTGGGTTTGACAAACCCCACCCGCGTTAGTCGCGCTAACTCGACTGGATGTCGAACGAGTGTTTAATTGACTTAACATTTGCCACTATCTGTGTTAGACGTGGTGGGAAGGCAAACAACTTACAAACAGTCAGCTTTGGTTTGAAACACTAACTAACTTGATTATAGGCTTGCTACCTATCGATATGCTTTATTTACTTTACCATGCGAACATTTGCAAACCTACTATCTGTTGTTAAACCTGTAAACTCACCAAAACTATGTTGACACACTTTAGCATGTTTTCTTAGGTCGTATGAGTGCTTAAGGTTAGACTGCCTGGCTAGGGAATTCACTTAGGACATGCATCACAAACTTATTTCTTTTGCGTTGAACATTTTTATTTGGGTGTTGTATTTTACGCAACTTTTAGTATTGGTTTTAAATTTTACATATATGCTTCCGCACTGGTTATTATTTCAACTATGTTTTACTCTGATTAAAAATTTAAACGTTTATTTAAATTCATATATTGTCGTTTGATATGACCGTGTCTGAGATCCTGGTTTCTCAAACGCCTCGTGGTAGAACCTTGAAGGTGGATTTTGAGGGTGTGACAATTTTGAGTAAAGGTGAATATCATTTGGTATCCTCTGACCTGAGATACATATTAGGTCTTGATATTCACCGAATGTTATACTTTGACTTAGTTCTTCGTTGTTCTGAAACATGGCACTACATAAGGCTGAATTCATGTATAATACGAGGTGATTGTGAGAGACGTATGTAGTCAAGATGGGATTTGTCCCTCTTATTCGTTGAGAGTAAGATGTCTAAGGCCTGATAAAGTTAAATCAATGGAGAATGATCAGTTTGTGTTTTTGAGATTTAACATGACATCTATGACAAAAGGACAGATGATTAATTCACTTAAAACAATTCAAGTAAAGTACTTGAAGGGGATGCTATTATTGAATGGAACTTAGTCATACGTATTAAGGGTAGTAAACCGTTGTTAGGCGGTATTTACTGCTTGCATCAATCTTCTATGAATCTTGTGCAAGTGGGAGATTGTTGGATCTTGTATGCCCAAGACACATACAAGATTGATGTGGTTAGTACGTTATGATCCAAGTCGGGTCATACCCAATAACAAGCTAAACAAACACCAATAAATATTTATTTGTTAATGTGATCAAACAAATAAATATTGACACCAATTTAGAAAATCAGTTTTCTAATCTATTGCATTTGAAATAGAACAAATTATATGGATAATTTGTTCATGAGTAATTATTTGTATTATTATTTAAGTAGGTTAAATAATAACAAATAATAGTGTGTTAAAGTTATAAAATTGAAAGGAGGTTTAATTTTATAAATTTATGGGTTAAAGAGTGTGAAAAATTTTATAAAATTAAAATGGGTGGGAACCCATTTTGAACCAAAAATTCGGCCACCCCTTGGGTGGTCTCCTTGGGATTCCTTTTGTCTTGTTTTAATACAAGACTTAAACCATTTTCACACTCCACAACATACACACTCTCTCTCACACACAAAGAAATACTCTCTCTTCTTCTTTCTTGGCTGATTTTTGGATTTGGAAGGGGCTCCTTGGCTGAAATTTCAAATTTGCAAGAAAGCATAAGAAGAAGAGGTTTGGTGTTCAACTTCCTAACTAGTTGGGTGTTTGGAAAGGAGCTTATGGGTATACTAGCTTGAGGTCTTCTTCTTTGGAGGCTTCCATTCAAGAACATAATCATCTTCTCCATTGATTTCCATCCTCATCTTCTTGTTCTTAGAAAGGTTGTATTCTAAAAACACCCTATGGTTGTTTATGTTTGATAGCATTTCTTTTCACATATATTTGATCCTTGTTCTTGGGTTTGTTATGTTGATTAATAAATGGTTTAGTTTCAGCAACTAAAACAAGTTTTATATCACTTTATCCGCTGCGTTTTTGTTTAAACGGTTAAACTATCTTTGATAAACTTGCAACAAACCGAACACTAAGTTCATCATGGGTCTGACGGTTTAGGTCATGAATTGCACTGATTATCACATTGTTTCGATACTACTGTTGTTGAGAATCAAAATTGAGGAGTAATGAAGATGAATGAACTCAAGAAACACAGATATATGATAATAATGATGATGATGGATGAAGAACAGTGATGAACGCTCGTCGCACTATAAGTCTCTCAAATTTGAAAAATATTAAATGACCTTTTGAAGTTTGTTTAAATAGTCAAGTTAATAGCTTTTACAAACTTTACAAGTTTCTAAACAAACGCGTTTAATTTTTAATTTTCACTGTAGCAAATGCGAAAGAGATTTGTTCATCAGCATTTGTTTACTGTTACAAATGCGGAAGTGATTTGTTCATCAGCATTTGTGTACTGTGACAAATGCGGATGTTTTAATACGTTGCCAACATTTATACACTGTAGCAAATGCGATAGAACAAAGTTGATCAACATTTGTTCACTGTAGCAAATGCGATAGAACAAAGTTGTTCAGCATTTATTTACTGTAGCAAATGCGATAAAACTACTTTGTCAACAGTTACTTCAACAAATGCGGTAGAACTATGAGTTTGTCCGCATTTCTTGAATTTCAAACATCACATGACAGAAGAGATTGAGCACATTTCTTATTTATTTTTTATGCACATACAACAAGTTTCAGTATTGATGTCATCCACAATTAAGAAATGCGGGTGAATCTTCAAAATGAAATGTGGCAAAACAAAAGTTAACCTGATAAAGAAATGCGGTTGAACAACTTTGTTCGCATAACTTTTCAACACTTCAAAATTTGTATGTGCATTTGTTGTTGAAACAAATACGGTAGAGTTATCTTGTCCGCATTCGTTTCACTTTGTTTTCAATGACTTAAAACATTTACGTGCATTGGTTATATGTCTGGGTTACCATCACCAGCATTAACCAATGCACTTACCCGCATTAATTTTTGAATTTAATCAAAATTAATGTTTCTGCTGAGTAAAATCTTTTCTGTTTTTCTACTGATTCATTGACTGTTATTAAGAACTGTCTTTGCTTTTGACTTGTTTCTTATAAAGTTTTGACTGTTGTTGGGATTGTCAATTCTTGCTTGGATTGACTTGTTTATCAGATGTGACACAAGTTTTCCAGTGTTTGACTGATCTTGGACTTTTATGCTTCCAAATATCTACATAAGCTGAGATACTATAGTATAATTTCTGCACCAACACAGTCAATTCCCTTTTTTTATTTTGTAATGTTATTGTTAATAAAGGAAATACCTATACAAGCTAATCAAAATTTTAAATAACTCCCCTAAAGTTTATATCCATGTGGGATAGAAACTTAAGCATTTAAAACTTTTGAAACCGAAATATTTTTGTAATGATTTTATTTTTTTCATATCTGTACATGAAGTGGAAGTATATTTTTCTTGGAATCATATCAATCTTACGTTACACAAGTGCAAGCTTTTGTTAGTAAAATAGACATGGTTATGAGCTTATTGATTGAAGGTATGTTCGTTCTCTTAAACTCATGCTTAGTTAATATTATGATGCATGTGATATTTATCATGTTTTTAGTTAATATTATGATGCATGTGATATTTATCATGTTTTAATTAATTTGAGTATTCAACATGTACCCCACACTCAAAAGCATGGCATGATCAACCACCCGTATGAAATACATGGTAGAACTTTTTCACAGCTTACTTGACCAGGTTATTTAAAGTATGAGATCTCATTTTCACTGATCCTCATTGGGATTCTTTTATTCTGATTCTTTAAATGATTTGATCCATATTGGGATTCTTTTTCACTTCACTTTGGAAGGTGATCCATGATAGGATTCTTTTCACTTCAATTTGGAAGGTGATCCATGATGGGATTCTTTTTGTTCATTCATAAGCAACGTAATATTTTGTTAATTCATCCAAGGTGGATTTGTTCCACATTGGGAATCTTTTGGATCATGACATCAGCACTATGTGCTTGTTTCTCTAGATCTTTGCTCAGAAAAAACAGACCAGAAACTGATGTAGGTGAAAGAGATTCATAAGACGTCATTACTAGGCATGTTTAGGTTACTACACACATACACTTAGATAAGCCAATACGTACCAATACTCTAAGATGAGTGCTTCACAGCTTAATATGCATTTTAGTTCATCACAGCATGTATCTTCTTTTCCAAGTTGAGCCTACCTGTATATCAAATAACTCATGTCAGTCTTTTGAAATTTTTAAACAAGCATAGTGAATGATATAACGACTGTAATCATATTATTTCTCAAGTGAATTATATATCATATACTTCAACAAAACGGCTTCTTTTTATGATTTTCTGTGATTTTTGAATTGTTTTTGTTGTTTTTTTATTTTATTTTTACTCAAAGTTAATCATGCCAATTGATTGAACTAAGAATTCAAACCGACTTGGTTCAAATGCCTTGGTAAATAAATCAGCCAATTGATTGTCAGTATGAACTTGAATCAATTTGATTAACCATTTTTCAGAACAATCTCTCAAAAAGTGATATCCAATTTCAATATGTTTATGCTAAAAAGGATTATTTGTGATAAACATTGTTGTTGTGTTGTCAATATGAATTGGAGTGTGCAAGAAGTTGAAACCATAGTCAAGCATCTGATTCTGAATCCAGAGAACTTGAGAGCAACAAGATGATGCTGCTATATACTCAGCATCTGCTGTTAAAACAAACACGTTGGTCTGCTTCTTGCACTGCCAGGAGACTAGTCTGGGACCAAGAAATTGACAACCGCCATAAGTGGATTTCCTATTGAAGTTGCATCCCTCGTAGTCACTGTCGGTGTAGCCATAGAGATTGAAGTCTCCTTCCTTTGGATACCATAATCCAAGAGCAGGTTTACCCTTAAGATATCTAAATTTCCTCTTGATAGCATTAACATGTGATTCCTTGGGATCAGCTTGATATCTGGCACACACACAAACACCAAACATAATGTCAAGCCTACTGCCTATTAGATACATAAGTGAACCTATTATAGATCGATAGTGAGTTTGATCCACTGATTTTCCTTCTGGATCTGGACCAATCTTCAGTTTAGTATCAATAGGAGTTCTGATGGACTGATAATCAGCAAAGTGGAATTTCTTTAAAAATTGTTTCCACGTATTTTGATTGATTGATAAAGATTTTGTTTGTTGTTTGTTGGACTTGCACTCTTAAAAAGAATATGAGTTCCCCCATAACACTCATTTGGAATTTAAAATGCATAAGGTCTTCAAAATCCTTACAGAGAAGCATGTTTGTAGAGCCAAAGATGATATCATCCACATAAATCTGGACCACTAACATGTCTTTTCCTTTTCTTGTTCTGAAGAGAGTTTGATCAATCTTTTCTCTTTCATACCCGTGTTCAAGAAGAAAAGATGATAGAGTCTCATACCACTTCCGTGAGGCTTGATGAAGACCATACAAAGGTTTGTCAAGCTTGTACATCCTGTGTGGGAAATCTAGGTCTTTAAAACCTGGTGGTTGACTCACGTAGATTTCTTCAGCAATCTTTCCATACAGAAAAGCACACTTCACATCCATTTGATAAACTGTAAATATCATGGATGCTGAGTATGCAAGAAAGAGTCTTATGGCTTCAATTCATTGAGACAGAGGAATAACCTACAAAGAATCCTTCATTAGACTTTGAAGAAAACTTTCCCATATGGTCTCGGGTGTTCAATATTGATACAGGACTACCAAATGACTTAAAAATCCAATGAATGGTTTTCTGTGAAAGAGAAGTTCATAAAGAGTCTTGTTGCTTTCTTTTATAATTATAGTTCTGTTTTGTACAAAGCACGATGTCTTAACTGCTTCTGCCCAAAAGGTAATTCGTAGTTTAGCATCTGCTAGCATAGTTCGTGCTGCTTCAATTAGTGTTCTATTTAGCCTTTCAACTACCCCATTTTGTTGAGGAGTTCTAGCTGCACTAAATTAATGAGCAATGCCTTTGGTTGCACAAAAAGAACTCATATCTATATTTTTAAATTCAGTCCCATTATCACTTCTAATTGTTTTAACTTTATGATCAATTTGATTTTCATTTTTAGTGATGAAATCTTTTATTAATTGGGATGCTTCGTTTTTATGAAGTAAGAAGAAGACCCATGTAAATCTGGAAAAGTCATCTATGATCACCAAACAATGTTGTTTCTTTACAATGCTCATAACATAAGTTGGTCCAAAAAGATTCATATGAAGTAACTTCAATGGAGAATTGTTTGTGTTCATAAGTTTTGGCTTATGGGAAGACGTATTTTGTTTCCTTTTGAGACACGCTGAATAGTGGTCAATAAAGTGAAATTCTTTTTGAGGTAAACCAATTACATGGTTTCCCTTGACCAATCTATTCATGTTTTTGTAATTTGTGTGTCCTAAACGTTTATGCCAAAGCTGACTCATCAAAAGAAGTTTTTGACAAAAGGCATGTTTCTTCTTTTGGTGGAGTAGAATTGAGGTTTAAGACATATGTATTATTCTTCTCAGGGTCTTCAAGACAACCTATTCTTCAGGAATTTAAAATCCAGGTTTCAGAATGTAAAAATGAGTGTTAGTGAAGTGAGGAATATTTTGTGTTGCAGATCTGAGACACGCTAAGCAGATTGAAGTTCAATTGTTCACAGTAGTTCACACTATCAAAACTCAACAACCCATTTGTCACATATCCTTCACCAGTGATTCTGCCACCTTGTGGATCTCCAACACATGCCATAATAGTTCCTTGAATTTGCTTGAAATCATGAAGGAGGGAACGGTCTCCAGTCATGTGTCAGGAGCACCCACTGTCCACATACCATAGGCTATTGGACTTGTATGGACGACCCTGCAAGCATAAAAAGAACTAATTAGAATGTGGAACCCAAGCTATGATGGTCTTGGGTTTCCTGTTCTTATCCATGACAGTAACTTCTTGATATTTTCCTCTAAAATATGACTTAGAGGATGAAGTTTTGTTTAATTTTTGATATCTTGTTGATTTCATCTCATCAACTTCATCTGAAGAGTCAGAAGAGTATTTAAACCTTTGGTCTCTATTTCTTTTAAGAAATTGGACATGTTTTTTATTGTCAAACTTCATTTTTGATTTATGAAAATCATGAGTTTGTTTGATGTTGTGGTTTATATTTCTTTGAACATTCTTTAACTCTTTCTGATTACATAAGTCATCATTAGAATTTGAAACCCTGGATTGTTTATTATAAAAATGACTTCTGATTTTAGGTTTCACAGATGAGATTGGTGAGATGGGTTTGTTTTGTTGAATTCTCAAGCCTTTTTGTTTAAAGTAACAATCTGATGTATTGTGGTTGGTTATATCACAGACAGAACAATATTTGTTGAAGTAGCAATTTTTGTAGAATGATTGTTCATGTCACAGATTGAGCAATATTGATTAAAATAGCACTCATCTGTTCTGTGATTTGACATTTCACAAATGTCACAATACATGAGTTTGTCTCATTCTGTAGACCTTAATACCTCAGTAGATTTACTAGTTTTCAACTGAGCATCAATTTTTGATTTTGAAGAGGAAGCAATATCAGCCTTGTAAGCATTTTGTTTCACAATACTGTTGTTTTTCATTCTTTTGGGCTGATGTTGTTTCCTTACTCCTTTCTATCCTCCTTTTCTTGTTGGTTTACATGATCTTTATTGAAGATGTCAAAACCAACTCCTTGCTTAAGTATTGTTGATGGTGAATCTGTTTTGCTTTTAGTCTTTTGAATCTGAGGGGTTTTCCCTTTGCTTTTCAGTAAAACTTTGTATGATATGGTTGAATTCTTTGGAGATTTGATCTCACAATCAGATCTGCTTTCAGCAGATGGTTTCACAAAAGCATCTATTTTCTTCTTTTCTTTGGAAATTGCAGGGATGAATTTCATAAATGGCACTATGGCTATGACTGGGCTTCTTGGTTTAATGACATTCACTGACTTGTCTGAGCACTATTTGATTTTGATTGGATGACCTAGCTTGATTTTCTCCTTATTTGTTTCAATATAAACAATTGGTTTATTTTGAGGATTTGTAGTTGTGTTACTACTGATTTAGTTTCACTAGTTTTAGGTTCATTTTGTTTAGTAAGAGTGACTGACTCAAGCATGACAATGTAATTATCATTGTATGGTGGGGGACATGAATTGTATCCAATCCCAGTCATGACTTAGGATCCTTTTGTGAATCAAGCATCTCTTGCAGCTTGGATTGAGCCAACATTTCAGTTAACTTTTCATTTTCAGTTGTAAGAGTATACTTTTCTCCATGCAGTTTTTCTATATCAAAGATGAGTGATTTGATTTTAATTTCAAAGCTTTTCAGTTCTCTTTTAAGCATATCTGATTTTACCTTTCCTTCTTTAATCTTAGCAGCTAATTTGTGATTGTGCTCACAATATCCCTACAGTTCTGCAATGCATTTTATCACAGCAAAAATTAGATTATACCTCAAATGGCATAGGTGATGGGCCATTATTTATGTGAGCCATAAGAGCATGATTTTAAAATTGAGGCTTCACTTCCTTAACATACAAGCTCCAATCACATACTCCATCTTGTCTGATGACAAGAGCATTAGAAGTAGGTTGGCTATTTCTATGGGCTTGATTGGTCAGTTGTGGCTGACTTTGGTATGGTTGTTGATGTTGGCTTTGATAATGATATTGATGTTGATTGTTGGATTGAAAGCTTGAGCTCGGTTGTGATGATGATTGGCCCTGAGAACTCCTCTGAAAGTTGTTGTTGTTTCTTCTTGGAGCATTGCATTCTCTTGAGAAGTGGCCAGTCATACCACAGTTGAAGCATTTAACTTTGGATTTGTCATATCCAAGTTTGGTATTCTCATTCAGACTTAGCTTCCTACCCTTCCTGAAAAACCTTTTAGCCCTCATGGCTATCATAGCCATCTGCCACTATAGATTCATTTCTTCTACATCATCGGGATCCATTTCTTCTAGGTCTTCTTGGATTAAATGAGCAGATGTGAGTCTTCCTCCCAAGTAAGATTCAAAACTTGCAATAAACGGATTGTAGGTAGCCTTTTGCTCTTTAGATCTTTGGTCTTCAGGCATACTTGAGGAAGTGGCAGTAAATCCAGTTGATTGAAATAAGGTTGATGGCTTGTTGGTTGATGGAGCAGCAATAAATCTAGTTGATTTTACTTGATCTCTGGATGAGAGGAAATCATCATCTTCAGTAATGAATGCATTTTCCATAGATGAGTTTCTGATGGAAATTTGTATGCTTTAATGACTTGTGGTCCACCAAGGTTTCTGCTCCTATCATCAACTTCAAGAGCTTTAATTTTTGCAGTCATTATATCCAGAATGATTCTTTCCAGATCGAATGTGTTTTTCAGCATGGTTACATTTTGCTTCCAACTCTCAGAAGACTGTGCAGCATCTTCTTGTTCAGCTTATTTTCTTTATATATAACCCCCATAATCTCAAGATCATTGACCAACTGCACAAACCTACGCAGTTGTTTTGAGATTGACTCCCCTTTAGAGTGATAGAAGGTTTCATATTGATTGACCAGCTTGTCTTTGTTGATTTCAGCCACTTCACTGCTACCTTCACACATGATGAGCACTGTATCCCACACAGCCTTTGTTGATTTCAGATTTGTGTCTAAGCATAGGAGGTTTAGGAGCGTGACCAAGTTCAGAAGAGTTAAGTGAATCCATCGTAATAAACTTGTTTTAGATAGTTGGAACAAAAAATAATTAGATTAATTTTAAGTCCAAGTGGTCCAAACAGTTTACTTTTTGAGCATTTTGACAGATCTGATGAGCAGTAACAGTTATTTTGTTGAGAGTATCGTCTGTAACTATTTTGTTAGTTTTAATGTTTGAAGATTATGATGTTGATGATATTGTTGTTCTGATTTTCGGGTAGAACAAGCTGTTCAACGATATGTTCTTGGTTCGGTACAAATGAACAGTGAATCAGTCGATGTTTCAGGAGGATTTCAGCATGAATACATGTTAGAAGTTGATGAACTCTCTAACAATAACTCAATCACCAGTTCAATCGCTTTTCACTCAGATCTGGGCAGATTTGAAGTGAATCCGAGAGCCAAAGCTTTGATACCAATTGACTGGGTGTGAGAATGATATTCTGAGTTGATGTTGTGAATCAACTAGGACCGAATATGATGATTGAGTCAGTGGTTATATTGTGAAATAATATAAAGAACTCATAAATGCTTTGTATTAATGGTGATGTGAAGTTACAATGAATGCTAGGGTTTTAGCATGAAACAGTAACAAGACACCTCTGAAACATATGACTATCGAAGATTCTAATATTCTAGTTGTCCAGTGATGCCCAAAAGTAGGGTTTTCTATTCTTTTTATAGGCTGACAAAAGGTCTTTACAATATGACTAAACTACCCCTATACTGTACATCAGAAAACTAGTCTAAGTACAAAAGTCTTCATCAATATTTTCTTCTGTTCATCCACATTAACTAATGCGGATGTGTTGATCTTCATCAGCATTTCTTTTTCTTCTTCCGCATTGGTGTTTGGTCATCAGCATTGAGAAATACGGATGAACAAACACTTAGCATTTGTTGCTGAGCATCCGCATTAGTAAATACGGATGTACAAATATTTGGCAGCATTTGTTCGGCTGTCCATATTTGTTAATGCGGAAGAACAAATACTTGTCAGCATTTGTTCCATGGTCATCCGTATGAACAAATGCAGATAGCCAACACTTGTCTTCTTCTTTTGAGCAGATTCTTCATTTGTATTACTTCTTGAACTTCGGGATACTTTCAGCAGAGCAACCATCAACCACCACTTGAATTGGTATGTATGATCCTTTTAGGGTCCAACAATAAGCATGCCCAAATCATCATATCCAACGTTCTTCAAAAATAAAATTTTCCTTTTGGGAAAATAACACCCAAAAACAATCTAACATCTAATTCATTTATAAATTCATCAACTTTATACCTAATCAAGTTCATATCATTCATTCTAACATGATAATCATTACTAAATCATCAAAATTCCCAGTCACCATGTATAAAAGTTTCTACTTTTAGTAAGTTATGATCAACACACCAATTTCATGAATTTTCTTGCACAATCTAAGTAGACTAACATCCAAGCATTGTATCTAACATCATACGATCATCAAATCATGAATTCCAAGAACAAAAAGTTTTCTCTTAAGGCAATGTGTGAGATTCATGATCAAATCATAGATTTCTTGCACAATGGAACATGATCTAACATTCATACAACCTAACTAATATCGTATTAACATCTAACAATCATCGATTTCACTTTTTCATCATCAAATTCGAACTAGGGTTTATCAAGAACCAAAAATCATGGAAAACTAATCAAAACTAACCTTTAGGTGAGTAGAAATCAAGAATTATGCTTGCAAACACCTTGGAACGCTTGAACTAGATCAAAATCGAATTTTTGTGTGTGTTTCTTGATTGAATTTTGAATGGTGAGGGGCGTTTGGGGTTGCTTGCGGCCGAAAATGGGTTTGGGGGGAATAGGGTTGTAATGTTGGTAATATTTGATAAAACTAATCTTTTTAACACTTTTTTTTAATAAATTTAACTACAAGTTATAAGTATTATAGTCAATAATAATAACCATAAACATTTGTCAACTAATAACAAACTCATGAAATATATATATTACACGTAGTCACGTTACCAAGTAAAATTCACAAAATAATATTTAAAATTCTATAAATTCATGAATCACATCATCACAACTAATAATCAACATTATTAATTAGATTATTATTGCTTATCATAGATTATTGTTATTAAGTCACCAACGTTCAACGACAACTAATGTGTGCTCACGACACGTGTATGCTAGACATAACGGAAACTAACGGAGTTTGGTAACGGAAAATTACCGGATGTCACACCGTCAATCAAGTTTAGTTCGTATTTCATCTTTAAAAACTCATTAGGTAGGCTTCTCGACTAAACTTCTACAATCGTGAAAAAATAGAGAATTGGATTGCTATGACAAACACTTCACATGGCCAAGAACATTGAAGACTTATAAGATCTCTCATACCTACTAGCTCACATCTCTCAAGGAATTATTCAAGTTATAACCTTTAAAACTTGTGATGACCATCAATCAAGTTTAGTTCGTATTTCATCTTTAAAAACTCATTAGGTACACTTCTAGACTAAACCTCTACAATTGTGAAAAGAAATAGAGAATTGGATTGCTATGATGAGCGCTTGACATGGCCAAGAACACCAAAGACTTATCAGATCTCTCGTACCTACTAGCTCACATATCTCAAGGAATTATTCAGATTATAACCTTTATGTTTACTTCTTAAAGTCATTAACACTTATGTCCTTGATAGAACCACTTGGCTTTTAATTAAATCGTTCTACGTACATTTAGATTAAGATATTCGTCACTTTCCCTATGTATCATTGTTACAGTATATGGAGTACATTGTCCTTTTCTAGAATTAGAAGGACTACTTCTTACTTGTTTGTTATAAAAGGACTGGAAGTGCAAAAGTGTTTGTGGTTGCACTTAATTTAACCTAATAACATACTAAACAAGTAGTTTGTTATGGTGTATCTTCTCTTTTTTGTTATTCTTCTATCACTGGTATCAGAGCGGTTACACTCTCCTTGGTGACGATAAATGGAATCCACTCCGATCATCTTCTCCAGCAGTTGTATTCCAATGGCGGCAAACACTCGTAATCAGGATATGGAGAAAATGGTGAAGGATCATGATTGATCACTTCAACATCTTAATTCTTCCATTGAAAAATCTCTGTGCTTCTTATGCGGCGATTCAGAACACATTAGCGGAACTTGTTACAAATTTAAGCAATGGTGTATCGAAGTCTGTTAGTGAAAAACATAATGGTGATGAGATCAACCATGTGCACTACGGTCGTCTTCATAGTCGCTTCTGCAAGCTAATATTTACGAAATTTAATGGTGATGATGTTGAAAATTGGATTTATAGGCTTGAACATTTTTAATGGTGGATGATATGCGGGAACAATCAAAGCTTAAGATTGTGGCGATTCATTTGGAAGGTCAAGCTCTATCATGGCATCAAGGTCATTTGAAGGCTTGAAATGCCACAATCAATGATATCACATGGAGAGATTACGAGGAAACGATTATCAACGGATTCAAGGATTCTTACATTGAGAATGCCTTGGAAGAACTGATTTGTCTTCGTCACACAGATGCTCTCATGGATTATTCTGGTATCTTTGATTCTCTTATTAATAAGGTTACTATCACAAAAAATTATGCTATTAAAATCTTCATTCATGGTTTTGAAACATGAAATTACTTGCATTCTTTGCTCATTGAAAACTTCAACATGATAAAAATTATAAATCATTTAAAAAAGATAAACTTATAAAATAGTGTTTTACTGAAATAAACATGCACCAAATAAAATGTTTAAAGAGTCTATTTAAAAGGGAACTTCAACCTAATATAATTATAAATCATTTAATTCACATATTAATTTATTATATCGCATTGATAACATGCATTTTTTGAGGTCACTTTAGTTTTGGACGGTTGTGTCCACTATAGTCTGGAAACGAAGAAAACAAGAATAAAACAAAACTAATGTCACCAGTCAATTAGATAAGAAAATAGCTAGATAAAGGATTAGTTAACATATGTATCTGGATATTTATATATATTAAAGATTTTTAAATTGACAGAAAACCACGTCGTCAAGATGTGCAATTAAAGACATTTAATCCATTGTGATTTAACCTCCTTGATTAATTCTTCATTTGTAGATCAAAGACTCCCATTCGTGAATTTATTTAAGAAGGTGGCTAGTTATTTGTAGGTAGCGAAAGAAATGAATTAGAGCTACACGAAAGGGTAGACTCGTATAGTCTTATCTTAAACGGTCATTTGTGGCATCGCCTGTCATTTTGGATTTATTTCAACAATATTCCATGATAAAAGTAAAAGATAAGAGATATATTTAATTAGATTTTTTTAGAGGTACACCAGAAGGGTGTACCCGTAACTATGGTCCTTTTTTTGATTGTCATTAACCGTATTTTTTACATGGAATTTGTGTGATACACTCGTATAAGACTACTAATATGACTATGAAGTACGAAATATATAGCATACAATTACAGGGTTATCATGCGAGCATATGTTCCCTGAAGATAAGTTGCAAAACGATTCCAAACACCAATCCTTATTTTATCGGTGAATATGAAACAAGTTAATGATGTAAGTGTACAAACTCCTTAACTATTAATATTATAAAACTTTAATTTTCTATCTCTAAATTTGGTCACTAAGTTACAAAATACAATTAGTGATAGCGTGGTATTAATTTAGTCGCAAAATTAAAACGTGTATTTTTAAAAGAAATATTAAGTTATTAAACTCAATAATGCAAAGGGGATATAAAGTGACAAGTTATTTAAAATATCATCTAGAATAAAACAAATAGAGCATCGATCAAGAAACATATCAATCAATATCATCATATTATACAGGTTTTTTTTATTTATTATAACAAGGATAAAACTTTAGTAATAATCCAAACTAGAAAAGTAAGTTGAGTTCCATATGATCACCAAATTACAGAATTTACAAGCCACCTTAGTGGAGAAAGAAATGAAATTAAGCAGCAGCAGGTTTAGGTGAAGGCCAAGCATTCCAGTTGTTGTTGGTGGGCTTTGGAGAGAGGTTGGTGAACTCCAAAGCCTGCAACCTGAGTTCAATTGGGTAGTCTGCGATGCAACCGATTCGCGGTCCGGCCCCCGTTGACCACTTAAGAGAGAGCTGGTTTCCTAGTTGGTAGGAACGAGCAGCCTTCTTTGAATTGATCCTCTCTAGTATCGCTTTCTTTGGCACCTCTGACTTGGGGCTGCGTAGACCCCCCGACAGACTCCTTTTGTAACTCGTCGCGTTCTTCTTCTCGACCGCTTCAGAAAACAATATTTCCTCCTCGTGATCATTAGTTTCAGGGATCGCCGTTCCAGGTTTTAGCGCGTCTTTAGTTGTACCCTTGTCTTCATATGCTTCAGAATCTTCATTTGCCTTTTGAATCTGATCACAAGTAGTTAAATTTCATTTTTATTGAAAAAGCCAATGTACAAAATGGTAGATAAGGTAAATGAGGACGCATACATCAACTGTGTCGAGATCAACACCATTTTCCTTGAGAAATGATAAGAACGAGTTTAGGGTCTCCTCAGTTGGACGGTAGTGTCCACTATAAGGAGAAATAGTCTGCAGATGACAATAATAATAATAACATTATATATATATATATATAAAACGTTAGGTGGCAATTAGGTGTGAACTAAATAAAGGATTAGGTAACTTGCATCATCATGAAATATAGTTAAAATATGTATCTAAACAATGTTCAAATTTGACCAAGATGAACCATGCCATCAAGATTTGCAATCAAAAATCAATCCAGCACTTCACAAAATACATTTTTTGTTTCCTATGCTATAGGAAATTAGTATCATTATTTTCATTTGACTAATTAATAATTAACTTTCCACCTCTACAACTGTTTGTACCTTGAGTACTCCTTTCTCAACACTGAGCCTTCCAGCAGCAAAAGTAGCTCCTCCAGCAAGAAAGCTCGAATGATGAAAACTTCCTTTCTTTTTCTGGTAATTGCAACAAAACAAAGGTTTAACCATCCACCAGTTTCCCATAAAACAAACAATATGGTGTGTTTTTGCTGAAACTAACCTCGCCAACGTAGAGCCTCTTAGAGGTACTCATTACAAAAATCCATTTTCCTCCTTTTTTTGTATCGAGGAGGAGTTGGGTTTGACGGTGCATGATTTTTCCTTCAACGATGATGTACTCGTAATGCTCCCTCTCTTGCTGTTTAGATTAACAATCTTAATTGTATTTTCATAAAATCATCATGTGAAATTATAAATCATCATCAAAAAGAACATACGGGTCCTAGATACTTGATACACTGCTGTCGAAGCTTTGATCTTGGGCATTCTTTCAGATCAACCTCTTTTCCATCTCCAACATCCAACCTGCGCGCCATGAAATGAAAGTTAAACAGTTCTCTTAGTTTTCTACCATCTACACATTTACTCTGATTTTCAGTTCTCATTCGTGAATCCCTTAGTTTCTACCATCTGCTATATGTGAGACTTTACTGGGTATATATGTTTGGTTGTTACATTCGTTGCAAATTTGCAATTCATCCTACCCTTGGATAACCAACCTTGTTGTTGGTAAGAAATGATCATTTTAGTCTTAAGTTCACAACCAACTTTAAGCTGAATTTAGTAGGTATAGGTGTAGTTACTCTATAAAATGTACATGCATACACCCCCATCACATGATGAAAAACCATTTCCAGTAAAGGTATCTTATACATCCACATCCTTCTTATCTATTTTAACAACCATACTCGACAAAATTGACCACTATGGCCCCCCCAACTTTCAACTTTCAACTTTAACATGTGGGGTCGTAACATAACAACTCCAGACTACTTTATATAAAGATGGCAATGTGTAACATGTGGTTCCTGACAATTCGTTAGTCTTTATATATTGTTCATAACGTGGAGGACATAACTATTCATCTTTATATGACCAGACAAATTAAAAAAAATTTAGTAGCAGAACTTGTAAGGTATATTTGAATTTATAAAGGGTATACATACCAATAGAAAAAAGGTTGGCCAGCATCAGCTTTACACCACTCTTCATAGTAAATGTGCAAGCTATGCCCGTAACGGTGTCTCGGATCGATCTGAAATAATTCCAAAACTCATAAATGAAGCTCAAAGAACTATGCAATACGTATAATTATATATAAAGAAAGAAAAAGTTAAAATAATAATAAATAAAAAAAATGGAAGACTTACAGCTTCAATCCAGTGTTGAAAGGCCAATTTATGAGCTTTGGAATCAAGTGACAAACCCTTACCCACCTGCCACAAGACAAGACTAGAACAATAAACAGCTAACTTACCAATCAAAATCATAAGTACGACGTAACGTATGTATATATATACCTTAGAAGCGTTCAAAGAGATTCTGGTCCAGCGAGAAGCTGGTGATTCAGGTTTGTGAAAATTGAAGAAGGAAACTGTGCTATGATTCAATCTGGCGAAATCAATGGCTTGCCACCTTCAAATTAAAAATAGAAGATAAAATTGTAATTGTAATTGGAAAAAGAAAGAGGAAAATAAAAGTTGAAAGGGAGTTCCTCTGTAGTACCAGAGTTCCTCGGCAACAACAGCAGAATCTGCGAGGAGTCGACGGGTGCGATAACCTCTGTAGTACTTCTGGAGCTTCATAGCAGCGGCGTCGGAGGGAGACGGAGGCTCAAAGGCCCCCATTTCGCTCACTGAAGGATCCGAGTACACACAATAACCTGCTGTTTTCCTCTTCAGATCCAACCTTGAATGTGCACCTGCGCTGCTTTCCACCTCCATTACACACTCACAGATCGATGGTGCTGGGTTTTCTTTTTTCCTTTTTCTTTTTCATGTGTAGAAATAATTTATGTAGAAGAGGGAGTTGTTGCACCACTATTATTATATTATAAAATTAAGACTCACTTTCAACACTATTACTTCACCAGTGGTATTACAAAAATATATATTTTTTTTACTTTCATAAAATGTGCTGTGTTTATATTTTTCTGTTTTACTTTTGAAGGTATACTATTCTTTTAATATCCGGCAAAGCTAACCCGTATATTAAATATTGGGTTCATGTGAGTCTTTCATAATGATCTTATGGGTTATTTTGGACATTGAGAAATTTAAGAATGGGTCAAGATGGGTTGAACTAAAACAAGTGAGATTAACAACGGGTCAAGATGGGCCGAATGGTTTGTCGAGCAACCTAACACTTTGCTTGGTTGTTATCTTAATCCGCTTTTAACACCATAACATGTCAAAACTCACTACTCACGAGTCACGACTATAAGCTTCCAATCACCGCCTATACTCCCGCTAGAAATGGTCGGCGCCACTTATTGCGTAACGCCATTAAATTGAGAGAGAGAAAAAAAAATATGGTGTGGATGCTACACTCATTAAGTAGATGCACAAATGAAACGCCAATAAAACAAAAATTGTGATTCCAAATGATCTATTTTGCGTACAAGTATGCCCATCGATCAAATTAAACTAATGATAATGCAAACAAAGAAAATGGACCCATCTTGACCCGCACTACTCATCCTGACCCAAATCCTTTCTAACCCAACATTTTGCTCGACCCGACCAGCCCATTGTTGTAATCAAATGTATGATTTTGTTGCAAATTGAGAATTTTGTATTTTTTTTGATCCGACCCGGCCTGTCTTGACCCGAACCCATTCTAACCCGAACCCATCCTAACCCGTTCCTAACACGAATCCGTTCTAACCCGAACCGGTGTATTTAAAAATAAAACACAATCAAAAATTAATTATTAAATGTTGCGTAAATAAAAATAAACAAGTCTTACCGGTGTATTTAAAATTTAAGAAATATTAAATGTTTTAAGTTATAAGAAAAACAATAAAACACAATCAAAATTAATTATAATAATAAAATAATAATTCAAAGCAAAAGCAACAAAATGCCCAAAATAAATGCCTAGAAGTTGTCATGTATTTTAGGGTTTTACGTTATGCTAGTGTGTTGTTTGAATTTTAAAGTATAAAATTTCTCAAATTAAAATTTTACCATCATTTCAAGCTTTTATATGCATTATTTATAATATATCTTATAAAATGCCCTAGATGTAGCTGGCCTTTTCATCTAGTGCTTAAACAGTAAAATCGTAATAGTTTTTACAGAAGTTATTAATAATAGAGTAAATTATTATTTGTATCACTAACATTTGCGTATTTTAACTATTTGTGTCACACCCTGGTCTACGGGCGCAATTGGTTGTATCAATTACACAATAATAAACAACGGAAGACTTACATTCATGACCACCAACTAGACTGAATTAAAACTTTAATAGTGTTACATAAATCCACGTGTCCATCGCATTCGAGTATAAAAATTAATTAAGCACGCTACCCCAGGCATGTTTAATCCAGTCGACATCTTCAACATGAAGATCTTATTTATTCATAACCGCTAAGTCTCCTTGACTTAGCTAATGCTTCCGGCACTTCCTACTCAGGCATCAAGAGCTAAAGCACGTCAACAACAATGTTGTTGGTTATTTATAACCACTGACTCTAAAAAGTTAGACAATATAACCATATGTGTGTAAGGACAAATCAAATCTTACTAACACCCTCACACTTAGGGAAATATTCGTCAACATATATACCGCTCCAAGTCTCATGACATGAAGGTGGGTAGGTTAAAGGCACCTTGGCCGACCAAATCCTGACGTGTCATAACTTACGAGTAGTAGACAACCTGAAGGATTGCAACCCCGGTGTAACGTTTCATATTTTCCATTTATTTATTTTCAAATGTAATCATACTCTTTATTCAATCCTTATAATGTTAGGACTTGATCATAGTGGCAATATTCTTTTTAAATCATTCTTTTGTATTATATGTTTGTGTAATGCTTAAACAATTGCGAATACATATTTAAGACTTATATTTTTTATAAAATTATTTATACTTTTTATGATTTATATGTTAAAGTCAAAAACATGCTTAATCATGATTTTATGGTACAAATTAATAAATAAAACAAGTTAAGGGGCAAAAACTTTATATTTTTTAGAAAATTATTTATAATTTTTATGATTTATATGTTAAAGTCAAAACATGCTTAATCATGATTTTATGGTACAAATTTAATAAATGAAACAAGTTAAGGGGCTAAAACTTGAAATTTGTGAAATTTCCCCAACTCATCTTTTTAACTACTGTCTTTAGTGACCAAATAATTTTTATCTATAAATAATAACACAAACCTTCCCTAATCACTTTAATATCTATAAACTCTATCTCTTAAACTCTCTCAATCCATCCATGAACTTCATTTTTTTGCAAAAAATCTCTAAGAACAACTTGTGAGTTTTTAATTTTTTTATTTTCTTTTCTATTTTCTTTTTTCATTTTATTTACCACTTGAAACAACCTCTTGGACATAACCACTTAGTCAACAAGGTAAACAAGTATGGTAAACCCCCATCTTTAAGGTCCAAGTTGGATATTTTCTACTTGATTCTTTGTTAAATGTTTTTTCTTGTTTTGCTTATAAGCCTTTTGCATACTAAAGCAAGTCACCAACAACTTTAATGTTAAAAGGCTTGTGTTGAAGTTATTGCAGGACCGGTGAAGGGTGGTCACTTACAACACAACACAAAGAGGAGATTAACCAAACTTAATCAAACAGTAAACTGGATTAACCATAAGTATGATACTAAGAACACAAGTAATAAGTAAGAGAAAGAACAAGAGAACACAAGAGATTGGGTTTCAAGGATGCAGTATATTGCTTTCTCAAGTTCTATTACAAGTGTTACAAAGCACCATAAAAAGATACAAGAACAAAGAATACTTATACTACAACCTACAGCCGATTTTACTTTGAAAGCCAGCCGGATACAATTGACTAGACACAAACAAAATCAATTGTAGAGTCAAAAGGCATATACGCCTTTTGACTTGTGACTATGACATGCCATAGCTCACATCCTAATATATTACAAAAAGGATAAAAGTACATAAAGTAGAAAGCATGGACTCAAGACCTCAATGTACAGTTACCAAAAGCATGGACCTTTCACCAACTCATGTAAGTTGGTGACTTTACAGAGTTGCAGCAGAAAGGTGGTCCAGCTTTATGGTAAAGTACATCAGATAAAGGCATATCTCTAAAAGTCTTCGAAAGAAATCTGTCTTCACTCTTTGGCTTCGGAAGACTTTGTCTTTGAAGCTTCGGAAGACTTCACTTTTGGCTTCGAAAGATATTGGTCTTGGCTTTGGAAGATTTTACACTTAGAATATTTCTAGTGCATGGTGTAAAACTTTCAAAGCATTTCTACTTCAGTTCTTCAGTGCATGCTTGCAGAGAGACTTTGGATGTTTTGGCTGCATCAGACTTATAGGAATCCTTACAAACTCCCCCTAGGCTGATGCTACCAAAACATTTAGAAGATGTTCAGATGTTTGTAGTCTTCAGCACAATGATGACCATACCCTTTTTCATTAGATGGTCAAGATCATTCAGACTCTTATAATATCTTCTCATCTCAAAGAGATCATGCAGAGGTAAGTTGATTATGTCTTGCCATGTATAGACATTTTCAACACCTTGATCTCTAATCACATGCTATCTTTCTGGATTGGTAGAGAAGGTCCAGGATAAGATGGGTGTCTCAGCTGCAAGAGGAGCCACTTGAATTGGAGTTTGTTGGGCTGCCTCTTCATGCACTTCCTTAGGTTGATCTGACTCAGCCTGAGGTGTAGAGGTGGATGATTTACGCTTCTTCTTCTTAGAATTTGGTTTAGAAGCCATCCTCTTCTTTCTCTTAGAAGACTTTAACCGAGAAGACTGGTCTGCAGCACCTTGTTGATCATCCTTGTCTTTCTCAGTTGGGTATTCCTCCCTTACAGGTTCAGAAGGAGAGGGAGTTTGACCCTGCTGTGGATCAGAAGATGAAGCTTGCTGAGGCTCAGCAGGAGGTCCGGGTTGTGTTGTCTCAGGTTGTTCAACCTTAACCTCCACTTCAGGTGGGATTTGACTTGGAAAAGAGTATAAGTCAATCAGCTCTCCACTCTTGATCTTCTGCTTGATTACCCTGATATGCTCATCCATTGTGGATAGAGACATAGGGCCAAGTCTCCTTCCGGAGAATCCATATAGCTTCAAGAAGCTCATCATCCTTTGTCTGTCAGCAAACTTCTTCATACTCTTTTGGATAATGGCTCTTGACTTTGCAGCCTCTTCCCTCATCTTTCTCTTTGTAGCTTTTTGTTCTTTGAGCACTTGGAGTTCAAGCTGTTTGAGATACTCAAACTCAATGTACTCAAAGAACAAGGGAAGAAGTGCAGATGCTTGGTAGAGACTTGTGACACTCAGGTAGTTGATCATGTTTTGTCTGTCTGTTTCTTTGTCTACCTGAGGTTCTTGTGTAGATGTCATAGTCTCTTGCACAGGGCTTTCTTGAACTGGGGAGAGAGTAGGAGCATGCTTGTATAGTATTTTCTGTCTCTTCTCCATTTTGAATTGGAGAAGTAACCTTGCATCCTCTTTTTTTTCATCTCTCTTGACACTTCCATGTCTGTCAGTTCATTTAATTGCTCTTAGGGGAGAGATAAAATCTCATCTATGTCATCGTTCCTGGTCTGCAGGTAAGTAATCCTGACTACCCTCAACTCATCATCTTGAGTGTTTGGTCTGGGGGCAGCCCTGATTCTAGCTTGCATAAAGCCTGAAGACCCAGAGGAACTTTCTCCCCTTAGCTTCCTCTTCCTCTCTCTCTCCTCCTCCTCAATCTCCTCAGGAGTCAAAATCCTTTTCCCTTTGTCACCCACAGACCTTTGTGACTCAAGGTGGATAGAGGTTTGGCCCTCATTGCTTGGTGTAGCATCCAAGCTCTGGCCAGAGAGAGGTTGTGAGATACCTTCACCAGCAAGTGTTTCACCAGGGGAATGAAATTCTAAAGCAGTTGTTGGTGTGACAGGGCTCTCAGGCTCTATCACTGGGCCTTCAGCCAAGGTTTTCCCTTTGAAGCTAATCTCAGGGTTTGCCTCAGCATTCAGTTGACCAATGACATTACCTGATTGCCTTTGTCTCCTTCTTAAGCTGAACTCTTCAGTAATTCTGTCTTGAATTCTGAGTGCTAACCTGTCAGCTTGTCTTGATTTGCTTGGATTGACAAGTGGCATGTTGACCAGATCAAGATTTTCATAGTAGTTCAAGGTCTGAAAATCAAATACTTCTTGTTGCCCTTGAACTTTGTGAAGAATAAGGGCTCTTCTATCAGCATCATACCTCCACCCAATAATGTAGTTTGAAGTTCCTTGAGGTGGGGATGACATAGCCCTTGGAATACCTTCCTCAAAGAGACTCCTGATGATAGAGTCTATAGAGTCCATATTAATGTGAACTTGAGGAAGTTGCTGAGTATACACAATTGCAAGTGAGGATGGTGAGTCCTCAATGTTCATACTCTCTGAAGAACTCCCAGGTTCTGTGTCTGTAATGACTTTCTCCCCCTTTTTGGTAGCATCACCCTCTTGCATAGGTGAGCTAGAGGTTAGGTCAACCACATTCACAGGTTCTTGTGTTCCTGGTTGAGCTCTTCTTAAAGGTCTCCGAGCTAGTTTTTCCCTGAGATGAGATATCTCAAGTTGCTGATCATTGACCCTATTTTGAAGGGTAGTCACTTGAGATTCAAGGTGACTAACCTTAGAGACTAGATAGGAGAATGTTTTGACAGTTTTTGCACATTTAGTCTCAGATTCCCCTCTTCTTCATCAGAAGAATCATTGGGGGATGAGATGATTGGACCAAAGTCCTCTCTCTCACCACCAGCTTCAGGTTCTTGGCTACTGGATTTCCTCTGCTCATTGACATTCTAGTTGAGATGTCAATGGGCTGAGTTGCCATGGTTGAGGTCTTAATAATGTAATCACTTGCAGAAGTGAGAGCCTCTTCCATATAGATATCCTGAACAGGTTCAGAAGTATCCACCTCAGTTATGGGTGACTGATGTGGGCTAGACTAAGGAGATTCAGGAGTACTCATCTATCTTTGAGTAGGGGAAGAGAAGAGAGACTCATGGTACTCACTGAAACTTAAGTCTTCATCAGTATAGAATGAGAGGTTGGGAATGGGTTGGTTTAGATCTAAAGGCTGGGGATGGTAGCTGTCCCCTGAAGGTTGTTCACTTGAGTGTTGAGACTTAGAGTGAAGGCTTAAGCCAGTTGGGCTTGTGAGCTCATCAGGGTGAGCATGAGGAACCTCAACCCTGATTGTTGAAGAGATGGGAGTGGTTTGCTCCTCAGGGGAAGTGGGAGCTCTAGTGTTCACTTTCTCCTGTGTTAATGAGTATATGGGGACCTGCACAGACTCAATAGCTTGAGGAGGGGTTTGTTTGGTTTTTCTTTAGTAGGTGAGGATGACTTGAGGCCTTTTTGGTGGTAGAGAGGTAGAAGGTGTGGGTTTAGCACTAGCTTGTGTTGCTAGGTTGTCACCTTGAGCAATGAGCTCTAACATTTTGGGGACAAGGGGTGTTTCTACCCCTGAGAAGCCTACAGTTGGCTTCTTCATGATTTTAAAGATGCCGGGCTTCATCTGTCCCAATTTAAGAATATTATCTGTTTCCCTCAACTGTGAGCCAATTCACAGTTGAGAATGTGTTGAACATATCTAGGAAACATATAATACTCTAAGGAGTCCAAGTTAGCAAGTAACTTTGTATAGACAAATTGAGAGTACCTAAACTTGACCCCTTGAACCATTCCATGCACTATGAAGGAGAGATCCTCAGGAATCTGGTCCCACCCTCCATGCTTGTTTGACAAGCTGTGGATAACCACATGGAGTAGGTAATTCCACTGGGATGAGACCTTCACTTTCCTAAAGGTCTTTACAGAGAAATCTCCCTCATAGCCCATCTGCTCAAAGGAATGATTGACAGCTTCCTTTGGGAAGGACAACTCACCTTCTTCATCGTCCAGCTGCAAGTGAGTGTTGATAATGGCCGGAGTGATGAAGATTGTCCTCCCTTACACTGTGGCAGACAGTGCCTTCTCCCCATCCATGATGACCTCTTGGCAGGTCTTCCAAAATTCAAGCAGATGATCTTCATAGAGAGTAGGATCAATGGTTAGGGAGGTGAAATAATTAGATAAAGCTAAGAAACAGCAAATCTCTGAGAAACTATCATCTTTCTCAGAGCTTAACAGAACAACCTGGTTGTGTTGCCTGTGAAGTTGCATGGAGAAATCTGGGTTGTTTCTGCGGTTAAGGTTGGCTATTTTAGAAGCTTAAGGATGAAGAAAGATGAAAAGCAAAGGCGGTTTGGGAATTAGGTTTGAGGAATAGTAGAATTGAATAAGATATTGATGGAGAGGGGAAACCGTTGGGTATTTATGTGAAAAGGATTTGAACCAAAGTTAATGAAAGAGGATAAACTTTGAAATCCAAATGTCGGTCCCACCTCTGAAAAAATAGTTTACTTTTGCTCAAAAAGTAGTTTTCTTGGAATTCGAAAAGCTTCTGAAGGTAAATTATCTTCGGAAGTTTTAATGAAAAAGCTTCCAAAGCTAAAATGACTTCGGAAGAATTTTCTGAGAGTTTTGAAAATTTTGCTTCGGAAGAGAAATAAAAACTTGAATGCTTTGTATATAAAACAACAAAGCTTCCGAGAGTTAATTTTGCTTCGGAAGGAAAAAGTCCTTAAAAACAAATAAGTGTCTGAGACAAGATTGAAACCTCTTCCGAAGGTAAAATTTCTTAGACAGTTATTTATTTTTGAAGACATGATTTGCTTCCGAAGGTAAAAATATATCTTCCGAAGGATCAGAAAATTTTCAAGAATCTAAGGAAAATCTTCAAAAAGGATTTTTTATCCAAAGAAAACATGAGCTTATGAAAGTGATGAACTTAGGACACACATATTTTAAGAAATAATTAGAATTAGTTTTTAAAAAAAGATCTACTCAAAGTTAATCATCTCAATAGCTGATATTAGATATTTAAATCTCTGTTCATCAAAAGCTTTTGTAAAGAGATCAGCATATTGTTCATCTGTATGAACTTTGACTAGTTTAATTAATCCCTTTTCATAGTTATCTCTTATTAAATGATACCTGATATTGATGTGTTTGGTCCTTGAGTGCTGCATAGGGTTCTCAGTTATAGAGATAGCACTATTGTTGTCTATGTGAATGGGAGTCTCCTTGAAGTTAAATCCATAGTCCAGCATCTGATTTTGAATCCAAAGCACTTGAGCGCAACAACTTGCAGCAGTAATGTATTCAGCCTCAGCAGTTGATGCAGACACACAGGATTGTTTTTTGCATTGCCATGAGACAACCCTTCCACCAAGGAATTGACATCCCCCAGATGTAGACTTTGCAGTCATGTTGCAACCACCATAATCACTATCTGTATAAGCATACAGATTGAAGTCAGGATTCTTTGGATACCATAAACCAAGTGTTGAAGCACCTTTGAGGTATCTTAGAATCCTCTTGACAGTGATGAGGTGACACATCTTAGGGTTGGCTTGATATCTTGCACAAATACATGTGGCAAACATGATATCAGGCCTGCTAGCAGTAAGATACATAAGAGACCGAATCATAGCCCTATATAAGTGTTCATCTACACACTCCCCCTCAAGATCAGGTCCAAGGGAGCGATTTCTGGCTATGGGTGTCTTAGCAATCTTACAATCAGTCATGTTGAACCTCTTGAGTATGTCCTGAACATACTTTGACTGACTTATGAAGATACCATCTTCAACTTGCTTCACTTGAATCCCCAGAAAGAAATTGAGTTCTCCCATTGCACTCATTTCAAATCTGTCTTTCATCAGCTTTTCAAAGTCTTTACAGAGCTTTGGATTAGTTGAACCAAAGATGATGTCATCCACATACACTTGAACTAGCAATATGTCATTTCCCTGTCCTTTGATGAAGAGAGTTCCATCTATAGTACCTCTCCTGTATTCATGTTTGCAAAGATACTCAGACAATGTCTCATACCACTTCCTGGGTGCCTGATGCAGCCCATAAAGAGCTTTGTCAAGCTTGCAGACATAATCAGGATGATTAGGGTCTACAAAACCAGGTGGCTGTTTGACATACACCTCTTCATCAATCACTCCATACAGAAAAGCACACTTCACATCAAGCTGAAAGACCTTGAAGTTCTTGGATGCAGCAAATGCCAGGAATATCCTAACAGCTTCTAGTCTTGCTACTGGAGCAAAGACATCAGTGTAGTCAGTCCCTTCTTCTTGTGTGTATCCTTGAACAACTAGTCTAGCCTTGTTCTTGATGATAATGCCTATATCATCCTTCTTATTCCTAAACACCCATTTGGTTCCAATGGTAGTCTTCCCATGACGAAGAGGACAAAGGTTCCAAACTTTTTGCCTTTTGAATTGAAGCAACTCTGGTTGCATAGCTTCAACCCAACTTCCATCCTTTAGAGCCTCATCAACTTTCTTTGGCTCTATCTGGGATAAGAAACAAGAGTGAAGACAAACATATGCTTCATGGGTTTGTCCTCTTGTTCTTACCCCTGTGACAACATGTCCAATGATGTTTGAGGTGGGGTGAGACTTGTGGATCCTAAGCTAAGGGATCACAGCAAGTTGCTGAAAGAGATCTAAATTTGAGAAATTTAAATATGGCATAGATGTTTCACCCTACACATCACCACACTTATCAAGATTTACTTGATCCAATGAGTGTGTGACATCATTGATGTTGTCATCTATGGTGTGGTTATTAGCATCAAGGAATTCTTGATCACTTTCACCATCACCATTGTTTTCTTCCACAATTGAGGTATCCTTATCTAGTTGTAGAGCCTCTGAGCTGGAATTTGAAGGCACCCCAGATGTATCAGCTGAGTTTGTCATTGTAGTACTGATAGAAACCTTATTTGCTAAAGTAGTTCCAACTGGAGCTGAAGATGTATGAGTTGAAGGTCTTCTTAGCTCAAATGTTGGATCAGGATCACCTGTATTTAAATTTTTTCTACAGATCCTGAAACATTCTCACAAGATTTGTTAAGACAGTTGGTAACTAAATCAAGATCAAATAGCCAATTAGGACCAAAACCAGCCACACAGGGTGTGTGTTCATTGAAAGTCACATTGGCTGACTCCTCAACAATTCTAGTTCTGAGATTGTATACTCTATAAGCCTTAGCCTGGGAAGAGTATCCAATGAAGTGTTCATCATCTGATTTCTCAGCAAATTTGGCAGTTTGATCTTTGGTATTCAAGATGGTGCAAGGACATCCAAATGACCTGAGAAAGCCAATGAAAGGTTTTCTCTTGTGTCAAAGTTCATAGGGAGTCTTACCATGTGTCTTAACTACTAAAACTCTGTTTTGCAGATAGCAAGCAGTGTTTACTGCCTCTACCCAGAAGGTGATAGGCAGTTTAGAGTCAGACAACATAGTTCTTGCAGCTTCAATTAGTGTCTTGTTTCTCCTCTCAGCAACACCATTTTGCTTAGGAGTCCTGGGAGCCTTATATTGTCTTGTAATACCTTTTTCATCACAAAATGTATCAAGGTTTGATTCTTGAATTCAGTCCCTTGATCACATCTTATGGTTTTGACCTTGTGATCACTTTGATTCTCAATTTTTAAGATGAAATTCTTCAGAATCTCAGGGGTCCCATCCTTAGTTCTAAGAAAGAAAACCCAAGTGAATCTTGTAAAATCATCTGTGATCACCAAACAATGTCCTTCGTAGACTCATTACACTAGTGGGGCCAAAGAGATCCATATGTAATAAGTGTAGGGGAGTAGTGATAGAGTTCCTTTCCTTAGGCTTGTGAGATACCTTATGTTGCTTCCCTTTCAGGCATGCAACACAATGATCATCACTTGTAAACTCTTTCTTTGGCATTCCAGTTACCAGATCATGTTTAATTAGTTTATTCATGTTCTTAAAGTTTACATGGCACATTCTTTTATGCCATAGGAAAGACATCACTATTGGCTTTAGACAGAAAGCATGAAACTTCTCCAGAGGGAGATGTTTCTTGCAAGTCCATCTTGTATATGTTCCCTTTTCTAAGGGCTCTAAGCAGAATATGCTCATGAGGAATGACCACTCCAGGCTTGAGAACAATGCACTCATGCTCAGTAAAGAGCATGTTATGACTCTGATCACAAAATTGGGATACACTCAGAAGATTATACCCAAGCTCCTTGACAAAGTTTACCTTTTCAATGCTGAGCTTACCATTTGTGACCTTTCCCCTTCCAGAAATGTAACCACCTTCATCTCCTCCAAAAGCAACTGGTCCTCCATCAATCCTTTCAAAGTTATATAGTAGTGACCTATTGCCTGTCATGTGCCTGGAGCAGCCACTATCAATGATCCAGACTTTCTTGTTTGTCTTGAGTTGTTCTTGCACAAAGAAAATGATTAGTTACATTTGGAAACCCAAGCCTTATTTGTCTTGGGCTCACTAAGTATAATAGAAGGTAATGCAACAGTAATAGATCCTATGGTTGTGCTAGGAGGATCTTGAGCTGTTGTTGATGGAGAATTTTCAGTCACTTGGTCTTTCTTAGACTTCCATACCACCTTTGGAGTCTTGGACCTGACCTTCAAAACTTCGGAAGCTTTTGGGACTTCGAAAGTTTTGATGACTGAACCTTCAGAAGATTCTGCAGTCACTGCAGCAGACTTCAGTGCTTCGGAAGATCAGTCTTCTTCTTGGAGTTTGATGGTCCAGGCTGTGCAGAAGTGGTACATAGCAGATCAGTCTTCTTCTTGGTGCTGAGATGATTTGAATAAGAACCAGAACTCTTTGCTGAAGAGTTTTGGTTGATGTTTTCAGTCTTTACTACTTCAAACCCTGCAGAGATAAAAACTTGTTTCTGCTTAGAGTCAAAAGTAGCCTTGATCTCTTGAGCCTTCCTTGCTTTTCTTTTGCTCTTCCTGATCAAGTTCTTTCTCATTGACTTGATCATCACAGTAATCTTCTTCTCCTCAGAAGGATAGTGGCCCTTCTTAGAATCCTCCTCTTCACTCTTCTTAGAGGAATTCTTCACTATCTCTTCTTCATCCTCTTCACTTATAGGATCTATGAGGGGAAGCTCATCTTCACAAGTTCCACACCTAGGAGATCTTATAGACAAGATTGTGTGTGGAGGAGCTATCTCATTGGATCCCAGTCCCTGCCTATTTTGATAACACACCTTGTTATGCAGGGATGATGATATCATGTTCTTTAAGGTCTCTTCTTCAAGAACACTCTTTTCTGCCCTGGCTTTGCTGATCACAAGCTCAGCCTGGCACTCAGTCAGCTTGGTTATGAGATCTTTGATTTGAGTTCTAAAATCTGTGTGCTCATGTTTTAGAACTGAAATGGTTTTCTCTAAGTCCTCTATCTTTAGTTTATAATCATTTTCAGACTTTCTAAAATCAGATTTTAAAATGTTTAAGGACTCAAGATCAGATCTCATCTCCAAGTTATAGGACCTGTATCTATTAACTTTAGCAATATCATTCAGGAGTACAGAGATGTTCCAATACCTTGGCTTCATCATGATATGCCATTAGAGCTTGGTTTGGAGAAGCATCTTCCACCTGAAAAAGCTCCAGTCAAAGCCTCCTTCTTCAACAGCTATAGCAGCTTGTTGCTTTGGTTTATCATTCTGGGAAGCTTTGTTAGTGTAGTTGGGTCTGGACTGTGTTTGGCCACTATTTTTTTAGGTACCTTACACTCTCTAGCAAAGTGGCCCATCAGAATACAGTTGTAACACTTGACTTTGCTGTTGTCCAGGCCAAACTTTCCACTGGTTGCATTGCTTGGAAACCTCCTTGCAGTTCTCTTGTAGAACTTCTTGGCTCTGTGAGTGAGAAGAGCCATCTGCTGGACTATTTCTATATATTCCAGATCATTTGGATGGATACAATCCAGGTCCTCAAGAGTGAAAAGAGAGTTGCCACAACTTTCATCAGTAGACACAAAAGCTTGAGAAGAGCTTGTCTCTTGGAATGGGCTTCCTTGGTTGTAGTTCTCCCTGGGTATCTCTGGGAAGGTGATGAAAGGACCCTTTGGTGAATTGCCAGGGTAGCATATGAGATGATGTTGGGGTTCTATGCTATTCCTTTCAACCACGTGCAGGGCTAAACCCAATTGATTGTTGGAGTTGCCAGATGAACCTTGCATGTTCATCTCCATCTGGTAGCCACTGAGAATCCCATATAACTCTGTCAGAGTAAGAGTTTTGAGATTTTCAGTCCTCTTGATCACCACACAATAGTGTGTCCATTGCCTAGGAAGTGAGGACATGAACTTCCTTACAATGTCTCTATTCTCAAGAGGAACTCCTCTATCCACAAGGGTATCCACTATCTCAACATACCTGAAGTATTGCTGAGTCATGGTTTCACCTGTTTTGAAGGTGAAGTTTTCAAACTGCTGCTTCAGGAGATCTTTCTTGTTCTCCTTGGCTTTAGAGGAGCCTTCATATATCAGTTTTAGTGCATCCCACAGCTGTTTAGCTATTTTGCACTTCTTGAAACCTCTGTACACAGAGTTTGGAAGGGCAGTTTGAAGGGCTGTAATGGCTTTTCTGTCAATCTATACTCTCTTCCTATCTTCATCAGAGTAGTTAGCCACATCTTTGGGGATCATAGCAGCACCAGTAGCAGAAGGAGTGCTGGGTATGAAAGGTCCATTTTCAACAGACTCCCACATTCTTGAGTCTAGAGACCTGATGAAACCTATCATTCTCATTCACCAGGTATCAAAGTCTTCAAGAGTGATTAGTGTTTGTGTGTGTGAGGGATCTTAAGATGGTGAGATCTTATATCAAGAGCCTGAAATACCAATTGCAGGACCGGTGAAGGGTGGTCACTTACAACACAACAACATAAAGAGGAGATTAATCAAACTTAATCAAATAGTAAACTGGATTAACCACAAGTATGATACTAAGAACACAAGTAATAAGTAAGAGACAGAACAAAAGAACACAAGAGATTGGGTTTCAAGGATGCAGTATATTGCTTTCTCAAGTTCTATTACAAGTGTAACAAAGCATCATAGAAAGATACAAGAACAAGGAATACTTATACTACAACCTACGGCCGGCTATACTTTGAAAGCCAGCTGGATACAATTGACTAGACACAAACAAAATCAATTGTAGAGTCAAAAGGCATATCTGCCTTTTGACTTGTGACTATGACATGCCATAGCTCACATCCTAATATATTACAAAAAGGATAAAAGTACATAAAGTAGAAAGCATGGACTCAAGACCTCAATGTACAGTTACCAAAAGCATGGACCTTTCACCAACTCATGTAAGTTGGTTACTTTACAGTGTTGCAGTGGAAAGGTGGTCCAGCTTTATGGTAAAGTACATCAGATAAAGGCATATCTCTAAAAGTCTTTGGAAGAAATCTGTCTTCACTCTTTGGCTTCGGAAGACTTTGTCTTTGAAGCTTCGAAAGACTTCACTTTTGGCTTCGGGGGAAATTGGTCTTGGCTTCAGAAGATTTTATACTTAGAATATTTCTAGTGCATGGTGTAAAACTTCCGAAGCATTTCTACTTCATTTCTTTAGTGCATGCTTGCAGAGAGACTTTGGATGTTTTGGCTGCATCAGACTATAGGAATCCTTACAGTTATATTCCAGAATTTTTGAGGCTTTTACACCTCAAATGTTTCAACTTTACAAAACACTAAATGATCTACAAATCAAAAAGTGAATGAAACCAAATCGGGCCTCCAACCAATGTTGAAAGGCTTGTGTTAAGGTATGAAATGGTGATGTTGAACCTTGGTTCTACAACTAATATTTCCACCATACCCCACTTAAACACTTAGTCAAATTAGTTAGTTTACTTTAGTACTTTAATTCATATACTTATGACCATCCGAATCACCCTTATGTGAAGATTTGTGCAATGGTGATAATATTAAGGTTTGTGGATATCACTACCTCTAATACATGACTTATATGAATATAACACTTGAGATGTATGGATTATCGTACCTCTAATGCATGACTTATATATATCCACATAATACTTAGTCAAAACCAAACGGTAACATCAATCAAATCATAGTTGAATGTTGTGTTATGGTAGACATTATACTAATTTTAGTATCCCTTATTTTGGACTTCACTGATACTCATAAAAAAACACACACAATACATGGTGTCCAAATAAGTGTCTAAGTAGTATATACTTTCATGTACTCTCAGATTTGTAATATTTGTATACTCCTAATTGCTAAATCTCAAACTTCGAATCCTAAACTTACACATTTTTGTTTACCTTTTAGGGTGAATTTGGTGACTCGATCTCATTCATCCATCCTTGTGAATTCTAATCACCAAACAGTGAGTCATACTTCACCCCTTTGTTTTAACACTAGGTTGCAACATGTACCAATTATCAAACACACTCAATCATACATTCAATCAAACTCATTCTAAAACTAAATTCATACAAATTCTTACTTGTTATACTATTTATGAATACATACTAGAATACATTATCTTGCAAGCAATCTAAACCACCTTTAACATGTATAATGTTATAGAACTAGCACATCCGCCCTATTATGATGGGTATATGTTAAGTTGTTAAATATTTAAAGTCTTTGGTCATTTTTAATGTTAAGATTACGCTAGTGGACACTTTGGTTTGATTATTGGCTTTACATGCTAGCAATATACAAACTTTAGTATACTTTATTCATGTTGATTTGAGATTTTATTCACTATTATGCTATGTAGTCAAACTTGTATGCTCACCAACATATTCATATCTTGACCAATATTAATATACATGTTGCAGGAAATGCTTGAAGCTTAATCAAGAAATTCAATTAGGTGGACTTAGAAATACACCAAATGTATCATTTTCTTATGTTTGTTTTAAACTTGTATTTTCTCAAAATTGTTGTATGTTTACTTGAAACATTGTAATGTTATGTTGATGAATGAAAATGAAATTTGATATTAATTTATTATCACTTTACTTCTATGATGTCTTTGAACAATCTAACACTTCTCACGCCCCGATGTTTCCGCCATCGGTTGGGGTGTGACAATCGGTGATCAGTGACTCAATCCAGAGCCCATCATCATACCAAAACATGCAAGTGAGGCGCCTCCTACCTACATGGATCCAACTAAGCGTATATATATGTTGAGGTGATTAGTGACTTAGTTTAGAGCCTATCCTCTCACCTTGATGATTTGCTCGTGACCAAAGTGACCAACATGTATACCAGCCTATAAGGGATTATTTAATTTACTATCACACACACATATTAAAGCATTTTCATCAAATCAATTTAACAATCTTGTAGCATTGAGCTTCCTAGAATGTCCGTATACTGTTCAGCAAGCGTCACAAGCGTCTTACAATCCTGAACATACAAACGGTCAAGTCAAGACATAATCTCATTGACCATGAAATCTCTCGGGTCTTCCCACCTGATATAATCACCCGATCTGCCCTAATGACGTTTGAATATACCTAACCACTATATTTTCTCTTTCTAGATATCCAAACAACAACCATAAACAACCACCAGCTAAACACCATACATGCCCAATAACCCGACAACAAGAAAATAAAAACAGTTACCAACCACTTAGTTATATTTCTAGAGAGAGTGTGTATATTTGATTGCAAATCTAGTTGGATTTCTAGAGAGAGAAAGTATGTTGGTTAACAAAAGAAGGAAGGAAAGACTAGGTAACTTGTCACACCCTCAATTTTCACAAACGGAATGATACCGTTAGGCGCGTGACATACATGGATCTTAGCCATTAGATACACCAAACGACACAACGGTTGCAAAACATTATTACTCACTTTAATTAACATTCCCAAAATCATAGTTAAATACAAAAACATGAAAGTAATGCGGAAACGTATAAGTTCATAATTCAAACGGCGTAAACACGCGCAAAAACCAGATAAGTGTCATGTGTAGAAAAATGCAATTGTTCTCTGTTGACCCAACAATAAATGATATGATGTGATGATCCTAGACGTGCTCGCTTAAGAACCTGAAAGAAACATGCTAATGTGTCAACACAAGGTTAGTGAGTTCACAGGTTTTGATAAGCAGAACATAAAAGTAAACCGATATAGTAAACAAAGTAATATCAGTAGATAGCTAGTCCACTCAACAAGTTACTAAGTGTATGAAGTTCGCAACCAAAGCTGACAATGTAAATGAAGGCCTCGGCTATAAACACCAGGTCACAACAACAAAAATTAGGTAAATTAAACACCCGTTTGACATACCATTATGCTAGTGAGACTAGCCTGAGTGGGGTTTGTCAAACGCAGTAGATCTACTTAGAATTACCTCGCTAAAGTACATAAATTAACGGTTTGAAAGTGAGTACTTAAGTTGGTACAACACTATTAAACAAGTGATATTACAGTAATAATGATCAAATGAAAATTTGTTTAAAACACACGCTTCTTTCACCCTAAAGAAAGTAGGTAAAGTGGGCTGAGAACTCACCTTGAATACGCATCAATTCAGGTAAAGATTATGAGCAAGTAATTAGGTTTCCAAATTAACCTGAATGTACATTTAACCTCGAATTAATAATAAATAAAAATACTCAAACTGATCGGTTTTGCGTATGTGACCCGGTCCCCATTCAAATCATTAACACTCACCGCATGATTGCCTAACACCGTCAAGGAAAACTTACAAATAAAAATACAGAATGCTATATATTTAGTATACACATAATAAAATTCCACATGCTCATATTCCTTAAGTGCATAATGTGCAACTCATACTTAGCCTATGTATATATTTATCTATATATGACTCTCCTAATCACCTACACTTTTCATGTGTAATGACTTATTAATTTTACATGCATGCATCATGAAAAGTACAATATAAGTTCCCAAAATGCAGAATGTGCACACATGCAAAACTCCCACACAATAAACACATGCATTCCCACTTCCACCTAAACCACACAATAAACAGACACGTATGCATGATAGATCACACACACCATAACCCCATTAAATTGATCATGGAGAAACCATCCACACCCACATACATTCCCACTGCTGAAAATAACCACACCTACATGGACATGCTTACAAAATATACACATATACAAATAGATACTCGTACGCAGAAGGAAGGAAAACTCATTCATATTGCACACAGTCATACAATGCACACCCTTCGACACTATAATGTTCATCCCGGTGTAAAGGACATGCTTACCGGTACCCAATGAACAAAGAATACATGCGCATAAAGTATCACTACTCTTATGTAACTTTCATGAAGATTAAGCACATATCAAATAAATAGTATTGCACGATAACTAAAATGCTAGAACGAGCAACGTCTCATAAGCACCTGGACTATTGTCATAATACAAATCCTTTTAAGGTTCTAGATGGATGAAAACTTTCATACGAGTGGAGAAGAAGGATTGCTTGCATATCCTTAGTGAAGTTTTATATGGACTGAGACTCTCGTGTCCCCAAAGTATAGAAATAAAAATTTGTATTGACTATGAGTGTAACCAGGGACCTCAAGTAAGGAATATATGAGTGTAACTAGTAAACTAAGGCCGTGGTCATGTTATGGAATGTGTTTTAAATTTTATAAACACAGTTTCAAAGAATCCTTCAATCGTGGGTAGCTTCAGACAATGTTCTTGATGTTCCCTTCTAAATTTCGGTTCAAATTGCTCGGGAAGTGGGTTTCGATTAAGTTGCAGGTTTGCGATGAAGAGAGAATCGAATGAGATAATCTTGTGTGTTTTAGATATAATTACGTTGTGTAGAAGTTTAGGATTGATTAAACTATCGTTTAGGTTGCAATTAATTCAATTATTATTGAGTTTTAATTGGTAAACGATTCGGAGTTTAGCATATCGATTACTCAAGGTTGTATACACTCGTAACCGATGTTAGAACTTAATTAAGATCCTTTAATGAGTTCGAATCATCTCGATGAAACGATTGGAACGGTTTGGGTTCGTAATTCGTTGGGTTTAAGCAGATTTGGGGCCTCGCCGGAGCTCGACAGAGCTTGGCCGGAGGCTTGGCCGGATTTACGGGCTGTAGGGGTAGACTTGGTTTGGGTTTTTATAATTTTACACAAATGGTGCCTGTAGTTTGGTTTTTGTTATTTTATGCTAGAAGGTTTTGTTTAAAGTTTCTAAGATGGCATAATTACCCCCTTCACTTATTAACTTTAAGTTTTAATTATTTTATAACTTATTAATTATTTACTTTTACAATTTATTATTATGTTTAGTTTAATAAATTTAATTATTAACCTTTAGATTAATGAATTAAATAAAAATAAAAGAAACAATCATAAATAACCCACAAGTTTCATAAATGACAACAATGGTCCTTACAAGAATATAACGAGGTTAACTTTTATTTAACAAAAATAGGAAATGTTACAGTCTCCCCAACTTTTGAGAATTTTGTCCCGAAAGTAAAAATGAAACTAAATGAATAAATATGGGTATTTCTTCTTCATATGCTCTCCACGCTCCCAAGTAAACTCAGGTCCACGGTTATTTTCCCAGCGAACCTTGACGATTGGGGTGGTAGTGGTCCTAGTCTTCTTCATAATGCGATCCATGACTTCAACGGGTATCTCAACAAAATGTAATGACTTGTCGATTTGGATGTCATCCAATTGGACATGCAGACTTTCGTCAGCCAAACACTTTCTCAAATTTGAGACATAGAAAATAGGATGAACTCCACTAAGGTGGGAAGGTAGTTGTTGGATCTAGAAAGGTTGGTGCAACCAAAACCAAATCACTTAGACTATTTTTGGGTGCAACTAATAAAGGACTTCCAAAGCTAAGTGTGAAACTTCCAAAGGAAATGGAGTTCTTCCGAAGACAAAGTGCAAGATCATGTTCCGAAGGAAAACTCCAACTTCCGAAAACAAAGTATTCACTTTCGAAGTTCAAGACTTAGAAGAAAAGATAAGAAGTCAACTTCCGAAGTATGAAGATATGAAGAAGTCTTCAAGCCTCAGAAGAAGTAGCCTCTTCTGAAGTATAAGTGGCTTTGAAAGAACTTGTTCTTCCGAAGCCAACTAACCTTCGAAAGACACTACTATGAACCAGTGGACATAAGTATGGTCTCTCTGACACTCCGCTGCAGACCTCTGAGATACTGCATGGTGTTTTCTCAAAAGCCATGTAGTTGACTATACTTTATTCCACTGTTCACCTTTATCAGTTAGTACAGTTTCCAACTTTAGTTTGTGAAAAAAGGTAAGTCATGGACATGTCATGACTACCATATCTTAGATAATACTTTATCTAAGATACTTTAACTTTAGCATTGTAGTATATGCTTTAGTCGTAGGTTTCCAGCTGGTATCAAAGTATATCTGGCTGTAGGTAGTAGTATATATAGTTTCTCATTGTAACTCATGTAATATGCTTGTAACAGTCTTGCAATACTTTGAGTTGAAAAGTAATATATAAAAGTACCTTGAAATTTATTTCTTTGTGTTCTTTGCTACTTAATATATTATTATCAACTCTTAGAAAAGATTCTACTTCATCTGATCCGAGTGTGTTACAAGTGAGTATTGAGAGAAAAACTAAGTGTTTAAGTGACAAAACCCAATCCTACAATTGGTATCAGAGCTTTTTAGGCTCTTGATTGTGAGATCTTACCATCCAAATCAACCCGTTTTTAACTCATCCTTACACCACACTCAAAATGGCCCACAACAAATCTAAAGTAGAGATGGGGACGATGACTAAAGCACCCATCATCAACCCTGAAAACTTCAGATCATGGAGCAGACGCATGGAAGGCTTCATCAGGTATCAAGACAACAAGATGTGGCAATCTATTGTCAATGGTCCGTACAAACCAAAGGTGGCAGCACCATGTGGAAACGGTGCCATGATAGAGAAAGCCGTTGAAGGCTACTCTGATGAGGACCGGAAGAAGTTGGACATTGATAGCAATGCCATAACTGTTCTAATGACTGCAATACCCAACTCCATCATGGTAGGGTTTGAGCATTTCAAGTCAGCCAAAGAACTGTTTGATGCACTTACTGATATGTACTCCAGCTCCAATGACTCCAAGAAGGACTCCCTGAAGCAGCAGTTCGAGAACTTCACCTACATTGCTGGAGAGACCCTCAACCAGCAATACTTCAGGTACATGGACCTTATTTCCTCCCTTCAGTCTGTGGGAATTGCCCTTGAACTTAGAGATCTCACAAGAAAGTTCATGAGTGCACTCCCTAATGAGTGGACGTTCTACTGTATCTCTATCAAGAGGACAGAAAATCTGAACACCTTCATCATGACTGAACTTTATGGCATCCTTGATGGATACCGTTTAGAGACGGAGAGCAAGAGAGGCCATCAGACAAGCAGACCCTTGAGTCTTCCTACTAGCAACGCTTTAATGGTTGCTGAAGGCTCAGGACCCACCCAACCTCAACAGTACCTGACATACACCCAACACTCATCATGTTTTTCTGGGCCATACATTACATTCCCTGAGACTCCAAGGTCTCAACAGGCTCAGCAAAGTTCCTTTCAGGACAACTGTGCCTTTGTCTCAGGACATGGGCACTCTAGTGACTATCAGTATTGCTTTGATGATCTAGAGTGCTTCAGCCCAGATGATGTGGAATATGTGGACATAGTCCAACAAATGGCTCTGTTAACCTATAGAGCAAAGAAGTTCTTCAAGAGAACTAGAAGGCAATTTCCCCCAAACCCAACCAACAACAAATTTGGATTTGACAAAACTAAGGCCAAATGTTACAACTGTAACCAACTTGGTCACTTTACAAGGGAATGCAAGGCTCCCAAGTCAAATTCGGGAACCCCATAGGCCTCCACACATCCCTCTACACCAAAGGCCACTCGAAAGTCAACTGAGACAGCTGCAATGGCTCAAGAAGTTGACTGGAGCTTTATGGTACAGGATGTGACTCCTGCTCAAGCACTCATGGCAGGAACAGATGACAATAAGGTATATGAACATCTCTGTACTCTTGCCTGTATTGCTAAGGTTAAGTTATATCAGGACTACAATATGGAGATTAAATCCAATATTGAGTCTTTAAATGTTTTAAAATCTGATTTTAAAAGGGCTGAATCTGACTATCAAAGAAAAATTGAGGAGTTAGAGTAAATTGTGTCCTTATTAAAACATAAACACACAAACTATAAGACTCAAATCAAGGATTTAATATCCAAATTGTCTAAGGCTCAAGCCCAGCTTGTCACAGCTGAGGCTCAAGTCAGGAAGTATGCTATTTCTGAGCAAAACTTCTAAGCCATTCTTGCATCGTCCTCTCACTCAAAACTTTGTTACCAAAACAAAGGTGGGTTGGGAACCAATGAAATTGCTCCACCACATTCTTATGAGTCTATAAGACAACCAAGGTGTGGTACTGAAGAGCAAGAGGTTCCATCTACTGACCCACCTTCTTATGAGTCAAAGAGTGATGCAACCATGGAGACCATCACAGGGAAGAACCAGGTAATTTTACCCACTCCTACCGGTGGTGATCAACCCTTGACCGCCAAAGCCAGAAGAAGCAGAGCTAAGGCAGCCAGAAAAACTACCAAAAAAGTGGTTGAGTCAAAGCTGAGGATAGACCCAAAGCAAAAGGGTGTATTCATCTCAGTTGGATTCCAGGTGGTCGGTAACTCTAATTCAGGAAAGGGGTGTAGTACCAGCACTCCCATTCTACCAAAGGATCAGAAGTTAAAGGGAAAGGTTGATGATGAAGATAAAAAAAACAAGAAACAGCAATCCTCAAGTTCCTAGAAGATTAACATTGCCTGCATAATTTGTGGTCTGCAAAACCACATGGCCAAAGATTGTTACTACAATCCTGCTAGCACACATTATGCAAATAATGTTAAAAGAGAAGGAGTCAGGGAAGATTTCTCATTCGGACCTTATCAAATGGTTCAAGTGATGAAAAAGAGAAAGCTTGTTTCTGAAGCAAGGTTGCTTTTGGTAGAAAGTCCTTCTTCCGAAGGGAAAATGACTTCGGAAGCTAAAGCTGTCAAGACTCAAAAGAACAAAAGAGTCCCCTTGAAACCATCCCAGAAGAAGAATACTTCGGAAGAAAAGGTGGTTAAGGCTTCTTCCGAAAAGAAAGAAGCTTCGGAAGAATGCCAACCTGCACAAGCTTCAACAAGCTCATCCTCTATGATCAACCAAGGGATGGAATGGAAGATCAAAGAAGAGGTTGCAGCCCAAACCTCTTCTTCAAAGACATCCATTGAACCCTCATGCATAAACTTTGGTTCAATTATGTCATTATCATTGAACACAACCTGTTAAGTGTTTCTTAGTTTTGTGATCAAAAGCATCAAATGCTCTTCACAGAACATGAGTGCATTATCCTCAAACCCGGGATGACAATTCCTCAGGAATTGGTGCTTCTTAGATCTCCCAGGAAAAGGGATATCTACAAGCTTGATATGAACAATGCTTCCCAATGGGTGAAGTGTCATTCTTTCTTCCCAAAACTGATGGTGATGAGTCAACATTATGGCATAAACGAATGTGTCATGTAAATTTTAAAACAATGAATAAATTGGCTAAAAATAATTTGGTACATGGTTTGCCTAAAAAGGAATTTTTCTGCAAAGATAAATCTATTGCATGCCTGAAAGGGAAGCAACACAGGGCATCTCATAAATCCAAAGTTGTTAACTCTATCACCATCCATTACACTTATTGCACATGGATCTATTTGGTCTCACAAGCATAATGAGCATTGGAAGGAAATCATACTGCCTTGTGATTGTTGATGATTTTACAAGATTTACATAGGTATTCTTTTTAAGAACTAAAGATGAAACTGTTGAAACTTTAAAATCTTTTATTCTTAAAATAAAAAATCAAATTGATCACAAGGTTAAAATAATTAGAAGTGATCAAGGGACTGAGTTTAAGAACCAAGTTCTTGACTCATTATGTAACTCAAAAAGGATTGCCAGACAATATAGTGCTCCTGGAACTCCTCAACAAAATGGTGTTGCCGAGAGGAGGAATAGGACACTTATTAAGGCTGCTCGGACCATGTTAGCTGATTCAAAGCTGCCTCTAACATTCTGGGCAGAGGCAATCAACACTACATGTTATGTGTAGAACAGTGTTCTTGTAGTTAAGCCACATGGAAAAACCCCTTATGAGCTATGGAACAAGAGGCCGCCGTTCATTGGCTTTCTAAGGTCCTTTGATAGCAGGTGTACATACTTAACACAAAAGACAATTTGGCAAAATTTGCTGAAAAGTCGGATGATGCTATCTTTCTTGGATATTCCTCTAACTCTAAAGCTTATAGAGTTTATAACATTAAAAATCAACAATTTAAGGAATCTTTCAACATTGTGGTTAATAAGCACACTCCTTGTGTTAGGGGGAATGATCCTGATCATATCTTTGATTTAGAATTGTTTCCAAACTATTCTAAACCATCTTGTGAGAATGTTTCAGCTGGAACAAGTGCTCAAAGTGATTCTGATGAAAATCAGCTGTTTGAGCTACCAAGGCCTACTCCCAGTTCTCCAAGAGCCGCAACAAACCAAGCTCCCACTATTGGCAGATCTGACAGTATGACTATCTCAAGGGATAGTGGAGCTTCAACCAGTGATTCACCTGTTGACCCTCAAACCTCATCAGGTGACACTGCACAACACCAAGCTGAAGAAAGTAGCATCTTGAAAAAAAAAGGCAACTGTTAATGCTGCTTTTTCAACAGCCAACAAATAATGATGATGTTTTTCATTCATTCAATTAGTTCTCATTGAATGAGTTTGAAACAGCAGCTGGACCAAGAGTTCAAGCTCCTGAGAAAAATATGTCCAATCTGGATCTATCCTTGCAATTAGAGGTAATTCCTAGACTTAGGATTCACAACACTCATCCAGCTGAAAACATCATAGGGGATATCTTTGACGGTGTGAGAACAAGAGGAAAAACTCATAATGGGAATGTTTGCTTGTACTCATGCTTTTTATCCCAGATGGAACCCAAGAAGGTAGAAGATGCCTTGAAAGATAGTAGCTGGGTTGAATCAATGCAAGAGGAGCTGCTTCAATTCAAGAGACAAAAGGTTTGGAACCTATGTCCACTACCATCTGGTAAAGTACCTATAGGCACAAAATGGGTTTTCATAAACAAGAGAGATGATAGAGGCTTGATCATCAAGAACAAGGCAAGACTGGTGGTTCAAGGATACACTCAAGAGGAGGGAATCGATTATACTGATGTCTTTGCACCTATTGCAAGACTTGAGGCAGTTAGGATCTTCCTTGCTTATGTTGCATCCAAGAATTTTACTATCTACCTGCTTGATGTCAAGTGTGCCTTTCTATATAAGGATATAGATAGGGAAGTCTATGAATGCCAGACTCCAGGATTTGAAGACCCACAGCACCCCAACTATGTGTGCAAATTGGAAAAGCTCTATATGGGCTGAACCAAGCACCTAGGTTGTGGTGTGAGACATTGTCTCAGTTTCTTCTTAAGAATGGTTACACTAGAGGTACCATTGACAAGACTCTTTTCATATGGAAGTCTGGAAAAGACATCTTGGTCGTCCAAGTCTATGTTGATGACATCATATTTGGTTCCTTTAATGACCAAATGTGTAAAGACTTTGAGAGCATTATGAAAAAGAAGTTTGAGATGAGTTCCATGGGAAAAATGGACTTTTTCCTTTGAGTTCAGGTGAAGCAAATAAAGGAAGGGTTTGTCATTAATCAATCTAAGTTTGTCAATGACATCTTAGAAAGATTTGATATGAAAGATTGTAAGCCAGCCAAAACACTTATACCCAGAAACCATAATCTTTGTCCTGACTCTGAGGGGGAGGATACTGATCAACATCAGTATAGGGTAATTATTGATTCTCTGATGTATCTCACAACAAGTAGACCTGATATCATGTTTGCAACTTGCATTTGTGCAAGATATCAGGCTGCTCCAAAGGTGTCTTATCTAGTTGTTACCAAGAGAATCCTCAAATACCTCAAAGGAGCACCTAAATTAGGTCTCTGGTATCCAAGGAACAACAATTTCAATCTCTATGGCTAGTCTGATAGTGACTATGGTGGCTGCAATATCAACAAGAAATCAACATCAGGTGGATGTCAATTTCTTGGTGGAAGGATCATCTCATGGCAATGCAAGAAGCAATCTTGTGTCTCAACATCAACTGTTGAAGCTGAATACATTGTTGTTGCTAGTTGTTATGCTCCGCTGCTATGGATTCAGAACCAGATGATAGACCACGTATTCAACTTCATGAGCACTCCTATCCACATTGACAACAATAGTGCCATCTCCATTACTGAAAATCCAGTGAAGCACTCCAAGACAAAGCACATTGATATCAGTTACCATTTCATTAGAGATATTCATGAGAAAAATCTGATTAAGCTAATCAAAGTTGACTCAAATGAACAATATGCTGACTTGTTCACCAAAGCTTTTGATGAACAAAGATTCAAGTATCTCATTACAACTATTGGGATGATAAACATTGATTAGTCTATCTCGTTTGAAAACCTTTTAATGTGTAAAGTCTTGTGTCAAAACAATCTAAGCCCTACTACAAAAGGTCATTCTCTGAAATGTCACTAAGTATAAATTCTTCCGAAGAGGAATTAACCCGCGGAAGATGTCTTATACATCTTCTGAAGCAACATTCCTCCTAGGATAATTTTCTTCTCGGAAGAGTTTTTAGTCTCAGAAGAAGCGATTGATTACATATCAGATATACTTCTGAAGCTTATAAAACTCTCCATTCGGAAAGCAGTTTTTACTCTCGGAAGTAAGAACTTTACCTTCGGAAGTAAAATTGCCTTCGGAAGAAGATTTACCTTCTGAAATGCTTTATGCTCAGAAGAAAGACTTTACTATGTAATAGAAATCTTTTGGGCCCCACTCTGTAAAATGTAAAGATTTTGTTAATAATGTCGGATTATTTCAATGGACTAAACCTTACCACCCTTGTCACATCATCCACTAAAACCACCTGTCACCTTATCCAAAACCCCTAAACCGCCATTTCACCCATTTAAATAACCCAGACTAATCACTTTCATCTTTTTACCAAATTTACTGCCCTAAAAGCTTTCTTTGTCCCCAATTCTCCCAATTCCGAACTCCTTGATTCGTCTTGTTATCTTCTTGCAACTTTCTCAATAGTACTTAACCCTCAGCACAACCAAGTCGCACTCCTTGATTCTTCATGTGATGCTGACTTCTTTGATATCATTTCCTTTCTTACCTAATCGTCTTATTACACCGCTCTGATTGTTAACCCTACCGTTTACTCAAATCACATGGCTGAATTTTGGGCCAATGGTCAGATTGAAACCCTAAATGGAGTTCAAGTAATAAGGTCGAGCATTTGTGGCCAGGAGTTGGTCATTTTCGAACAACTCATCAGGGAGCATCTGGAGCTTCATGATGAGGGCGCTCCTACAGAGTTTCCCAAGACAGATTTGGACAACACCCATATCCAAATGGGATATGGTAGAGATGTAAGCAGGTCTACAGTCTACAAGTTTAACTTCTCTTACAATTGGAAGTTCTTGCTGCATGTTGTTCTCCATTGCTTGTCAAACAAGTCTGGGTGATGGGATCAGGTCCCATATGAACTAGGGTGCCTAGATCATGGATTGGTGAAAAGCCTCCGCTTTAATTACTCAATGTTTATGCTGACTAATCTTATGGGGAACCTCCAACGGGACACATTCTTCATGTATCCCAGGTTTCTTCAGCACATAATCAACTGTGAGTTGGACCAGAGTCAGCTTGTTTGTGCAGCTACTCTGAGTGTCCCTCAAATGAGGCCGACCATCTTCAAGATTTTGAAGAGAGTGTCCACTAATTTCACCGGAAGACACATTGCTCTTCTTCCAGGTACGATTGAGCCAATGGCTCCTGGTGACATCCCTGTTAACCCCACAGGTGATGAACCCACACCGGCAACTACCCTCACATTGCCAAATTTACCTTCTCACCCTATCACTATCACATACCAAAGACACCCCAAACGAACCCTTATTCAATCTTCTCTGATTGAACAAGCTCCTCCTGTTCAATCCAAAAAGACTAGAGCGGAACAATAGGCTCCCACTCAATCTGAGGTCTCACCATCCTTCATAATTGACCTCAATATGGGTATTGAGTCTCCTCAGTCTCAAACCCATGAGCCCGAAACCCAAGCTGTAAACCCTAAGGGTGAGTCTTTATACTCCTCTAAGCAGCCAAAAGGGACAGTCCCACCATTGGCTTAATGCCAATAGATATTGACCAAGGTCCCCGGTCATTAGGCTTAACCTCTATATCCTTTACTGACCTATTAATAGGAACTGATGAGGATATTATGTCTCTTCAAGGCAATAAAGTTGATCCACAACACCCTCTCAAGGATCAACAGAGCCTAGAGAGACCTCTTATCTCTAGCCCCCATCACCAAGCCTTTACTAAGGTGAGTCCCACTGATGTGGAGGGGACTCATGTAGATTCAGCTGCCACTACTGAAGGAGCCTCAATGGATCTTCAGGACAATGTAACATCACTGAGACTGAATCTACAGCAACCATGCCATTTGATGACTCTGAAAGAGACATCACTGAGCAAGGGAAACCAAGGTGCCAAGAAACCACATTTGGTGGTAAGGATGAACATACTAGGTATGTTACCTCGTCTCCCCATGATACTTCAAAAGAAGATGAGAGAAGACTGCAACTCACCATTCAAGACCTACTTTCTAAAGTCTCAAACCTTGAATCTAAGGTTAGGACTTTAGAGGATAGGTCTACCACTCAGCAACTTGAGATTGAAAATCTCAAGGCCAAACTAGCAGAGAAACAGATAGAGAGGTCTGTTAGACATGTATCAATTCAGGTCTCATTGACCTCTTCCTCTAGCTCATCAAGCTCTCAAGATGATGCTACCAAAAAGGGGGAGAGTGTTCAGGGACAAAGACAAGAGGAACCACAGAGTCAAGCTCTCACTTCCTTAAGTTCAAGATACCCCATTCAACAAGCTTTAGTTTTTCCTGAGCCTCCTCCAGTTGTTATTCAAGTGGACCAAAGGATGCTCCAAGATCATAATAGGTTCTTTAACAAGTTCCTGATGGAATCTTTTATTGAATAGCCAAGTCCTGACTTGTCTGTGATCTACTTTGGAGCTCAAGAGCTTCAGAGGCTGAATGCACCTTCTACTACTGTTGAGGGAGTTGGTCAACCTAAGATCCAAGTGGAACCTGAGATTAATTTTGAAGGGGAAACAAGGACTGATGGCCCAGCAACTGAGATAGTTGGGATAGAGAGTGCATTCTCACAGACTTCCGAAGCACAAGCCAAAGACTCGGAAGAACAACTTCAATCTTCCGAATCAGAGATTGTAGCTGCAGAAGGACTATTCTCTTTATCCGATGATCTAGAAGTCACAGATGCAATTCTAGAACTTGCATCTGAGGTTAATAGAGAGGATTTTCTCACTCAACCCCTAGCTCAAACATCATCATTGACTCCAGCTCCCATTACCACCACTCAACCTGAACCTTCCATCCAAGAACCCCCAAAGTCTAGCACTTTCGAAGATGTCAAAGGAAAGAGGAAGATGACTGAGGAAGAGCTTCAGGAGGAAGCAAGGTTAGAGAAGCTCAAGAGAAAAGGTAGACTTCCAACTGGGAAGTTGCTAGCTGCAAGTAGCAAAGCAGCTGCAGCCAACCAGGAGGCTGTCAACAACAGAAAAAGAGTGGAAATCATTGACAGACTTGTCAAATTAAGAGTTGTGAATGAAGATGTACTCCTGCTACCATTAGAGGAGTTAGCTGAGTTAGAAAAGGCAACTTTGCTGCAAATTCAACAAAAGGAAGAAGCAACAAGTTTGGCCTTAGAGAAGGAGAAAAGAGAAACTGATTAGCAGCTTAAGAGGGAAAGGATAACTTTCCTAACCTCTAGAGGTTTCTTGTTGGACCAAAAGAACCAATGAGCCTGATCAGAAAAACCTCTAAGTCCCACAGACATTGCAACTGCTGAAGAAGATCACAACAGCTGAAGACATCAGCTGATTACAAAGGTCTAAAGACAAAGTCTGAAAGTGAAGTACTGAAGACAAAGACTGAAGACCAGAGTGATCAATAGTTGTCACAACAGCTGAAGTTATTAACTTCAGTAGTTGTGATGGTTTTTCCTTTTCAGTACTTGTAATTTACCTTTCAGTAGTTTATTATTTCAGTAGTTGTAAGTCAGTAGTTTTATGTTCTTGTACTTAGCATTCTCTGAGATGTGATTAGTTGTTGAGAACATTTCAGTAGTTTGCATTGTTTCAGTTGTTTGTATAATTCTGTTAGATGTCACTATCAAGTGACATCAGCAGACGTCAAATTCCTCTATATAAGGAATGTTGACCTAGTTGTTTGGTAACCGAAGCAATACGCGTGAATGAAAACATTCCTTTAACAGAAATATTCTCTCTCTATAATCGTCATTGTGTGTTTGCATATTCATCATTTTCTTGCTTGAATTCGATCTTATTTTGTTATATTCCGCTGCAAAATTCAAATCTAATTGATCCGATCCTATCAAATGGTATCAGAGCAGGTTAATCATTGATCGATCTAACAATTGATCATTGAAACTGCTCTTTTGATAGCTAAGTTTGATCGAATTAGCATTTTTGCAAGAATTGATTATAGAGTTTGTTTTTCTGTCGCTTCCGGTTAATTAATTGAGATTCTAATTGTGTTTTCTAATTGTGTTGTTGAGTTTTTAAACTTGACTGATTTTAATCTCATTGAATTCGATTGAATTAGTGAAAATGACTACTTCAATCAATGATCCTCACAATATTGGCTCCTCAACTAAGCCTCCGATGCTTGTTAGGAGTGAGTATAACATATGGCAACGCCGAATGCTCCATCACCTGTCTGTTAACAGTTCAGGTTGTTGGAAGTCAATGGTTCATGGACCATACAAGCCTATGGTGAGTAATCCTGAAACCAATCAGATGGTTCCTAAGAAGAAGGAACAATATTCTGATGAGGATTTAAAGCTGTTTGAGATTGATGCTAAAGCCCATGGAATTCTGGCCATGGCACTGCCTAATGAAATCTACTCTGGGCTTATGCATCATGAAACTGCTTATGATCTCTGGGTTGCTCTGAAGGAACAATTTGGAGGAACTGATGAGGTCTTAGCAAATAACAGTGAAATCCTTGCCCAGCAATATGAGACATTCTCTCATAGGAAGGGTGAGACATTGACTCAACAGTTTGAGCGATTTTCATGTTTGATCTCTGAGCTAAAAATGGTTCAACATGAATATACAAACAGCCAGATGAATAACAGATTCCTCAGATCCCTGCCTGAGAGATGGGACACTTACACCATTGTCCTACGCTCTAGTGCAAATCTGGATACTCTATCTCTCACCCAACTTCATGGGAAACTCTTAACATTTGAGAGAGAGATAGAACAGAAAAGGAAACTATCTTCATCTGGAAAGCTCACTGATGACTTTGTACCAGGTAACACTGCTCTGGTAGGTCATGAGTCTGAATATGCTTCATCTGAAAGTTCATATGATGAACATATTGATTTCTCTTCAAACAGTGGAAATCATGCTTTTGTTGGAGTTGAGGGTAACTCAGGTTTTAGTGTTGATAATTTGTGTTTTATGATGGATGATTTGAAAGGAATTGCTGATGATGATCTGGAAGAGATGGATATTCTGAGCCAAATGGCATTGATCAATATCAGATCTCAAAAGTTTTATAAAAGAACAGGTAGAAAATTCCCTGGTCTCTCTGGCAAAACCAAGGTTGGTTTTGACAAGAGTAAGTTGAGATGTCACAAGTGCCATAGACTTGGACATTTTGCTAGAGAGTGTAGATCATATGGATCTAACTCATCTGCACCCTTTGTGACTTTTCCAAGTAATAGCTCACAATCCAAAGGGCAACATTCTACCAGTTCTGATCATCATTCACAACATCAATCATCTCCTGCATACTTTGTTCCTCAAAGTCCAATGCCATATCCTTATCCATGTTTTTACATGCCTCAGTCTGGTCAAGTTCCTGTACCCATGGCTCAACAACCACATGCTCTACCTGATCCTCAACCATCTCAAATAAATCAACAATCTCAATCTCAATCTCATCAGAGCTTTTTCACCCCTGAGGTTGTTGACTGGAGCAGCTTACCAGATGATGTATCTGGTTATTCTGAACAATTTGCTGGTGCTGGTCAACATGGTGGTGAAAACCCTTTTGGAAATCTTGCTCTAATGGCCCTGGAATCTACTGATGAAAACTCTTCATCATCACAGGTACCACAAGTATCTTCTGAGGCTAAGGCCAAGTTATGTTCTGAGTCATGCATAGCTGCTTTTGTTTCTATTAGGGAAGCAAATGTAGCTTTAATTAATCAAAACCTTGACCTAGAAAAGGCAATTTCCAAAAGAAAAGCTGAGTTTGAGTCTGTTTTAAAAGAGAAGGATGAGGAGATTTATAAACTAAAGTGTCAAATCACTGATGAAAAAGCAAAGGTAGAGGTCATTCTGGAAAATCACAAGAATCTCAAAGAAACACTTGCAGCTACCCAAGTTGATTGTGAACGTTGGGTAACATCATGCAAGGGATTTGAAATGCTTCTCAGTAAGCAAACAACTTCTAATGTGAAGTTTGGGATTGGGTATAATCATACCATACCTCCTACTGATTTTACTCCCAAGATAGAAGTAAAATCTGAGGATGATTGTCATTCCCAAACCACATCATCAGGTGTTTCATCCTCAAATGATAATTCAAAATCTGAGGATGAAGATAGTGTGAGTACCTCAGCTAATCAAATTACTGATGGTCCCACTGCTTCGAAACACTTGATCAAGAAGAGACTGAGTAATTCAGGTGTTGTTCCATAAGGTACTCAAAGTACTGAAGGGCAAACCACAACACCTGAAGAGCATTTCAAATCAGAGAAAAACAAGCATAGCTTGACAACTGCTGAAAAATCTATCAGGAATCTCAAAAGTACTGATAGAAAACATCTGAAGAACAAATCTTCAGTTGTTGAAAATCCTTCAGTACTTCCCAAAAGTACTGAAAGGAAGAACGTACTAAAGAACAAATCTTCAGTAGTTTCATCATCTTCAGCAGTTGATCAAGAAAAGATGAAAAGAAAGCCATGTGAAATATGTGGTTTGTTTAATCATCTTACTGATGAATGCTGGTATAACAAGGGTTTAAAATTCAACAAAGAGAAAGTCATTAAGAAGCAAATGCATAAAATGAAAGATGAATTTAAAACCAAGTTTGTACCTCAATCATCTCAATCTGATAAACCAAAGCTTTTTCAAAAAGTCACAAAGCAGGAAGGGGTTTGTCAAACAAGAGCTGCAAATATTCCTCAGGGAATATTAAAAACTCAAACTAAGTCTGTATCTTTTCAAAAGAAGAATGTAGTGAATCACAAGAACAAATCATCAACAAGTACTGATGTGTCAACTGAGTTGAAAACTCTGACAACCAATCAGACACAACTTGTGATGATGGTTCAACATTTATTGGGGAGATTTAACCAATTAGATGTTTCTGTGATTAAACCACTGAAAAGGACACCTAAGCCAAAATCCAAGGAATCCTTTTCAGCACCATCTACATCTTTAAAGGCTGTTAATCATGCAAAATCTGTTAGTTTATCATCTGTTGATGAAAACAGACCCAAAACCAAAAAGGTTTGGGTCTCAAAGGCTAACTAATGTTTGTGAAAAATGCAGGGTTCTTCAGCATGCCAAAGAAGCATCTGGTATGTAGACAGTGGAGGATTCATGCATATGACAGGGAGCAGCTCTCTTCTTCATGACTATTCTCAAAGGAAGAAGGGATTTGTTTCTTTTGGAAATGATGCCAAGGGTTACATCATTGGGAAAGGTTTTGTCTCAAATGGGGAGATAAGATTTGATGATGTTAACCATGTGGAGAACCTCAAGTACAATCTCTTGAGTGTCAGTCAAATGTGTGATAAAGGGCATGTTGCACTTTTCACAAGTCAAAACTGTAGGATTCTGTCTTCCAAAGTTTTGCACAAGATTGACAAGATATTGGATGAATATACTCTCCTGAAGGCCAACAGGATTGGAAGAGTATATGCCTTAGATCTATCAAAGAAAATCGATCTTAAAGGCCATCCATGTCTGTTCTCCAAAGCCTCTCCTCAAGAATCTGAACTATGGCATAGAAGGCTTGGTCATGTGAATCTTAAGAACATGAATCAGCTCATTCATCATGGTTTAGTGAGAGGTTTTCCATTGAAGGAGTTCAAGTGTGATGATAACTGTCCAGCTTGCTTAAAAGAAAAGCAACACAAAGCTTCATTCCCTCCTATAGAAGAACCCAAGTCCACTGCCTGCTTGCAATTACTGCATATGGATCTCTTTGGCCCTGTGAGAGTAATGAGTATGGCAAAGAAAAAGTACTGTCTGGTAATTGTGGATGATTATTCCAGATATGTATGGACTTTCTTCTTGCATTCCAAGGATGAGGCTGCTCAAAGTATCATTTATTTTGTGTTGCATGTGGAAAAGCAGCATTCACTTCCAGTCAAATGTGTGAGAAGTGATAAGGGGCAGAGTTTAGGAATCACACTCTTGATGAATTCTATTTGTCTAAGGGCATCAAAAGACAATATAGTATTCAAAGAACTCCTGAGCAAAATGGAGTCGTGGAGAGAAAGAACAGGACCCTTATTGAAGCCGCAAGGACAATGTTGGCTGACTCAGGTTTGCCACTAACCTTTTGGGCTGAAGCTGTCAACACAGCTTGCTATGTTCAGAATAGAGTATTAGTGAATCAGAGGTTGATGAAGACTCCTTATGAGTTATTACATCATCTGGCCCCTTTGATTTCATTCTTTAGAGCATTTGGGTGTCCATGTTATATTCTTAACACAAAGAATCTACTTCAGAAGTTTGAATCCAAAGTGGATGCAGGGTATTTTGTTGGGTATTCATCTACTTGCAAAGCATACAGAGTTTTCAATTGCAGAACAAAGATTGTTGAAGAAACTTTGCATGTCATGTTTAATGAATCTCCAAAAGACAAGATTCCTCAAAACCCTGTTGAGTTGTTTGATTTGGACATACTGCAATATGTTCCATATCAGTCTCCACCTGTTGTTGTTTTTGAAGTTCCATCCTCTCCATCTGATGGTACAAATGCAAGTTGTAGTGATCATCTGCCTGTTTCTACTACACTTGATGTTCCTGTAGCCTCAGCAGATCAGATCCATCCACAACAAATGCTGATGAAATCTCTGAATCCTCTACTTCATTTGAACTGCCATCTCAGTCTAGGTTTCAAGAGTCTGAATCAACATCTGTTGCTGCTGAATCTCCTACAAACACTTGCATAGATATTATTGAATATCAAGAATTGAAGAATCATCCCATGTCCCAGATCATTGGTGACATTAATGCTGGTGTTTCAACAAGAAGTCAATTGTCAAATTTCTGTCTCTATGCTCTCTTATTCAGTCAGCAAGAGCCAAAGAATTATCATGTGGCATTAAGGGACAATGGATGGGTTGAAGCCATGCAGCTTGAGCTTCTTCAATTTCAAAAACAGCAAGTGTGGGAACTGGTTCCTCTACCCCAAGGTAAGTGTGCAATAGGCACTAAATGGGTGTTTAGGAATAAAACTGATGAAAAAGGCCAAATTGTCAAGAACAAGGCCAGACTGGTTGTACAGGGGTTTTCACAAGAAGAAGGTATTGATTATGATGAAACCTTTGCCCCTGTAGCCAGACTGGAGGCAATTAGATTGTTCTTAGCTTATGCTGCTTTTCATAACCTTAAAGTTTTTCAAATGGATGTCAAAAGTGCATTTTTATATGGTAAAATAAAAGAAGAGGTTTATGTGAGTCAACCACCAGGTTTTGAAGATCATAAAACATCCTAATTGGGTGTATAAGCTTGATAAGGCTCTTTATGGGTTGAAACAAGCACCTAGAGCCTGGTATGAAACATTATCTAACTTTCTTCTTCAAAATAATTTCACTAGAGGCTCCATAGATAAAACTTTGTTCATAAAGAAAGCAGGCATGCATAAGCTCCTTGTTCAAATTTATGTTGATGACATTATTTTTGCATCATCTGATCCACAGTTGTGTGATGCATTTACTAAATTGATGCAACAAAAATTTGAAATGAGTGCCATGGGAGAATTACAGTTCTTTCTGGGTTTGCAAATCAAACAACTAACTGATGGAACTTTCATTCATCAGTCAAAATACACAAAAGATTTGTTAACCAAGTTTGATTTACAAAACTTTAAACCCTGTTCTACTCCCATGTGCAGCAACACACAACTGGATGCTGATCAAAAAGGTAAAGCAGTTGATGAAACTCTTTACAAATGTATGATTGGTTCCTTGATGTACCTAACAGCTTCAAGACCAGATATTATGTTTGCAACTTGTGTCTGTGCTAGATTTCAGGCTGCTCCTAAGGATTCCCATATGATTGCAGTCAAGAGGATCTTTAGATATTTGCAAGGAACTCAATCTCTAGGACTTTGGTATTCCACTGGGCACTCTTGCAAATTGGTTGCTTTCTCTGATAGTGACTATGCAGGGTGTAAGTTAACCAGAAAATCAACTTCTGGTGGATGTCAATTTCTAGGCAACTGTTTGGTTTCTTGGCAGAGTAAGAAACAAACTTCAGTTGCTACATCCACTGCTGAAGCAGAGTATATTGCAGCTGCAAGCTGTACATCTCAGGTACTCTGGCTTCAAAATCAATTATTGGATTATGACATTACAGAGACTAAGACTCCTTTATTAATGGATAGTGCTTCAGCTCTTTGTATTGTTAAGAATCCTGTCCAGCATTCTAGGACCAAACATATTGAGATCAGACATCATTTTATCAGGGATTGTTATAAAAAAAGGTCTGATTGATCCAAAGTTTGTGCCTAGTGCTGATGAGCTTGCAGATATATTTACTAAGCCTTTGGATAGTGCAACTTTCCATAATCTTGTACTCAGGCTTGGTATGTTGCAACTAGAATAATTTGACACCTACTGATGCTATTAGTTAATAAAGTACTGATGAGCATTAGTATAATGCTGTCAAAAATAAGTGTTGATAAGTCATTTTATCTTTAGCAGTTTTTATACCTACTGAAGACTAAACTACTTAAAAGTACTGAAGTACTTCATTCGTCAAACCCTAGACCTGAATGATGCCACCTATACCACCAAATACCCCAAAGGCACCATTGATCTATCTTTTGCTAATCATGGTTATGAGGGTGACCTAAGTGCTACTACCATTCTGAAGAAGCACTTCCATGATGCTGAGCGAATTATTTTCCACATGATCAATGTCTGTCTTGCCCCCAAAACATCCTCATGGGATCAAATGTCATCCAGGTGGCAACAGGTATTGTATTCTATCCTTGAACATCAAAGCCTAAATTATTCTGAAATTATCTTTTTGGAATTAAAAGATTTGGCAATGAAACCTGTGGCAAATAGATGGATATTATATCCAAGGTTTCTTATGGTCATAATTCTAAATCAATTAAAATCTGATGGTCTTGTTGGCCTTGGAGTCCCTGCTCTGGTAGTTTTGCCAGAGGTATACTCCAGGCACAACTCAAATCCACAACTCAAAGAGGCTGCCAAACTGCTTAAACCCAAGCAGAGGGAACCCACAGCCTCCACCTCCAGATCTAAAGTCCCCTCCAAAACCAAACCCAAGAAAACCAAAAAGGCTACTCAGGGAGTTGAGTCCCCTGATGATGCCCCTGCAGCACAAACGCAGGATGAAACTATAAGCCTTAATCCCCTTGTAGTTTCAATGACTCCACCAGCTGAAACCGCTCAGGTATCCTCTCAACAGGATCCTGATGCAACCAATATTGGGGAAGCCATATTACTGGAATATCTCTCTTTTGAGAAGATTTCCATTGAAGAGCACCATTCTCCCCGGGTGCAATCCTTTTCACCTCCATCTCCCACTGATACCACCCCTACAAGCCCAACTACAGTCATTGCACAAGTGCTGACTCAACTACATTCCTCTACCCCTCCCCAGAAACCTGTTAACACTGGGAAAACCTCAACAGCTGAGGGAGAGGATCAAAATGTAGTTGACAACCCACAGCATAGGGATTATAAAGTTCAATCTCCTAGTGTAGATGTGGAGACTAGAACATCTGGTGAGGCTACCTCTTCCCCTGTTTCAACACATGAACAGGATGAAGCAGGTATCATCTCTAAGACCTCACCAGAGGCAACTTCCAATGAAGGACTTGCTCCTAAGGTAGGAAGTCCCCAGTTCCAAGACAAAGGGGCACATGTGATTACTGATCTACACTCAGCACATGTTCATCCTGATTCACTCAGGAGGTCAGCTGATTCAGCTTACACTGATGATGACCTGGGCTTTTTCTTTGAAGTTTTAGCCCAAAACACCATTCTTGAGGCTCTTGTAGATTAAAAGAACTGCTTGCCAAAATGTCTCAGGGATCAAGTCCATCTGCCCCAATTAACCCACAGATGGTAGCTTCTGTTGAAGCTCTCCCAAACACTGAGCCACTCAAATCAAACAAGCCACCAGCCTCTGTGTCAGGCACCATTTCTCAGGGAGAGAACCCCTCTGAGCAAATGGCTGCTGTTTTCAAATCTTCCTTACCTCTCATCACTCCCATCATCACTACTATTGTCCATCAAACCATTGATGAGAGGATTTCCTCAAATCTTCAAACCCTTGTGGATGATGCTGTGTCAAAGAAACTTTCTGACATTCAAACCCCTGAACCCAATGCAACCAAAAAGGGGGAGTCTAAGTCAGTGAAAGATGATAAAAGAAAAAGAGTTGAAGAGGAAGAAGCCAAGGAGGAAAATAAAGGAAAAGAGATCATTACTTACAAGAGAAATAAGAGTGTTGGTGAACAAACTAAGGATGAGAAGAAGTTGGATGAGATGATCAAAGAAGCTGATGAGCAACACAGCAGATCCATGGACAGGATTATTGATCAGCTCTTCAGGCAAGGATTTGATACTGCCAAACTTGATTCAGAGATCAGAAGGCTTGAGATTCAGGAGATTGAGAATCGATGGGCAGGCTGCAATGAAGAAGAAAGGGAAAGATTGGAGGCTATGATCAGATTTCTATCCAAACACTTGGGAAGACCTATCATTGAAGTCAAGTCATGGTCTAGAGATAGCATTTTGGAGATAACCACCAAAATATGCTCCTCTGAAAGCTTCAACAAAGGTCTGATCATAGAAGCTTTGGATGAAGCTGGTGCTGGGAAGAGATCTGACATGGCTAAGTTATCCAAAGCCACCCTCACAAACAAAATGATAGAGCAGCCTTTACAATCTCCCTTACCAAAACAACCTTCAAAACCAACCTCACAACCAAAACAACCAACCTCAAAACCCTCAAAACAACCAATCTCACAATCTCCAAAACAGATATCCTTAAAATCTTCAAAACAACCAACCTCACAACCCTCTAAACCAACCCCTTTACCTAACAAACCCACTCAATCTACCACTAGTGATGCACCTAAAAGAAAAAGAAGGGTGCTGAGGATGGAAGAAGAAGAAGATGATGATGAAGAGGATAGTCTGCCAATATCTGCTGTGATCAAAATGAAAAAACCTGAGCCTAGGAGTCAATCAAAAACAATAACTCCTGAAACTCAAAGGCAAATGGTTAAAGTTAAGATTGAAGAAGAAGAACAGCAGAAGCAGCATGATGAGCAATTTCTCAAAATGGTTGACAAGGACTTCCCTCAGTCCTCATCCATTCAAGCAATGAAGAAACGAGCTCTGAGGCTGTACACTCTTAGGCATACATTCCAACATCAAAGAGAAAGAGTGAGGATTTGGCCAGACCCCAGGGTAAGTTACAGAATACACAAGAAGAACATACCAAGTAGATATCATGGCCAAGTGAGAAAGACTTTGAATGCTGCAATTATGTTGGCCATGGTAGTCTCACCCTGGGAAATTATTGAAGAATTCAAGAGAGCACACACCTCAAAATCAACCCCTCTATCTATACTTGAGAACAAAATGATCAAGAAGGGGTTGTTATACAAAAGACTTGAAGATCTTCAAAAGAGTGAACTCCAGTTGCTGCTTGAAGGCTCTCATCCAGATGAATTTGCATACAGAGAGATCACAGCTGTTGAGTTGAAGAATGGGAAGACAGTAAGGTATCTGTCTGAATACTATGGGCCTGAATTCTTCTTTGAGGGAGAAGCAGAAGAACTCACCAAGGAGGAACAAGTTGTTCTCCTTGAGGCCTATGCAAGAGAGTCTTACAGACTCATCAATGGGAAATAGGTTTTATGGTTGGGACAAGACTCTGTGTCCAGTTTCCCCAAGACAGAGTTCCCTTCCATACTTAGCCAATCAAAAGATTAGAAACCTTTTTCCGGCCTATGCTTATATGATTACCTCTGAAGCTGATCAAGAGAGTATTTCTGCCAAAGAATAAGTGGGATCATCAATAAATTTAGAGGTTTTGGCTGCATTGGTTCAGGGGGAGTTTGTTAGACCAAAAGAACCAATGAGCCTGATCAGAAAAACCTCTAAGTCCCATAGACATTGCAACTGCTGAAGAAGATCACAACAGCTGAAGACATCAGCTGATTACAAAGGTCTGAAGACAAAGTCTGAAAGTGAAGTACTGAAGACAAAGACTGAAGACCAGAGTGATCAGTAGTTGTCACAATAGCTGAAGTTATTAACTTCAGTAGTTGTGATGGTTTTTCCTTTTCAGTACTTGTAATTTACCTTTCAGTAGTTTATTATTTCAGTAGTTGTAAGTCAGTAGTTTTATTTTCTTGTACTTAGCATTCTCTGAGATGTGATCAGTTGTTGAGAACATTTCAGTAGTTTGCATTGTTTCAGTTGTTTGTATAATTCTGTTAGATGTCACTATCAAGTGACATCAGCAGACGTCACATTCCTCTATATAAGGAATGTTGACCTAGTTGTTTGGTAACCGAAGCATTACGCGTGAATGAAAACATTCCTTTAACAGAAATATTCTCTCTTTATAATCGTCATTGTGTGTTTGCATATTCATCATTTTCTTGCTTGAACTCGATCTTATTTTGTTATATTCCGCTGCAAAATTCAAATCTAATTGATCCGATCCTATCATTTCTCTCTTGAAGAAATATCTCCACATGACAATGATACGATCTTATGGCTCTTCAACAAAGAGCAAGATCAAATGGAGAAGGAGAGAAAGAAAGCTGCTAAGGAAAAGCTAAGGTTGAAAAAGAAGAAGGAAGAAGAAGCAGGACTCACTGCTGCCAGAAAGATAGGTGAAAAGGCCTGGATGAAAGACTATCTCAGGGCTCATGGCTTCTCTGGCAAGCAGGTGGGTCCTATGTTTGAGAAGACTCTCCAGCGACATGTCAGTGACATAAAGGCTGACATTCGCTCGGGGAAGAGGAAGGAGATGTATAGAAGGGGACAGGAGTTGATCTTCAAACCAACCATTCAACCTCAACCTCAAACCCAACCATAACCTGAACCTGTTCCTTTTCAATTCCCCATCAAGACTGAACCAACCTCTGAGCCTTACACCCCTGAACCTACACCATTAACCTTACCTACTTCCTCGCCTCAACCACCTAAACTACCCATCCTCCAACCCAAAACACTTGCCAGAACCCAAACACCACAACCTACCCAACAACCTTCCAAACCATCCCCTCAGCCTTCCAAAAATCTCTCCTTAGAGGAGTTCAAGGCGATCAAGATAAAGCTCATCAACTGTACAACCCGGAGCGACATCTCTTGTGAGGAGGAGTCTGTCAAACTGACCTATGTTGATGGATCCTCATGTTCCCTCACTAGAGATCAATTTCTTGATCTGCCCAGAGGAACATTGGACCAAGCCGCAAAGCTCTTTGCAGGACCGGTGAAGGGTATGCACTTACAACACAACAACACAATGAGGAGATTTGCTTAGAACACTTAGAAGAACAAATAGGGAACTGGTTAACTTTAGTGAAAGATGCTAAGAACACAAGTAAATATGAGACAGAACAAGATGGCAAACAACACAAGTAATTGGGTTTTCAAGAATGCTGTATATTGCTTCTCAAGTTCTATTACAAATGTTACAAATTAGACGATAAAAGTTACAAGTACTTGAGATACTTCATACTACATCCTACAACAGACCATACTTTGAAAGCCCGGTGGATACAATTGACTAGACAACTACAAAATCAAATGTAGAGTCAAAAGGCAGACTTCACTTATGGTAAAGTATATCAGATAAAGGCATATCCTCAAAAGTCTTTAGAAGAAATCTGTCTTCACTCTTTGGCTTCGGAAGACTTTGTCTTTGAAGCTTCGGAAGACTTCACTTTTGGCTTCGGAAGATGTTGGTCTTGGCTTCGGAAGATTTTACACTTAGTATATTTCTAGTGCATGGTGTAAAACTTCCGAAGTATTTCTACTTCTGTTCTTTAGTGCATGCATGCAGAGAGACTTTGGATGTTTTGGCTGCATCAAACTTATAGGAATCCTTACAAACTCCCCCTAGGCTGATGCTACCAAAACATTTAGAGGATCTTAAGATGTTGACAGTCCTCACGATGATGATGACCATACCCTTCTTCTTCAGATGGTCAGGATCACTTAGACTCTCATAATATCTTCTCATCTCAAAGAGATCATGCAGAGGTAAGTTGATTAAGTCTTGCCATGTGTAGACATTCTCAACACCTTGATCTCTTATCACATGCCATCTTTCTGGATTAGTTGTGAAGGTCCAAGATAAGATGGGTCTCTCAGCTGCAAGAGGAGCCACTTGAATTGGAGTTGATTGAGCTGCCTCTTCATGCACTTCCTCAAGTTGATCTGACTCAGCCTGAAGTGTAGAGATAGATGATTCAGGCTTCTTCTTCTTCTTTGACTTTGGTTTGGAAGCCATCCTCTTCTTCCTCTTAGAAGACTTCAACTGAGAAGACTGGTCTGCAGCACCTTGCTTATCAGTCTTGTCTTTCTCAATTGGGTGTTCCTCCCTCACAGGTTCAGAAGGAGAGGGAGTTTGACCCTGCTATGGATCAGAAGATGAAGCTTGCTAAGGATCAGCAAGAGGTCCAGGTTATGTTGTCTCAGGTTGTTCAACCTTAACCTCCACTTCAGGTGGACTTGACTTCGAGGGGAGTGTAAGTCAATCAGCTCTCCATTCTTGATCTTCTGCTTGATTACCCTAATATGCTCATCCATTGTGGATAGAGACATAGGGCCAAGTCTCCTTCTGGAGAATCCATACAGCTTCAAGAAGCTCATCATCCTATGTCTATCAGCAGACTTCTTCATACTCTTTTAGATGATGGCTCTTGACTCTGCAGCATCTTCCCTCATCTTTTTCTTTGTTGCCTTTTGTTCTTTGAGAACTTGAAGTTCAAGCTGTTTGAGATACTCAAACTCAATGTACTCAAAGGACAAGGGAAGAAGTGCAGATGCCTGGTAGAGACCTGTGGCACTCAGGTAGTTGATCATGTTTTGCCTATCTGTTTCCTTGTCTACCTGAGGTTCTTGCGTAGCTGCCACAGCCTCTTGCACAGGGCTTTCTTGAACTGGGGAGAGAGTTGGAACATGCTTGTATTGTCTTTTATGTCTCTTCTCCTCTTTGAATTGGAGAAGTAGCCTTGCATCCTCTGCTTCCTTCATCTCTCTTGACACTTCCATGTCAGCCAGTTTATTTAATTGCTCTAAGAGGAGAGATATAATCTCATCTATGTCATAGTTCCTGGTCTACAGGTAAGTAATCCTGACTGCCCTCAACTCATCATATTGAGTGTTTGGTTTGGGGGCTGCCCTGATTGCAGCTTGCGTAAAGCCTGAAGACCCAGTGGAACTTTCTCCCCTTAGCTTTCTCTTCCTCTCTCTTTCCTCCTCCTCAATCTCCGTAGGAGTTAGAATCCTTTTCCCTTTGTCACCCACAGACCTTTATGACACAGGGTGGAGAGAGCTTTGGCCTTCATTGCTTGGTGTAGCATCTAAGCTCTGGCCAGAGAGAGGTTGTGAGACACCTTCACCAGCAGGTGTTTCACTGAGGGAATGAATTTCTAAAGTAGTTATTGGTATGAAAGGGCTCTCAGGCTCTATCACTGGGCCTTCAGCTAAGGTTTTCCCTTTGAAGCTAATCTCAGGGTCTGCCTCAACATCCAGTTGGCCAATGATATTACCTAATTGCCTTTGTCTCCTTCTAAGGCTGAACTCTTTAGTAATTCTATCTTGAATCCTGAGTGCTAACCTGTCAGCTTGTCTTGATTGACTTGGGTTGACAAGTGGCATGTTGATCAGGTCATTTGAAGTCGCTGGATCGGTTGACATCCGAGCATGTTCTTGACGGAAGGAAAAAGACAAAATACAAACAATAGAACGAACAATAATACAATGGTTTTATTGATAAAACCTAATAATTACAAGCTCGTTAAACAGAAGAATCACGACTTTTGGAAAGGGGAGATCGAGCATGATCTCCCCTCTCATTCGGCAGCACCTAGGCCCCGGGCACACTCTCAAAACCTTACCTCTCTACACAATGAAACTGGTATTTATAGGCCTCAGCCAATATCAGATGCGACTGGGCCCATTCGTATGATTGGACCATGCGTATGGTTCAATCGTACGACTGGACCATACTTATGGTTCAGTCTTATGAATGGCCCAATAGCATCTCTCAGTCGCACGACTGGTCCATTAGTCGTACGACTGAGTCTCATTCGCATATGCTCCTGCGAATGACTCTGTTTCATGTGTTTACAACATCAGGTGCATTACATTAAGCCTAGACTATTCGTCAAGCGACGGACACACTATATATGACAGTATATGCTCTAACAGGTCAACACCTTCATAGTAGTTCAAGGTCTGAAAATTAAATACTTCTTGCTGCCCTTTAACTCTGTGAAGAATGAGGGCTCTTCTATTAACATCATACCTCCACCCAATAATGTAGTTTGAAGTTCCTTGAGGTGGGATGACATAGCCCTTGGAATGTCTTCCTCAAAGAGACTCCTAATGATAGAGTCTATAATGTCCACATTAATGTGAACTTGAGGAAGTTCCTGAGTATGCACAATTGCAAGTGAGGATGGTGAGTCCTCAATGTCCATACTCCATGAAGAACTCCCAGGTTTTGTGACTGTAATGACTTTCTCCCCCTTTTTGGTAGCATCAACCTCTTGCATAGGTGAGCTAGGAGTTAGGTCAATCACATTCACAGGTTCTTGTGTTCCTGGTTGAGCTCCCCTTAAAGGTCTCCCAGCTAGTTTTTCCCAGATATAAGGTATCTCAAGTTGCTGATCATTGACCCTATTTTGCAGGGTAGTCACCTGAGATTCAAGGTGACTAACCTTAGAGACTAAATAAGAGCATGTTTTTGACATTTTTTGCACCTTTAGTCTTAGATTCCCCTTATCTTCATCAGAGGAATCATTGTGGGATGAGATGATTGGACTAAGGTCCTCTCTCTCACCACCCAACTTCAAGTTCTTGGCTGCTGGATTTCCTCTGGACATTGACAGCCTCAGTTGAAGTGTCAATGGGCTGAGTTGCCATGGTGGAGGTCTTAGTGATGTAATCACTTGCAAAAGTGAGAGCCTCTTCCATATGGATATCCCGAACAGGTTCAGAAGTATCCACCTTAGTGATGGGTGACTGATGTGGGCTAGACAAAGGAGACTCAAGAGTACTCATCTCTCTTTGAGTAGGGGAAGAGTAGAGAGACTCATAGTACCCACTGAAACCTAAGTCATCATCAGTATAGAATGAGAGGTTGAGAATGGGTTGATTTAAGTCTAAAGGCTGGGAATGGTAACTGTCCCTTGAAAATTGTTCACTTGAGTGTAGAGACTCAGAGTGAAGGCTTAAGTCAGTTGGGCTTGTGAGCTCATTAGGGTGAGCATGAGGAACCTCACCACTGATTTTTGAAGAGATGGGAGTGGTTTGCTCCTCAGGGGAAGTGGGAGCTCTAGTGTCCACTTCCTCCTGTATGGGTGAGTATATAGGGGCCTGCACAGACTCAATAGCTTGAGCAGGGGTTCGTTTGGATTTTCTTTGGTAGGTGAGGGTGATTTGTGGTCTTTTTGGTGGTTGGGAGGTAGAAGGTGTGGGTTCAACACTAGCTTGTGTTGCTAGGTTGTCACCTTAAGCAATGAGCTCTAACATTTTTGGGAAAAGGGCTGTTTCTACCCATGAGAAGCCTACAGTTGGCTTCTTCATCACTTTAAAGATGTCGGGCTTCATCTGTCCCAATTTAAGAATATTATCTGTGTCCCTCAACTGTGAGCCTAGTTCGCAGTTGAGAATGTGTTGAACATATCTAGGAAACATATAATACTCTAAGGAGTCCAAGTTAGCAAGCAAATTTGTATAAACAAACTGAGAGTACCTGAACTTGACCCCTTGAACCATTCCATGTACTATGAAGGAAAGATCCTCAGGAATCTGGTCCCACCCTCCATGCTTGTTTGACAAGCTATGAATAACCACATGAAGCAGGTATTTCCACTGGGATGAGACCTTCCCTTTCCTGAAGGTCTTTACAAAGAAATCTCCCTCATAGCTCATCTGCTTAAAGGAATGATTTACAGCTTCCTTTGGGAAGGACAACTCACCTTCTTCATCTTCAAGCTGCAAGTGAGTGTTGATGATGGCCGGAGTGATGAAGATTGTCCTCCCTTGCTTTGTAGCAGACAGTGCCTTCTCCCCATCCATAATGACCTCTTGGCAGGTCTTCCAGAATTCAAGCAGATGATCCTCATAGAGAGTAGGATCAATTGTTAGGGAGGTGAAGTAGTTTGATAGAGCTAAGAAATGGCAAATCTCTGAGAAACTTTCATCTTTCTCAGAGCTTAACAGAGCAACCTGGTTGTGTTGCCTGTGAAGTTGCATGGAGAAATCTGGGTTGTTTATGCGGTTTAGGTTGGCCATTTAAGAAGCTTAAGGATGAAGAAAGATGAAGAACAAAGGCGGTTTGGTAGAATTTAGGTTTAAGAAATAGTATAATTGAAGAAGATAGTGAAAGAGGGGGGAATCGTTGGGCATTTATGTGAAAAGGATTTGAGACCAAGTTAATGAAAGAGAATAAACTTTGAAATCCGGATGTCGGTCCCACCTCTGAAAACTAGTTTACTTTTGCCCAAAAAGTAGTTTTCTTGGAAGTCGAGAAATCTTCCGAAGGTTATTTGCTTCGGAAGTTCTGAAGAAAAAGCTTCCAAAGGCAAATTGGCTTCGGAAGATATTTCAAAGGTTTTTGAGAATTTTGCTTCGGAAGAGAATTTACACACAGAGATTTTTATTCTAAGGAGAATAAAAACTTTTGAAGGTAAATTGCTTTCGGAAGAAACTTGTCCTTTGAAAACATACAAAGTACTTAAGTTGATTTTAAGCTTCGGAAGATATTTCAAAAGTTTCTTCCGAAGGTAAAATTACTTAAGTAATTATTTGTTTACTAAGACATAAATTTCTTCCGAATGTAAGTTTAAATCTTTCAAAAAGAAAAGATATCAAAATTTTCAAAAATCTAAGAAAAGTCTTTTAAAAAGATTTTATTCCAAAGAAAACAAGGGCTTATGAAGGTGATAATATAGACAACTTAGGACACAGGTTTTAGAAATAAATATGATTAAGTTTTAAGAAAAGCTATTCAAAATTAATCATCCCAATAGCTGATACAAGATATTTAAATCTCTGCTCATCAAAAGCTTTGGTGAACAGATCAGCATATTGTTCATTTGTGTTAACTTTGACTAGTTTTCTTAATCCCTTTTCAAAATTATTTATAATCAAATGATACCTGATATTGATATGCTTTGTCCTTGAGTGCTGCACAGGATTTTCTGTGATGGAGATAGCATTGTTGTTGTCTATGTGGATGGGAGTCTCTTTAAAGTTGAATCCATAGTCCAGCATGTGATTTTGAATCCAAAGCACTTGAGCATGGCAGCTTGCAGCAACAATGTATTCAGCCTCAGCAGTTGATGCAGACACACAGGATTGTTTCTTACATTGCCAAGAGACTACTCTTCGACCATGAAATTGACATCCCCCTGATGTAGACTTTGTAGTCATGTTGTAGCCACCATAGTCAATATCTGTATAAGCATACAGATTAAATTCAGAATTCTTTGGATACCAAAGGCCAAGTGATGGAGCACCTTTGAGATATCTTAAAATTCTTTTGACAGTGACCAGGTGTGACATCGTGGGGTTGGCTTGATATCTTGCACATATGCATGTAGCAAACATGATATCTGGCCTGCTAGCTGTGAGGTACATAAGAGACCCAATCATTACCCTATAGAGATGCTTATCAACACACTCCCCCTCAAGATCAGGTCCAAGGGAATGATTTCTGGCTATGGGTGTGTTAGCAACCTTACAATCAGTCATGTTGTACCTTTTAAGTATGTCTTGTACATACTTTGACTGACTTATGAAGATGCCATTATCAACTTGCTTCACTTGAATTCCTAGAAAGAAATTGAGTTCCTCCATGGCACTCATTTCAAACCTGTCTTTCATCAGCTTCTCAAAGTCTTTGCAGAGCTTTGGATTAGTTGACCCAAAGATAATGTCATCTACATATACTTGAACTAGCATTATGTCATTTCCTGTTCCTTTGATGAAGAGAAGTTCTATCTATAGTACCCCTTTTGTAGCCATGTTGACAGAGATACTGAGATAGAGTCTCATACCACTTCCTTGGTGCTTGGTGCAGCCTATAAAGAGCTTTATCAAGCCTACAAACATAATCATGATGATCAGGATCTCCAAACCCAGGTGGTTGTCTGACATTCACCTCTTCATCAATCACCCCATAAAGAAAAGCACACTTGACATCAAGTTGGTAGACCTTGAAGTTCTTGGATGCGGCAAAAGCTAGGAATATCCTAACAGCTTCAAGTCTTGCTACAGGAGCAAAAACATCTGTGTAGTCAATTCCTTCTTCTTGAGTATACCCTTGAACAACTAGTCTTGCCTTGTTCTTGATGACAAGTCCTCTATCATCCTTCTTATTCCTGAAAACCCATTTGGTTCCTATGGTAGTCTTCTTTTGAGGAAGAGGACATATGTTCCAAACCTTTTGTCTTTTGAATTGAAGCAGCTCCTCTTACATAGCTTCAATCCAACTTCCATCCTTTAGAGCCTCAACAATTTTCTTTGGCTTTATCTGAGACAAGAAACAAGAGTGAAGACAAACATTTGCTTCATGGGTTTGTCCTCTTATTCTCACCCCTGAATCAACATCTCCAATGATGTTTGTGGTAGGATGAGACTTGTGGATCCTTAGCTGAGGGATCACAGCAAGTTGCTTAGACAGATCTAAATTTGAAAAATTCTGATCTGGCAAGAAAGATTCATCATCCACATCAGCACACTTATCAAGATTAACTTGATCCAATGAGTATATGACATCATTGATGTTGTCTTCAATGGAGTGGTTTTCAGCATCAAGAAATTCCTGATCACTTTCACAACCACCATTTTCTCCAACATTTAAAGCTCCTTCCTCTGAGTTTTTTGCCTCTAAGCTGGAATTTGAAGGCACCTCAGAAGTATCAGCAGGATTTGTCATTGATGTGCTAGAAGAAGCTTCATTCGCAGGATTAGTTACCATTGGAGCTGAAGATATGTAACTTGAAGGTATTCTTATCTCAAATCTTGGGTCAGGATCACCTGTAGGTAGTTTATCTGTAGATCCTGAAACATTCTCACAAGATTTGTTAAAACAGTTGGTAACTAAATCAAGATCAAATAACCAATCCAGACCAGAACCTTTCATATTGGGAGTGTGCTCATTGAAAGTCACATTGGCTGACTCCTCAACTATTCTAGTTCTGAGATTGTATACTCTATAAGCTTTAGCTTGAGAAGAATATCCAATAAAGTGTCCATCATCTGATTTCTCAGCAAACTTGGCAATTTGATCTTTGGTATTCAAAATGGTGCAAGGACATCCAAATGACCTGAGAAATCCAATGAAAGGTTTTCTCTTGTGCCAAAGTACATAAGGAGTCTTACCATGTGTCTTAACCACTAAAACTCTATTTTGCACATAGCAAGCAGTGTTCACTGCCTCTGCGTAGAAGGTGATGGGCAGTTTAGAGTCATACAACATAGTTCTTGCAGCTTCAATCATTGTCCTGTTTCTCCTCTCAGCAACACCATTTTGCTAAGGAGTCCTGGGAGCATTATATTATCTTGTAATACCTTTTTCATCACAAAAAATATCAAGGATTTGATTCTTGAATTCAGTTCCTGCAGGACCGGTGAAGGGTGGTCACTTAAAACACAACAACACAAGGAGGAGATTAACCAAACTTAATCAAACAGTAAACAGGATTAACCACAAGAATGATACTAAGAACACAAGTAATAAGTAAGAGACAGAACAAGAGAACACAAGAGATTGGGTTTCACAGATGCAGTATTTTCCTTTCTCAAGTTCTATTACAAGTGTTACAAAGCATAAAGAAAGATACAAGAACATGGAATACTTATACTACAACCTACAGCTGGCTATACTTTGAAAGCCAGCTGGATACAATTGACTAGACACAAACAAAATCAATTGTAGAGTCAAAAGGCATATCTGCCTTTTGACTTGTGACTATGACATGCCATAGCTCACATCCTAATATATTACAAAAAGGATAAAAGTACATAAAGTAGAAAGCATGGACTCAAGACCTCAATGTACAGTTACTAAAAGCATGGACCTTTCACCAACTCATGTAAGTTGGTGACTTTACAGAGTTGCAGCGGAAAGGTGGTCCAGCTTTATGGTAAAGTACATTAGATAAAGGCATATCTCTAAAAGTCTTCGGAAGAAATCTGTCTTCACTCTTTGGCTTCGGAAGACTTTGTCTTTGAAGCTTCGGAAGACTTCACTTTTGGCTTCAGAAGATATTGGTCTTGGCTTCGGAAGATCTTACACTTAGAATATTTCTAGTGCATGGTGTAAAACTTCCGAAGCATTTCTACTTCAGTTCTTTAGTGCATGCTTGTAGAGAGACTTTGGATGTTTTGGCTGCATCAGACTTATAGGAATCCTTACAAACTCCCCCTAGGCTGATGCTACCAAAACATTTAGAAGATCTTCAGATGTTTGTAGTCTTCAGCACAATGATGACCATACCCTTCTTCATTAGATGGTCAGGATCATTCAGACTCTTATAGTATCTTCTCATCTCAAAGAGATCATGCAGAGGTAAGTTGATTATGTCTTGCCATGTGTAGACATTCTCAACACCTTGATCTCTAATCACATGCCATCTTTTTGGATTAGTAGTAAAGGTCCAGGATAAGATTGGTGTCTCAGCTGCAAGAGGAGCCACTTGAATTGGAATTGGTTGGGCTGCCTCTTCATGCACTTCCTCAGGTTGGTGACTTAGCCTGAGGTGTAGCTATAGATGATTCAGGCTTCTTCTTCTTAGACTTTGGTTTAGAAGCCATCCTCTTCTTCCTCTTAGAGGATTTTAAATGAGAAGACTGGTCTCCAGCACCTTCTTGATCATCCTTGTCTTTCTCAGTTGTGTGTTCCTCCCTCACAGGTTTAGAAGGAGAGGGAGTTTGACCCTGCTGTAGATCACAAGATGAAGCTTGCTGAGGCTCAGCAGGAGGTCCGGGTTGTGTTGTCTCAGGTTGTTCAACCTTAACCTCCACTTCAGGTGGGATTTGACTTGGAGGAGAGTATAAGTCAATCAGATCTCCACTCTTGATCTTCTGCTTGATTACCCTAATATGCTCATCCATTGTGGATAGAGACATAGGGCCAAGTCTCCTTCTGGAGAATCCATACAACTTCAAGAAGCTCATCATCCTTTGCCTGTCAGTAGACTTCTTCATACTCTTTTGGATGATGGCTCTTGACTTTGCAGCATCTTCCCTCATCTTTTTCTTTGTTGCCCTTTGTTCTTTGAGAACTTGAAGTTCAAGCTGTTTGAGATACTCAAACTCAATGTACTCAAAGGACAAGGGAAGAAGTGCAGATGCCTGGTAGAGACATGTGGCACTCAGGTAGTTGATCATGTTTTGTCTGTCTGTTTCTTTGTCTACCTGAGGTTCTTTTGTAGATGCCATACTCTCTTGCACAGGGCTTTCTTGAACTGGAGAGAGAGTAGGAGCATGCTTGTATTGTCTTTTCTATCTCTTCTCCTCTTTGAACTGGAGAAGTAACCTTGCATCCCCTTTTTCTTTCATTTCTCTTGACACTTCCATGTCAGCCAGTTCATTTAATTGCTCTAAGGGGAAAGATATAATCTCATCTATGTCATAGTTCCTGGTCTGTAGGTAAGTAATCCTGACTGCCCTCAACTCATCATCTTGAGTGTTTTGTCTAGGGGCAGCCCAGATTGCAGCTTGCATATAACCTGAAGACCCAAAGGAACTTTCTCCCCTTAGCTTCCTCTTCCTCTCTCTCTCCTCTTCCTTAATTTCCTCAGGATTCAAAATCCTTTTCCCTTTGTCACCCACAGACCTTTGTGACTCAGGGTGGATAGAGGTTTGGCCTTCATTGCTTGGTGTAGCATCCAAGCTCTGGCCAGAGAGAGGTTGTGAGACACCTTCACCAGCAGGCGTTTCACTGAGGGAATTAATTTCTGAAGCAGTTGTTGATGTGACAGGGCTCTCAGGCTCTATCACTAGGCCTTCAGCCAAGGTTTTCCCTTTGAAGCTAATCTCAGGGTCTGCCTCAGCATCCAGTTGACCAATGACATTACATGATTGCCTTTGTCTCCTTCTTAGGCTGAACTCTTCAGTAATCCTGTCTTGAATTCTGAGTGCTAACCTGTCAGCTTGTCTTGATTTGCTTGGATTGACAAGTTGCATGTTGACCAGATCAAGACCTTCATAGTAGTTCAAGGTTTGAAAATCAAATACTTCTTGTTGCCCTTGAACTCTGTGAAGAATAAGGGCTCTTCTATCAGCATCATACCTCCACCTAATGATGTAGTTTGAAGTTCCTTGAGGTGGGGATGACATAGCCCTTGGTAGACCTTCCTCAAAGAGACTCCTGATGATAGAGTCTATAGAGTCCACATTGATGTGAACTTGAGGAAGTTGCTGAGTATGCACAATTGCAAGTGAGGATGGTGAGTCCTCAAAGTCCATACTCTCTGAAGAACTCCCAGGTTCTATGTCTGTAATGACTTTCTCCCCCTTTTTGGTAGCATCACCCTCTTGCATAGGTGAGCTAGAGGTTAGGTCAACCATATTCACAGGTTCTTGTGTTCCTGGTTGAGCTCTTCTCAAAGGTCTCCCAGCTAGTTTTTCGCTGAGATAAGATATCTCAAGTTGCTGATCATTGACCCTATTGTGAAGGGTAGTCACCTGAGATTCAATATGACTAACCTTAGAGACTAAATAGGAGCATGTTTTTGACAGTTATTGCACCTTTAGTGTCAGATTCCCCTCTTCTTCATCAGAAGAATCATTGGGGGATGAGATGATTCGACCAAAGTCCTCTCTCTCACCACCAGCTTCAGGTTCTTGGCTGCTGGATTTCCTCTGCTCATTGACATTCTCAGTTGAGATGTCAATGGGCTGAGTTGCCATGGTTGAGGTCTTAATAATGTAATCACTTGCAAAAGTGAGAGCCTCTTCCATATGGATATCCTGAACAGATTCAGAAGTATCCACCTCAGTTATGGGTGACTGATGTGGGCAAGACTGAGGAGACTCAGGAGTACTCATCTCTCTTTGAGTAGGGGAAGAGAAGAGAGACTCATGGTACTCACTGAAGCCTAAGTCTTCATCAGTATAGAATGAAAGGTTGGGAATGGGTTGATTTAGATCCAAAGGCTAGGGATGGTAGTTGTCCCCTGAAGGTTATTCACTTGAGTGTTGAGACTCAGAGTGAAGACTTAAGGCAGTTGGGCTTGTGAGCTCAATAGGGTGAGCATGAGGAACCTCATCCCTGATTGTTGCAGAGATGGGAGTGGTTTGCTCCTCAGGAGAAGTGGGAGCTCTAGTGTCCACTTCCTCCTGTGCTGATGAGAGTATGGGGACCTGCACAGACTCAATAGCTTGAGCAGGGGTTCGTTTGGTTTTTCTTTGGTAGGTGAGGATGACTTGAGGCCTTTTTGGTGGTAGAGAGGTAGAAGGTGTGGGTTCAACACTAGCTTGTGTTGCTAGGTTGTCACCTTGAGCAATAAGCTCAAACATTTTGGGGACAAGGGCTGTTTCTACCACTGAGAAGCCTACAGTTGGCTTCTTCATGATTTTAAAGATGTCGGGCTTTATCTGTCCCAATTTTTAAGATTATTATCTGTCTCCCTCAACTTTGAGCCCAGTTCGCAGTTGAAAATGTGTTGAACATATCTAGGAAACATATAATACTCTAAGGAGTCCAAGTTAGCAAGTAAATTTGTATAGACAAATTGCGAGTATCTGAACTTGACCCCTTAAACCATTCCATGCACTATGAAGGAGAGATCCTCAAGAATCTGGTCCCACCCTCCATGCTTGTTTGACAAGCTGTGGATAACCACATGGAGTAGGTATTTCCACTGGGATGAGACCTTTCCTTTTCTAAAGGTCTTTACAGAGAAATCTCCCTCATAGCCCATCTGCTCAAAGGAATGATTGACAGCTTCCTTTAGGAAGGACAACTCACCTTCTTCTTCATCCAGCTGCAAGTGAGTGTTGATGATGGCCGGAGTGATGAAGATTGTCCTCCCTTGCACTGTGGCAGACAATGCCTTCTCCCCATCCATGATGACCTCTTGGCAGGTCTTCCAAAATTAAAGCAGATGATCCTCATAGAGAGTAGGATCAATGGTTAGGGAGGTGAAGTAATTTGATAAAGCTAAGAAACAGCAAATCTCTGAGAAACTATCATCTTTCTCAAAGCTTAACAGAGCAACCTGGTTGTGTTGCCTGTGAAGTTGCATGGAGAAATCTGAGTTGTTTCTGTGGTTAAGGTTGGCCATTTTAGAAGCTTAAGGATGAAGAAAGATGAAAAGAAAAGGCGGTTTGGGAATTAGGTTTGAGGAATAGTGGAATTGAAAAAGATGGTGAGGGAAAGGGGAACCGTTGGGTATTTATGTGAAAAGGATTTGAACCAAAGTTAATGAAAGAGGATAAACTTTGAAATCCGAATGTCGGTCCCACCTCTGAAAAAGTAGTTTACTTTTGCTCAAAAAGTAATTTTCTTGGAATTCGAAAAGCTTCCGAAGGTAAATTATCTTCGGAAGTTTTAATGAAAAAGCTTTCGAAGCTAAAATGACTTCGGAGGAATTTCCTGAGAATCTTGAAAATTTTGCTTCAGAAGAGAAATAAAAACTTGAATGCGTTGTATATAAAACAATAAAGCTTCCGAGAGTTAATTTTGCTTCGGAAGAAAATGGTCCTTGAAAACAAATAAGTGTCTGAGACAAGTATTTAAGCTTCGGAAGATAGATTGAAACCTCTTCCGAAGGTAAAATTTCTTAGACAGTTATTTATTTTGAAGACATGATTTGCTTCCGAAGGTAAAAATATATCTTCCGAAGGATCAGAAAATTTTCAAGAATCTAAGGAAAATCTTCAAAAAGGATTTTTTATCCAAAGAAAACATGAGCTTATGAAAGTGATGAACTAGAAAACATAGGACACACATATTTTAAGAAATAATTAGAATTAGTTTTAAGAAAAGATCTACTCAAAGTTAATCATCCCAATAGCTGATATTAGATATTTAAATTTTTGTTCATCAAAAGCTTTTGTAAACAGATCAGCATATTGTTCATCTGTATGAACTTTGACTAGCTTAATCCCTTTTCATAGTTATCTCTTATTAAATGATACCTGATATTGATGGGTTTGGTCCTTGAGTGTTGCACAGGGTTCTCAGTGATAGAGATAGCACTATTATTGTCTATGTGAATGGGAGTCTCTTTGAAGTTAAATCCATAGTCCAGCATCTGATTTTGAATCCAAAGCATTTTAGCACAGCAACTTGCATCAGCAATGTATTCAGCCTCAGCAGTTGATGCAAACACACAAGATTGTTTCTTGCATTGCCATGAGACAACCCTTCCACCAAGGAATTGACATCCCCCAGATGTAGACTTTGCAGTCATGTTGCAACCACCATAATCACTATCTGTATAGGCATACAGATTGAAGTCAGGATTCTTTGGATACCATAAACCAAGTGTTGAAGCACCTTTGAGGTATCTTAGAATCTTCTTGACAGTGATGAGGTGAGACATCTTAGGGTTGGCTTGATATCTTGCACAAATACATGTAGCAAACATGATATCAGGCCTGCTAGCAGTAAGATACATAAGAGACCCAATCATAGCCCTATATTAGTGTTCATCTACACACTCCCCCTCAAGATCCAATCCAAGGGAGTGGTTTCTGGCTATGGGTGTCTTAGCAATCTTACAATCAGTCATGTTGAACCTCTTGAGTATGTCCTGAACATACTTTGACTGACTTATGAAGAACCATCTTCAACTTGCTTCACTTGAATTCCCAGAAAGAAATTAAGTTCTCCTATTGCCCTCAATTCAAATCTGTCTTTCATCAGCTTCTCAAAGTCTTTGCAGAGCTTTGGATTAGTTGAACCAAATATGATGTCATCCACATACACTTGAACTAGCAATATGTCGTTTCTCTGTTCTTTGAAGAAGAGAGTTCCATCTATAGTACCTCTCCTGTATCCATGTTTGCAAAGATAATCAGACAGTATCTCATACCACTTCCTAGGTGCCTGATGCAGCCCATAAAGAGCTTTGTCAAGCTTGCAGACATAATCAGGATGATCAGGGTCTACAAAACCAGGTGGCTGGTTAACATACACCTCTTCATCAATCACTCCATATAGAAAAGCACATTTCACATCAAACTGAAAGACCTTGAAGCTCTTGGATGCAGCAAATGCCAAGAATATCCTAACAGCTTCTAGTCTTGCTGCTGGAGCCAAAACATCAGTGTAGTCAATCCTTTTTTCTTGAGTGTATCCTTGAACAACTAGTCTAGCCTTGTTCTTGATAATAATGCCTCTATCATCCTTCTTATTCCTAAACACCCATTTGGTTCCAATGGTAGTCTTCCCATGAGGAAGAGGACAAAGGTTTCAAACTTTTTGCCTTTTGAATTGAAGAAACTCTTGTTGCATAGATTCAATCCAACTTCCATCCTTTAGAGCCTCATCAACTTTCTTTGGCTCTATCTGGGATAAGAAACAAGAGTGAAGACAAACATTTGCTTCATGGGTTTGTCCTCTTGTTCTTACCCCTGTGACAACATCTCCAATGATGTTTGTGGTGGGGTGAGACTTGTGGATCCTTAGCTGAGGGATCACAGCAAGTTGCTTTCAAAGATCTAAATTTGAGAAATTTAAATCTGGCATAGATGTTTCACCCTCCACATCACCACAGTTATCAAGATTTACTTGATCCAATGAGTGTGTGACATCATTGATGTTGTCATCTATGGTGTGGTTATTAGCATCAAGGAATTCTTGATCACTGTCACCACCACCATTGTTGTCTTCCACAATTGAGGTATTTTTATCTGGTTGTGGAGCCTCTGAGCTAGAATTTGAAGGCACCCAATATGTATCAGTTGAGTGTGTTATTGTAGTGCTGATAGAAACCTCATTTGCTGAAGTAGTTCCAACTGGAGCTGAAGATGTAGGAGTTGAAGGTCTTCTTAGCTTAAATCTTAGATCAGGATCACTTGTATTTAAATTTTCTACAGATCCTGAAACATTCTCACAAGATTTGTTAAAACAGTTGGTAACTAAATCAAGATCAAATAGCCAATCAGGACCAGAACCAGCCACACAGGGTGTGTGTTCATCGAAAGTCACATTGGCTGACTCCTCAACAATTCTAGTTCTGAGATTGTACACTCTATAAGCCATAGCCTGGGAAGAGTATCCAATGAAGTGTCCATCATCTGATTTCTCAGCAAATTTGGCAATTTGATCTTTGGTATTCAAGATGGTGCAAGGACATCCAAATGACCTGAGAAAGCCAATGAAAGGTTTTCTCTTGTGCCAAAGTTCATAAGGAGTCTTACCATGTGTCTTAACTACTAAAACTCTGCTTTGCACATAGCAAGCAGTGTTTACTAACTCTGCCCAGAAGGTGATGGGTAGTTTAGAGTCAAACAACATAGTTCTTGCAGCTTCAATTAGTGTCCTGTTTCTCCTCTCAGTAACACCATTTTGCTGAAGAGTCCTGGGAGCACTATATTGTCTTGTAATACCTTTTTCATCACAAAATGTATCAAGGGTTTGATTCTTGAATTCAGTCCCTTGATCACATCTTATGGTTTTGACCTTGTGATCACTTTGATTCTCAATTTTTAAGATGAAATTCTTCAGAATCTCAGGGGTCTCATCCTTAGTTATAAGAAAGAAAACCCAAGTGAATCTGGTAAAATCATCTGTGATCACCAAACAATAAGAGGTCCTTCCTAGACTCATTACACTGGTGGGGCCAAAGAGATCCATATGTAATAAGTGTAGGGAAGTAGTGACAGGGTTCCTTTCCTTAGGCTTGTGAGACACCTTATGATGCTTCCCTTTCAGGCTGCAACACAATGATGATCACTTGTAAACTCTTTCTTTGGCATTCCAGTTACCAAATCATGTTTAATTAGTTTATTCATGTTCTTAAAGTTTACATGGCACATTCTTTTATGCCATAGGAAAGACTCATCACTATTTGCTTTAGACAGAAAGCATGAAACTTCTCCAGAGGGAGATGTTTCTTGCAAGTCCATCTTGTACATGTTCCCTTTTCTGGGGGCTCTAAGCAGGATGTGCTCATGAGGAATGACCACTCCAGGCTTGAGAACAATGCACTCATGCTCAGTAAAGAGCATGTTATGACTCTGATCACAAAATTTGGATACACTCAGAAGATTGTACCCAAGCTCCTTGATAAAGTTTACCTTTTCAATGTTGAGCTTACCATTTGTGACCTTGCCCCTTCCAGAAATGTAACCACCTTCATCTCCTCCAAAAACAACTGGTCCTCCATCAATCCTCTCAAAGTTATAGAGTAGTGACCTATTCCCTGTCATGTGCCTGGAACAGCCACTATCAATGATCCAGACATTCTTGTTTGTCTTGAGCTGTTCCTGCCCAAAGAAATGATTAGTTACATTTGGAAACCCAAGCCTTATTTGTCTTGGGCTCACTAAGTATAATAGATGGTAATGCAACAGTAATAGATCCTATGGTTGTGCTAGGAGGATCTTGAGCTGTTGTTGATGGAGAAATTTCAGTCACTTGGTCTTTCTTAGACTTCCACACCACCTTTGGAGTCTTGGACTTGACCTTCAAAACTTCGAAAGCTTTTGGGACTTTGGAAGTTTTGATGACTGAACCTTTGGAAGGTTCTGCAGTCACTGCGGCAGACTTCAGTGCTTCGGAAGAATTCCTTTCTTTCGAGACCAACTTCTCTTCCGAAGGTAATTTTCCATTTGCCTTCTTAGATTTGGAGCTTCCGAAGGAAACAGATTTTCCTTCCGAAGCTTGAATCTTCTTGGAACTCTTTAAAGTCTTTGTCTTGGTCATATGGACAGTACTTTTAGGATTGTATGGACAATCCTTAGCAATGTGAGAGGTACTTTCACACATGACACATACCATTTTCTTCTTCACAAGAGTCTTCTTACGAGAACAAGACTGTTTTTGGTCATATCCCTTCTCCACCTTCATCTTTGTAGATGCTGAGACAATCCGTATGGGCCGGGAACTGTTCTTGGAGTTTGATGGTCCAGGCTGTGCAGTAGTGGTACACAGCAGATCAGTCTTCTTCTTGGTACTGAGATGATTTGAACAAGAACCAGAACTCTTAGCTGAAGAGTTTTGGTTGATGTCTTCAGTCTTTACTACTTCAAACCCTGCAGAGATAAAAACTTGTTTCTGCTTAGAGTCAAAAGTAGCCTTGATCTCTTGAGCCTTTCTTGCTTTTCTTTTGCTCTTCCTGATCAAATTCTTTCTCATTGACTTGGTTATCACAGTAATTTTCTTCTCCTCACAAGGATAGTGGCCCTTCTTAGAATCCTCCTCTTCACTCTTCTCAGAGGAATTCTTCACTATCTCTTCTTCATCCTCTTCACTTATAGGATCTATGAGAGGAAGCTCATCTTCACAAGTTCCACACCTAGGAGATCTTACAGACTAGATTGTGTGTGGGGGAGCTATCTCATTGGATCCCAGTCCCTGTCTTTTTTGATAACACACCTTGTTGTGCAGTGATGAGGATATCATGTTCTTGAAGGTCTCTTCTTCAAGAACACTCTTTTATGCCCTGGCTTTGCTGATCACAAGCTCAGCCTGGCACTCAGTCAGCTTGGTTATAAGATCTTTGATTTGAGTCCTAAAATCTATGTGCTCATGTTTTAGAACTGAAATGGTTTTCTCTAAGTTCTCTATCTTTAGTTTATAATCATTTTCAGACTTTCTAAAATCAGATTTTAAAATGTTTAAGGACTCAAGATCAGATCTTATCTCCAAGTTATAGAACCTATATCTATTAACTTTAGCAATGCATTCAGGAGTACAGAGATGTTCCAATACCTTGGATTCATCATGATCTACCATTAGTGCTTGGTTTGGAGAAGCATCTTCCACCTGAAAGCTCCAGTAAAAGCCTCCTTCAACAGCAACAGCAACTTGTTGCTTTGGCTTCTCATTCTGAGGGGCTTTCTTAGTGTAGTTTGGTCTAGTTTATGCTTGGCCACCATTTGTTTTAGGTGCCTTACACTCTCTAGCAAAGTGGCCCATCAGGTTACAGTTGTAACACTTGACTTTGCTTTTGTCCAAGCCAAACTTTCCACTGGTTGCATTGCTTGGAAACCACCTTCCAGTTCTCTTGTAGAACTTCTTGGCTCTGTGAGTGAGAAGAGCTATCTGCTGGACTATTTCCATATATTCCAGATCATCTGGATGGATACAATCCAGGTCTTCAAGAGTGAAAAGAGATTTGCCACAACTTTCATCAGTAGACACAAAAGCTTGAGAAGAGCTTGTCTCTTGGAATGGGCTTCCATGAGTGTAGTTCTCCCTAGGTGTCTCTGGGAAGGTGATGAGAGGACCCTTTGGTGAATTGTCAGGGTAGTATATGAGATGATGTTGAGGTTCTATGCTATCCCTTTCAACCACGTGCAGGGCTGAACCCAATTGATTGTTGGAGTTGCCAGATGAACCTTGCATGTTCATCTCCATCTGGTAGCCACTGATAATCCCATATAACTCTGTCAAAGTAAGAGTTTTGAGATTTTCAGTCCTCTTGATCACCACACAATAGTGTGTCCATTGCCTAGGAAGTGAGGACATGAACTTCTTTACAATGTCTCTATTCTCAAGAGGAACTCCTCCATCCACAAGGGTATCCACTATCTCAACATACCTGAACTATTGCTGAGTCATGGTATCACCTATTTTGAAGGTGAAGTTTTCAAACTGCTGCTTCAGGAGATCCTTCTTGTTCTCCTTGGCTTCAGAGGAGCCTTCATACATCAGTTTTAGTGCATCCCACAGCTGTTTAGCTGTTTTGCACTTCTTGAAACCTTTGTACACACACTTTGGAAAGGCAGTTTGAAGAGCTATCATCGCTTTTCTGTCAATCTCTACTCTCTTCCTATCTTCATCAGAGTAGTTAGCCACATCTTTGGGGATCATACCAGCACCAGTAGCAGAAGGAGTGCTGGGTATAAAAGGTCCATTTTCAACAGACTCCCACATTCTTGAGTCTAGAGACCAGATGAAACCTTCCATTCTCATGCACCAGGTATCAAAGTCATCAAGAGTGATTAGTGGGGACTTGTTCATGGTTCCAGTTTCCATATCAGTCTTGGAAATGGCTGCCATTTGAAAAGTTTAGTATTTGTGTGTGTGAGGGATCTTAAGATGGTGAGATCTTATATCAAGAGCCTGAAACACTCTGATACCAATTGCAGGACCGGTGAAGGGTGATCACTTACAACACAACAACACAAAGATAGATTAACTAAACTTAATCAAACAGTAAACTGGATTAACCACAAGAATGTTACTAAGAACACAAGTAATAAGTAAGAGACAGAACAAGAGAACACAAGAGATTGGGTTTCAAGGATGCAGTATATTGCTTTCTCAAGTTCTATTACAAGTGTTACAAAGCATAAAGAAAGATACAAGAACATGGAATACTTATACTACAACCTACAACCGGCTATACTTTGAAAGCCAGCTGGATACAATTGACTAGACACAAACAAAATCAATTGTAGAGTCAAAAGGCATATCTGCCTTTTGACTTGTGACTATGACATGCCATAGCTCACATCCTAATATATTACAAAAAGGATAAAAATACATAAAGTAGAAAGCATGGACTCCAGACCTCAATATACAATTACCAAAAGCATGGACCTTTCACCAACTCATGTAAGTTGGTGACTTTACAGAGTTGCAGTGGAAAGGTGGTCCAGCTTTATGGTAAAGTACATCAGATAAAAGCATATCTCTAAAAGTCTTCGGAAGAAATCTGTCTTCACTCTTTGGCTTCGGAAGACTTTGTCTTTGAAGCTTCGGAAGACTTTACTTTTGGCTTCGGATGATATTGGTCTTGGCTTTGGAAGATTTTACACTTAGAATATTTCTAGTGCATGGTGTAAAACTTTCGAAGCATTTCTACTTCAGTTCTTTAGTGCATGCTTGCAGAGAGACTTTGGATGTTTTGGTTGCATCAGACTTATAGGAATCCTTACAGTTCCATGATCACATCTTATGGTTTTGACCTTGTGATCACATTTATTCTCAATCTTTAAGATGAAATTCTTCAGAATCTCTGGGGTCTCATCCTTAGTTCTAAGAAAGAAAACCCAAGTGAATCTTGTAAAATCATCTGTGATCACCAAACAATAAGAGGTCCTTCCTAGACTCATTACACTGATAGGGCCAAAGAGATCCATATGTAATATGTGTAGGGGATTAATGATGTAATTTCTTTCCTTTGGCTTGTGAGATACCTTGTGTTGCTTCCCCTTTTGGCATGCAACACAGTGGTTATCACTTGTATACTCTTTCTTTGGTATTCAAGTTACCAAATCATTCTTAATTAATTTATTCATGTTTTTAAAGTTTACATGGCACATTCTTTTATGCCAGAGGAAAGATTCATCATTATTTGCTTTAGACAGAAAGCATGAAACTTCTCCTGAGGGAGATGTTTCTTGCAAGTCCATCTTGTACATGTTCCCTTTCCTGGGGGCTCTGAGCAGGAGGTGCTAATGAGGAATGACCACCCCGGGCCTGAGAACAATGCACTCGTGCTCAGTGAAGAGCATGTTATGACTCAAATCACAAAATTAGGATACACTCAGAAGATTGTACCCAAGCTCATTGACAAAGTTTACCTTCTCAATGCTGAGCTTACCATTTGTGACCTTGCCCTTCCTGTAATGTAACCTCCTGCATCTCCTCCAAAAGAAACTAGTCCTCCATCAGTTCTTTCAAACTTTTAGAGTAGTGACCTATTGCATGTCATGTGCCTGGAACAGCCACTATCATTGATCCATACATTTCTGTTTGTCTTGAGCTGTTCCTGCATAAAAGAGATGGTTAGTTATATTTGGAAACCCAAGCCTCATTGGTCTTGGGCTCATCAAACAAAGTTAAAGAAAATGCAATAGTAATTGATCCTATAGTCATGCTAGAAGGATCATTTGCTGATGTTGATGGAGAACTTTCAGCCACTTGGTCTTTCTTTGACTTCCACACCACCTTTGGAAGCTTAGACTTGACCTTCAATACTTCGGAAGTTTTGATGACTTCGGAAGTTTTGATGACTAGACCTTCGGAAGATCTTACTTTCACTACAGCATGCTTCAGTGCTTTGGAAGTATTCCTTTCTTCTGAGACCAAATTTTCTTCCGAAGGCAAGTTTCCACTTGTCTTCTTCTTCATTTTGGAGCTTCCGAAGGAAACAAATTTTCCTTCTGAAACTTGCTTCTTTTTTTCCAAACTCTTAGAAGTTTCTTTCTTGGTCATGTGGAGAGTACTCTTTGGATTGTAAACACAATTCTTAGCAAGATGAGAAGTACTCCCACACATAACACAGCCCATTTTCTTCCTTTTAGGAGTTTTCCTTTGTGAACAAGGCTGAACTTGATCACTTTCCTTCTCCATCTTCATCTTTGCATATGCTGTGGCAATTCTTATGGGGATGGAACTACCTTTGGAGCTGGATGGTTCAGGTTGTACAGCAGTGGTGCACAACTGATCAGCCTTCTTCTTGATGATGGGATGATTTGGTCATGAACCAGAACTCTAGTTGATGAAGTTCAAGTTGGTGTCTTCAGCCTTCACCACTTCAAATCCTACATAGATGAAGACTTGTTTCTGTGCAGAATTGAAGGTCGCATTGATCTCTTGAGCCTTTTTGGACTTTCTTTTGGCCTTCCTGATCAAGTTCTTTCTTCTTGACCTGGTCATCCCACCAGTTTTGCTCTCCTTAGAGGGATGGTGACCCTTCTTAGAATTCTCTTCTTCATTCTTCTCAGAGCCATTCTCCACCATCTCCTCTTCATCCTCTTCAGTCACAGGATCTATGAGGGGAAGCTCATCTTCATAAGTTCCACACCTAGGAGATCTTACAGAAAAGATTCTGTGTGGAGGAGCTATCTCATAAGATCCTAGTCCCTGCTTATTTTGATAACAAACTTTTGCATGCAAGGATGAGGATATTATGTTCTTGAAGGTCTCTTCTTCAAGAACACATTTTTCTGCCTTGGCTTTGCTGATCACAAGCTCAACCTGGCATTCAGTTAACTTAGTAATGAGGTCTTTGACCTGAGTCCTGTAGTTTGTATTCTCATGTTTAAGAGTTGAAATGGTTTTCTCTAAGTCCTCTATCTTTAGTTTATAACATTTTCAGCTCTTTTAAAATCAGCTTTTAAGATATTTAAGGACTCAAGATCAGATCTCATTTCTAAATTATAGGACCTGTATCTATTGACTTTAGCAATGCATTCAGGAGTACAAAGATGTTCTAATACATTGGCTTCATCGTGGTCTGCCCTGAGTGCTTGGTTTGGAGATGCATCTTCTACCTGAAAGCTCCAGTCAAAGCCTCCTTCTTCAACAGCAACTGCAGCTTGCTGCTTTGGCTTCTCATTCTGGGGGGGCTTTCTTAGTTTAGTTGGTCTGGTTTGTGCTTGGCCACCATTTGTCCTTGGTGCCTTACACTCTCTTGCAAAGTGTCCTATCTTGTTACAGTTGTAACACTTTGCTTTTATAACAGCCCAAACTTTCCACTGGCTGCATTGCTTGGAAACTTTCTCCTTGTCCTCTTGTATGACTTCTTGGCTCTGTGAGTGAGAAGAGCTATCTGTTGGACTATCTCCATGTACTCCAGATCATCTGGATGGATACAGTCCAAATCTTCAAGGGTGAAGAGAAAGTTTCCTGAGGTTTCATCAGCAGAGACAAAGGCATGAGAAGAACTTGTCTCTTGGAAAGGACTTCCTTGAGTGTAGCTTTCCCTTGGAGTCTCTAAGAAGGTGATGAAAGGGCCCTTTTATGAGTTTTCAGGGTAGCATATAAGATGATGTTGTGGCTTAATGCTTTCCCTTTCAACCACATGGAGGGCTGAACTCAGTTGATTGCTGGAGTTACCAGATGAGTTTTGTATGTTCATCTCCATCTGGTAGCCACTAAGAATACCATACAACTCTGTAAAAGTAAGAGTGTTAAGGTTCTCAGTCCTCTTGATAACAACACAGTAATGTGTCCATTGTCTAGGAAGAGAGGACATAAACTTCCTTACAATGTCCCTGTTCTCAAGAGTTACTCCAACATCCATTAAAGTATCCACAATCTCAACATACCTGAAGTATTGTTGAGTCATGGTTTCACCTACCTTAAAGGTGAAGTTTTCAAACTGCTGCTTCAAGAGATCCTTCTTGTTCTCCTTTGCTTCGGTAGACCTCTCATACGTCAGCTTCAGTGCTTTCCATAGTTGCTTGGCAGTTTTGCACTTCTTAAAGCCTCTATAGATGGAGTTTGGATGAGCAGTTTGAAGGGCTGTCGTGGCTTTCTGATCAATCTCTATTCTCTTCCTGTCTTCTTCAGAGTAATCAGCCACAGCCTTAGGAATCATACCACCACCAGTAGCAAAAGTGGTGCTTGGTATGTAAGGTCCTTCAACGATAGAGTCCCACATCCTGGAGTCTTGGGACTCTATCGTTGAAGGACCTTACATACCAAGCACCACTTTTGCTACTGGTGGTGGTAAGGATTCCTATAAGTGTAAGGATTCCTATAAGTCTTACTTGGTATCAAAGAGTGTAAGGATTCCTATAAGTCTGATGCACCCTCAACTCTACTGGATACGAAGAAAGGGGACAAGGTACCAAGTCAACCCTTTGTGCCTAGAAAGAGGATTATCCAGTGGAGGTTCGAAGACTCTTCTCATAACTTTGTTGTTGAGAGTGAGAGTGGAGAGCTAAATAGGCTAAATGCCTCATCTCTGCTACACTTGAGCAGATTTGATATTGTTGAGTTAGCAGAGAAACCACTCTCCAACCCCTCCAACTCTGAGGTAGCTGCTCATATCAGCAATCATCTGAGCAGTCTTCATCTAGCCAAGCTAACTGCTAGGACCAAGATTGAAGAAGAGTTGAATTGAGAAAGGAGGAGGAAAGGAAAGGATAAGCAACCAAAGGCAAAGCCTTTCTTCAAATGGTTAAGGGTCCTGAACTTGAATCCAGAGTTAGATGGGAGTATGACTATAACTCCCGTCAACTAACTCTCTTCAAGGGGGCACAACAAAGGGTACATGCCATTTAGAGTGATAGACTGGATCTCCTATCCACTAATGACTTGTACAAACTTCTAAGCACCACTTCAGGGAAGAACAAGGAAACAGACAAGCATCTTCTGTCCCTAGTGCTGAAGGTTTTGAAAAGCAGAAATAAGTGAGGTTTTGGTAGCATCAGCCTAGGGGGAGTTTGTTGGATCTAGAAAGGCTGGTGCAACCAAAACCAAATCACTTAGACTATGTTTGGGTGCAACTAATAAAGGACTTCCGAAGCTAAGTGTGGAACTTCCGAAGGAAATGGCGTTCTTCCGAAGACAAAGTGCAAGATCATCTTCCGAAGGAAAACTCCAACTTCCGAAGACAAAGTAGTCATTTCCGAAGTTCAAGACTTAGAAGAAAAGATAAGAAGTCAACTTCCGAAGTATGAAGATATGAAGAAGTCCTCAAGCCTCGGAAGAAGTAGCCTCTTCTGAAGTATAAGTGGCTTCGGAAGAACTTGTTCTTCCGAAGCCAACTAACCTTCGGAAGACACTACTATGAACCAGTGGACATAAGTATGGTCTCTTTGACACTCCGCTACAGACCTCTGAGATACTGCATGGCGTTTTCTCAAAAGCCATGTAGTTGACCATACTTTATTCCACTGTTCACCTTTATCAGTTAGTACAGTTGCCAACTTTAGTTGGTGACAAAAGGTAAGTCATGGACATGTCATGACTACCATATCTTAGATAATACTTTATCTAAAATACCTTAACTTTAGCATTGTAGTATATGCTTTAGTCGTAGGTTTCCAGCTGGTATCAAAGTATATCCGGCTATAGGTAGTAGTATATATAGTTTCTCATTGTAACTCATGTAATATGCTTGTAAGAGTCTTGTAATACTTTGAGTTGAGAAGTAATATATACAAGTACCTTGAAAATTATTTCTTTGTGTTCTTTGCTACTTAATATATTACTATCAACTCTTAGAAAAGATTCTACTTCATCAGATCCGAGTGTGTTACAAGTGAGTATTGAGAGAAAAACTAAGTGTTTAAGTGACAAAACCCGATCCTACAGTAGTTCCAGTTTGTAAGCCACTTTCCCGATCCTTTTCAGAATCTTGAAAGGTTCTACAAATCTTGGAGCCAGTTTACCCTTCTTTCCAAAGCGAACAATGCCCTTCCATGGTGAGACCTTAAGAAGAACTATATCCCCAACTTTAAATTCCAATGGCTTACGTCGTTTGTCGGCATAGCTCTTTTGTCGACTTCTTGCCACTTCGAAGTTCTTGAGAATTATGGAGACTTTGTCGGTCATTTCTTGTATAAGTTCAGGACCAGTGATGAAGTTTTCACCAATGTCGGTCCAGCAAATTGGAGAACGACATTTACGACCATAAAACGCTTCGAAAGGTGCCATCTTGATACTCGGGTGATAACTATTATTATACGAAAATTCCGCGAGCGGTAAATGCGTATCTCAATCACCACCAAAGTCAAGGACACAAAGACATAGCAAATCCTCCAAGGTTTGGATGGTTCGCCCGGTTTGACCGTCCGTTTGAGGATGGTAAGTCGTGCTTAGATCCAATTGAGTACTCAAGAGTTCGTGCATAGACAACCAAAAATGCGAAGTGAAAAAGGTCTCGGTCGGATATGATATGCAAAGGTACCCCATGACGACTCACAATTTCATCAATGTATATACGAGCCAACCTTGATGTTTTGTAAGTGTCACGTATGGGTATAAAATGTGTCGACTTGGTCAATCGGTCAACGATCACCCATATACTATCATGACCACGAGAGGTACGGGGTAGTTTGGTTATGAAGTCCATGGATATGTGTTCCCATTTCCACATAGGAATCTCGGGTTGTTCAAGTAATCCACTTAGACGTTGATGTTTGGCTTTAACCTTCATACACGCAAGGCGCTTAGCTACATAAGTCGCTATGTCTTTCTTCATTCCAGACCACCAATATTGACCACGCAGGTCCATATACATCTTATCAGAGCCAGGATGAATAGAATAACGAGTTTGATGAGCTTCTTCATGATAAAGGTACGAAGGTTATCACGATTCGGAACCCAAATTTGATTCGCGAAGTACATCAACCCATTGGGTTTCCTTTCTAGTTGAGCTAGAAGATTATGCTCCAATTCCTCTCTTATTCTTCTTTCTTGTTGAACCGCTTGTTGAGCCTCTAAAATACTAGTCTCGATGTCGCTTTCAATCCTCAAATTTTGTAGCACCATAATAGTCTTGTTGACATCTAAATGGATCTCGGTATCAAATTCTCCCAAAGTGTCAAACCATTGTCGTCGATCGCGAATTTCTTGAAATGAGACCATCTTGTTGTGAACCTTTCGACTTAGTGCCTCGGCTACGACATTTGCCTTACCATGATGGTAATGAATGTCACAGTCGTAATCACTAATCAACTCAACCCAACGACGTTGCCTCATATTAAGATTTTTTTATTAAAAAACGTGTTGAAGGCTTTTGTGATCGGTGTAGACTATACATTGTGTACCATAAAGATAATGCTCCAAATCATTAAGGCAAAAACCACAGCACCAAGTTCAAGATCGTGTGTCGTGTAATTCACCTCGTGGACCTTCAATTGTCTCGATGCATATGCTACGACCTTTCCTCGTTACATGAGAACACAACCAAAGCCTTGTTTAGATGCATCACAATAAACGGTGAAATGGTCGTTTTCATCGGGTAGGGTCAAGATAGGAGCATTGCACAACTTGTGTTTTAATGCTTCAAAGGCTTCCTCTTGCTCGGACCACCACTCGAATGGTTTATTCTTTTGAGTCAAAGAAGTAAGTGGCTTCGCGATTCTTGAAAAGTTGGCAATGAATCGCCGGTAATAACCAGCAAGACCAAGGAAAGAACAAACTTCGGTTGGAGTTGTAGGAACACACCAATTCTTCATGGCTTCCACCTTTGCAGGGTCAACGTGAATTCCTTAGGTATTCGCCACGTGTCCTAGAAATTGAACTTCCTCGAGCCAAAATTCACACTTTGAGAACTTCGCGTACAGTTGTTCCTTCTTCAACAACTCAAGAACTTGTCGCAAGTGAAGTTTATAATCGATATTGGACTTGGAATATATAAGTATGTCGTCAATGAAGACGATCACAAACTTGTCTAAATAAGGCTTGCATACTCGATTCATGAGATCCATGAAGACAGCAGGAGCATTTGTTAGACCAAAAGGCATAACCATGAACTCATAGTGCCCATATCGAGTACGGAATGCAGTCTTTGGGATATAATCGTCATGGACACGTAATTGATGATAACCAGAACGTAAGTCAATCTTCGAGAAAATGGCAGCTCCTTAAAGTTGGTCAAAAAGATCATCGATACGAGGAAGAGGGTAGTGGTTCTTGATGGTAGGTTTGTTAAGCTCATGATAATCGATGCACATACGAAACAACCCATCTTTCTTCTTCACGAACAGAACAGGTGCACCCCAAGGCAAAGAGCTAGGACGAATAAAACCCTTATCGGATAGTTCTTGAAGTTGACTAGATAGCTCTTGTATTTCTGATGGTGCAAGTCAATATGGTGACTTAGCTACGGGGTTTGCTCCCGGAATCAAATCGATTTTAAACTCGACTTCACGCACGGGAGGTAAACCACTAAGGTCATCGGGAAATACTTCAGGAAAGTCTCGTACAATCGGGACATCCTTAAGATCTTTCCCTTCGACTTTCGTGTTGACCACGTAGGCCAAGAAAGCCATATAGTTCTTGCTTAAGCATTTTCGACCTTGAGTGCATGACATGAGTTTGAGTCCTTTGGAGGATTTTTCACCAAAAACTTTCAATGTATCCCTCGAAGGCAAGGGAATATGAATGCACTTCTCGAAACAAATAATCTCGGCATGGTGTTTGGCTAACCAATCCATGCCAATGATAATGTCAAATCTTCCAAGTTTCATAGGAATTAGGTCGATAAAGAAATCATGCGCGTCGAGGCTTAAAAAACAATCACAAATAACGATATCAACGGTGATAGGTTCTCCATCGGCGACTTCAACGGTGAGAGGTCTTTCTAGTTTCATATGTGGCTTAGCAAGAATAGATTCAAACTCTAACAAGACAAAGCTTTTATCGGCTCCAGAATCAAATAGAACGTAGGCATAAGAATATTAATAAGGAACATACCCGTTCAATTTTAAAGGTATTTAACGATACAGGTAAAGCATCAAAAAGACTTAGATCATAAAAGTTGAGGTTGGGTTTAACATACTGTTCACCACATCGTTGTTTCCTTGTGCTTAGTTTGCATTGATATTGAAAGCGTCCTCGGGCTTGTGGAACGTTTCCCGCAAGACGAGGGCATTGTGGGCGGAAGTGACCAGGTTCCCCACAATTGTAGCAAACACTATTTGCAACCATCGCGGCATTGTTTGGAGCACGGTGACAAGTCGCCACCAAGTGTCCATATTTACCGCACAAAGTACCGATGCGGTACGAAGCGTTCCTCGGATGATGGTACCTACAGACATTGCACATAGGTTGAGGACCAGCATAGGCCCTAGCTACAGGTACTTGTGCCATAGGTGCAGCCACATGTACAAGTTGTCTTTGAGGTTGTTTAGGTGCAGCCATAGCAAAGTTGCGAGCCGGTGTGAACTTGCGTTTCTAGTTGTTGTAAGACGGTTCAGTTTTAGTTTCCTTAGAAGCTTCAGGGACCTTCTTCTCAACTTTCTTAGCACCCTTGACAGACATGGTTCCTGCTCGTATATGATTCTTGGTAAGTTGAGCGGTGATATTCTGGCTTCCTCCAGGGTTGTGGGTCGACTACCCACAACAACATCTTGAATTTAGGGTGGTACCCCCTTGATGATTTTCTTGATGTTACGAGGAATAGTGTCGACCATATGGGCCAACAAAGTGCTCAACTCGTGATGCCTAGTTGAGTAGGCTAAGTGATCACCACCATCTTGCTTAAGGTTCCAAAACTCCTCCTCCAGCTTTTGTAATTCACTTCTCGGGAAAAATTTCGCGATAGGAATGTTCTTGAACTCGTCCCAAGTTAGTGCTAACACAACATCAGCACCACGGTTCCTTTTCTCGCTATTCCACCATGTAAGTGCCCTTTGTTGGAGTATACTAGTGGCATAACGAACCTTGAGTGCCTCGGGACACTCACAGTTGATGAACGTGTTCTCCATGCTTTCGAACCACTCGAGAAGTCCAGTGGCTTCTTCCTTTCCACTATAGCTAGTGGGCTTGCATGAGCTAAAGTGTTTGAACGTGCAGATTTGGTTGTTGCGCCCTTGGTTCGCGTTATTTTCTCCTTGACCATTTCCATTGTTGCTAGAGTTGGTCATCATGGTGCTATTGAGTTCAGCAACCATGGTCGGTATAACGGCAACCATTTGACGAGCAATCATGGCAGCTAACTTTCGGTCGAAACTTCCACGCTTTCCATGGTGACGAGACATGCTGGATACAAAATAAGTTAGTCATAGGAATTTGGAAATAAGGGGACAGTAAATCACACAAGGATTATTTAAGATTTGTAAAGCACACATGGAATGATTCCATTTGGTAACGCATTACCATTTGGAATCGTTGACACGTCAAGGTAAATTGACCCATTTGCCTTAGAAACTTGTGTATGTTGACCATAGTTTATCACTCATCCCAGAAATCCCCAGGTAAGCATAACTAGTCTCGTAGGATTTATGTGAAATGCTTACCTTAGCCCGAAGGCTTTTTTCCAGGAAATCCAAGATACAGGTGTCTATGGGTCACACAATATTTCTTAGGTTCATGGAATCAAAACCTTGATGAGATTTTTATGGATCAGACATAAAGTCTAAAGATTTAAACCATCGATATAAAGCGTACGATCCCACGTGTCGTCGAGAATAAGTTTAAGAAGTTTCATTCGTCAGTGAGAATTAAAGAATCAAGAATAAGTTTAGGGGAGACAAGCAACAAAGTTTAATCAATTACAAGGCAAACTTATCTAAAAACATCAAGTTGCACATAAAAAGCATCCCTAATTAGATAGCATCATGTAGCATGCAACAATATACATTTAGAAGAATATAAAGATCTTTCTATGAGGTTCATGCATAAACTATAGTCTAGGTCACCATTTCTAATAACCTAAATCCCTAATTGCTATGGGCTCTGATACCAATCTGTCACACCCCAACCTTAACGGCGGAATCGTCGATATGTGAGGGTTAAGATTGTTCACAGCCACATAACGCTATTATTTAATCAAAATATTATTATCATATGTTTTAAATATGCAAATTACAACCAAAAGTCTCAAACAAGAAATAACATAACATAAGGTAAATAATCCGATACATTTTATTCATTTATCTAGGTCCAAATCCTAGATGTGAGAAACTTCAAGAGATGACATCATACTTAAGCAGTTCCTGAAACATGTTAAAAATAAAAGGTCAACTATGAAAGTTGGTGAGTTTCCAAGGGTTTAATATACATAGATATATCAAAAGATTTACAAGTAGCAATTCATGTCAATGGTTATGAATTATGCAAGTTTATAGAACACATATAGCTACAATCAAACCTTGACCAAGAATAAGATTACAAGCTTATAACGATTAGCTAAGTGTACTTGGTTCCCATGATGAACAAATCATATGTAATCAGGCCCATAGATCTATAACGTCGCCAGGCTAGCAATAGTTAATGATTGTCAACATATAATGTATCTCATATAAATCTCACAATAATACAAATAACCATGACAAAAATACATAGAAATTGCATGTGCATTACAAGTATAAAAGTTTACAAGTGTAAGTTGATAAGTTAAATATGTTTCACCCCAAAAAGGTGTGAAATAATATAAAAGGGGCATGAAAACTCACATGACGTATATGTATATAAGATGGTTAATAAGAATTAACGATATTCCAACGAATTCCTTTACAAGGTACCTAAACGTATATGTTACAAGTTTAAAGTTAATAATAAGAATAACGTTTAAACATGATCTAGGGTTCAAGGGGAAATTTGAGGTTTTGATAAATAGAAGTTAATAATGAAAACACTTTTATTTTAATTCAATGTAAATAATTTTACCAATTAGGTAATTTATCATAAAGAATGAATTTTAAACCATTTATAATAATTGACAAAACTTAAATATAAAGTGTAAATACATATTTATATTTATTTGTAATAATTATGATTTTAAACAATAATTAAAGGTAACGTTTGAACCAATAAAAATTTTAGTGATTTAGATCATTATTTAAAGTCTATTTTATAAAAATAAACTAAATATAAACTTTGTTTTATAAAAATATTAATATTTATAAAGAAATAAATTTACAGAAATTAATTAAGTGGCTTTAAAAATAAATAAGTTTACAAAAATTGATTTTTATAATTTCCAGTAATTTTTCTATATTTTTAAGGGCTAAAAAAGCCTTAAAAAATAATGGGGGTTGTCAGGTTCGAAACCGGGACCTCAAGTATGGAATATGTGTCTGTAACCAGTAAACCAGAGTCGTGGCCGTCTTATGGAATGGGTTTTAAATCTTATAAACACAGTTTCAAAGAATCCCCCAAATCACTATGAACCCTAGAACGATTGAATCAAAATTGAACCTTAATTCGATTCGGTTAACATCAATAATCATGGGGCTGTTGTTCCCCATGTTTAAACGAGTACAATGCCTAATGTAATTACCCGAATGATGATGGTGTAAGGTCCCGTTCCCGGAAAACCTCACAGTTGGTTAATCATAGCATAAAATCATTTTTAATAATCAAAACATTGCAATGGAATTAAATAGACATTCATTTAAAAATTGGAAATCATATTGTACTCATACATTTATCTTTAAATAGAATAAAAACATATTGCATTGTTTGAAAATACAATAAAGATCTCATAAACAGGAATGCCATCCATTGCTCTCCAAGTAGCTCCATGGTGCCATCCCCAGCATCAGCGTTTACCTGCCAACTATTATGTATAAAAGTCAGCTTCGCTGAGTGAGTTCTAGTTTTAAATAATATAAGAAAATATTAACTTTATCCTTCATATAATGACCATGCATACAACATAGTACATAACATTACTTGCATCATAATAAGCATGTTCATTATCTTTCATTCTTTCATTATCTTTCACTTTCATTATAAACGAGATTGCACAAAGCAAGAGCTCCATGTTGATCGACAACAAATGCCAATCCCTGTCAGTACACATGAAAACGGTAGCTAACCCCCGACAGTTGATCCACACTGCAAGGCACATAGCCCGCTCATGAATACGGATCCATCATCATACATCAGACTCACATAAGTGAAGTCTATCATAGTGCTTGTAAGACTTTTCATCATCAAATGGGCCCGGGGTTAACATTCATTAAGTTTCGCTTTTCATTAATATCATCTTCCACTTTAATATATAATACTTAACTTATTAAGTACACAACATACGAAGTACTAGTCATCATAAAACATAACCGATCCTCCGCGGGACAGCGGGGGTTCGGGGGCGGCAGCCCCTGACAGCGGGGTCCTAGGGGCAGCAACCCCTAGTGGGTCCAAGGGGCAACGCCCCTGGCTTAAAATTTTCTTAAACATTTATATAGTACATTTACTTATAGAAAAACCGTTCTTCCTGTTAAAACCCCTTAAAATCTTGGTTATTTAAAAACGTATATTTAGTATGCATAATAGCCCTAAAACATGGAAAAACTTATAAATAGGGGATCTAGAACTCACCTGGATACCGCGAATAACTTCTAGACTAAGCTTTCTAGGCTAGGATCACATTACACAGCCTGCAGACAAGTTAACACTCTAAGGGGGTTAATTTCCGCCTAAATTCGCTGCTAATTTCGCTGCCAGAAAAGCAGTTTCGCTGCCAGTTTCGCTGACAGTTTCACTGCGAGTTTCGCCCAACTTTCGTTGGAATTTTCATGGCTGCGAAATTACTTGTGAAACTATAGTTTCGCAGAACACCCACAGTTTCGCAGCTTGAACATGCAATTTCGCTGTATGCATACACAGTTTCGTAGATCGAGCTGAAATGACGAACCAACCCATTTTTAACCCAAAATCGCAACTTTTTACGTCCAAACCCTTAGTTTATCATCCATGAGGCTAAATCTAAGCTTTATACATGTTTTCATACGTAAAAATGTGACATTTATGCGATTCTTTGCAACTTTTCAAAACCCAAAACCCTAGAATCCGGGTTTGATCTACAGAAGGGTTTAGAGGTCGATTCTTACCTGGATTTGTTGCTCCTTTCTTGTGGTTTGATGCTCCAACACCCAGATCTTCAATCCCTTGACCTTTGAAGCTTCAAATCTTGAGTTTCCTTCACTTTCTCTCTCTACTTTCTCTCTCTATGAATTTGGTGGCTAGGGTTGCAAATGATGGAGATGGAGGCTGCTTTGGGTGGGTTAAGGGGCTGATTATGGGCCTTAATCACTTAGGCTCTTGCCCATAAACCCAATTTAGCCCATAACCCATTTTCTTCTTTTATTAAATACCCATTAATTAAGCTCATTATCCTTAATAACTCGTTTTGGCTTTTCGGGGTGTTACAAGTCTCCCCCACTTATTTAGGTTTCGTCCTCGAAACCTGTCAGTCATCAAACAATTGAGGATAAAATTTCCTCATCTCCTCATCGGTCTCCCACGTAGATTCTGATCCTTTTCTGTGTCTCCACTGTACTCGTACTAGTGGAACCACTTTATTCCGTAAGTGCTTCTCTTTCCAATCAAGGATGGCCACCGGCTGCTCTACATAATTAAGCCGTTCATTGACTCCAATGTCTTCTAATGGTACAACTACATCATTATCTGCCAGACATTTCCTGAGATGAGATACATGGAACGTAGGGTGAATTCCACTCAACTCATCAGGTAGTTCTAATCTGTAGGCCACTTCCCCTACCCTCGCGACAATACGAAATGGCCCTATGAACCTTGGGCTTAACTTTCCCCATTTTCGAAACCTGATGATCCCTTTCCAGGGATATACCTTGAGCATAACCTTGTCACCAACTTCAAACTCTATTGGTCTACGCCTCTTATCAGCATAAGACTTCTGGCGATCCTTTGCGGCTTTCATGAATGCTTTGATCTTATCTAACTTCTCGGTCGTGACCTCGATCACTTCAAGGCTTCCCAATTCCTTTTGCCCGATGTCACCGCAACACACGGGCATTCTGCACTTCCTACCGTACAATATCTCATAAGGTGGCATACCAATGCTGGCATGGTAACTATTATTATATGAGAATTCTGCCAACGGTAAATGCTCATCCTAACTTCCTCCAAAGTCGATTACACACACTCGTAGCATGTCTTCTAACGTCTGAATCGTTCTTTCCGACTGACCATCCGTCTGGGGGTGGTAAGCCGTACTAATATGCAGTCTAGTCCCCATTGAGTCGGGAAACCTCTTCCAGAACTTAGACGTAAACCGTGTGTCCTTATCCGAAATGATAGACACTGGCACGCCGTGACGAGCCACGATCTTCTTGATAAATAGCTCTGCCAACCTCTCAGAGGAAAACGTCTCACGAATTGGTAGGAAATGGGCGCTCTTTGTTAAACGGTCAACAATCACCCAGATTGCGTCGCTTCCTCTCGTCGTGCGAGGTAGCTTCGTGATGAAGTCCATTGTGATGTGTTCCCATTTCCATTCAGGAATATCCAAGGGCTGGATCTTTCCATATGGCTTTTGGTGCTCTGCCTTCACTTGCAGACAAGCCAGGCACTTGCTCACGTACTTAGTCACGTCTCGCTTCATTCCTGGCCACCAGTAATCTTTCTTTAGATCCTGATACATTTTTGTGGCACCGGGATGAATGGAATATCGAGTTTTGTGAGCCTCATCCATGATCTTCCCCTCAGATCCCCATAGAGAGGGATCCACATTTGCCCATATCGGGTTCTAACACCCAGGGTATTTTCCCCCAAATCTGAAACTTGTCTTTTCATCCTTTCAGAGTTGACTCTGTCATCTCTCAATGCCTCATCTTGAAACTCCCTCACTTGTTTCATAACATCAGGCGTCATGATTATCTGGTAAGCCCTCACCCGAATTGGTTCGGGTTGTCCCTTCCGGCTAAGGGCGTCAGCAACCACATTGGCTTTGCCTGGATGATAATGAATTTCACAGTCATAATCCTTGATCAGTTCTAACCACCTCCTCTGCCTCATGTTGAGTTCCTTTTGTTCGAAGAAATACTTCAGACTTTTATGATCAGGGTAGATGGTGCACTACACCCCATACAGGTAGTGCCTCCAAATCTTCAATGCAAACACCACCGCAGCCAACTCTAAATCATGGGTAGGATAATTAGCCTCGTGGACCTTTAGTTGTCTAGAAGCATAGGCTATCACCTTCCCTCGTTGCATCAACACGCAACCCAACCCTGCATACGAGGCATCCGAATAGACTACCAGATCCTCGTTCCTTTCAGGTAACGTCAAGACAGGGGCTTGAGTTAACCTCATCTTCAGTTCTAGGAAGGCGTTCTCCTGATCAGTACCCCATTCATACTTCACGTCCTCCCGGGTCAGCTTTGTCAAATGAGAAGCTATCTTGGAGAAATCCTGGATAAACCTCCTATAGTAGTCTGCCAGGCCTAAGAAACTGCGAATCTCGGATGGCGTCTTTGGAGGTTCCCATTGCATCACCGCTTCAACCTTCGCAGGGTCCACCCTGATCCCCTCGGGATTAACCACATGACCCAGCAATTGAACTTCTCGAAGCCAAAATGCGCATTTAGAGAACTTAGCATATAACTTCTCATTTCTGAGCGTCTCCAATACTTCTCGAATATGATCGGGCATGTTCCTCTTCACTTTTTGAATAAATCAAGATGTCGTCGATGAATACTATCACCGATTTATCCAACATCGGTCGACATACCCGATTCATGAGATCCATGAAAGCAGCTGGCGCGTTGGTTAAACCAAAGGACATGACGAGAAATTCGTAGTGTCCATAACGCGTACGGAACGATGTCTTAGGAATGTCTTGTTCTTTCACCTTCAGTTGGTGGTAACCAGACCGCAGGTCTATCCTTGAACAGTCAAGCAAGCTTATGAAGATAAGGTAAAGTCCATATCTCATGGATCTTTGTAATCAATTAACACCAAACCACAATACGTTGGATGTGTGGAAACTAAACAATGTGTGGTTAGTGGATAACAAGAAGGACAACAGAATCACTCCACGTAGTTGTATATTAACTAGAATAAAAAAATACGTTATTGAAAATCAAACTTAGTTACACATAGGATTACAAGAGATAAAACTATTCTACAATAGTAAAGTGGTAGACAACATCTTATGAATAAGAATTACTTTTTGCTTCTTTATCGGCAGCCAAATCACATTGGCAATTGTCTTCATCGTATAAGGATATTTAACTCCTTTTTCCATCTTCAGAGTGGATTATGTTGTTTTTATTCCTGGAAATTAAAACATACCTTTTGGTGAAGGAAAATATTAAACTTTTTTTGTTTAGGCCACGTTATCATGGTTAAACCACAAGGCATCATACAAGGCATCATACAAGTCACTCATATCAACTTACGTCCATAAGCTTAAATCATGTGGCTCTTTTCACTACATACATATCCTTCCCTTTATCAAACAACCAACACTCAATTCCATATGTCTCCTCGTGTATCATAGAAATCATCTTCTACTTCCATATAATGATGCATAACTAGCGGTCTTAGTAAACCTAACCAGGATGCTCGATCACAAACCACATTAGTATTGACTTCTTAAGGTTTTGTTGTTTTTCTAATTCTGTGGTTGGATTGTTTTCTAGCAAGTTTGCTTCATCATCGATATCTTCCATAAGCTAGTGAAGGATTAGATATGATTCATGTGTCTCAATTGAAGGTTCATTCGGTTAAGACTCCAAGATATCATCAAAAATGCCTTTAATATCATCTTCAAATTCAAAGTCTAATTGCTTAGTAAGCTTAATCTCTTTACTAGAAGATCTGCCTTTATCTTCTCCTATAACATCTCCATCACCTTGAGAATTAGATTGTTCTTTAATGTTTCTTTGGTTGCCACTTTCATTACTTTGATTTCCTCCTATATCACCATGTCCTCCTTGGTGATCGTTATTACCATCGTCATCACCCTTTCCGTTATCACCTTCTACATTCTATCCTTCATCTCTTTTAATAGTTTGTTTCAGACTATGTAATAAGGTAATTATGTAACCCAAATTGGCCTGATCCTGATCACTTTATCATTCTTAATGATATGGGCAGACATAAGCTCCTTGATCCTTTTATCCTTAGCTGATAACTCCTGCTCCAGCTTGAAAATACCTTTTATTCGATGAGCATCAGTGGGTGCTAATTGTATAGGATATTCATGTGTGTTTCCTTTTGACTATCTAGAGGATGATAATAAACTGATTAGGAGAGACCTATTTAGTTGGTGTGGATGGAGGAGCCTACCTAAAACCGATGCACCATATGAACAGTCAAGCATAATAATGCTCGGTTGAGGTTGGGTTTGATGTTTCTGTTGTTATGTTTATGGTTGCTTTTGTAGCATTTATGGTTTCATTTTCTTAAAACCAAAAGTATCCATAATGGGAAAAAAATCCGTGTGATTCTTGTTGATCACCACTTGGATAAATCAAGAATACATTAGGTGCTTTTCCTTCCTAGCTCTTTTCAGATTACCCTTGAACTCAATAAATATCATATTTCATTAGTTGTAGTTCTATCCATGATAAAAGATATTGAAGGTAAAGAGACCATGACATTAAGCTTGTCGAACCTCCCTTTCATGCGGTCAAGTATACCACGAAAATATGAGCTAGGTAACTCTGGCAACGGTGTAGTAACTTCTTTTCATATGGAGGATAACTTTCTTTATAACTGAGACTTCACAAGACTTCTGAAATTCTTTCCTTGTTATAGTTGATTGGGTGATCAGATTAGTAATTGAAATTTATGGCTTGTCTTAATACAATTTTCATATAATGACCCTCATGCTTTGTATTTGTTCCAATCAATTGCTCTTCCCTATTCTCAGTAGTTTCTAACTATGCACTGCTCTAGAATAGTCAAATAAAGTCAACACATATGATTGTGCTTTCCATGATGGCATAGTTAAGGTTGATGTTAGCAAACCATCTATCAAGGACTTGAAATATGATAGTTCCTTCAGAGGGTGAGTTAGATAAGCTGGAACATTATGTTTAGGTATGAACTTCATGCTTTGAGCAATTACCTACGCAAAATAAGCCAAGTCAAAACCTACTAGTTGTGTAGTTTAGGTTTGATGTATTTGGCCAAAGGTACTCGGTTGAACCAGGTATTCAATTTATAGTACTCGCAAAAGTACTCTATCATTATCAAGTACTTGATTTAGTCCAAGTATTCGGTAATCTATAAGTTTTTGGTATTACTCAGTACATGGTTTCATTAGGTGTTCGATTTAGTTGAAGTTCTTGATGAATACCATGTAGTCACTAAGTTGAAATATTTCACAAGATTAGAAGTTCTCGCAAGTTTCTTTAATCCTCAGCAAGAACTAACAAATTTCAACTTATGATTTATTTAACCATTTAAGTAACTTGATTTTTAGCACTGAATTACTTTTATGTGACCGTTCACCTTAGTGAATACATAAGTTTCTACACTTTTGACCGATCAATTAAAGCTTATTATTATTCGATTGTTTCTAGACTCATAAACTTTCAATCAGCCATTGATTTTGAATTATCCCAATTTATTTCTACCATACCTTCAGTTGTAATCATGAATTGTGAGTGGTTTAGACTTTAATTATGATGAACAATAACTTCTCAAATAAATCAAGTGTGTGTGAAAACCAAGAGTGTTCAGTTTGATATTCTTCGCACCCAGCTTTATACACTGAACGCATAGGTTTTCGGCATGGAATGTATTCGGTGGGTCGAGACCTAAACTGAATACAATGTTTCATATTTAACAAAAAAACATCCCTTGAATTTGTAAAATTTATTTCAAGCTTGAAATGTTTAACGTTTAAAATTGGATGGCAAATAAAATAAAAATAATAATATAAGTTGTTGGTCCAATTGATCGATAAATAGTGTAATTGATGATCAAAACGTTCAAAATCCACTATCAAACATCCATGACAACCACACAACAATGATATAGCATCAAAAGGTGTTCAATAATAATGAATACAAAACAAACACAAATAAGATCAAAGGCTCAAAATGCATTTTATTAGCTTCCAGCCATCAATTACAGACTTGCAACAATAATATTTCGAATTAAGGTTTTGCAAGGTTAGCCTACAAAGATGGAATCAATTCTATATATAGAATAGCTAGATTCGCTGACAGTTTCACTGGCCAAGGAAACTACCATGCCCATGGCCAGTTTCTCCCGGCGACGAAACATAGTTTCACTAGGAGAGCCAGGTTTGCTGACTATGAGCGAAACTAAAACATAGAAATCTAACATAAATCCTACTACATTTAAAAATAATATAAACACTAATCTATGGTGCGTCCAACCTAATCTAGATCTTCATAAATAAAACTAAAAGTAAAACTACACTTAAGTAGAAAATTAAAATAAACATAAACGCATATACACATAGTTTGTAAGATGTTTCTATGGGATCACATTCATATGTCTATCTAACACATGCTTTGATTTTAGTATTCAGACTCACAGACCATAGGTTATTGCATATATCTTTTGTCATCTTAATCTCACGTGCATTATCTCAATGCACTAGCACGTGATTGTTTATTATGTTTTGGTATTATTTGTGATTTAAATAATGGACCCCAAACTAGATGTAGTACCTTATATGCACTCAAGGTCTATTGAGACTTCAAGTCACCTTAACTTTAGGGTTGTTGTAAGCTGACGATAGGGGCTAAGAAGTTTTGCGAAAATGATTTGGGATGATTAGAACTTAGATTAGAATCCTTGGGTGTCACACCTACAAAGTTTAGAGGGTATATGCAACAACTGAATGATTCCTTTGTGAACCCTTATTGTCCTTGATTCACAACAGCAAAAGGAGACGAAATCAGGATGCTTGGGTGGAGATGAAGGGCTGAACAACATGGAGTTTTTCATGAGAGCATAGCAAGAATGAGGATTTTGTATAAATTGATTACGAATCATAGGTTTACCTTGGTTACACTTGATAATTGCTAATGCTAAAGGAACACTTGAAATTGGTTTAGGAATGCTCTTAGAGTTTATGAAAGCTAGATCAACACAGAATTATGGTTTGACTCTTGTAAGGAAGTAGATAAATTGAAAAGGGTGAATAAGGTTTAATGTTGCAGAGAATAATATGGAGGATTTTGAAAAGTCTTTGCATGTAATTCTATTGGGGGGTGGGGGTTGGAGATAAGAAGCTTGTAGATTTTTTATATCTATAGTTTTCTCTTGGGAAGTTGAGCAGATTACATTTAATTCTCTAGAGATCTATATCTTTGAGATTTAGTTTTATTTTATAATTAAGAGTGAATTATAATTTTTCTCCCTATAATTTGGTCATACTTCTCATTTTCATCCAAAAAAGTTTTTTTTTTATTTGTCTCCCCAAGGTTTGAGATAGTTTCATTTTCATCCAAAAATATGAATTCCGTAGTAAAAATTTTTATTAGCAACACGTAAACATAAATTAGGATTTCGGTCTTATATAAAAATTTACGTAAGTGTCCTTGTAACAATGAATATTGAACATTTTAAACAATGGAGCTAATATTTTTAGATGAAAAAGACAACGTTTCCCAAACCTTGAAGAGCCAAATGCAAGAAAAATTAGTTTTGGATGAAAATAGTAAATGTTACCAAACCATAGGAAGAAAAACGGTAATTCACTCTATAATTAAATATAATAGTTTCAAATGTGCGTATGAGCGTGTCTGAGAGGCATCATACAGATTTGAGTGGGAAAGGTCAAATTAACAAAAGTGTGTCTTATATTCTTTTAAAGAATTCTTATGAAATTTATCTCTAATTTAAGTGGATATGTTCAAAAGAAAATAATAAATAATAATACATTTCATACACATGGGAAAGGATGGACGATATACAGAGGAAAAAACGGAATGGGAGTGCTAGTTTGTTGAAGATTTTATAAGCTTAGGAGGATAATAATAAAATAGCTATTAATTAGTTTACATAAGGTCAAAATTATATATATGAAATTTGTGTGTTACGCTAGGGAGACGAAAGAGATTTATGTGGTAACCGGTAACTAGATATTAATTAGGATTAATGGTCTTTAATAATTTAATAAGTTTACCAAAGATTAACAAGATTTTTATTTTTAATTAAATTATATATCATGTATTATTATTTTAATGTAGTATGGGAAAATTAAGTTTATGTGTGTACGTTGAAACTTGGGCATGGGTGATAAACTTTAACTAGGTGGATTCCTTGTTGCTCGTTGCGCAAATGGTTGCCTGCGTAATTGATTGGCATATATACACTTCTCAATGACATTGATATATATGAGGTCTAAAGTAGTCAAAAGATTCGTGATGTTAAAAGCTCATAGTTGAACTGGATAGTCCCACTTCACCCTTGCAATTAAGAGTAGAACATTAGGCAGGCTTTATGTGGATTTCTTTATTTTTCTAATATCCTTTCAAATGCATTAAACAACAAAATAAACTAATGGCACACTAAATGTACAATTATACTATCCTGCACAAAATAAAAATTACATCAAAGTTAGATTTTCTTAATAAGGAGACTATGTTGGACCAAGAATTAAAATATAACATACTATCTTCAGAAGGTGATGTACTCATCCCAGGAGCTATATTAACACAAATCAGAAACATTAAGCATAAACAACAAATATATTTAGATTCACTCACAGTTGCGAAATATGATGAACAAACAAAAAACTTGAACCAAGGATTCCTTCATGCAAACACAAACCGTAATCGGATAACCAAACAATACCTACAATTTTATTTTTTAAAAGACCCATCTCTAATCTTCAAATCAATGCTCTTCAATCAAAGTTCAGCTTCAAATCGAATAACATCAAGTTAATGTTCTTGTTTAATTATTGTAGTAGTAGAATATTTTGAAAATCATATACTAAAGGGGCGTGAATAACATCTAACCCGATTCATTGTGTTTTCGTGAATAACAATCTGATACAAACAAACAGTCGTGCCATTTATCCATACTAAGAAATATATCATTAAATCAAACGTTGTGGTTCAAAGGCTCAAAATAGGTGCCTCGTCGTGGGCAAGCCAAAAATGATGCCATGCCAAACAACGGTAACCCCTTCTAACATCATCATAGCCTTTACATACATAATGTCACGCTAAATGCTTCCGATAAACAACCATTCATCATCATCGGCAAATGAAAACTGGATCACAATTTGTAAGGTCCCGTTCCCGGAACGCTTGCAGTTGGACGTTCATCGCACGTAATATTTAAAACACGTTAAATTTCATTAGATGACGAACCGAGAAAAGCCCTAAAATAGGGAAATATGAATCCTCTCAAGTCATCGCCATAACCGCAAACCAACATCGATGGAATCGATTTTGTAGGACTGTGACCTGATTAAGGTTACGATTGGTGCATCTACCGTGGCAAAAACTACCACCACCACCGCCAACGCCAAAGCATCGCCACCTAGGGTTCTGTGGCACCCGACAGCGATGATATCCATGAAATGGTGGTGATGTTAGCCGACTCCAAAACCCTAGTTCTGCCAGTTATGCACGGCCGTTGACGACGATGGTGGCAACCTCAAATTGTCTCTCCTACCTACCCCTTCTCTGTCTGTAACACAGTGTGCGAAAAACCGCAACAAAACCATCGCCTCATGAGTGGTAATATATAGATGCTAAAAATGGTTGTACATGATGCATATCAACATGTAAATCGCTGCTCATTTCATGTGTAATACACGAATTAAATAAATAAAATATTAAATAATTATTAATAAAAGCTTATGCATTATAAAATCATGTATATGATGTTAATTATGTATAAATAGTTACTTTAAGTATAATATTTTAATGTAAAATATAATTAAAGTTATATATATACTTTAATTCAAGAAATAAAACAATTATAGCATTTTTAACTCTCTTATGTAAAAAGTTTTATTTTAAAACATTTGTTTTAAGATTTACTATAAAAAAAATTTATAAAATTTTGTTTTTAAAAAAATCTGGTTTGTAATTATTCTGGTTGTTTTAATAAGATTGTTTTAATATATTACATTTGTTTATAACTTTTTTTGTAAAACAAAAGGATTTAAAATATTTTGTTTTAATATGTTTAGTGTTTTAGAAAATTTCATATTATATAAAACTTTAGTTTCTTGTTATTTAGATTTTGATTAAAAGATATGATTTCTAATTTGCTTCGTAAAAACTATTTTAAAAAACCAATAGTTTGATTTTTTACAATTTGAGTTTTAAAAAAAATTAGATAAGGGAGATAAACATAAGAATTAATAAAATTTATTTTTAATAAAAGAGATAAATTTGTATGAGTATTTAAATTACTATAATACCCTTTTGGAGGAAAAATTGATTTGTGAATGTCTAGAAAAATAACAAAGTGGCAAAAACATGGGTTAAGAGAATGACAAATGGCAAAAGAAACCTTGCTTTTTTAGAATTTATAGATATGGTAATTTATGTATTTAATGTTTCTTTTTTTTAAGATTTGTAGTAATTATATACATTAGGTTAAATCTTTTAAGAAACTAAATAATTAGTTTAGGACTAAACTTTATATATGAATATCCGGAATTGTTATGTATATAGTTATGTATACGAATAGATGATTAACAGTTGGTGACCGGTTGTCTAGTTACAACCATATTATGTGAGTACGCCTAATATGTAAAAAATTTATTGGATTATAAAGTTGTAATTTCATGTCTCTGGTTATATATATATATATATATATATATATATATATATATATATATATATATATATATATATATATATATATATATTATATATATATATATATATATATATATATATATATATATATATATATATTGTAAGGATTCCTATAAGTCTGATGCAGCCAAAACATCCAAAGTTTCTCTGCAAGCAATGCACTAAAGAACTGAAGTAGAGATGCTTCGGAAGTTTTACACCATGCACTAGAAATATTCTAAGTGTAAAAACTTCCAAAGCCAAGACCAATATCTTCCGAAGCCAAAAGTGAAGTCTTCCGAAGCTTCAGAGACAAAGTCTTCCGAAGCCAAATAGTGAAGACAGATTTCTTCCGAAGACTTTTAGAGATATGCCTTTATCTGATGTACTTTACCATAAAGCTGGACCACCTTTCCGCTGCAACTCTGTAAAGTCACCAACTTACATGAGTTGGTGAAACATACTTTTGGTAACTCTACATTGAGGTCATGAGTCCATGCTTTCTACTTTATGTACTTTTATCCTTTTTGTAATATATTAGGATGTGAGCTGGGCATGTCATAGTCACAAGTCAAAAGGCAGATATGCCTTTTGACTCTACAATTGATTTTGTTTGTGTCTAGTCAATTGTATCCAACTGGCTTTCAAAGTATAGCCGGCTGTAGGTTGTAGTATAAGTATTCCATGTTCTAGTATCTTTCTTTATGCTTTGTAACACTTGTAATAGAACTTGAGAAAGCAATATACTGCATCCTTGAAACCCAATATCTTGTGTTCTCTTGTTCGGTCTCTTACTCATTACTTGTGTTCTTAGTATCATACTTGTGGTTAATCCAGTTTACTGTTTGATTAAAGTTTGGTTAATCTCCTCTTTGTGTTGTTGTGTTGTAAGTGACCACCCTTCACCGATCCTGCAATTGGTATCAAAGCTTTTCAGGCTCTTGATATAAGATCTCACCATCTTAAGATCCCTCACACACACAAATACTAAACTTTCAAATGGCAGCCATTTCCAAGACTGATATGAAAACTGGAACCATGAACAAGTCCCCACTGATCACTCTTGATGACTTTGATACCTGGTGTATGAGAATGGAAGGTTTCATCAGGTCTCTAGACTCAAGAATGTGGGAGTCTGTTGAAAATGGACCTTTCATACCCAGCACTCCTTCTGCTACTGGTGCTGGTATGATCCCCAAAGATGTGGCTAACTACTCTGATGAAGATAGGAAGAGAGTAGAGATTGACAGAAAAGCCATGACAGCTCTTCAAACTGCCCTTCCAAACTCTGTGTACTGAGGTTTCAAGAAGTGCAAAACAGCTAAACAGCTGTGGGATGCACTAAAGTTGATGTATGAAGGCTCCTCTAAAGCCAAAGAGAACAAGAAGGATCTCCTGAAGCAGCAGTTTGAAAACTTCACCTTCAAAACAGGTGAAACCATGACTCAGCAATACTTCAGTTATGTTGAGATAGTGGATACCCTTGTGGATGGAGGAGTTCCTCTTGAAAATAGAGACATTGTAAGGAAGTTCATGTCCTCACTTCCTAGGCAATGGACACACTATTGTGTGGTGATCAAGAGGACTGAAAATCTCAAAACTCTTACTCTGACAGAGTTATATGGGATTCTCAGTAGCTACCAGATGGAGATGAACATGCAAGGTTCACTGACAACTCCAACAATCAATTGGGTTCAGCCCTGCATGTGGTTGAAAGGGATAGCATAGAACCCCAACATCATCTCATATGCTACCCTAACAATTCACCAAAGAGTCCTTTCATCACCTTCCCAGAGACACCCAGGGAGAACTACACTCAAGAAAGCCCATTCCAAGAGACAAGCTCTTCTCAAGCCTTTGTGTCTTCTGATGAAAGTTATGGCAACTCTCTTTTTACTCTTGAAGACCTGGATTGTATCCATCCAGATGATCTGGAATATATGGAAATAGTTCAGCAGATGGCTCTTCTCACTCATAGAGCCAAGAAGTTCTACAAGAGAACTGGAAGGAGGTTTCCAAGCAATGCAACCAGTGGAAAGTTTGGCTTGGATAAAAGCAAAGTCAAGTGTTACAACTATAACCTGATGGGCCACTTTGCTAGAGAGTGTAAGGCACCTAAAACAAATGGTGGCCAAGCACAAACCAGACCAAACTACACTGAGAAAGCCCCTCAGAATGAGAAGCCAAAGCAACAAGTTGTTGTTGCTGTTGAAGAAGGAGGCTTTGACTGGAGCTTTTAGGTGAAAGATGCTTCTCCAAACCAAGCACTAATGGCAGATCATGATGAAGCCAAGGTATTGGAACATCTCTGTACTCCCGAATGTATTGCTAAAGTTAATAGATACAGGTCCTATAACTTGGAGATGAGATCTGATCTTGAGTCCTTAAACATTTTAAAATCTGATTTTAGAAAGTCTGAAAATGATTATAAACTAGAGATAGAGGATTTAGAGAAAACCATTTCAGTTCTAAAACATGAGCATACAGATTTTAGGACTCAAATCAAAGATCACATAACCAAGCTGACTGAGTGCCAGGCTGAGCTTGTGATCAGCAAAGCTAGGGCAGAAAAAAGTGTTGTTGAAGAAGAGACCTTCAAGAACATGATATCCTCATCCCTGCACAACAAGCCGTGTTATCAAAATAGACAGGGACTGGGATCCAATGAGATAGTTCCTCCACACACAATCTTGTCTGTAAGATCTCCTAGGTGTGGAACTTATGAAGATGAGCTTCCTCTCATAGATCCTATAAGTGAAGAGGATGAAGAAGAGATAGTGAAGAATTCCTTTGAGAAGAGTGAAGAGGAGGATTCTAAGAAGGGCCACTATCCTTTTTAGGAGAAGAAGATTACTGTGATGACCAAGTCAATGAGAAAGAACTTGATCAAGAAGAGCAAAAGAAAAGCAAGGAAGGCTCAAGAGATCAAGGCTACTTTTGACTCTAAACAGAAACAAGTTTTTATCTCTGCAGGGTTTGAAGTAGTAAAGACTGAAGACATCAACCCAAACTCTTCAGCTAAGAGTTCTGGTTCTTGTTCAAATCATCTCAGTACCAAGAAGAAGACTGATCTGCTGTGTACCACTGCTGCATAGCCTGGACCATCAAACTCCAAGAACAGTTCCCAGCCCATAAGAACTGTCTCAGCAGCTGCAAAGATGAAGGTGGAGAAGGGATGTGACCAAAGACAGTCTTGTTATCATAAGAAGACTCTTGTGAAGAAGAAAATGTTGTGTGTCATGTGTGAAAGTACCTCTCACATTGCTAAGGATTTTCCATACAATCCTAAAAGTATTGTCCATATGACCAAGACAAAGACTTCAAAGAGTTCCAAGAAGATTCAAGCTTCAGAAGGAAAATCTGTTTCCTTCGGAATCTTCAAATATAAGAAGAAGGCAAATGGAAAATACCTTTGGAAGAGAAGTTGGTTTGGGAAGAAAGGAATTCTTCCGAAGCACTGAAGTCTGCTGCAGTGACTGCAGAATCTTTTGAAAGTTCAGTCATCAAAACTTCCGAAGTCCTAAAAGCTTCCAAAGTTTTGAAGGTCAAGTCCAAGACTCCAAAGGTGGTGTGGAAGTCTAAGAAAGACCAAGTGACTGAAGTTTCTCCATCAACAACAGCTCAAGATCCTCCTAGCTCAACCAATATCCTCCTAGCTCAACCATAGGATCTATGACTGTTGCATTACCTTCTATTATACTTAGTGAGCCCAAGACAAATAAGGCTTGGGTTTCCAAATGTAACTAATCATTTTCTTTGTGCAGGAACAGCTCAAGACAAACAAAAATGTCTGGATCATTGATAGTGGCTGTTCCAGGCACATGACAGACAATAGGTCACTACTCCATATCTTTGAGAGGATTGATGAAGGACCAGTTGCTTTTGGAGGAGATGAAGGGGTTTACATTTCTGGAAGGGGCAAGGTCACAAATGGTAAGCTCAGCATTGAAAAGGTAAACTTTGTCAAGGAGCTTGGGTACAATCTTTTGAGTGTATCCCAATTTTGTGATCAGAGTCATAACATGCTCTTTATAGAGCATGAGTGCATTGTTCTCAAGCCCGAAGTGGTCATTCCTCATGAGCACATCCTGCTTAGAGCCCCCAGGAAAGGGAACATGTACAAGATGGACTTGCAAGAAACATCTCCCTCCGGAGAAGTTTCATGCTTTCTGTCTAAAGCAAATAATGATAGGCCTTTCCTATGGCATAAAAGAATGTGCCATGTAAACTTTAAGAACATGAATAAACTAATTAAACATGATTTGGTAACTGGAATGCCAAGGAAAGAGTTTACAAGTGATGATCATTGTGTTGCATGCCTGAAAGGAAAGCAACATAAGGTATCTCATAAGCCTAAGGAAAGGAACTCCATCACTACTCCCCTACACTTATTACATATGGATCTCTTTAGCCCCACCAGTGTAATAAGTCTAGGAAGGACCTCTTATTGTTTGGTGATCACAGATGATTTTACAAGATTCACTTGGGTTTTCTTTCTTAGAACTAAGGATGAGACCCCTGAGATTCTGAAGAATTTCATCTTAAAAATTGAGAATCAAAGTGATCACAAGGTCAAAATCATAAGATGTGATCAATGGGCTGAATTCAAGAATCAAATCCTTGATACATTTTGTGATGAAAAATGTATTACAAGACAATATAGTGCTCCCGGGACTCCTCAGCAAAATGGTGTTGCTAAGAGGAGAAACATGACACTAATTGAGGCTGCAAGAACTATGTTGTCTGACTCTAAATTGCCCATCACCTTCTGGGTAGAGGCAGTAAATACTGCTTGCTATATGCAAAACAGAGTATTAGTAGTTAAGACACATGGTAAGACTCCTTATGAACTTTGGCACAAGAAAAAACCTTTCATTGGTTTTCTCAGGTCATTTGGATGTCCTTGCAGCATCTTGAATACCAAAGATCAAATTGCCAAATTTTCTGAGAAATCAGATGATGGACACTTCATTGGATACTCTTCCCAGGCTAAGGCTTATAGAGTATACAATCTCAGAACTAGAATTGTTGAGGAGTCAGCCAATGTGACTTTCAATGAACACACACCTTGTGTAGCTGGTTCTGGTCCTGATTGGATATTTAATCTTGATTTAGTTACCAACTGTTTTAACAAATCTTGTGAGAATGTTTCAGGATCTACAGAAAATTTAAATACAAGTGATCCTGATCTAAGATTTGAGCTAAGAAGACCTTCAACTCCTACATCTTCAGCTCCAGTTGGAACTACTTCAGCAAATGAGGTTTCTATCAACACTACAATAACACACTCAACTGATACATATTGGGTGCCTTCAAATTCCAGCTCAGAGGCTCCACAACTAGATAAAAATACCTCAATTGTGGAAGACAACAATGATGATGGTGAAAGTGATCAAGAATTCCTTGATGCTAATAACCACACCATAGATTACAAAATCAATGATGTCACACACTCATTGGATCAAGTCAATCTTGATAAGTGTGGTAATGTGGAGGGTGAGTCATCTATGCCAGATCTAAATTTCTCAAATTTGGATCTTTCTCAGCAACTTTTTGTGATCCCTCAGCTTAGGATCCACAAGTCTCACCCCACCACAAACATCATTGGAGATGTTGTCACAGGGGTAAGAACAAGAGGACAAACCCATGAAGCAAATGTTTGTCTTCACTCTTGTTTCTTATCCCAGATAGAGCCAAAGAAAGTTGATGAGGCTCTAAAGGATGGAAGTTGGGTTGAAGCTATGCAACAAGAGTTGCTTCAATTCAAAAGGCAAAAAGTTTGGAATCTTTTTCCTCTTCCTCATGGGAAGACTACTATTAGAACCAAATAGGTGTTTAGGAATAAGAAGGATGATAGAGGCATTATCATCAAGAACAAGGCTAGACTAGTTGTTCAAGGATACACACAAGAAGAAGGAATTGACTACACTGATGTCTTTGCTCCTGTAGCAAGATTAGAAGCTGTTAGGGTATTCCTGGCATTTGCTGCATTCAAGAACTTCAAGGTCTTTCAACTTGATGTGAAGTGTGTTTTTTTTGTATGGAGTGATTGATGAAGAGGTGTATGTCAAACAGCCACATGGTTTTGTAGATCCTGATTATGTCTATAAGCTTGACAAAGCTCTTTATGGGCTGCATCAGGCACCCAGGAAGTGGTATGAGACATTGTTTGAGTATCTTTGCAAACATGGATACAGGAGAGGTACTATAAATGGAACTCTCTTCATCAAAGGACAGGGAAATGACATATTGCTAGTTCAAGTGTATGTAGATGACATCATCTTTGGTTCAACTAATCCAAAGCTCTGTAAAGACTTTGAGAAGCTGATGAAAGACAGATTTGAAATGAGTGCAATAGGAGAACTCAATTTCTTTCTGGGAATTCAAGTGAAGCAAGTTGAAGATGGTATCTTTATAAGTCAGTCAAAGTATGTTCAGGACATACTCAAGAGGTTCAACATGACTGATTGTAAGATTGCTAAGACACCCATAGCAAGAAACCACTCCCTTGGACCTGATCTTGAGAGGGAGTGTGTAGATGAACACTTATACAGGGCTATGATTGGGTCTCTTATGTATCTTACAGCTAGCAGGCCTTATATCATGTTTGCTACATGTATTTGTGCAAGATATCAAGCCAACCCTAAGATGTCTCACCTCATCACTGTCAAAAGGATTCTAAGATACCTCAAAGGTGATTCAACACTTGGTTTATGGTATCCGAAGAATCTTGACTTCAATCTGTATGCTTATACAGATAGTGATTATGGTGGTTGCAACATGACTGCAAAGTCTACATCTGGGGGATGTTAATTCCTTGGTGGAAGGGTTGTCTCATGGCAATGCAAGAAACAATCCTGTGTGTCTGCATCAACTGCTGAGGCTGAATACATTGCTGCTGCAAGTTGCTGTGCTCAAGTGCTTTGGATTCAAAATCAGATGCTGGACTATGGATTTAACTTCAAGGAGACTCCTATTCACATAGACAACAATAGTGCTATCTCTATCACTGAGAACCCTATGCAGCACTCAAGGACCAAACACATCAATATCAGGTATCATTTAATAAGAGATAACTATGAAAAGGGATTAATTAAATTAGTCAAAGTTCATACAGATGAACAATATGCTGATCTGTTTACAAAAGCTTTTGATGAACAGAGATTTAAATATCTAATATCAGCTATTAGGATGATTAACTTTGAGTAGATCTTTTCTTAAAACTAATTCTAATTATTTCTTAAAAATATGTGTGTCTTAAGTTGTCTAGTTCATCACTTTCATAAGCTCATGTTTTCTTTGGATATAAAATCCTTTTTGAAGACTTTCCTTAGATTCTTGAAAATTTTCTGATCCTTCGGAAGATATACTTTTACCTTCGGAAGCAAATTATGTCTTCAAAATAAATAACTGTCTAAGAATTTTACCTTCGGAAAAGGTTTCAATCTATCTTCCGAAGCTTAAATACTTGTCTCAGACACTTATTTGTTTTTAAGGACTTTTTCCTTCCGAAGCAAAATTAACTCTCGGAAGCTTTGTTGTTTTATATACAAAGCATTCAAATTTTTATTTATCTTCCGAAGCAAAATTTTCAAGATTCTCAGGAAATTCTTTCGAAGTCATTTTAGCTTCGGAAGCTTTTTTCATTAAAACTTCCGAAGATAATTTACCTTCGGAAGCTTTTCGAATTCCAAGAAAACTACCTTTTTGAGCAAAAGTAAACTACTTTTTCAGAGGTGGGACCGACATTCGAATTTCAAAGTTTATCCTCTTCATTAACTTTGGTTCAAATTCTTTTCACATAAATACCCAATGGTTCCCCCTCTCCCTCACTATCTTCTTCAATTCTATTTTCACATAAATACCCAATAGCAACACAAGCTAGTGTTGAACCCACACCTTCTACTTCTCTACCACTAAAAAGACCTCAAGTAACCCTCACCTACCAAATAAAATCCAAATGAACCCCTGCTCAAGCTATTGAGTCTGTGCAGGTCCCCATATACTCACCTTTACAGGAGGAAGTGGACACTAGAGCTCCCACTTCCCCTGAGGAGCAAACCACTCCCATCTCTTCAACAATCAGGGCTGAGGTTCCTCATGCTCACCCTGATGAGCTCACAAGCCCAACTGCCTTAAGCCTTCACTCTGAGTCTCAACACTCAAGTGAACAACCTTCAGGGGACAGTTACCATCCCCAGCCTTTAGATCTAACTCAAGTGAACAACCTTCAGGGGACAGTTACCATCCCCAGCCTTTAGATCTAAATCAACCCATTCCCAACCTTTCATTCTATACTAATGAAGACTTAGGTTTCAGTGAGTACCATGAGTCTCTCTTCTCTTTCCCTACTCAAAGAGAGATGAGCACTCCTGAGTCTCCTCAGTCTAGCCCACATTAGTCACCTATAACTGAGGTGGATACTTTTGAAGCTGTTCAGGATATCCATATGGAAGAGGCTCTCACTTTTGCAAGTGATTACATTATTAAGACCTCAACCATGGCAACTCAACCCATTGACATCTCAACTGAGAATGTCAATGAGCAAAGGAAATCCAGCAGCCAAGAACCTAAAGCTGGTGGTGAGAGAGAGGACTTTGGTCCAATCATCTCATCCCCCAATGATTCTTCTGATGAAGAAGAGGGGAATCTGAGACTAAAGGTGCAAACTGTCAAAAACATTATCCTGTTTAGTCTCTAAGGTTAGTCACCTTGAATCTCAGGTGACTACCCTTCACAACAGGGTCAATGATCAGCAACTTGAGATATCTTATCTTAGGGAAAAACTAGCTGGGAGACCTTTAAGAAGAGTTCAACCAGGAACACAAGAACCTGTGAATGTGGTTGACCTAACCTCTAGCTCACCTATGCAAGAGGGTGATGCAACCAAAAAGGGGGAGAAAGTCATTACAGACACAGAACCTGAGAGCTCTTCAGAGGGTATGAACATTGAGGACTCACCATCCTCACTTGCAATTGTGCATACTCAGCAACTTCCTCAAGTTCACATTAATGTGGACTCTATAGACTCTATCATTAGGAGTCTCTTTGAGGAAGGTATACCAAGGGCTATGTCATCCCCACCTCAAGGAACTTCAGACTACATCATTGGGTGGAGGTGTGATGCTGATAGAAGAGCCCTTATTCTTCACAGAGTTCAAGGGCAACAAGAAGTATTTGATTTTCAAACCTTGAACTACTATGAAGGTCTTGATCTGGTCAACATGCCACTTGTCAATCCAAGCAAATCAAGACAAGCTGACAGGTTAGCACTCAGAATTCAAGACAGAATTACTGAAGAGTTCAGCCTAAGAAGGAGACAAAGGCAATCAGGTAACGTCATTGGTCAACTGGATGCTAAGGCAGACCCTGAAATTAGCTACAAAGGGAAAACCTTGGCTGAAGGCCCAGTGATAGAGCCTAAGAGCCCTGTCACACCAACAACTGCTTCAAAAATTCATTTCCTCGGTGAAACACCTGCTGGTGAAGGTGTTTCACAACCTCTCTCTGGCCAGAGCATGGATGCTATACCAAACAATGAAGGCTAAACCTCTATCCATCCTGAGTCACAAAGGTCTGTGGGTGACAAAGGGAAAAGGATTTTGACTCCTGAGGAAATTGAGGAGGAGGAGAGAGAGAGGAAGAGGAAGCTAAGGGGAGAAAGTTCCTTTGGGTCTTCAGGTTTTATGCAAGCTGCAATCAGGGCTTCTCTTAGACCAAACACTCAAGATGATGAGTTGAGGGCAGTCAGGATTACTTACCTGCAGACCAGGAACTATGACATAGATGAGATTATTTCTCTCCCTTTAGAGCAACTAAATGAACTGGCTGACATGGAAGTGTCAAGAGAGATGAAAGAAAAAGAGGATGCAAGGTTACTTCTCCAATTCAAAAAGGAGAAGAGACATAAAAAACTCTACAAGCATGCTCCTACTCTCTCCCCAGTTCAAGAAAGCTCTGTGCAAGAAACTATGGCTTCTATACAAGAACCTCAGGTAGACAAAGAAACAGACAGACAAAACATGATCAACTACCTGAGTGCCACAGGTCTCTACCAGGCATCTGCACTTCTTCCTTTGTCCTTTGAGTACATTGAGTTTGAGTATCTCAAACAGCTTGAACTTCAAGTGCTCAAAGAACAAAAAGCTACAAAGAGAAAGATGAGAGAAGAGGCTGCAAAGTCAAGAGCCATCATCCAAAAGAGTATGAAGAAGTCTGCTGACAGATAAAGGATGATGAGCTTCTTGAAGCTGTATGGATTCTCTGGAAGGAGACTTGGCCCTATGTCTCTATCCACAATGGATGAGCATATCAAGGTAATCAAGCACAAGATCAAGAGTGGAGAGCTGATTAACTTATACTCTCCTCCAAGTCAAATCCCACCTGAAGTGGAGGTTAAGGTTGAACAACCTGAGACAACACAACCCGGACCTCCTGCTGAGCCTCAGCAAGCTTCATCTTCTAATCCACAGCAGGGTCAAACTCCCTCTCCTTCTGAACCTGTGAGGGAGGAACACCCAACTGAGAAAGACAAGGATGATCAACAAGGTGCTGCAGACCAGTCTTCTCAGTTAAAGTCCTCCAAGAGGAAGAAGAGGATGGCTTCTAAACCAAAGTCTAAGAAGAAGAAGCATGAATCATCTACCTCTACACCTCAGGCTGAGTCAGATCAACCTGAGGAAGTGCATGAAGAGGCAGTCCAACCAACTCCAATTCAAGTGGCTCCTCTTGCAGCTGAATCACCCATCTTATCCTGGACCTTCACTACTAATCCAGAGAGATGGCATGTGATCAGAGATCAAGGTGTTGAGAATGTCTATACATGGCAAGACATAATCAACTTACCTCTGCATGATCTCTTTGAGATGAGAAGATACTATGAGAGTCTGAATGATCCTGACCATCTAATGAAGAAGAGTATGGTCATCATTGTGCTGAAGACTACAAGCATCTGAAGATCTTCTAAATGTTTTGGTAGCATCAGCCTAGGGGAAGTTTGTAAGGATTCCTATAAGTCTGATGCAGCCAAGACATCCAAAGTCTCTCTGCAAGCAATGCACTAAAGAACTAAAGTAGAGATACTTCGGAAGTTTTACACCATGCACTAGAAATATTCTAAGTGTAAAAACTTCTGAAGCCAAGACTAATATCTTCCGAAGCCAAAAGTGAAGTCTTCCGAAGCTTCATAGACAAAGTCTTCCGAAGCCAAATAGTGAAGACAGATTTCTTCCGAAGACTTTTAGAGATGTGCCTTTATCTGATGTACTTTACCATAAAGCTGGACCATCTTTTTGCTGCAACTCTGTAAAGTTACCAACTTACATGAGTTGGTGAAAGGTCCATGTTTTTTGTAACTGTACATTGAGGTCTTGAGTCCATGCTTTCTACTTTATGTACTTTTATCCTTTTTGTAATATATTAGGATGTGAGCTATGACATGTCATAGTCACAAGTCAAAAGGCAGGTATGTCTTTTGACTCTACAATTGATTTTGTTTGTGTCTAGTCAATTGTATCCAGCTGGCTTTCAAAGTATAGCCGGCTGTATGTTGTAGTATAAGTATTCCATGTTCTAGTATATTTCTTTATGCTTTGTAACACTTGTAATAGAACTTGAGAAAGCAATATACTGCATCCTAGAAACCTAATCTCTTGTGTTCTCTTGTTCTGTCTCTTACTCATTACTTGTGTTCTTAGTATCATACTTGTGGTTAATCCAGTTTACTGTTTGATTAAAGTTTGGTTAATCTCCTCTTTGTGTTGTTGTGTTGTAAGTGACCACCCTTCACCGGTCCTGCATATATATATATATATATATATATACATATATATATATATATATATATATATATATATAGATATACATAGATATATATATATAGATAGACATATATATATATAGATATATAGATATATATATATAGATATATAGATATATATATATATATATATATATATATATATATATATATATACATATATATATATATATACATATATATATATATATATATATATATATATATATATATATATATATATATATATATATATGTTATTCGTATTATTTCCTCGTGTATGATTTGTATACTCGGTGGGCTTAGTTCGTAATAATATTATATCCTTTGATGGGCCTAGATCATGTCCATATAGGTGTGTACAACTTATGATCTCTAAAATTTAAAAAAAAAAATTGTCCCAAAAATTTGGGTTCTTACATTTATCTAGTTTATAGTTTTGGTTAGTTGAGTGAATTTGCAGTTAATCAATTTCTAAGGGTTTTTATAGAGGGTTCATTTGGCGTTTTATTCCAGTAAATATTATTAATTAAGTAGGTAACAATATAACATAAGTTAATGTGTGAGTTCTATTGAGTGTGTCTCTCACGCCATTTGGTATAGAATGGTGTGTTTAAGGTATATAAAAATGTATTTTTGGTTTTACGGAAAATTTAAAGGAAAAAGCTCGGGATATGAGTCAATTGGCTTTCGAGATTTATAGCTTGCTCAGGTTACATAGCTTTTATTGACTAGCACATAATACTAGTTGTTTAATTGGATACGTCTAACCGAATGCGGCGTATAAAGGTGGTGGTTTATCCGAAGCACCCTATCAATTCCATTCTAGCGAGATTTAAAGGAACATTTAAAGGAAAAAAGCTCGGGATATGAGTCGATTGGCTTTCGAGATTTAAAACTTTTTTTTATTTGAATCATTACCTAATTGTTAAACAAACTTTGATCTCCTTCAAGCTACCTCTTGAGATCATATCCGAAGCACCCTATCAATTCCATTCTAGAGACTTACTCAGTATTGTCTGATTTTTCACTTAGTTTATACAACTAGGTTGTTCTATAAAACCTAGATCTTGGGATATCCAATCTCTTAGGGTGAGGTTTTATTTCTATTACCTTACTCCACATGCTTTAGTCTCATTTCACAAAACGACAAGTAAACCAACTATTTGCTTAAGCCTTTTGTAAAGGGATCCGTAATGTTATCCTTTTGTAAACTAACTCTCTTTAGGGTAGCTTATTAGTTATTACTAATCATAAGTTCCTAACAATCATCAATTTCTACCAAAGGTTAAGTTGCTACTGATCATAGTTTCTACTATCAATAGCAATTTACTACTAATTTATAAGTTCCTTTTGATTATCAACTTCAACAAATTTTCATCATTCATGGAAATCCGAAGGAACTTTTACCAATTTATCAACTCACTAGCTTTAGTAAATTTGTGTATTACACGAGTTGAATAAACAAAATATGAAACATAATAAAAATTATTAATTAACAAATGATATACTAAGACATTATACGATTGGAATTACGTATTAGTAATAACTGTAAGTAATAAAACAATAATATGAACTTTTTAATTTATTTGCTTTTTTCAAAGATAAAGTAAATGTTTGGTTTCAAAATAACGTTTTAAAAATTTTATATTTTTAAAATTTCCTAAATATAACTTCCTATTTTAATTATTTTTTTATAAAAAATTTTACTTATAAAAACCAATTTCAAATTATTACGTAAAAGTTTGGAGGTTTATTACCTCGAATTGTTCAATTAAATTCTAGCTGTGTATCAGTAAAACCCTATCATAATTGAAGTAGTAGGTTAAATAAAAGGAAACAACTTTTTTAATGTTTTTATAGGAAGAGTTTACAAGCAAACGCAACATGCAGAAGACACACTAAAACAATCATAAATGCTCAAATACATTGTTATTCATCATGGTGTTTAATGTAATGGAAGCAAAACCAAACTCTCTTAGATCTTACTGGCAAATTCAAGGCCCTCCTTGGCGAGTATGTCCAAGCTAGAGGCAGCAGGTTGGGCTTTGGCAACTTTGGCTATGGCTTGGTTCTCTTCGGGTGCACCACCTTCAAGAAACGCACCCACAACCTTGCCATCCTTGATCCAGTACGACCCAAACTTGGCTTTCGCTGATGCTGGATCGTGGTCACCAAAGATAACAGCATCACCAACATTATCGCCATAAAACTGCCATGATAGATCAAATGAACGCGAATAGAAGTATGGAAGGTAATCATAAGCTTCAATATCCTTCCCTTGCTCACTAGCAAATATAGCCTGCATAAACACGTAAATGTTAACAAATTATTTCGTTTATTTTTGTTGGTTTCACATGCAAAAAAGTAATGCAAAATCCAATAAGACTGATTACCTTGACAGCTTGTTCTGCAGATTTGCGGGAATGGTCAACATGCTCGACTCTTCTAATGTCACCATACATTTTCATTGGGAAAGTAGCAACATCGCCAACAGCATATACATCAGGAACGCTTGTTTTGAAAAATGCATCGGTCTGTAATTAACAAGATAATGAGGAATAGTGAATTTGTTCATTCTAGGCATGACATGCTTGATTTTATGATCAGTGGTTAGTCTCCAAACAAAATAACAAGCAATTTTGATTAGTGATGGCCATCAATCCAAAATATATATACTAGGAAATGTTCCTAGTCCTGCAAAGTCCTTACAATAGTATACTTGTACAGTGAGAATGGGCAGGTCAGGTGAAGGTTCAGGTCAAAATAATTACTTTCCTGGTAAAGTTTGAATTGAATTGGGTCACAGATTATGTTGTCCCGAAACCAATTTTATATCCAATTCTCTCTTTTTTTAAATTTTTTTTAGAGTAAATTACATGGACCCTGTGGTGATGTTAAAATTTTGGATTTGATACCTAAAAGTTAAAAATCTTGAATATAGTCCCAATCATTTCTTTTTCTTTCATTTATATTCCCTAGGTCTGTTAGTTAACAGTTAGTCGTGTTAAAAATAATAAAAATAACATTTTACCCACGTTGATCATTCATTCGGTTTACCTTCTAAACTATAGTATTATTATTATAAAAGAAAGCTTTCTATTTTTGTTATTGAAAGTTTTTTATTTTTGTATATCATGCATAGTTCAGGCCCTCATCTGTAATTTATTGAAAGTAGGGACTAAAGTTGCAATAGTGCATACCCCAGGGACTATCCGTGTAATTTACTCTTTTTATTATTTCATTATTAATATGTTTATTATTTAATAAAGCATGCTTTTTTAAATACACGAATAAAAAGGTTTTTAAAAACATATTTTTTTAAAAAATGTTCGATGTTTAACATTATTAAACCATTCGTATTCTAAATTCAATTCTTAAAACCATTTGATTTTACTTTTTTTAAATGGTTTTTTAAAGTTCTTTTTCTTAAGCCATTCATTTTTTCAAACATCTTTTTTTAGTACACATAGTTTTTTAAAAAAAAAAGTCATTAAAAAAACAATTCATTTTTAAATGTCTTTTTTAATGTTTTATAAAACATTTAGTAAACAAAAGGTTTAAAAAATATTTAGAAATGAATAATTTAAAAATTAACATTTAAAAATCAAATGGTTTTAAGAAAGATGATAATCTTTTAAAATACCATTAAAAATCAAAGAATTTTAAGAAAGAAGTCTAAATGAATTTTAAGAAGGAAGTCTAAAAGTAAAAGGTTTGAAAAACATTTAAAACCCGAACGTTTAGAAAGATACTTTTTAAAATTCTTTTTTTGTGTATTAACTAATAAACATATTAATAATAAAAAAACCAATATAAAAATAAAATAAAATTTAAATTACATTGATGATCCCAAAAATATAATAATTTTGACAAATTTAACATTACTAACTGAACTAACAGATTATAGACCATTGATGAAATATAAATATATATGTATATATAACATTAGGGAATATATTCGTAATTTTAAAACTTTACGGACCAATCCGAATTTTTGACCAAACCATAAGAACTATCCGTTTAATTTACTCTCTTCTTTATAGATACAGTAATCCTATTAATTATTATAATATTTAAATTTGTTAGTAGAGAGAAATTAAGTAAAAAATAATCTTTTATTGTGAATAAAATGATATGGGGACTTTCAACGTGTTTCTTTGAAGCTAATCATTATTTTGTATCAAGAGTTTGACCTGTTACAGATTATTAACCTGAATTGATCCATTCTAGAGAGATCAAAACTAACACTTCTAGTTATTCAAAATGAGTACTATTTGTATAACATGTTTGCCAAATTCCCTCGCCACCCACCCTACCACACATGAATGTAACCTAAGATAAAATAAATATAAAGAAAAAAAAGAATGAGAGGGGAAATGGAATTGATTAAAAGATTATACACAAACCTTAATTCCACCTTTGTCCTCTTCAACCTGTCCTTTGAATAGATTTGTAAGGGGTCTGGCACCAACACCAACTACCACAATATCTGCTTCTAGCACCCTTCCATCCTTAAGTTTTACTTCTTTCACCTGAGATGTTGAAACTGCGGCTGTTATATAAGGCACACAAAGTGAAAATCCTAAGGATTTCAGTTCCATTAGTACAAACCTCTCCGTTGTCATTCTTGGTAAAGCCGGAAGCAACTGTACCCTTGATGATTGTTACTCCCTTTTTCTCGTAATAACCCTCATAGAAAGCAGCAATATCAGCAGTGAATAGACGAGGCACTGTTTATACACGACACAAAACAACTTACAGAATTGCTGAGCTAATTTCGAAATTTATACTAGAAATGGGTTTATATTGGGTAATAATCAAGAGTAATATTCTTAGCGTGAAAAAGGATCAAAAGTTACCTAAAGTGTATTTTTTTATGTACATCTACATCTTCCTAAACCCATCCATTCAAAAAACTAGATTACTGTAGTTATAAGAGTTTTTGTATAAATCTTTAACGACATGTGAAAAAAATCAGCTATGGCACGTTACTATTTTGCCACATAAATACCACACATAGAATGTTGGACTTAATTGGGTTTGTTGACATGTAACCGAATGGGTCACGAGTCAATGTGTGGGTTGGTCTAGTGTGGAGTCGGTTTAGGGTTATTATTAGTTTTGGTAAATGTCTTATATTGGTATTGTTTAGAACTTGGTAAGGAGAGACTGAGTTTGATTTAATTTCCTAAGTTGAGTGACTTGAGTCTAACTAGGTTTCTTGTTCTTTAAAGTCTAGAGTATTATAAATAGGGGTCTTTGATTTATTGTAATAGTAAGTTTTCATTGATATATCAATAAAAGAGACGTGAGAGAGATTCTAAGAAAATTATCATGTTCTTTTTTTTTGTTTCTCAAAATAGTTTGTGATTCTTCGTGTGTTAGATCCTATGTTGTCAAAGGCACAAAAGGTGCTCGCCTAGGCGCTCAGGCAAGGCGAGGTGCAGCAACAACGCCTTGTGGCTGTCATGGCGCTCAGGCGACAATTCTGACTAGTATCAGGCACAAATTCCGGTGCCATCGTTTGAAAAAACCAGTTTGAACATGTCAGAATATACCTGAATCGGCCAAAAACATGCCTGCACTGGCCAAATTTGGGTTGGATCGGCCAACAGCTGCCCTGCACTTGCCGGAATTAGACAGAAAGAAGCCTGAACAGAGTTCTAATGAAGAGAGAAGGGATAGGTCGAAAGAAGATGAAGTAAAAAATCTGAACTCAAGTTCTTTTGTGGGAAAAAATGTTAAAACTTTTGATGGGATAGAACACTATTTAAGAACTGTAGGAATTGTACAGTCGATACACTTCAATAGGAAAGGAGTATACTGGTTAATCTTATATATTATCAACATCTAATCTAGAAAACATAAGAAGTTAATTAAATATTATATTAAAAATGTTTATAGTTAGATTATAAATTATTTATTATTAGATATTATATTTTTATTACTTTTTACGTCTATTATATATATATATATATATATATATATATATATATATATATATATATATATATATATATATATATATATATATATATATATATACATATATATATACATATATATATATATATTCTTATATATATATATTCTTATATGTGCGCCTTCTTTGTCTCGGGCGTGAGCTTTTTTTGCGCCTAGGCCACATGCGAGGTCTTTGCGCCTTGAGTGCGCCTAGCGCCTTTGATTACATAGGTTCGATCAAGGGGCTAAATTCCAACAATTGGTATCAGAGCATGGTAAAAGGGCGGGTTTGAGAGTCGACTTGGCAACTTGGTTCTGGTCATGACTTATATTGGTGTTTCTTGGGCCATTAAATAGTCACAGCAGGAGCAGTAGGAGGTTTCGATCAACAACAGATTTTTGATCGGTCTACCAGCAGGCAGGAGTCGATCAAACAACAGGGCAGGAGTTGACATTCAGGGGTGTTGATCAAAAAGCAGGTCTATACAAATCAGCCTAGTATGGCAGGGCTAATTGATTACTGGTGCAATTTTTCAATCATGGTTAATCAAGACTCGATTTTTCCTCGCCTAGGACAAGAATCAGCAGGGTGGTTTGGCTTAGTGTCTTGGAAGACAGAGAAGCATATGACTTGTTTTCTGGTTGGTTAGCAAGCGGCTTGCGAGCCAAGAAGGAATCAAAGTCTGCAAATTTTGTGAAGACTGTAGAATGAATAGTGTGCTATCAAACAAGGACATGACAAATTTGATTCAAGATGATGGTGATCCAACGTTGCTGTGAAGATCGGTCTTAACAAACAATAATTAGGGGGTGATTGTTAGACTTGATCGAGTTTGTTTACATTTAATATAACCAAATGGGTCATGGCCCAATGTTTGGGTCGGTCTAGTGTGAAGTCAGCTAAGGGTTTTTATTAGTTTTGGTAATGATTTTTTATTTGGTGTTGTATGGTATTTGGTAAAGAGAGATTGAGTTTGATTTACTTTCCTAAGTTGAGTCTAATTAGGTTTCTTGTTCTTTAAGGGTCTAGATTATTAATAATAGATGTCTTTGGTTTATTGTAATGGTGTGTTACATTGATATATTTATACAAGATGATGTTTGTTCTTGTTTCTTTTAATTGTTCATGATTCTTGGTTGGTGTGCTCGATCAAGGGCCTAATTTTCAGCATATTAAATAAGATTTAACAAAGAGCTGTATGGACTTACTGCACCATGGTTCTGGGTAAACCATTTTAACATCAAAGTTGTTGATTCTCAATACAGCACTAAGCTCAAGACCAATGTATCCTCCCCCAACGACAACAGCCTTCCCATTTTTCTTTGCTTTGATAGCTTCTACAAGTCTATCAGCATCATCAATTTCTCTCAAATAAAGAATGTTTTTGGCATCAGCCCCTTCCACTTTGAAGTCTGTCAGTTTGAGAACCTGAAAGTAGATTGAGAGTTATAGATGTGAAGAAGAAGAGAAGTTGGTTACTATTTCAGAGCTTACTGTGGAGCCAGTGGCGATGATTAGAATTTTATATTTGAAGGTTTCACCGGCTGCACTAGTAAGAGATTTTGAAGCAAGATCTGCTTTCACTATCTCCGTGTTAAGAATCAACTCAATCCCTGTTGTAGAAGCATTACGTGGATTTAGATAAGAATAAATAATATAACTCATCTTTATATAGGCCCATAGAAACACCAAATGTACCTTTCTCTGTGTACCACTCTGGTAATAGTTTCTCTCCTCCACTTCCAACACAGACATGAAACCCTGGAAGTCTAGCAGCTCCTGAAGCAAAATAATAGATCAAGAAAAACAATAGTTAGAACACCACATCTATCTAAAAGACTAAAACTTTTATAACAGAACTACTATCAGACCTTGACTTACCTTCAGGAAACAAATAAGCTTTACTTAGCGCAGGGCGTTCATATGGAGCCACCTACAAGAGCAAAAGAGAATAAGCTTAGCAAAGTCATATAAATAGTTGTACACAATAAGCAAAGATTATTAATACAATAAAAACAAAAGAGGCCAATCTTCTAATTAGAATTAAAATAACTAATAATAGAAAGAGCCATAGTACAGGATCCTGCTGGAAGCAAAATTGCCACCTCAAGTGATCTATTAAATTAGACAACTTTGAAAAATAGAAGGTACAAGATCTCGTTAGGATAAAAACAATAAGCATATTATAGAAGGTTATTTGTCTTTATCTTTGAATTTCAACAGAACTCACCAATCTTATTAAAAAGTTCCAGATGCGCCATGGATATAGGTAACTTGTTGAACCATGTATGGGAAACCTAGGAAATTTAAAATATGAACTTAGGTGGTAAACGCTTGACTTTGGCGATTAGGAATCCTCCTTTATTCAATACTCTCACTATTCGGCTTACAAAATAGAAGTCACAAAGACTCCTCACTCCTCAACCACAATGATAATTACTTGTCAATCCTAACAATGAGTTCTTCCGACAATTCTGGTAAAGCTGGCAAACTATTTAGCTATTTATTTATGGCCAAAGCAACAGTTTTTTTTCTTTTTTCATTTAGTTTGAATCATCCAAGACATGGTGACATTCATATCGATAAGGTGGGCAAGAGAGACAACATAATAAATAAAATATGTTGTCGATAATATCTTCAATAGCATGAATGTAATAATACAATCAAAATTCAATGATTCAGCACACGTAGTTTAAGAATATTCCACCAGTATTTTAGAATTAAACAAAGAGACACAAAAACTGATGACCATACCGCCTCCTTAGAAATGATTGCTAGCTCGCCTGGTTGGACTCCTTGCCTTGCAAACTCCCTGGCAGCATAACCCTGCAAGTACAACAGCAAACTTTACATGAATTTCGTACGAATCTACAATTGCGCACAAAATAGTTTATAGTCGTTATACAACATCCAGCTGACAATACACGAAACATGATCCTATATAGCTGGATTTTCAAGCCGAAATTCCAATACTAAAGGCTTAATTAAAGACACCAGTTTCATAATAAATGGGATACAAAAAGTCAATTCCAATTTTTCAGTTTACTTCTCACCAAACTAACTACTTTACAAGTGTTTGTGTGTGTCGCCAGTTACATTATTGTAGTAATACAGAATCATATTCATGTAAAACTAAGGTAGTGATACAAAGACCGACCAATCTAAAAGGAAAAAGTACACTTTAGTAGTTGGATGTCAAACAAGTTACTTTATGACTTGCAACTCCAGGTCCTGATTACAACAAGGAGCAGTGTTGGATTATGAGGGGCTGATGACCAAATACCAAAGTGTTTTGCTACCGACTGACGTTGATGCTGAAAGCCAATGTTACTACTGATAAGATGTTAATGCTGAAGACCAAAATTTAGTGCTGATGGTAAAGTTGATACCAAGGTCAAGAGTTTGTGCTGAAGAGACAAAGTTAATATTAAGATCAAAGTTAGTAGCGCTGGTGAGTTACTACTGATGATCATTATTACTACCGAGGCATTAATACTACTGAAGGACAAGTTACTAATGATTAATCTGTTACTACTGAGAAACAATATTGGTGCTGAAGAATGTTGCCAAGTTAGGACTGTTACTCAATGCGTCCTCGTGTGTTAGTTGATTCATGTTTTCATATAGTTAAATATGTATTTACTTAATTCATGATTGTAATCATGGCTAATAGTTAGGAGAAGTTAACTATAGTCTTTCGTTTACAACTGCTACAGAGTTAGCGGGTTGTAGTCATTTCCATTCTCTTTGTATTTATAGCACCGTAATCTCTGTCGGAGGACAAGAGTGTACGCATAATATTAACAAGTGAAGTAATACAATTGAAGCTTGGAGTATGTCTTTGTGTTACTGTTGGTTTGATTGATAATTGAACATTGTAAGTTAGTAGAACATAACCACTTGACGGATCCTGACATATAGAAACTGAACAATTGTAGCTCTCATTCTGTGAGGAGTTAAATAACTACACAAGTAAGTTACATATAGAATACGTGTGTGTGTGTGTGCTTATATGAGGTAAATCCTTTATTGCTTTCACGGAAAGAGCTAGGGGTGGCAGCATCTCATCGTCTCAAAATTCTAAGTGTGAAACCCTGAAGGTCACTGTGGCCCTATCACAAAAACTATAATCAAAGTGTAAAATTTGCCCTTTCCTGGATGAGATATGATCAGGAATTGGGAAAATAAATCCCTGATGAACAGAACAGTGTTAAGATGTAAATTCTGCCAGCATATATACATCAACAGGAGAAGCATACAAAATGATTAAAAAAACACACACACACACAGACAGAATCCTCAGATGTCGCATACATGAATCAATCAATATTCAATGGTAAGAAATAAAGGCGATGAAACTCACGGCAGAGACGCCACCGCCGAGGATGACATACTTGAAGGACTTTTCCGCCATTGATGAGAATATGTATGAAATGAATGAATGAATGTATCTGGCTGTGAAGTTGGGATTGGGATCGGGGTATAAAGAGAGAGGGTAGTCAAATGAGGCTTCGACACGTGGAGGATGATCAACCCACTTATTTGTCGTGACCGTAGGATCGCCACGATCAGATTTCGATTTCTCTTTCTCTTTCTTTATTTAGCAGACCACTGAGCTGGTAAAAGGCATCGTGCGGTTGACTCTTGCTTTGATTGGGGGTTGGTTGGGTGAGAGCCTAGAAGGAATAATATTATATTATATTATATTATATTTTTATTGTAATAATAATACGGCATGTTTAGACCCGTTAAACATATTTAAAACTGAAGACGACTAATAGTCATTTACAATATATATCTAAAGTAGAACATATATTATATTATACTGTTTCATTATTATTATTTCAAATGGAAGATGACTGTTAGTCATGTACAATATATATATACAAGGTAGAAGAGGAGAAATAGTCAAACATAATGGTATTTTTTATTAAAATATTCTTAAAATGTGAAAATGTTTCTACCGCAGTCAGTCCGGCTAACGACGACCATGAACCGCCTTTGTGCTCCTTCACTTAGGGGTTGTTTGATTGCGCTGACTGAGTAAGATCTGACTGAGTAAGAAGCTGACCCAGTAAGAGGTTCTGACTGAGTCTACGTCTGACTGAAACTTGGCTGTTTGATTTAGTATCTGACTGACTCTGCTGAATGATATATACACATATACATACCCATCGCCGACCGCCGTACACGGCTGAGATCCACCACCACCGACGCCGGAAAAACGACTCTCAACATCAGAAAACGAAAACCCATAATCGAATCATCATCTTCTTCCACCACAGCTCGCAATTGGTGCAAGTGAAGGCGGTCGCGAAGGCGGCAGGGGGCGAAGGGGCTGCGGGCGAGCGGGGGGGGGGGGGGGGGGGTAGGATGGAGGCGAAGGGGGCGAAGGCGAAGGGGGTCGCGAAGGGGGTCGCGAAGGCGGCAGGGGGCGAAGGGGCTGCGGGCGAGCGGGGGGGGGGGGGGTAGGATGGAGGCGAAGGGGGCGAAGGCGAAGGGGGTCGCGAAGGCGGCAGGGGGCGAAAGGGGTCGCGAAGGCGGCAGGGGGCGAAGGGGGTCGCGAAGGCGGCAGGGGGCGAAGGGGCTGCGGGCGAGCGGGGGGGTAGGATGGAGGCGGTCGACGGCGGGGGTGGCAGCGGAAGCCCGATCGGAGGCGGAGGGCGGCGGCTGGCCGGGGGGGAGGAAGGAGGAGGTCGAACAAGGAGGAGAAAGGGGAGGACCGAGTCAGACATGCTCAAAACAAGGACTCAGTCAGCCCTTCCTACCGGTCAGACTAGCCAGTCAGACGCATCAAACACACTGACTGGCTGACCGGGTCAGCCAGTCAGTGGTCAGAACTTGGGTCAGACCAATCAAACACCCCCTTAGTTGGAAGTAGTGGGAATTCCCCTGGTTGGACCGCATGATACACATGAATTTTCATGTGAAGTTTAATAGACCCTAAGGATAATATTTCACAGTAACTGATGTGTTCTAAATTATACATAAAAATCCTATTAAAAACACATCAATTATTCCTCAATATCTCTCTTCAAATGATGATTATGTACTTAAAAATGTTAAGTTATGTTTTCAGGTGTTAAAAGGGCAAGATGGACAAAAGGAGCATATTTGACAAGAAAATGAAGAAATCTGAGCTTTAGAGTCCAAGCATGGGACCATGCCTCATTAAGCACGCCCCCATGCCTTGCTTGAAACACACCCTCGTGCTCAAATTGGCACACCCCCGTGTTTGGGCATCTGACAGGACAAAAAGTACTATCCCTTAAAAGTAAGCATGGGGTCGTGCCCCACCTCCAACACGAGGCCATGCCCCATTTAGCACGGGGTCGTGCCCGACACAACCTGCACGTACGAGCCGACTAACTTTCGTAAGCATTGTACTAGCACGGAGTCGTATTTAAACACTCCAAAAAGTCTATAAATAGAGGCCTAAGTTCACCATTTTGGCAAGCTTTAGTGGGAGAGTTACTTTGCAGAATTCTCTCGAGAATCAAGTCTTCAGGACCATTTGGAGGCGCGGGAGGTGCATGCAACACTTGGAAGAAGCTCGGGATTGTCTAAACATCATCCATTGTGGATCAGGGGTTTGATTGTTCCATTTCACCGATGATTTCATATCTATCTTCTATGTTATTTGTTGTTATGTTTAAGCTCATTATGAGCTAAACTCTTATTATCATCCTAATTGGATGAAACTTATGTAAATTGTGATGAACTAATGGTGTGATTTATATTATGTTAATGTTATGGTGGTCTTGGGTAAACTTTTTGATGGGTAGCATCTATATTTGAACGAGAAGTTATAACTTTATGATTTGTATTTGTGATTGTCATACACGGTTGAAAAACATATGATCAACTTTTATTCACGAAACCGGTCTTCATAATAAATACACGGTTGAAAAACGTATGATCAACGAGTCTAGTGTTGTCCAACCAGCAATACCGGCCAACAATTTTAAGATTAAGTCTAGTATTATCCAACTCGTAGAAAATTCTATTCAGTTCTATGGATTGCAAGACGAAGATCCTAACACTCACATCTCACGATTCCTTCGTATTTGTGCGACCTTCAAAATCAATTACTGTTCAGACAACGCCATTCGACTTAGACTTTTTCCATTTTCACTTCGAGGCCGAGCCATTGACTGGCTTGATTCGCTTCCGCCTGGTTCCATCACCACATGGGCAGAAATGACTGAACAATTCTTTTTGAAATACTTTCCACCCGATCACATTGCCAAACTGAGAAGCAGCATCACAAGCTTTTGCCAAGACGATGATGAATCATTACACGCATCATGGGAGCGATATAAAGGTCTCCTTCGGAGATGCCTTCATCATGGACTTGATCTGTGGCTGCAGTGTTAAACTTTTTACGATGCAATCAGCGGAGCACACAAATAAGCTGTAAACCAAAGTGCGAGAGGAGATTTCGGAAGTGTCACTCCAACAGAGGCATACCAAGCCCTAGAAAGAGCAGCTAAGAAGAGTTTTGCTTATTATTCCTTAAGAACCAAACCCAGTTCTAAAGGCATTCATCAAGTAGACTCTGAAACCCTAATTGCAGCCCAATTAGAAGCTCTAACCAAACGATTCGAACAATTGCAAGTCGAACTGAAGAAAACTCCACAACGATGCAATAGATGCGTGTTAGATCTAGGAATAACAGGTCTAGATCCTTTTGTATAGGCTTAGCACTTTAATCAATGTTTGTAATAAACTCTTGTAATTTATTATTTTAATGTATGTATTATGTATATAGGTTAACCCATAACTGTGTTGATTTATATGTGTGATTGCAGGTTTAACATCATGCTTAGTCAATTTCATGAAATTGACTAAGTGTAAGAAACATCTACGGATGAACATTTATGTTCTTCCATAGATAATCTAGTTACACAAAATGCATCCAAGGATCTTCTACGAATGAACACTCGTGTGCAAATGAATTCAAGGGTCTGCTACAAGACCAAAGATCTACGGATGAACAACTTGCACTCTAATGAAGTCTACCAAGTGAAGACTCCTACGGAAGGCAAAGTTCCTGCGGAAGACCAACACTTGTATATACTCCGTCAAGTAAATCAAGTCAACAAGTCAAACACTGACTCCAAGAGATTTGATGTTTCCTTAACAGAATCCCTGAGGCTATAAATACTAGTCTTAGGTTGACACATATCAAGACGACTGAATACCTAACAACACATCGATCGACACGATCAATCAAACACAAAAACCCTAGCAGCCGCCACATCAATTACACCAAAATCATCAAGAGAATCATAGCAAACATCATCATTAGCAATCATTATTTGATCATTTGTACTTATTAATTTGTTTTAATGAAAAACTTTTGAATCAAATCTTGTTCATTCATTTATTGTATTCAAATCATTCTGTTCTTCATTATTAATATTTATTGCATTTGTTATTTAATATTCCATCAATTGAACAATGATTAATGATAATTCCGCAATCATTAATTCGAACCCAATCTAACGCTGATAATTCCTGATTGCAATCCTTGGATTCACAGGTGGTACCAGAGCCATGTACTCATTGATTTAGATCGATTGATCTATCTGTAAGGATTCCTTAAGTCTGATGCAACCCAAAACATCCAAAGTGTCTCTGCAACATGCACTAAGTACTGAAGTATAGAATGCTTCGGAAGTTTTACACAATGCATTAGAAAATACTCTAAGTGTAAAATCTTCCGAAGCCAAGACCAATATCTTCCGAAGCCAAACATGAAGTCTTCCGAAGCCTCAGAGACAAAGTCTTCCGAAGCTTCAACCTATGAAGACAGATTTCTTCCGAAGACTTTTAGTATACATGCTTTATCTGATGTACTGTTCCATAAAGCACCTTTTCCGCTGCATCTCTGTAAAGTCACCAACTTACATGAGTTGGTGAAAAGCTCCATGCTTTTGGTAACTGTATATTGAGGTCTTGAGTCTGTAACTTTCTACTTTATGTACTTTATCCTTTTTGTAATGTATAAGGATGTGAGCTATGGCATGTCATAGTCACAAGGTCAAAAGGCAGATATGCCTTTTGATCCTACAATTGATTTTGTTAGTGTCTAGTCAATTGTATCCAGCTGGCTTTCAAAGTATAGCCGGCTGTAGGTTGTAGTATAAGTATTTCAAGTTCTTGTATCTTTCTGTATGCTTTGTAACACTTGTAAAAGAACTTAAAGCAATATACTGCCTCCTTGAAACCCATACTCTCTTGTTCTGTCTCTTTACTTTACTTGTGTTCTTTGTATCACCTTGGTTAATCCAGTTCACTGTTTGATTAAAGTTTAGTTGCTCTCCTCATTGTGTTGTTGTGGTAATTGTGTTCAAGCCCTTAAACAGTCCTGCAATTGGTATCAGAGCAATCCAGGCTCTTGATATAAGATCTCACCATCTTAAGATCCCTCACACACACAAAACCTAAACTCTCCAAATGGCATCCATCTCAAAGACTGATATGGAGACTGGAACCATGAACAAATCCCCACTGATCACTCTTGATGATTTTGACACTTGGTGTATGAGAATGGAAGGTTTTATCAGGTCTCTTGATTCAAGAATGTGGGAATCTGTTGAGAATGGACCTTTCATACCCAGCACCCCCTCTGCTACTGGTGCTGGTATGATTCTTAAAGATGTGGCCAACTACTCAGATGAAGATAGAAAAAGAGTTGAGATTGATAGGAAGGCCATGACTGCTCTTCAGACTGCTCTCCCAAACTCTGTATACAGAGGTTTTAAGAAGTGCAAAACAGCCAAACAGTTGTGGGATGCACTAAAGCTGATGTATGAAGGCTCTTCTGAAGCCAAGGAGAACAAGAAGGATCTTCTGAAGCAGCAGTTTGAAAACTTCACCTTCAAAGCAGGTGAAACCATGACTCAACAATACTTCAGGTATGTTGAGATAGTGGATACCCTAGTGGATGGAGGAGTTCCTCTTGAGAACAGGGACATTGTAAGGAAGTTCATGTCCTCACTTCCTAGGCAATGGACACACTATTGTGTGGTGATCAAGAGGAATGAGAACCTTAAAACTCTTACTCTGACAGAGTTGTATGGGATTCTCAGTGGATACCAGATGGAGATGAACATGCAAGGTTCATCTGGCAACTCCAACAATCAAATGGGTTCAGCCCTTCATGTGGTTGAAAGGGACAGCATAGAACCCCAACATCATCTCATATGCTACCCTGACAACTCACAAAAGGGTCCTTTCATCACCTTCCCGGAGACACCAAGGGAGAACTTTACTCAAGGAAGCCCATTCCAAGAGACAAATTCTTCTCAAGCCTTTGTGTCTACTGATGAAAGCTGTGGGAATTATCTCTTCACTCTTGAAGACCTGGACTGTATCCATCCAGATGACCTGGAATACATGGAGATAGTTCAGCAGATGGCTCTCCTCACTCATAGAGCCAAGAAGTTCTACAAGAGAACAGGAAGAAGGTTTCCAAGCAATGCTACCAGTGGAAAGTTTGGGCTGGATAAAAGAAAAGTTAAGTGTTACAACTGTAACCTTATGGGCCACTTTACTAGGGAGTGTAAGGCACCTAAAACAAATGGGGGCCAAACATAACCCAGACCAAACTACACTGACAAAGCCCCTCAGAATGAGAAGCCAAAGCAACATGCTGCTGTTGCTGTTGAAGAGGGAGGCTTTGACTGGAGCTTTCAGGTGGAAGATGCTTCTCCAAACCAAGCACTGATGGCTGACCATGATGAAGCCAAGGTATTGGAACATCTCTGCACTCCTGAATGCATTGGTAAAATAAATAGATATAGGTCCTACAACTTAGAGATGAGATCTGATCTTGAGTCATTAAACATATTAAAATATGATTTTAGAAAGCCTGAAAACGATTACAAGTTAAAGATAGAGGACTTGGAGAAAACCATTTCAGTATTAAAACATGAACATACAGATTTTAGAACTCAGATCCAAGATCTCATAACTAAGTTGACTGAGTGCCAGGCTGAGCTTGTGATCAGCAAAGCCAAGGCAGAGAAGAGTGTTCTTGAAGAAGAGACCTTCAAGAACATGATATCCTCATCCCTGCACAACAAAGTGTGCTATCAAAATAGACAGGGACTGGGATCAAATGAGATAGCTCCTCCACACACAATCTTGTCTGTAAGATCTCCTAGGTGTGGAACTTGTGAAGATGAGCTTCTCTCATAGATCCTATAAGTGAGGAGGATGAAGAAGTGATAGTGAAGAATTCCTCTGAGAAGAGTGAAGAAGAGGATTCTTCCAAGGGCCACTATCCTTCTGAGGAGAAGAAATCTACTGTGATGACCAAGTCCAAGAGAAAGAACTTGATCAGAAAGAGCAAGAGGAAAGCAAAGAAGGCTCAAGAGATCAAGGCTACTTTTGATGCTAAGCAGAAACAAGTTTTTATCTCTGCAGGTTTCAAAGTAGTAAGGACTGAAGACATCAACCAAGACTCCTCAGCTAAGAGTCCTGGTTCTTGTTCAAATCATCTCAGTGCAAAGAAGAAGACTAGCTGCTGTGTACCACTGCTGCACAGCCTGGACCATCAAACTCCAAGAACAGTTCACAGCCCAAAAGAACTGTCTCAGCATCTACCAAGATGAAGGTGGAGAAGGGATGTGACCAAAGCCAGTCTTGCTCTCAAAAGGAGACTTGTTTGAAGAAGAAAATGTTATGTGTCATGTGTGAGAGTACCTCTCACATTGCTAAGGATTGCCCATACAATCCTAAAAGTACTATCCACATGACCAATACAAAGACTTCAAAGAGTCTCAAGAAGTCTCAAGCTTCGGAAGGAAAGTCTGTTTCCTTCGGAAGCTCCAAATCAAAGAAGAAGGTAAATGGAAAATTACCTTCGGAAGTAAAATTGGTCTCGGAAGAAAGGAGTTCTTCCGAAGCACTGAAGTCTGCTGCAGTGACTGTAGAATCTTCCGAAGGTTCAGTCATCAAAACTTGTGAAGTCCCAAAAGCTTCTAAGGTTTTGAAGGTCAAGTCCAAGACTCCAAAGGTGGTGTGGAAGTCTAAGAAAGACCAAATGACTGAAGTTTCTCCATCAATAACAGCTGAAGATCCCCATAGTACAATCATAGGATCTATTACTGTTGCATTACCTTCTATTACACTTAGTGAGCCCAAGACAAGTAAGGCTTGGGTTTCCAAATGTAACTAATCATCTTCTTTGTGCAGGAACAGCTCAAGACAAACAGGAATGTCTGGATAATTGACAGTGGCTGTTCCAGGCACATGACAGGCAATAGGTCTCTACTCCATAATTTTGAGAGAATTGATGGAGGACCAGTTGCTTTTGGAGGAGATGAAGGTGGTTACATTTCTGGAAGGGGCAAGGTCACAAATGGTAAGCTCAGCATTGAGAAGGTAAACTTTGTTAAGGAGCTTGGGTACAATCTTCTGAGTGTATCCAATTTTGTGATCAGAGTCATAACATGCTCTTTACTGGCATGAGTGCATTGTTCTCAAGCCTGGAGTGGTCATTCCTCATGAGCATATCCTGCTCAGAGCCCCCAGGAAAGGGAACATGTACAAGATGGATTTGCAAGAAACATCTCCCTCTGGAGAAGTTTCATGCTTTCTATCTAAAGCAAATAGTGATGAGTCTTTCCTATGGCATAAAAGAATGTGCCATGTAAACTTTAAGAACATGAATAAATTAATTAAACATGATCTGGTAACTGGAATGCCAAAGAAAGAGTTTACAAGTGATGATCATTGTGTTGCATGCCTGAAAGGGAAGCAACACAAGGTATCTCACAAGCCTAAGGAAAGGAACTCCATCACTACTCCCCTACACTTGTTACATATGGATCTCTTTGGCCCCACCAGTGTAATGAGTCTAGGAAGGACCTCTTACTGTTTGGTGATCACAGATGATTTTACAAGATTCACTTGGGTCTTCTTCCTTAGAACTAAGGATGAAACCCCTGAGATTCTGAAGAATTTCATCTTAAAAGTTGAGAATCAATGTGATCACAAGGTCAAAACCATAAGATGTGATCAAGGAACTGAATTCAAGAACCAAATCCTTGATACATTTTGTGATGAAAAAGGTATTACAAGACAATATAGTGCTCCCAGGACTCCTCAGCAAAACAGAGTTGTTGAGAGGAGAAACAGGACACTTATTGAAGCTGCAAGAACTATGTTGTCTGACTCTAAACTGTATCACCTTCTGGGCAGAGGCAGTTAATACTGCTTGCTATGTGCAAAACAGAGTTTTAGTAGTTAAGACACATGGTAAGACTCCTTATGAACTTTGGCACAAGAGGAAACCTTTCATTGGTTTTCTCAGGTCATTTGGATGTCCCTGCACCATCTTGAATACCAAAGATCAAATTGCCAAGTTTGCTGAGAAATCAGATGATGGACATTTCATTGGATACTCTTCCCAAGCTAAGGCTTATAGAGTATACAATCTCAGAACTAGAATTGTTGAGGAGTCAGCCAATGTGACTTTCAATGAACACACACCCTGTGTGGCTGTTCTGGTCCTGATTGGCTGTTTGATCTTGATTTAGTTACCAACTGTTTTAACAAATCTTGTGAGCATGTTTCAGGATCTGCAGAAAATTTAAATACAGGTGATCCTGATCCAAGATTTGAGCTAGGAAGACCCTCAACTCATACATCTTCAGCTCCAGTTGGAACTACTTCAGCAAATGAGGTTTCTATCAGCACAACAATGACAAATTCAGCTGATACATCTGGTATGCCTTCAAATTCCAGCTCAGAGGCTCCTCAACCAGATAAAGATACCTCATTTGTAGAAGACAACAATGGTGATGGTGATAGTGATCAGGAATTTCTTGATGCTAATAACCATACCATAGATGACAACATCAATGATGTCACACACTCATTGGATCAAGTTAATCTTGATAAGTGTGATAATGTGGAGGGTGAATCTTCAGGCCAGATCTAAATTTCTCAAATTTGGATCTTTCTCAGCAACTTGCTGTGATCCCTCAGCTAAGGATCCACAAGTCTCACCCCACCACAAACATCATTGGAGATGTTGTCACAGGGGTAAGAACAAGAGGACAAACCCATGAAGCAAATGTTTGTCTTCACTCTTGTTTCTTATCTCAGATAGAGCCAAAGAAAGTTGATGAAGCTCTAAAGGATGGAAGTTGGGTTGAAGCTATGCAACAAGAGCTGCTTCAATTCAAAAGGCAGAAAGTTTGGAACCTTTGTCCTCTTCCTCATGGGAAGACTACCATTGGAACCAAATGGGTTTTTAGGAATAAGAAGGATGATAGAGGAATTATCATCAAGAACAAGGCAAGACTAGTTGTTCAAGGATACACACAAGAAGAAGGGATTGACTACACTGATGTCTTTGCTCCTGTAGCAAGATTAGAAGCTGTTAGGATATTCCTGGCATTTGCTGCATCCAAGAACTTCAAGGTCTTTCAACTTGATGTAAAGTGTGCTTTCTTATATGGAGTGATTGATGAAGAGGTTTATGTCAAACAGCCACCTGGTTTTGTAGACCCTGATCATCCTGATTATGTCTGCAAGCTTGACAAAGCTCTTTATGGGCTGCATCAGGCACCCAGGAATGGTATGAGACACTATCTGAGTATCTTTGTAAACATGGATACAGGAGAGGTACTATAGATGGAACTCTCTTCATCAAAGGACAGGGAAATGACTTATTGCTGGTTCAAGTATATGTAGATGACATCATCTTTGGTTCAACTAATCCAAAGCTCTGCAAAGACTTTGAGAAGCTGATGAAAGACAGATTTGAAATGAGTTCAATGGGAGAACTCAATTTCTTTCTGGGAATTCAAGTGAAGCAGGTTGAAGATGGCATCTTCATAAGTCAGTCAAAGTATGTTCAAGACATACTCAAGAGGTTCAACATGACTGATTGTAAGATTGCTAAGACACCCATAGCCAGAAACCACTCCCTTGGTCCTGATCTTGAGGGGGAGTGTGTAGATGAACATTTATACAGGGCTATGATTGGGTCTCTTATGTATCTTACAGCTAGCAGGCCTGATATCATGTTTGCTACATGTATTTGTGCAAGATATCAAGCCAACCCTAAGATGTCTCACTTAATCACTGTGAAAAGGATTTTAAGATACCTCAAAGGTGCTTCAACACTTGGTCTATGGTATCCAAAGAATCCTAACTTCAATCTGTATGCTTATACAGATAGTGATTATGGTGGTTGCAACATGACTGCAAAGTCTACATCTGGGGGATGTCAATTCCTTGGTGGAAGGGTTGTCTCATGGCAATGCAAGAAACAATCCTGTGTGTCTGCATCAACTGCTGAGGCTGAATACATTGCTGCTGCAAGCTGCTGTGCTCAAGTGCTTTGGATTCAAAATCAGATGCTGGACTATGGATTTAACTTCAAAGAGACTCCTATCCACATAGACAACAACAGTGCTATCTCTATCACTGAGAACCCTGTGCAGCACTCAAGGACCAAACACATCAACATCAGGTATCATTTAATAAGAGATAACTATGAAAAGGGATTAATTAAACTAGTCAAAGTTCATACAGATGAACAATATGCTGATCTGTTACAAAAGCTTTTGATGAACAGAGATTTAAATATCTGATATCAGCTATTGGGATGATTAACTTTGAGTAGACTTTTTCTTAAAACTAATTCTAATTATTTCTTCTTAAAATATGTGTGTCCTAAGTTGTCTAGTTCATCACTTTCATAAGCTCATGTTTTCTTTGGATGAAAATTCTTTTTGAAGACTTTCCTTAGATTCTTGAAAATTTTTGATACTTCGGAAGATAAAATTTTATCTTCGGAAGAAAATTATGTCTTCAAAATAAATAACTGTCTAAGAGATTTTACCTTCGGAAGAAGTCTAAACTCATCTTCCGAAGCTTAAATTCTATCTCAGACACTTATTTGTTTTTAAGGACTTTTTCCTTCCGAAGCAAAATTAACTCTCGGAAGCTTTGTTTATTCTTATACAAAGCACCAAGGGTTTATTTCTCTTCCGAAGCATAAATTTTCAAGACTCTCAGGAAAATCTTCCGAAGCCATTTTAGCTTCGGAAGCTTTTTCAATTAAAACTTCCGAAGACAAATTACCTTCGGAAGCTTTTCGAATTCCAAGAAAACTACTTTTTGAGCAAAAGTAAACTACCTTTTCAGAGGTGGGACCGACTTCCGGATTTCAAAGTTTATCCTCTTTCATTAACTTTGGTTCAAATCCCTTTTCACATAAATACCCAACGGTTCCCCCTCTTTCTCACTATCTTCCTCAATTCCACTATTCCTCTAACCTAATTCTCTAAACCGCCTTTGCTTTCTACCTTTCTTCACCCTTAAGCTTCTGAAATGGCCAACCTTAACCGCAGAAACAACCCAGATTTCTCCATGCAACTTCACAGGCAACATAATCAAGTTGCTCTGTTAAACTCTGAGAAAGATGCAAGTTTCTCAGAGATTTGCCAATTCTTAACTCTATCCAACTATTTCACCTCCCTGACCATTGATCCTACTCTATATGAGGATCACTTGCATGAATTCTGGAAGACCTGCCAAGAGGTCATTATGGATGGGGAGAAGGCACTGTCTGCCACAGTGCAAGGGAGGACAATCTTCATCACTCCGGCCATCATTAACCAACATTTGCAGCTGGATGATGAAGAAGGTGAGTTGTCCTTCCCAAAGGAAGCTGTTAATCATTCCTTTGAGCAGATGGGCTATGAGGGAGATTTCTCTGTAAAGACCTTCAGGAAAGGGAAGGTCTCATCCCAGTGGAAATACCTGCTCCATGTGGTTATCCACAGCTTATCAAACAAGCATGGTGGATGGGACCAGATTCCTGAGGTTTCCTAGATATGTTCAACACATTCTCAACTGTGAACTGGGCTCACAGTTGAGGGAAACAAGTAATATTCTTAAATTGAGACAGATGAAGCCCGACATCTTTAAAATAATGAAGAAGCCAACTGTAGGCTTCTCAGGGGTAGAAACAGCCCTAGTCCCCAAAATGTTAGAGCTCATTGCTCAAGGTGACAACCTAGCAACACAAGCTAGTGTTGAACCCACACCTCTTTTATCCTTACCTCTAAAAAGACCAGAAATCACCCTCACCTACCAAAGAAAATCCAAACGAACCCCTGCTCAGGCTATTGAGTCTGTGCAGGCCCCCATATACTCAACCTTACAGGAGGAAGTGGACACTAGAGCTCCCACTTCTCCTGAGGAGCAAACCACTCCCATTTATTCACCTATCAGGGCTGAGGTTCCTCATGCTCACCCTGATGAGCTCACAAGCCCAACAGCCTTAAGCCTTCACTCTGAGTCTCAACACTCAAGTGAACAACCTTCAGGGGACAGTTACCATCCCCAGCCTTTAGATCTCAACCAACCAATTCCCAACCTATCCTTCTATACTGATGAAGACTTAGGATTCAGTGAGTACCATGAGTCTCTCTTCTCCTCCCCTACTCAAAGAGAGATGAGTACCTCTGACTCTCCTCAGTCTATCCCACATCAGTCACCTATTACTGAGGTGGACACTTCTGAACATGTTCAGGATGTCCATATGGAAGAGGCTCTCACTTTTGAAAGTGATTACATCATTAAGACCTCAACCATGGCAACTCAGCCCACTGGCATCTCAACTGAGGTTGCTAGTGAGCAGAGGAAAACCAGCAGCCAAGAACCTCAAGCTGGTGGTGAGAGAGAGGACTTTGGTCCAATCATCTCATCCCCCAATGATTCTTCTGATGAAGATGAGGGGAATTTGAGACTAAAGGTGCAGAAATTGTCAAAAACATGCTCCTATTTAGTCTCTAAGGTTAGTCACTTGGAATCTCAGGTGACTACCTTACATAACAGGGTCAATGATCAGCAACTTCAGATTTCATATCTAAAGGAAAAACTAGCTGGGAGACCTTTAAGGAGAGCTCAACCAGGAACACAAGAACCTGTGGAAGTGATTGACTTATCCTCCAGCTCACCTATGCAAGTGGGTGATGCTACCAAAAAGGGGGAGAAAGTTATTACAACCACAGAACCTGGGAGTTCTTCACAGAGAATGGACATAGAGGACTCACCATCCTCACTTGCTGTTGTGCATTCTCAGCAACTTCCTCAAGTTCACATTAATGTGGACTCTATAGACTCAATCATTAGGAGTCTCTTTGAGGAAGGTATACCAAGGGCTGTCTCATCTCCACCACAAGGAACTGGCAACTACATCATAAGGTGGAGGTATGATGCTGACAGAAGAGCCCTTATCCTTCACAGAGTTCAAGGTCAACAAGAAGTTTTAATTTCCAAAGCCTGAACTTCTATGAAAGATTGGATTTAGTCAACATGCCACTTGTCAATCCAAGCAATTCAAGACAAGCTGACAAGTTGGCTCAAAGAATCCAAGATAGGATCCTTGCAGAGTTTCCTCTAAGAAGGAGACTTAGGCAATCAGGCAATGTCATCGGTCAACTGGATGTTGAGGTGGACCCTAAGTTTAGTTTCATAGGGGAAACCTTGACTGAAGGACCAGTGGCAGAACCTGAGACCCCTGTCTCATCATCAACAACTGCTGCAGAGGTCCAAACTCCTTCTGAGACACCTGCTGGTGAAGGTGTTTCTCAGCCTCTCTCTGGCCAGAGCATGGAAGCTACACCAAGCAATGAAGGCCAAGCCTCTATCCACCCTGAGTCACAAAGGTCTGTTGGTGACAAAGGGAAAAGGATAATGACTCCTGAGGAAATTGAGGAGGAAGAGAGAGAGAGGAAAAGGAAGCTAAGGGGAGAAAGTTCTTCTGGGTCATCTAGCTTTATGCAAGCTGCAATCAGGGCTGCCCCCAGACCAAATACTCAAGATGATGAGTTAAGGGCAGTCAGGATTACCTATTTACAGACCAGGAACTATGATATTGATGAAATCATCTCCCTCCCCTTAGAAGAGTTAAATGAACTGGCTGACATGGAAGTGTCAAGAGAGATGAAGGAGAAAGAGGATGCAAGGCTACTTCTCCAATTCAAAGAGGAGAAGAGACAGAAAAGACTCTACAAGCATGCTCCCACTCTCTCTCCAGTTCAAGAAAGTCCTGCACAGGAAGATGTGGCTCCACAAGAACCTCAGGTAGATAAAGAAGAAGATAGGATCAAGATGATCAACTACCTGAGTGCCACAGGCTTCTATCAGGCAGATGCACTTCTTCCCCTGTCCTATGACTTCATTGAGTTTGAGTACCTAAAGCAACTTGAGCTTGAGCTAGTCAAAGAAAGAAAGACAACCAAAAGGAAGCTAAGGGAAGAAGCTGCAAAGTCAAGAGCCATCATTCAAAAGAGTGTAAAGAAGTCTGCTGACAGACAAAGAATGATGAGCTTCTTGAAGCTATATGGATTCTCCGGAAGGAGACTTGGCCCCATGTCTCTATCCACAATGGATGAGCATATAAGGGTGATCAAGCAGAAGATTAAGAGTGGTGAACTGATTGACTTGCACTCTCTTCCAAGTCAAGTCCCACCTGAAGTGGAGGTCAAGTTTGAACAACCTGAGACACCTCAACCAGAACCTCCAGCTGAGCCTCAGCAAGCTTCATCTTCTGATCCAAGGCAGGGTCAAACTCCCTCTCCTTCTGAACCTGTGAGGGAGGAACACCCAACTGAGAAAGACAATGATGATCAACATGGTGCTGCAGACCAGTCTTCTCAGTTAAAGTCATCTAAGAGGAAGAAGAGAATGGCTTCTAAACCAAAGACTAAGAAGAAGAAGCCTAAGTCATCTACCTCTACACCTCAAGCTGAATCAGATCAACCTGAGGAAGTGCATGATGAGGCAGCCCAATCAACTCCTATGCAAGTGGCTCCTCTAACAACTGAGACACCCATCTTGTCCTGGACTTACTCTACCAATCCAGAAAGATGGCATGTTATCAGAGATCAAGGTGTTGAGAATGTTACTCCTGGCAAGACATAATCAACTTACCTCTGCATGATCTCTTTGAAATGAGAAGATACTATGAGAGTCTTGATGATCCTGACCATCTAATGAAGAAAGGAATGGTCATGATTGTACTGAAGACTACCAACATCTGAAGATCTTCTAAGTGTTTTGGTAGCATCAGCCTAGGGGGAGTTTGTAAGGATTCCTTAAGTCTGATGCAACCCAAAACATCCAAAGTGTCTCTGCAACATGCACTAAGTACTGAAGTAAGAATGCTTCGGAAGTTTTACACAATGCATTAGAAAATACTCTAAGTGTAAAATCTTCGAAGCCAAGACCAATATCTTCCGAAGCCAAACATGAAGTCTTCCGAAGCCTCAGAGACAAAGTCTTCCGAAGCTTCAACCTATGAAGACAGATTTCTTCCGAAGACTTTTAGTACACATGCTTTATCTGATGTACTGTTCCATAAAGCACCTTTTCCGCTGCATCTCTGTAAAGTCACCAACTTACATGAGTTGGTGAAAAGGTCCATGCTTTTGGTAACTGTACATTGAGGTCTTGAGTCTGTAACTTTCTACTTTATGTACTTTATCCTTTTTGTAATGTATAAGGATGTGAGCTATGGCATGTCATAGTCACAAGGTCAAAAGGCAGATATGCCTTTTGATCCTACAATTGATTTTGTTAGTGTCTAGTCAATTGTATCCAACTGGCTTTCAAAGTATAGCCGGCTGTAGGTTGTAGTATAAGTATTTCAAGTTCTTGTATCTTTCTGTATGCTTTGTAACACTTGTAAAAGAACTTGAGAAAGCAATATACTGCCTCCTTGAAACCCATACTCTCTTGTTCTGTCTCTTTACTTTACTTGTGTTCTTTGTATCACCTTGGTTAATCCAGTTCACTGTTTGATTAAATTTTAGTTGCTCTCCTTATTGTGTTGTTGTGGTAATTGTGTTCAAGCCCTTAAACGGTCCTGCACTATCCTTGTTAGAATTGTTTGATTAATTGATTTTGAGTAAAATTGTTTTGGTGTAAATCAATTTAAAATGCTCAAACTGTGATTCATCGTTCAGCGAGTATTATCACATTGCTCGGTTAACATTGATCTATATTCACATTAATTGATACATAGATCTGTGTTATTGATTGATAATCAACAATTGTTCAAATCAATTGAAAAAAACATATTAACAAATATCCTTGATTTGATATTAATAATCATTAAGAGGATTAACTGATTTGTGACTTCAATTACTTATCTACTCAATAATTAAGTATTGGTCATTAATTAGTTCATTCATAAAAGGAATTATTTTTAGTTGAACACTAATACTTTGACTAAAATGAATAATTCTTTAGGTGCATCATCATACCAACCTCCAAAGTTGGAAACCAAAGCGGATTTTAAATCCTGGAAAATCAAATTCAGGAATCATGTGAATTACACTGATTTCGATTTATGGGTATCAATAACTGAAGGTCCTTATATTTCACCAGCTCTTGGGCCGGATTATAATGACAATAATCAAACCATAAATACAAAAGATCTATCACCTGAGGATGTTAAAAAGGTTAAAGTAGATATTAGAGCATACAGTTATTCAGTATGGCTTTACCTGAAAAAACACTAATCAGGTGTGAGAACTACAAAACAGCAAATTCGTTATGGAAGATACTTCACACTCTCTATGAAGGGAGTGATGAAATCAGAAGCATAAGGAAGGATACTCTTTGCTCCCAATATGAAACCTTTTATCATATTGAGAGTGAATCAATTCCTCAACAACTCCACAGGTTTATGCAATTGGTAACCTAGATGGACATCTTGGAGTTAAAGTATACCAATGAGGAGTTAAACAAAAAGATGCTCCACACTTTGCCTGAAAGTTGGAAGCAAACTGTATCCATGTTCAAGAAAACCCTTGACCTCAAAACCATTGGTTTAGATTCACTGGTGGCTAAAGTCGAAGCTCTTGAAATGGATGAAAAGTCAAGAAACAAGAGTGTGAGAACATGCAGGACCGGTTAAGGGCTTAACAATTACAACACAACAACACAAAGAGGAGATTAACTAAACTTGATCAAACAGTAAACTGGATTAACCAAGATAATGATACAAAGAACACAAGTAATAAAGAGACAGAACAAGAGATTTGGGTTTCAAGGAGGCAGTATATTGCTTTCTCAAGTTCTATTACAAGTGTTACAAAGCATAAAGAAAGATACTAGAACTTGGAATACTTATACTACAACCTACAACCGGCTATACTTTGAAAGCCAGCTGGATACAATTGACTAGACACAAACAAAATCAATTGTAGAATCAAAAGGCATATCTGCCTTTTGACCTTGTGACTATGACATGCCATAGCTCACATCCTTATCTATTACAAAAAGGATAAAGTACATAAAGTAGAAAGTTACAGACTCAAGACCTTAATGTACAGTTACCAAAAGCATGGACCTTTTCACCAACTCATGTAAGTTGGTGACTTTACAGAGATGCAGCGGAAAGGTGTCCAGCTTTATGGAACAGTACATCAGATAAAGCATGTTACTAAAAGTCTTCGGAAGAAATCTGTCTTCATAGGATGAAGCTTCGGAAGACTTTGTCTCTGAGGCTTCGGAAGACTTCATGTTTGGCTTCGGAAGATATTGGTCTTGGCTTCGGAAGATTTTACACTTAGAATATTTCTAGTGTATGGTGTAAAACTTTCGAAGCAATTCTTCTTCTGTACTTAGTGCATTACTTGCAGAGAGACATTGGATGTTTTGGTTTGCATCAGACTTAAAGGAATCCTTACAAACTCCCCCTAGGTTGTTGCTACCAAAACATTTAGAAGATCTTCAGATGTTAGTAGTCTTCAGCACAATCATGACCATAGCCTTCTTCATTAGATGGTCAGGATCATTCCGACCTTCATAGTATCTTCTCATCTCAAAGAGATCATGCAGAGGTAAGTTGATTATGTCTTGCCATGTATAGACATTCTCAACACCTTGATCTCTGATTACATGCCATCTTTTTGGATTGGTAGAGAAGGTCCAGGATAAGATGGGTGTCTCAGCTACCAGAGGAGCCACTTGCATTGGAGTTGATTGGGCTGCCTCTTCATGCACTTCCTCAGGTTGATCTCTGATTACATCCTCTTCTTCCTCTTAGATGACTTTAACTGAGAAGACTGGTTTGCAGCACCTTGTTGATCATCCTTGTCTTTCTCAGTTGGGTGTTCCTCCCTCACTGGTTCAGAAGGAGAGGGAGTTTGACCCTGCTTTGGATCAGAAGATGAAGCTTGCTGAGGCTCAGCAGGAGGTCCAGGTTGAGGTGTCTCAAGTTTTTCAAACTTAACCTCCACTTCAGGTGGGACTTGACTTGGAAGAGAATGTAAGTCAATCAGTTCACCACTCTTAATCTTCTGCTTGATTACCCTTATATGCTCATCCATTGTGATTAGAGACATAGGGCCAAGTCTCCTTCCGGAGAATCCATATAGCTTCAAGAAGCTTATCATCCTTTGTCTATCAGCAGACTTTTTCATACTCTTTTGGATGATGGCTCTTGACTTTGCAGCTTCTTCCCTTAGCTTCTTCTTAGTTGTCTTTCTCTCCTTGACTAACTCAAGCTCAAGTTGTTTTAAGTACTCAAACTCAACAAAGTCATAGGACAAGGGAAGAAGTGCATCTGCCTGATAGAAGCCTGTGGCACTCAGGTAACTGAGGTTCTTGTCTACCTGAGGTTCTTGTGGAGCCACATCTTCTTGTACAGGGCTTTCTTGAACTGGGGAGAGTGTGGGAGCATGCTTGTAGAGTCTTTTCTGTCTCTTATCCTCTTTGAATTAGAGAAGTAACCTTGTATCCTCTTTTTCTTTCATCTCTCTTGACACTTTCATGTCAGCCAGTTTATTTAGTTGTTCTAAGGGGAGAGAAATGATTTCATCAATGTCATAGTTCCTGGTCTGCAGATAGGTAATCCTGACTGCCCTCAACTCATCATCTTGAGTATTTGGTCTGGGGGCAGCCCTGATTGCAGCTTGCATAAAGCCTGAAGACCCAGAGAACTTTCTCCCCTTAGCTTCCTTTTCCTCTCTCTCTCTTTCTCCTCAATTTCCTCAGGAGTCAAAATCCTTTTCCCTTTGTCACCCACAGACCTTTGTGACTCAGGGTGGATAGAGGTTTGGCCTTCATTGCTTGGTGTAGCATCCATGCTCTGGCCAGAGAGAGGCTGAGAAACACCTTCACCAGCAGGTGTCTCAGAGGGAGTGTGAATCTCTGCAGCAGTTGATGATGATGAGACAGGGGTCTCAGGTTCTGCCACTGGGCCTTCAGTCAAGGTTTCCCCTATGAAACTAATCTTAGGGTCCACCTCAACATCCAGTTGACCGATGACATTGCCTGATTGCCTAAGTCTCCTTCTTAAGCTGAACTCTGCAATGATCCTGTCTTGGATTCTTTGAGCCAATCTGTCAGCCTGTCTTGATTTGCTTGGATTGACAAGTGGCATATTGACTAGATCCAGTCTTTCATAGAAGTTCAAGTTTTGAAAGTCAAATACTTCTTGTTGCCCTTGAACTCTGTGAAGAATAAGGGCTCTTCTATCAGCATCATACCTCCACCTTATGATGTAGTTTGCAGTTCCTTGAGGTGGAGATGACACAGCCCTTGGTATACCTTCCTCAAAGAGACTCCTGATGATAGAGTCTATAGAATCCACATTAATGTGAACTTGAGGAAGTTGCTGAGAATGCACATTTGCAAGTGAGGATGGTGAGTCCTCTATGTCCATTCTCTGTGAAGAACTCCCAGGTTCTGTGGCTGCAATAACTTTCTCCCCTTTTTGGTAGCATCACCCACTTGCATAGGTGAGCTGAGGATAAATCAATCACATCCACAGGTTCTTGTGTTCCTGGTTGAGCTCTTCTTAAAAGTCTCCGAGCTAGTTTTTCCTTAAGATATGAAATCTGAAGTTGCTGATCATTGACCCTGTTTTGTAAGGTAGTCACCTGAGATTCAAGTTGACTGACCTTAGAGACTAAATAGGAGCATGTTTTTGACAGTTTTTGCATCTTTAGTCTCAAATTCCCCTCTTCTTCATCAGAAGAATCATTGGGGGATGAGATGATTGGACCAAAGTCCTCTCTCTCACCACCAGCTTGAGGTTCTTGGCTGCTGGTTTTCCTCTGCTCACTAGCAATCTCAGTTGAGATGTCAGTGGGCTGAGTTGCCATGGTTGAGGTCTTAATGATGTAATCACTTGCAGAAGTGAGAGCCTCTTCCATATGGACATCCTGAACATGTTCAGAAGTGTCCACCTCAGTAATAGGTGACTGATGTGGGCTAGACTGAGGAGACTCAGAAGTACTCATCTCTCTTTGAGTAGGGGAAGAAAAGAGAGACTCATGATACTCACTGAATCCTAAGTCTTCATCAGTATAGAAGGATAGGTTGGGAATGGGTTGATTTAGATCTAAAGGCTGGGGATGGTAACTGTTGAAGGTTGTTCACTTGAGTGTTGAGACTCAGAGTGAAGGCTTAAGGCTGTTGGGCTTGTGAGCTCATCAGGGTGAGCATGAGGAACCTCAGCCCTGATAGTTGAAGAGATGGGAGTGGTTTGCTCCTCAGGGGAAGTGGGAGCTCTAGTGTCCACTTCCTCCTGTAAAGGTGAGTATATGGGGACCTGCACAGACTCAATAGCTTGAGCAGGGGTTCGTTTGGATTTTCTTTGGTAGGTGAGGGTTATTTGAGGTCTTTTTAGTGGTAAGGAAATAGAAGGTGTGGGTTCAACACTAGCTTGTGTTGCTAGGTTGTCACCTTGAGCAATGAGCTCTAACATTTTGGGGACAAGGGCTGTTTCTACCCCTGAGAAGCCTACAGTTGGCTTCTTCATGTTTTTAAAGATGCCGGGCTTCATCTGTCCCAATTTAAGAATATTACTTGTTTCCCTCAACTGTGAGCCCAGTTCACAGTTGAGAATGTGTTGAACATATCTAGGAAACATGTAATACTCTAAGGAGTCCAAGTTTGCAAGTAAATTGGTATAAACAAATTGAGAGTACATGAACTTGACCCCTTGAACCATTCCATACACTATGAAGGAGAGATCCTCAGGAATCTGGTTTCACCCTCCATGCTTGTTTGACAAGCTGTGGATAACCACATGGAGTAAGTATTTCCACTGGGATGAGACCTTCCCTTTCCTGAAGGTCTTTACAGAGAAATCTCCCTCATAGCCCATCTGCTCAAAGAATGATTGACAGCTTCCTTTGGGAAGGACAACTCACCTTCTTCATCATCCAGCTGCAAATGATAGTTGATGATGGCCGGAGTGATGAAGATTGTCCTCCCTTGCACTGTGGCAGACAGTGCCTTCTCCCCATCCATAATGACCTCTTGGCAGGTCTTCCAGAATTCAAGCAAATGATCCTCATACAGAGTAGGATCAATGGTTAGGGAGGTGAAATAGTTTGATAGAGTTAAGAATTGGCAAATCTCTGAGAAACTTTCATCTTTCTCAGAGCTTAACAGAGCAACCTGGTTGTGTTGCCTGTGAAGTTGCATGGAGAAATCTGGGTTGTTTCTGCGGTTAAGGTTGGCCATTTGAGAAGCTTAAGGTTGAAGAAAGGTAAAAAGCAAAGGCGGTTTTGGGAATTAGGTTTGAGGAATAGTGGAATTGAGGAAGATAGTGAGAAAGAGGGGGAACCGTTGGGTATTTATGTGAAAAGGGATTTGAACCAAAGTTAATGAAAGAGGATAAACTTTGAAATCTGAAAGTCGGTCCCACCTCTGAAAAAGTAGTTTACTTTTGCTCAAAAAGTAGTTTTCTTGGAATTCGAAAAGCTTCCGAAGCTAAAATGACTTCGGAAGATTTTCCTGAGAGTCTTGAAAATTTTGCTTCGGAAGAGAAATAAACACTTGAATGCTTTGTAAATGAAACAAAAAAGCTTCCGAGAGTTAATTTTGCTTCGGAAGGAAAAAGTCCTTAAAAACAAATAATTGTCTGAGACAAGAATTTTAGCTTCGGAAGATAGAGTTGTCTTCTTCCGAAGGTAAAATTTCTTAGACAATTATTCTTTTTGAAGACATGATTTTCTTCCAAAGGTAAAAGTATATCTTCCGAAGGATCAGAAAATTTTTAAAAATCTAAGAAAAGTCTTCAAAAAGGATTTTATATCCAAAGAAAACATGAGCTTATGAAAGTGATGAACTAGACAACTTAGGACACACATATTTTAAGAAATAATTAGAATTAGTTTTAAGAAAAGATCTACTCAAAGTTAATCATCCCAATAGCTGATATTAGATATTTAAATCTCTGTTCATCAAAAGCTTTTGTAAACAGATCAGCATATTGTTCATCTGTATGAACTTTGACTAGTTTTATTAATCCCTTTTCATAGTTATCTCTTATTAAATGATACCTGATATTGATGTGTTTGGTCCTTGAGTGCTGCACAGGGTTCTCAGTGATAGAGATAGCACTATTGTTGTCTATGTGGATAGGAGTCTCCTTGAAGTTAAATCCATAGTCCAGCATCTGATTTTGAATCCAAAGCACTTGAGCATTGCAGCTTGCAGCAGCAATGTATTCAGCCTCAGCAGTTGATGCAGACACACAGGATTGTTTCTTGCATTGCCATGAGACAACCCTTCCACCAAGGAATTGACATCCCCCAGATGTAGACTTTGCAGTCATGTTGCAACCACCATAATCACTATCTGTATAAGCATACAGATTGAAGTCAGGATTCTTTGGATACCATAAACCAAGTGTTGAGGCACCTTTGAGGTATCTTAAAATCCTTTTGACAGTGATTAGGTGAGACATCTTAGGGTTGGCTTGATATCTTGCACAAATACATGTAGCAAACATGATATCAGGCCTGCTAGCTGTAAGATACATAAGAGACCCAATCATAGCCCTGTATAAATGTTCATCTACACACTCCCCCTCAAGATCAGGTCCAAGGGAGTGGTTTCTGGCTATGGGTGTCTTAGCAATCTTACAATCAGTCATGTTGAACCTCTTGAGTATGTCCTGAACATACTTTGACTGACTTATGAAGATGCCATCTTCAACTTGCTTCACTTGAATTCCCAGAAAGAAATTGAGTTCTCCCATTGCACTCATTTCAAATCTGTCTTTCATCAGCTTCTCAAAGTCTTTGCAGAGCTTTGGATTAGTTGAACCAAAGATGATGTCATCTACATATACTTGAACTAGCAATAAGTCATTTCCTGTCCTTTGATGAAGAGAGTTCCATCTATAGTACCTCTCCTGTATCCATGTTTACAAAGATACTCAGATAATGTCTCATACCACTTCCTGGGTGCCTGATGCAGCCCATAAAGAGCTTTGTCAAGCTTGCAGACATAATCAGGATGATCAGGGTCTACAAAACCAGGTGGCTGTTTGACATAAACCTCTTCATCAATCACTCCATACAGAAAAGCACACTTTACATCAAGTTGAAAGACCTTGAAGTTCTTGGATGCAGCAAATGCCAGGAATATCCTAACAGCTTCTAATCTTGCTACAGGAGCAAAGACATCAGTGTAGTCAATCCCTTCTTCTTGTGTGTATCCTTGAACAACTAGTCTTGCCTTGTTCTTGATGATAATTCCTCTATCATCCTTCTTATTCCTAAAAACCCATTTGGTTCTAATGGTAGTCTTCCCATGAGGAAGAGGACAAAGGTTCCAAACTTTCCGCCTTTTGAATTGAACCAACTCTTGTTGCATAGCTTCAACCCAACTTCCATCCTTTAGAGCTTCATCAACTTTCTTTGGCTCTATCTGGGATAAGAAACAAGAGTGAAGACAAACATTTGCTTCATGGGTTTGTCCTCTTGTTCTTACCCCTGTGACAACATCTCCAATGATGTTTGTGGTGGGGTGAGACTTGTGGATCCTTAGTTGAGGGATCACAGCAAGTTGCTGAGAAAGATCCAAATTTGAGAAATTTAGATCTGACGTAGATGATTCACCCTCCACATCACCACACTTATCAAGATTCACTTGATCCAATGAGTGTGTGACATCATTGATGTTGTCATCTATGGTGTGGTTATTAGCATCAAGGAATTCCTGATCGCTTTCACCATCACCATTGTTGTCTTCCACAATTGAGGTTCTTTATCTGGTTGTGAAGCCTCTGAGCTGGAATTTGAAGGCACCCTAGATGTATCAGCTGAATTTGTCATTGTAGTGCTGATAGAAACCTCATTTGCTGAAGTAGTTCCAACTGGAGCTAAAGATGTATGAGTTGAGGGTCTTCCTAGCTCAAATCTTGGATCAGGATCACCTGTATATAAATTTTCTACAGATCCTGAAACATTCTCACAAGATTTGTTAAATCAGTTGGTAACTAAATCAAGATCAAATAGCCAATCAGGACCAGAACCAGCCACACAGGGTGTGTGTTCATTAAAAGTCACATTGGCTGACTCCTCAACAATTCTAGTTCTGAGATTGTATACTCTATAAGCCTTGGCTTGGGAAGAGTATCCAATGAAGTGTCCATCATCTGATTTCTCAGCAAACTTGGCAATTTGATCCTTGGTATTCAAGATGGTGCAGGGACATCCAAATGACCTGAGAAAACCAATGAAAGGTTTTCTCTTGTGCAAAAGTTCATAAGGAGTCTTACCATGTGTCTTAACTACTAAAACTCTGTTTTGCACATAGCAAGCAGTATTTACTGCCTCTGCCCAGAAGGTGATAGGCAGTTTAGATCTAGACAACATAGTTCTTGCAACTTCAATTAGTGTCCTGTTTCTCCTCTCAGCAATTCCATTTTGCTGAGGAGTCCTGGGAGCACTATATTGTATTGTAATACCTTTTTCATCACAAAATGTATCAAGGATTTGATTCTTGAATTCAGTCCCTTGATCACATCTTATGGTTTTGACCTTGTGATCACTTTGATTCTCAAATTTTAAGATGAAATTCTTCAGAATCTCAGGGGTTTCATCCTTAGTTCTAAGGAAGAAAACCCAAGTGAATCTTGTAAAATCATCTGTGATCACCAAACAATAAGAGGTCCTTCCTAGACTCATTACACTGGTGGGGCCAAAGAGATCCATATGTAATAAGTGTAGGGGAGTAGTGATAGAGTTCTTTTCCTTAGGCTTGTGAGATACCTTATGTTGCTTTCCTTTCAAGCATGCAACACAGTGATCATCACTTGTAAACTATTTCTTTGGCATTCCAGTTACCAAATCATGTTTAATTAGTTTATTCATGTTCTTAAAGTTTACATGGCACATTCTTTTATGCCATAGGAAAGACTCATCACTATTTGCTTTAGATAGAAAGCATGAAACTTCTCCAGAGGGAGATGTTTCTTGCAAATCCATCTTGTACATGTTCCCTTTCCTTGGGGCTCTAAGCAGGATGTGCTCATGAGGAATGACCACTCCAGGCTTGAGAACAATGCACTCATGCTCAGTAAAGAGCATGTTATGACTCTGATCACAAAATTGGGATACACTCAGAAGATTGTACCCAAGCTCCTTGACAAAGTTTACCTTTTCAATGCTGAGCTTACCATTTGTGACCTTGCCCCTTCCAGAAATGTAACCACCTTCATCTCCTCCAAAAGCAACTGGTCCTCCATCAATTCTCTCAAAGTTATGGAGTAGTGACCTATTGCCTGTCATGTGCCTGGAACAGCCACTATCAATTATCCAGACATTCCTGTTTGTCTTGAGCTGTTCCTGCACAAAGAAAATGATTAGTTACATTTGGAAACCCAAGCCTTACTTGTCTTGGGCTCACTAAGTATAATAGAAGGTAATGCAACAGTAATAGATCCTATGGTTGTGCTAGAGGGATCTTCAGCTGTTGTTGATGGAGAAACTTCAGTCACTTGGTCTTTCTTAGACTTCCACACCACCTTTGGAGTCTTGGACTTGACCTTCAAAACCTTGGAAGCTTTTGGGACTTCACAAGTTTTGATGACTGAACCTTCGGAAGATTCTGCAGTCACTGCAGCAGACTTCAGTGCTTCGGAAGAACTCCTTTCTTCCGAGACCAAATTTTCTTCCGAAGGTAATTTTCCATTTACCTTCTTCTTTGATTTGGAGCTTCCGAAGGAAACATATTTTCCTTCCGAAGCTTGAATCTTCTTGAAACTCTTTGAAGTCTTTGTATTGGTCATATGGACAGTACTTTTAGGATTATATGGACAATCCTTAGCAATGTGAGAGGTACTTTCACACATGACACACAACATTTTCTTCTTCAAAAGAGTCTCCTTATGAGAGCAAGACTGACTTTGGTCACATCCCTTCTCCACCTTCATCTTTGTAGATGCTGAGACAGTTCTTTTGGGCTGTGTATTGTTCTTGGAGTTTGATGGTCCAGGCTGTGCAGCAGTGGTACACAGCAGATCAGTCTTCTTCTTGGTACTGAGATGATTTGAACAAGAACCAGAACTCTTAGCTGAGGAGTTTTGGTTGATGTCTTCAGTCTTTACCACTTTAAACCATGCAGAGATAAAAACTTGTTTCTGCTTAGAGTCAAAAGTAGCCTTGATCTCTTGAGCCTTCTTTGCCTTTCTTTTGCTCTTCCTGATCAAGTTCTTTCTCTTTGACTTGGTCATCACAGTAGACTTCTTCTCCTCAGAAGGATAGTGGCCCTTAGTAGAATCCTCCTCTTCACTCTTCTCAGAGGAATTCTTCACTCTTCTCAGAGGAATTCTTCACTATCTCTTCTTCATCCTCTTCACTTATAGGATCTATGAGAGGAAGCTCATCTTCACAAGTTCCACACCTAGGAGATCTTACAGACAAGATTGTGTGTGGAGGAGCTATCTCATTTGATCCCAGTCCCTGTCTATTTTGATAACACACTTTGTTGTGCAGGGATGAGGATATCATGTTCTTGAAGGTCTCTTCTTCAAGAACACTCTTTTCTGCCTTGGCTTTGCTGATCACAAGCTCAGCCTGGCACTCAGTCAGCTTAGTTATGAGATCTTGGATTTGAGTCCTAAAATCTGTATGTTCATGTTTTAGTACTGAAATGGTTTTCTCTAAGTCCTTTATCTTTAGCTTATAATCATTTTCAGACTTTCTAAAATCAAATTTTAAAATGTTTAAGGACTCAAGATCAGATCTCATTTCCAAGTTATAGGACCTATATCTGTTAACTTTAGCAATGCATTCAGGAGTACAGAGATGTTCCAATACCTTGGCTTCATCATGATCTGCCATTAGTGCTTGGTTTGGAGAAGCATCTTCCACCTGAAAGCTCCAGTCAAAGCCTCCTTCTTCAACAACAACAGCAGCTTGTTGCTTTGGCTTCTCATTTTGAGGGGCTTTGTTAGTGTAGTTTGGTCTGGTTTGTGCTTGGCCACCATTTGTTTTAGGTGCCTTACACTCTCTAGCAAAGTGGCCCATCAAGTTACAGTTGTAACACTTGACTTTGCTTTTATTCAAGCCAAACTTTCCACTGGTTGCATTGCTTGGAAACCTCCTTCTAGTTCTCTTGTAGAACTTCTTGGCTCTATGAGTGAGAAGAGCCATCTGCTAAACTATTTCCATATAGTCCAGGTCATCTGGATGGATACAATCCAGGTCTTCAAGAGTGAAAAGAGAGTTACCACAACTTTCATCAGAAGACACAAAAGCTTGAGAAGAGCTTGTCTCTTACATGGACTTCCTTGAGTGTAGTTCTCCCTAGGTGTCTCTGGGAAGGTGATGAAAGGACCCTTTGGTGAGTTGTCAGGGTAGCATATGAGATGATGTTGGGGTTCTATGCTATCCCTTTCAACCACATGCAGGGCTGAACCCATCTGATTGTTGGAGTTGCCAGATGAACCTTGCATGTTCATCTCCATCTGGTAGCCACTGAGAATCCCATATAACTCTGTCAGAGTAAGAGTTTTGAGATTTTCAGTCCTCTTGATCACCACACAGTAGTGTGTCAATTGCCTAGGAAGTGAGGACATGAACTTCCTTACAATGTCTCTGTTTTCAAGAGGAACTCCTCCATCCACAAGGGTATCCACTATCTCAACATACCTAAAGTATTGCTGAGTCATGGTTTCACCTGTTTTGAAGGTGAAGTTTTCAAACTGCTGCTTCAGGAGATCCTTCTTGTTCTCCTTGGCTTCAGAGGAGCCTTCATACATCAGTTTTAGTACATCCCACAGCTGTTTAGCTGTTTTGGACTTCTTGAAACCTCTGTACATAGAATTTGGAAGGGCAGTTTGAAGGGCAGTCATGGCCTTCCTATCAATCTCTACTCTCTTCCTATCTTCATTAGAGTAGTTGGCCACATCTTTGGGGATCATACAAACACCAGTAGCAGAAGGAGTGCTGGGTATGAAAGGTCCATTTTCAACAGATTCCTACATTCTTGAGTCTAGAGACCTGATGAAACCTTCCATTCTCATACACCAGGTATCAAAGTCATCAAGAGTGATCAGTGGGGACTTGTTCATGGTTCCAGTCTCCATATCAGTCTTTGAAATGAATGCCATTTTGAAAGTTTAGTATTTGTGTGTGTGAGGGATCTTAAGATGGTGAGATCTTATATCAAGAGCCTGAAATGCTCTGATACCAATTGCAGGACCGGTTAAGGGCTTAACAATTACAACACAACAACACAAAGAGGAGATTAACTAAACTTGATCAAACAGTAAACTGGATTAACCAAGATAATGATACAAAGAACACAAGTAATATAGAGACAGAACAAGAGATTTGGGTTTCAAGGAGGCAGTATATTGCTTTCTCAAGTTCTATTTGTTAGGATCTGGTATTTGAACGAAATACCAACTGATTAACGTGTAAACCAAACCAAATAGTGCGGAATCCTATTTGATTGGCGATCCAATCAATGAGAACGCACGTAGAATCAATAAAGTATTGAATCAAACGTTAAGAATCGATTAGGAATCGATCTACATCGTTCTATGAACTTGGAGTATGAACTTGGAGGCTTCTGGACGGCTAGGGTACGTCTGGAGTCGAAATAGAATGAATGCTTACGTTTTTCCACGAATTGGGTGGTATTTATAGGTTAGTGTTGTTCATTCGGGCGACTGAACCATTAGTATGGTTCAGTCGTGCGATTGAACCATGCGGTTGATCCATCCGCACGACTGAGTGTTCAGTCGTGCGACTGAGTCAATCTTATGTTACAATTATACGACTGATCCAGTCTCCTGGTTCAGTCGTGCGACTGAGTCATTCGCCTGAAGTTATTCATGCGTATGGTCCATTCGTATGGGCCATTCGCATGAGAACTTCATTTTGTTAAGTTTGAATGTATTCATTAATATAACATTATGTGTATCAATTCAAACAATCACAAACCTATTTAACCAATTCAACATCAACTCATTAATGAAATATTAAACATTATAAATCACAAACAACCATTTTCATTTCATTAATATTCCAAACATTACATCAGTGTAAGACAAACAAGATCTATTACATTCATATCATGATCTAGGTACATATGTATCAACAAACTCCCCTTTGGACCTAGATCTATCTATTGTCTTGTTTTCTGCATCACCTCCTCATACTTCTTGTACTTTTCCTCTCTTGTGACTCTTGCGTGAATCTCAAACGCAAAACAGAGTCTTATGACGTTCTGGAATTGGAGGGCTTGTACTATATCTTGCGTGTCATAGAACAGTGGCCACTTGTATAGAGTGTAGACATCATTAGCTGACAAGTTGGTGAGCCACACTGGGTCAAACACCCTGATGGTATCCATTCTGCCCTCTTTGTTCAGAACTATGACCGCTTCTCCTGTTCTCCAATCATAGTACCACCACTTAAAGTGTGGAGTGAAGTCTTGAGGCATTTCCCTTAGAGGGATTCTTGACATCGTGCGCGGAGGACTCCACTTCAGCACTATCTTTGGCTTTCCAGTAATGGCATCAACTTCAGACCTTCTGATGTACCTTGTAGGTTGTTAGGGTCTGAAGTTAACCCACCTGGTGTGGTACTCTCTCTTCAGTGCAGCTTCAAACCAGCCTGACATTTTTCTTGGGTCAGCATACAACAGCTTCAGTTTGGCCAGCTGGTTGAGCTCAAAACCTGGTAGAGTCTTTAGATCATGTGGAAATCTAAAGTACTCTATGCCCTTCTCCCTCTTAATCGCATAAACGTTTAGATCCTCAAAATGTGCCCACGCTATAATCCTGCCCGACACCTTATGATGTTTCTTCACTCTGTAGAGTTTGGTGTAGACGTTCTGTTTAGGAGCAGCGCGTTGGGCTCGGATTTCTTCAAAACAAGCAGCCCATTCAGCCTTTCTGATATCTACATCATCGTTTGAGGCTTGGGCCTTTCCTTCTATCTTCTCAGACTCCTGCTCCATCTTATCTAACACCTCAAATGTATCACTGACAAGGGATTCACCCAGATTGGGGACCACATTTCCCTCGTTGTCAGCATAATGAGGATAGTGCTCTGCTGTGACATCTTCTATCTCTATTTCATCAACGTCGTTTAGCTCTTCGTCACTGGTAGAGTCACACGTTGGGGCATCCTTAACGATCTCATCGGGATTTAGCTTGAACATCTCAGCTAGTTGCTCATTTGAAAGATCGTGAATTATTTCCCCTTCTTCAGGGGTATAACTCACAGATCTCCTGACGATCCCTTGCAGATCAAGAATCATAGTTAATTGAGTCTTGACCTTCTGAAGGGGAGCAACATCAAATTCATCCCTTTGATAGTTTGGATCTGTTTGATTTCAACAAGTAACACATCAACCATTAGTTAATAATCAAGACAGAAATGCAATAATCTTAATATAAACATCAAATACATAAGTTTAAATACATGATTCAAATACAACAGTTATCAAATACATAGACATCTAATCATTACTTTTGTCTTGGATCGCTGGGTCATCACTTGGTGAGGCAGAGGATGAAGCTCGTTGGTCTTGATTTTTCTTTGACCTCCTTTCTTGACCTTGAGCTGAGGCAGATGCAGCTGCATCTCCTCCTTCATCATCATCATCATCATGCCTGTCCTTTGTCCTCTCTTCCTCAATCCCTTCATCATCATCAGTCTCTTCATCATCGTCCTCATCCTCATCCTCATCATCATCATCACCATCATCACCATCTCCTTCTTTAATCTTCAGAGGCTCATCTTTAGATCCCTTAAGCTTGAGCATGATGGTCTTTTTAGCCTCCTCCAACTCCTCAATCTTCTTAGCTGATGTGACTCTATGCTCGTGAAGTTGGGCAATCTCGTGGCTCTGAGCAGCCATTTGCTGGGCCTGCTCCTCGATCATCTGAGCCTGATGCAAGATCTGCTGTGACTGCGCAGCTGTGAGATCTGCCAGTTGACGGATCTGCGCAGTCTTTTCTTCATCAGCAGCTAATAGACGCATCACCATACGGTTCAGCGCTGAAAGCTGTTCCTCTACCCCAATACGCATCACCATACGCATCACCATCTGTATGTATCCCCGATTGATGGATGCTGTAGTCTCTCCCGATTCCCTGGGGCGTTCACCAACTGCCCGGAGTCCATGTTCTGTGGGAACGACTTTGCTTCCCACAGTCCTAGTCAAAGGCTCCTCATCTGACTCTTCTTCCTCCTCACCAGGTATAAAATCCTGGTGGAACCGGGCCGACTCAGCTATATCTCCAGTGGGGGCAGATACTGGAGGTGTGCTGTCAGTAGTTGTGCCCCTCGGTGGAATGAGCATGTCATCTCCAGCATCCCCACTATCATCATCATCAGAATCATCGGTGGGTAGAGCAATCTGCTCAACATCAGAATCACTGTCGTCGTGGCGCCACTTCCTCCTAGCTGGCACCACATAGTCCTCCCGGGCCAGATGCCCAAACAATCTCTTGACAGGGGGTTTCACCTGCTTCCCCCTGTATACCTTCATCCTGCCCAAGGTGGTATCATCCATCACCTCAAGCACTACAGCATCATCCTTCTCCTTTGGCAAGGAGGGGAGCTTCTGGTCTATAATCATCTGCATAAATCGGGGATACATAAAGAAGCCCTCCTTCCCTTTCCCCTCAATGTTCTCCACCAAGTAGGTGAAGATCATCCTGGAGAAGCTGAACGGGTGGTTCAGCACCAACGCAACATAGGCGTTCTGGATCTGGTCGGATAACTCATCAAAACCTCCCTTCCTGGAAGCTATGCACTTGAGCAGCACGTGAGCAAGGTACTTAAACTGGGGACAGAGGTTGCTCTTGTTGAGCACCCCAGCATTGATGTCCCCAGAGTACTTGGCTCGAAGAAAACATCCTCTGACAGTGAGGGGGTGTAGTCTAGTAGGACAGTCAGCGTCGTCCCCCAACTGTAACACGATCCTAAGATCCTCCTTTGTGATAGCTATAGCCTCTCCAAAGATGGTACTTCTGATGTATTGAGGCTCAGAGGATCGATCAACTGTCGCACCTTCCCAGAAGGCCTGCTGAATAGAACGATAAGGAGTATAGGGAGCAGATATGGCGTGTGCAATCCTCGATCTCCTTAGGAAGGTGATAATGCCAGAGAAATCTGCAGCATTTCTGGATGTCAGATCCAGATGAGCACAAATATTGTGCTTCGTACTCATAGTCCATCGACTCGCCATCTGTTACACAAACAAAGTAAACATTAGTACCCATTGGCTAAGAATGTCATGAAACACTTGGACTTGAAGAAAATTCTTTCTGTCATGCGAAAGAGGTTGTGCGACTGAGATCAGTCGTGCGACTAAGCAGTGCGACTGGGATTTAGCCGTGCGAATGACCCCATGCGTATGACTGAGTGTGCGACTGGACACATGCGTATGTAGCCTCATGCAGTTACCCTAGTCGTGCGACTGAACTCATACGCATGGTTCTGTCGTGCGGTTAAGCTATACGCACCCTTCAGTCGTGCGACTGAGGTTCATCAACCTGTCCGTTCGCATATTGTTCTGTCTGTTCAATTCAAATTCAATTTTTCACCAATTTTAAGTTTTAGACTTCGTGTTCTGGTTCATTAGACTCGCAATCCATTCGTTTAACACCTAACATCTTTAATTTCATTTGTTTACGTCGTGTAGTTAGGTTATTTTGTCACACAAGTCTCGGTTATTTCTAACAGGTCCGATGTCCAGATTTAGTGTAAATTGAATGATTTGGTAAGGTTTCGGCATCGCAAATTACCTGTAGATCATTGTAAATGGTCAGTATGCAAGAATCGAGTGTTTATAGTGATCAAACGAAATTTGGGCAGAGTAACTTTAGTCGTGCGATTTAGGGTAAATTTGAGAGTGGTGAGTCTCTGCGACCGACTCTCTCTCTATTTATACTAAACCTAGATTCAATCGTACGACTGGGCTCATACGCACCTTTCATTCGGGCGAATGGGCCTCAGTCATGCGATTGATTCTGTCGCCCCCCTTCAGTCGTCCGATTGGAGTTCAGTCGTGCGACTTACTCATTCGTTCGCTCTTAAGCATTCGACTGGGCCATTCGTATGGGCCATTCGGTTGAATGGTCCATACTCATAGTCCATTCGTACGAATGGCTCCCATTCGTATGATAAGTCTATACAAATGGTCCATTCGTGCGAATGGGTCATACTTATGAAATTTTCTGCCATTTTGACCATTTAACATTTAAACTTTTTTTAACTGTTGAAATAACATTATGAGCATTTGATCATCTCAGACATTGTTGGACCAAAAGAACCAATGAGCCTGATCAGAAAAACCTCTAAGTCCCACAGACATTGCAACTACTGAAGAAGATCACAACAGCTGAAGACATCAGCTGATTACAAAGGTCTGAAGACAAAGTCTGAAAGTAAAGAACTGAAGACAAAGTCTGAAGATGAAGTGCTGAAGACAAAGACTGAAGACCAGAGTGATCAGCAGTTGTCACAACAGCTGAAGTTGTTAACTTCAGTAGTTGTGATGGTTTTACTTTTTAGTATTTGTAATTTTACATTTCAGTAGTTTATTGTTTCAGTAGTTTTAAGTCAGTAGTTTCATGTATTTGTACTTAGCATTCTCTGAGATGTGATCAGTTGTTGAGAACATCTCAGTAGTTTGCATATTTCAGTTGTTTTGTAAATTCTGTTAGATGTCACTATCAAGTGACATCAGCAGACGTCACATTCCTCTATATAAGGGATGTTGACCTAGCTGTATTCAAACCGAAGCATTACGCGTGAATGAAAACATTTCTTTAACAGAAATATTCTCTCTATAATTGTGATTGAGTGTTTTGCATATTCATTACTTACTTTCTTGCTTAAATTCGATCTTAATCCGTGATATTCCGCTGCATAGTTCAAATCTAATTGATCCGATCCTATCAAATGGTATCAGAGCTGGTTAATCATTGATCGATCTAACAATTGATCACTGAAACTGCTCTTTTGATAGCGAAGGTTGATCGAATTAGCATTTTTGCAAGAATTGATTATAGAGATTGATTTTTTGTTGCTTCCGGTTAATTAATTGAGATTCTAATTGTATTTTCTAATTGTGTTGTTGAGTTTTCAAACTAGACCGATTTTAATCTCATTGAATTCGATTGAATTAGTGAAAATGACTACTTCAATGAATGATCCTCACAATACTGGCTCCTCAACTAAGCCTCCAATGCTTGTTAGGAGTGAGTATAACATATGGCAACGCCGAATGCTCCATCACCTGTCTGTTAACAGTTCAGGTTGTTGGAAGTCTGTGGTTCATGGACCATACAAGCCTATGGTGAGTAATCCTGAAACCAATGAGATGGTTCCTAAAAAGAAGGAACAATATTCTGATGAGGATTTAAAACTGTTTGAGATTGATGCTAAAGCCCATGGAATTCTGGCCATGGCACTGCCTAATGAAATTTATTCTGGGCTCATGCATCATGAAACTGCTTATGATCTCTGGGTTGCTCTGAAGGAACAATTTGGAGGAACTGATGAGGTCTTAGCAAACAACAGAGAAATCCTTGCCCAGCAATATGAGACATTCTCTCATAGGAAGGGTGAGACACTGACTCAACAGTTTGAGCGGTTTTCATGTTTAATTTTTGAGCTTAAAATGGTTCAACATGAATACACAAACAGTCAGATGAATAACAGATTCCTGAGATCCCTGCCTGAGAAATGCGACACTTACACCATTGTCCTACGCTCTAGTGCAAATCTGGATACTCTATCTCTCACCCAACTTCATGGGAAACTCTTAACATTTGAGAGAGAGATAGAACAGAAAAGGAAACTATCTTCATCTGGAAAGCTCACTGATGACTTTGTACCAGGTTACACTGCTCTGGTTGGTCATGAGTCTGAATATGCTTCATCTGAAAGTTCATATGATGAGCATATTGATTTCTCTTCAAACAGTGGAAATCATGCTTTTGTTGGAGTTGAGGGAAACTCAGGTTTTAATATTGATAATTTGTGTTTTATGATGAATGATTTGAAAGGAATTGCTGATGATGATCTGGAAGAGATGGATATTCTGAGCCAAATGGCATTGATTAATATCAGATCTTAAAAGTTTTATAAAAGAACAGGTAGGAAATTTCCTGGTCTCTCTGGCAAAACCAAGGTTGGTTTTGACAAGAGTAAGTTGAGATGTCACAAGTGCCACAGACTTGGACATTTTGCTAGAGAGTGTAGATAATCTGGATCTAACTCATCTGCACCCTTTGTGACTTTTCCAAGCAATAATTCACAATCCAAAGGGCAACATCCTACCAGTTCTAATCATCATTCACAACATCAATCATCTCCTGCATACTTTGTCCCTCAAAGCCCCATGCCATATCCTTATCCATGCTTTTATATGCCTCAATCTGTTCAAGTTTCTGTACCCATGGCTCAACAACCACATGCTCTACCTGATCCTCAGCCATCTCAAACAAATCAGCAATCTCAACCTCAATCTTATCAGAGCTTTTTCACCCCTGAGGTTGTTGACTGGAGCAGCCTACCAGATGATGTCTCTGGTTATTCTGAGCAATTTGCTGGTGCTGGTCAACATGGTGGTGAAAACCCTTTTGGAAACCTTGCTTTAATGGCCCTGGAATCTACTGATGACAATCCTTCATCATCACAGGTACCACAGGTATCTTCTAAGGCTAAGGCCAAGTTATGTTCTGAATCATGCATAGCTGCTTTCTATTAGGGAAGCAAATGTAGCTTTAATTAATCAAAACCTTGACCTAGAAAAGGCAATTTCCAAAAGAAAAGCTGAGTTTGAGTCTATTTTAAAAGAGAAGGATGAGGAGATTTATAAACTCAAGTGTCAAATTACTGATGAAAAAGCAAAGGTAGAGGTCATTCTAGAAAATCACAAGAATCTCAAAGAAACACTTGCAGCTACCCAAGTTGATTGTGAACGCTGGGTAACATCTTGCAAGGGATTTGAAATGCTTCTCAATAAGCAAACTGCTTCCAATGTGAAGTTTGGGATTGGGTATAATCATACCATACCTCCCACAGATTTTACTCCCAAGTTAGAAGTACAATCTGAGGTTGAGTGTCATTCCCGAACCACATCATCAGGTGTTTCATCCTTAACTGATAATTCAAAATCTGAGGATGAAGATAGTGTGAGTATTTCAGTTAATCAAATAACTGATGATCCCACTGCTTCGAAACACTTGATCAAGAAGAGGCTGAGAAATTCAGGTGTTGTTCCACAAGATACTCAAAGTACTGAAGGGCAAAACACAACACCTGAAGATCATTTTAAATCAGAGGAAAACAAGCATTCCTTGACAACTGCTGAAGAATCTATCAGGATTCTAAAAAGTACTGATAGAAAACCACTGAAGAAGAAATCTTCAGTTGTTGAAAATCCTTCAGTACTTCCCAAAAGTACTGAAAGGAAGAAAGTACTGAAGAACAAATCTTTAGTAGTTTCATCAACTTTAGCAGTTGATCAAGAAAAGATGAAAAGAAAGCCATGTGAAATATGTGGTTTGTTCAATCATCTGACTGATGAATGCTGGTATAACAAGGGTTTAAAATTCAATAAAGAGAAAATCATTAAGAAGGAAATGCATAAAATGAAAAATGAATTTCAAACCAAGTTTATACCACAATCATCTCATTCTGATAAACCTAAGCTTTCTCAAAAAGTCACTAAGGAGGAAGGGGTTTTTCAAACAACAGCTACAAATATTTCTCAGGGAATATTAAAAACTCAGACTAAGTCTGTGTCTTTTCAAAAGAAGGATGCAGTGAATCACAAGAACAAATCATCTACAAGTACTGATGTGTCAACTGAGTTGAAAACTCTGTCAACAAATCAGACACAACTTGTGATGATGGTTCAACATCTATTGGGGAGAGTTAACCAATTAGATGTTTCTGTGATTAAACCACTGAAAAGGACACCTAAGCCAAAATCCAAGGAATCCTTTTCAGCACCATCTACATCTTCAAAAGCTGTTAATCATGCACAACCTGTTAGTTTAACATCTGTTGATGAAAACAGACCCAAAACCAAAAAGGTTTGGGTCTCAAAGGCTAAATAATGTTTGTGATAAATGCAGGGTTCTTTATCATGCCAAAGAAGCATCTGGTATGTGGACAGTGGAGGATCCATGCATATGACAGGGAGCAGCTCTCTTCTTCATGACTATTCCCAAAGGAAGAAGGGATTTGTTTCTTTTGGAAATGATGCCAAGGGTTACATCATTGGGAAGGGTTTTGTCTCAAATGGGGAGATAAGATTTGATGATGTTAACCATGTGGAGAACCTCAAATACAATCTTTTAAGTGTCAGTCAAATGTGTGATAAAGGGCATGTTGCACTTTTCACAAGTCAAAACTGTCGGATTCTGTCTTCCAAAGTTTTGCACAAGATTGACAAGATATTGGATGAGTATACTCTCCTGAAGGCCAACAAGATTGGAAGAGTATATGCTTTAGATCTATCAAAGAAAATTGATCTAAAAGGCCATCCATGTCTGTTCTCCAAAGCCTCTCCTCAAGAATCTAAACTATGGCATAGAAGGCTGGGTCATGTAAATCTCAAGAACATGAATCAGCTCATTCATCATGGTTTAGTGAGAGGTTTGCCATTGAAGGAGTTCAAGTGTGATGATAACTGCCCAGCTTGCTTAAAAGGAAAGCAACACAAAGCTTCATTCCCTCCTATAGAAGAACCTAAGTCCACTGCCTGCTTGCAATTACTGCATATAGATCTCTTTGGTCTCGTGAGAGTAATGAGCATGGCAAAGAAAAAGTACTGTCTGGTAATTGTGGTTGATTACTCCAGATATGTATGGACTTTCTTCTTGCATTCCAAGGATGAGGCTGCTCAAAGTATCATCTATTTTGTGTTACATATGGAAAAGCAGCATTCACTTCCAGTTAAGTGTGTGAGAAGTGGTAATGGGACAGAGTTTAGGAATCACACTCTTGATGAATTCTATTTGTCTAAGGGAATCAAAAGACAATATAGTATTCAAAGAACTCCAGAGCAAAATGGAGTGGTTAAGAGAAAGAACAGGACCCTGATTGAAGCCGCAAGGACAATGTTGGCTGACTCTGGTTTGCCACTAACCTTTTGGGCTGAAGCTGTCAATACAGCTTGCTATGTTCAGAATAGAGTATTAGTGAATCAGAGGTTGATGAAGACTCCTTATGAGCTCTTACATCATTTGGCTCCTTTGATTTCATTCTTTAGAGCATTTGGGTGTCCATGTTATATTCTTAACACAAAGAGTATACTTCAGAAGTTTGAATCCAAGGTGGATGCAGGGTATTTTGTTGGGTATTCATCTACTTGCAAGGCATACAGAGTTTTCAACTGCAGAACAAAGATTGTTGAAGAGACTTTGCATGTCAAGTTTAATGAATCCCCAAAAGACAAGATTCCTCAAACCCTGTTGAGATGTTTGACTGGACATACTGCAATATGTTCCATATCAGCCTCCACCTGTTGTTGTCTCTGAAGCTCCATCCTCTCCAACTGAAGATACAAATGCAAGTTGCAGTAATCATCTGCCTGTTTCTACTACACTTGATGTTCCTGTAGCCTCAGCAGCTCCATCCACAACAAATGCTGATGAAATCTCTAAATCCTCTACTTCATTTGAACTGCCATCTCAGTCTAGGTTTCAAGAGTCTACATCAACATCTGCTGCTGCTGAATCTCCTACAAACACTTGCACAGATATTATTGCATATCAAGAATTGAAGAATCATCCCATGTCCCAGATCATTGGTGACATAAATGCTGGTGTTTCAACAAGAAGTCAATTGTCCAATTTTTGTCTCTATGCTCTCTTCATCAGTCAGCAAGAGCCAAAGAATTATCATGTGGCCTTAAGGGACAATGGATGGGTTGAAGCCATGCAGCTTGAGCTTCTTCAATTTCAAAAACAGCAAGTGTGGGAACTGGTTCCTCTACCCCAAGGTAAGTGTGCAATAGGAACTAAATGGGTGTTTAGGAATAAAAGTGATGAAAAAGGCCAAATTGTCAAGAACAAGGCCAGACTGGTTATACAGGGGTTTTCACAAGAAGAAGGTATTGATTATGATGAAACCTTTGCCCCTGTAGCTAGACTGGAGGCAATTCGATTGTTTTTAGCTTATGCTGCTTTTCATAATCTTAAAGTTTTTCAAATGGATGTCAAAAGTGCATTTTTATATGGTAAAATAAAAGAAGAAGTTTATGTGTGTCAACCACCAGGTTTTGAAGATCATAAACACCCTGATTGGGTGTATAAGCTTGATAAGGCTCTTTATGGGTGAAACAAGCACCCAGAGCCTGGTATGAAACATTATCTAACTTTCTTCTTCAAAATAATTTCACTAGAGGCTCCATAGATAAAACTTTGTTCATAAAGAAAGCTGGCATGCATAAGCTCCTTGTTCAAATTTATGTTGATGATATTATTTTTGCATCATCTGATCCACAGTTGTGTGATGCATTCACAAAATTGATGCAACAAAAGTTTGAAATGAGTGCAATGGGAGAATTACAGTTCTTTCTGGGTTTACAAATCAAACAACTGACTGATGGAACTTTCATTCATCAGTCAAAATACACAAAAGATTTGTTAACCAAGTTTGATTTACAAAACTGTAAAACCTGTTCTACTCCCATGTGCAGCAACACACAACTGGATGCTGATCAAAAAGGTAAAGCAGTTGATGAAACTCTTTACAGATGTATGATTGGTTCCTTGATGTACCTAACAGCTTCTAGACCAGATATTATGTTTGCAACTTGTGTCTGTGCTAGATTTCAGGCTGCTCCTAAGGATTCCCATATGATTGCAGTCAAGAGGATCTTTAGATATTTGCAAGGAACTAAATCTCTAGGACTATGGTATTCCACTGGGCACTCTTGTAAATTGGTTGTTTTTTCTGATAGTGACTATGCAGGGTGTAAGTTAACCAGAAAATCAACTTCTGGTGGATGCCAATTTCTAGGCAACTGTTTGGTCTCTTGGCAGAGTAAGAAACAAACATCAGTTGCTACATCAACAGCTGAAGCAGAGTACATTGCAGCTGCAAGCTGTACATCTCAGGTACTCTGGCTTCAAAATCAATTATTGGATTATGACATTACAGAGACTAAGACTCCATTATTAATGGATAGTTCTTCAGCTCTTTGTATTGTTATGAATCCTGTCCAGCACTCTAGGACCAAACATATTGAGATCAGACATCATTTCATTAGGGATTGCTATGAAAAAGGTCTGATTGATCCAAAGTTTGTGCCTAGTGCTGATGAGCTTGCAGATATATTTACTAAGCCTTTGGATAGTGCAACTTTTCATAATCTTGTACTCAGGCTTGGTATGCTGCAACTAGAATAATTTGACAACTACTGATGCTCTTAGTCCATAAATACTGATGAGCATTAGTATACTTTTGTCAAAAATAAGTGCTGATAAGTCATTTTATCTTCAGTAGTTTTACAACTACTGAAGACTAAATTACTTAAAAGTACTGAAATACTTCATTTGTTAGAAAAACTGATGTAGTTCAAACTACTAATGTTTTTTTTATAATAAATAAGTACTGATGACCAATGAAACATCTGAAAATCAGATGATCTGATGAGTAAGTGTTAAGGTCATTGAAACAGCTGAACTTTGTGAATTGACGACAACTACTGTTTCATTTCCAAACAACTGAAGCCAAAACCAAGTCTTCAGTAGTTTTACAACTACTGATGACCAACACCAAGTCTTCAGTTGTTTACAACATTTGAAAGTTAAAACCATGTCTTCAGTTGTTTTCTAACACCTGATGACTAACATCAACACTTTCAGTTGTTTTCCCTCAGCCGTTTCATAACCTATATATACCTAACCCTAACTTCAAACTTTTCATAACCCATTTTCCAAACGTTCATCTTCCATTAATGGCGACCATGCAAATCAAACCTCGACACAACTATGTTTCTCACCTTACCAAATCACCTTTCTGGAACAAGTTTGATGCTGCTATTGACTTGATGGTTGATTCCCAATACCGCACAGCCTTTCTCTTAAATCCTACCATCTACCCGATACCCTGTGCCAATTCTGGACAAACGTTACTGTTCATACTGCTGAGAATGATGACACCATCACTCTCCAGTCGTTTGTTAACCAGAAACGGGTGGTCATCACTCCTGAGATCATTCGTCAAACCCTAGACCTGAATGAGGCCACCTATCCCACCAAGTACCCCAAAGGCACCATTGATCTTTCTTTTGCTAATCATGGTTATGAAGGTGACCTAAGTGCTACTACCATCTTGAAGAAGCACTTCCATGATGCCGAGCGACTCATATTTCACATGATCAATGTCTGCCTTGCTCCCAAAACATCCTCTTGGGATCAAATGTCCTCCAGATGGCAACATGTATTATATTCTATCCTTGAACATCAAAATCTATGAAAGATTTGGCATTGAAACCTGTGGCAAATAGATGGATATTATATCCAAGGTTTCTTATGCCAATCATCTTAAATCAATTAAAATCTGATGGCCTTGTTGGCCTTGGAGTCCCTGCTCTGCTGGTTTTGCCAGAGGTATACTCCAGGCACAACTCAAACCCACAACTCAAAGAGGCTGCCAAACTGCTCAAACCCAAGCAGAGGGAACCCACAGCCTCCACCTCCAAATCTAAAGTCCCCTCCAAACCAAAACCAAAGAAAACCAAAAAGGCTACTCAGGGAGTTGAGTCCCCTGATGATGCCCCTGTAGCACAAACGCAGGATGAGACTACAAGCCTTAATCCCCTTGTAGTTTCAATGACTCCACCAGCTGAAACCGCTCAGGTATCCTCAACAACAGGATCCTGATGCAACCAATATTGGGGAAACCACATTACTGGAATCTATCTCACTTGAGAAGATTGCCATTGAAGAGCACCACTCTCCCCAGGTGCAAACCTTTTCACCCCCATCTCCCACTGAACCACCCCCTACAAGCCCAACTGCAGTCATTGCACAAGTGCTGACTCAGCTACATTCCTCTACCCCTCCCCAGAAACCTGTTACTACTGGGAAAACCTCAACAGCTGAGGGAGAGGATCAAAATGTAGTTGATAACCAACAGCATAGGGATTCTAAAGTTCAGTCTCCTAGTGTAGATGTGGAGACTAGAACATCTGGTGAGGCTACCTCTTCCCCTGTTTCAACACATGAACAGGATGAAGCAGGTATCATCTCTAAGACCTCACCAGAGGCAACTGTCAATGAAGGACTTGCTCCTGAGGCAGGAAGTCCCCAGTTCCAAGACAAAGGGGCACATGTGATCACTGATTTACACTCAGCACATGTTCATCCTGATTCACTCAGGAGGTCAGCTGATTCAGTTTATACTGATGATGACCTGGGCTTTTTCTTTGAAGTCTTAGCCCAAAATACTATTCTTGAGACTGAGGTTTGTAGATTAAAAGACTGCTTACCAACATGTCTCAGGAATCAAGTCCATCTGCCCCAATAAACCCACAGATGGCAGCTTCTGTTGAAGCTTCACCAAACACTGAGCACTCAAATCAAACAAACCACCAGCCTCTGTTTCAGGCACCATTTCTCAGGGAGAGAACCCCTCTGAGCAAATGGCTGCTGCTTTCAAATCTTCCTTACCTCTCATCACCCCCATCATCACATCTATTGTTCATCAAACCATTGATGAGAGGATCTCCTCAGATCTTAAATCCCTTGTGACTGATGCTGTGTCAAAGCACCTTTCTGACATTCAAACCCCTGAACCCAATGCAACCAAAAAAGGGGAGTCTAAGTCAGTAAAGGATGATAAAAGGAAAAGAGTTGAAGAGTTGAAGAGGAAGAAGCTAAGGAGGGCATAAAGGCAAAGAGATCATCACCTACAAAAGAAAGAAGAGTGTTGGTGAACAAACTGAAGATGAGAAGAGGTTGGATGAGATGATCAAAGAAGCTGATGACCAACATAGCAGATCCATGGACAGGATCATTGATCAGCTCTTCAGGCAAGGATTTGATACTGCCAAACTTGACTCAGAGATCAGAAGACTTGAGATTCAGGAGATTGAGAATCGATGGGCAAGTTGCAATGAAGAAGAAAGGGAGAGATTGGAGGCTATGATCAGATTCCTCTCTAAACACTTGGGAAGACCTATCATTGAGATCAAGTCATGGTCCAGAGATAGCATTTTGAGATAAATAACCACAAAAATATGCTCATCTGAAAGCTTCAACAAAGGCTTAATTGAAGCTCTGGATGAAGCTGGTGCTGAGAAGAGACTGATATGGCCAAGTTATCCAAAGCCACCCTCACCAACAAAATGATAGAGCAGCCCTTAAAATCTCCTTTATCAAAAACAATCTTCAAAGCCAACCTCACAACCAAAACAGCCAATCTCAAAACCTCCAAAAACAACCAACCTCTCAACCTCCAAACATCAACCTCACAACCCTCTAAACCACCCCTTCACCCAAGAAACCCATTCAAGATTCCACCAGTGATGCACCCAAAAGAAAAAGAAGGCTGCTGAGGATGGAAGAAGAAGAAGAAGAGGATGAAGAGGATAATCTGCCAATATCTGCTATTCTTGAAAAGAAGAAACTGAAGCCTAGGAGTCAATCACAAACAATAACTCCTGAAACTCAAAGGCAGATGGTTAAGGTCAAAATTGAAGAAGAAGAACAGCAGAAGCAGCATGATGAGCAATTTCTTAGAATGGTTGACAAGGACTTCCCTCAGTCCTCATCCATTCAAGCAATGAAGAGAACAAGCTCAGAGGCTGTACACTCTTAGACATACCTTCCAACATCAAAAAGAAAGAGTGAGGATTTGGCCAGATCCCAGGGTAAGTTCCAGAATTCACAAGAAAAACTTACCAAGTAGATATCATGGCCAAGTAAGAAAGACTTTGAATGCTGCAATCATGTTGGCCATGGTAGTCTCACCCTGGGAAATCATTGAAGAATTCAAGAGAGCTCACACATCCAAATCAACCCCTATGTCTATTCTTGAGAACAAAATGATCAAGAAGGGGTTGTTGTAAAAGACTTGAAGATCTTCAAAAGAGTGAACTCCAGTTGCTGCTTGAAGGCTCTCATCCAGATGAATTTGCATATAGAGAGATAACAACTGTTGAGTTGAAGAATGGGAAGACAGTGAGGTATCTGTCTGAATACTATGGGCCTGAGTTCTTCTTTGAGGGAGAAGCAGAAGAACTCACTAAGGAGGAACAAGTTGTTCTCCTTGAGGCCTATGCAAGGGAGTCTTACAGACTCATCAATGGGAAATAGGTTTCATGGTTGGGACAAGACTCTGTGTCCAATTTCCCCAAGACAGAGTTCCCTTCCATACTTAGCCAATCAAAAGATTAGAAACCTTTTCCTGGCCTATGCTTATTGTCTACCTCTGAAGCTGATCAAGAGAGTATTTCTGCCAAAGAATAAGTGGGATCTTCAATAAAGTTAGAGGTTTTGGCTGCATTGGTTCAGGGGGAGTTTGTTGGACCAAAAGAACCAATGAGCCTGATCAGAAAAACCTCTAAGTCCCACAGACATTACAACTGCTGAAGAAGATCACAACAGCTGAAGACATCAGCTGATTACAAAGGTCTGAAGACAAAGTCTGAAAGTAAAGAACTGAAGACAAAGTCTGAAAGATGAAGTGCTGAAGACAAAGACTGAAGACCAGAGATCAGAGTGATCAGCAGTTGTCACAACAGCTGAAGTTGTTAACTTCAGTAGTTGTGATGGTTTTACTTTTCAGTACTTGTAATTTTACATTTCAGTAGTTTATTGTTTCAGTAGTTTTAAGTCAGTAGTTTCATGTATTTGTACTTAGCATTCTCTGAGATGTGATCAGTTGTTGAGAACATCTCAGTAGTTTGCATATTTCAGTTGTTTTGTAAATTCTGTTAGATGTCACTATCAAGTGACATCAGCAGACGTCACATTCCTCTATATAAGGGATGTTGACCTAGCTGTATTCAAACCGAAGCATTACGCGTGAATGAAAACATTCCTTTAACAGAAATATTCTCTCTATAATTGTGATTGAGTGTTTTGCATATTCATTACTTACTTTCTTGCTTAAATTCGATCTTAATTCGTGATATTCCGCTGCATAGTTCAAATCTAATTGATCCGATCCTATCTGACATGACCATTTTAACTTGAAAACTTTTGATCACCTCAGACGTGATCCTTTTAAACACTTTGTCACCTCAGACGTGACCCATTTATCTTTTGAAAAACACATGTGGTCATTTTAGACATGACCCTTTTATGGTGAGTTAATCCCATACTGAATTTCATGATGTAGTCCAACAAACAAACAAACTGAAATGACTAAATAACTTCGAAACTTAAACTAAAGTACAAAAATTAAACTTGTTTTTGACTTTTTGTGAGAGATAAATCCTAAGATAGAAATCTATTGGATTTGGTTCCGGAATAGGCAGCTTCTATTTAGTTTGACCACACCTGGACCAATTCAATTTTGGAATCATACAGGCAAGTCAAATCATTTGGGACTTGTTATCAAAACCTTTTGATGCTCAATTCTTGGTTTTCATCCAGAGTCGTTAGCAAATTTAGGAAATCATACTGGTACTATTAGATTCCCACATTGATTTGAACTTTCAAGAATTGCAGCCATAATGATTGTCAGTATATTTGTCCTCTTAAATCCATACACAGACTTTTGACACAGATTGGTGATAGTTTAGGGTTTAATTATTTCAACCAACATTTGTGGATCCCACACATATATGGTAATCAACATTCCTCAGGAGCTTTTGAGCGGTCTACGGGTATAAGGTAAACCGTACCTGTGATACCGATTCAAACTCTTTGGAAAATGATAGTACACAGGAACAAATCAAAAGGGACTTTAAAATTTAGTTTAGAAAAGATGCAAGATCTGCTGGTATTTTGACAAGAAGAGACTATTCTTAGAGCTTTCAAAGAGAAGCCAATCCTCAGGTCAGTGCCATCGCACAGCAGAGAGGCGGCAAACAACAATGAGTTCTAGAATATCTAGGTTATGCTTATCCTCAGGTCAGTACCATTGCACAGCAGAGAAGCACACAACCTATCTTCTTGTTAGAGCATCTTAATTTTCTTTTGCACATAATGCACCAATAACATAAGTTATTAGCTTGATAGCATTTGTCTTTCATTCTTTTCGTGCTTTGCTCTATTTATGGTCATCCGCACACATTTGTGGCGTTTACATGCTCATTACCCCTTATTGGAATATTGTTGATTGTGTTAACCAGTGATAAGATGGGAGCCCACAGTCAGTTGAACAACTTAGTTTGATCTTGAGATCACCAGTCAGGTCTAATTATCTATTGTGTTGAATTTACCGACATATCATCTGTGGTCTAGCAACCTCTAGGTCTACTTTCGTTGTGTTACCTTAGTAGTTACCAGTTTTTCTATCATCTTTCCTTTTATATTGCTCAGACTACACAGGCTTATACTTTGAATTTTGCATCTTTTCTAAATTAAATTTTAAAGTCCCTTTTGATTTGTTCCTGTGTACTATCATTTTCCAAAGAGTTTGAATCGATATCACAGGTACGGTTTACCTTATATCAGCTAGCCTCTCCTTCTCCCTTGATTTTTTTTAATGTTACTGGCTGACTTCTTCTCCCCTTAAAATTCTAAAATCATAACGGATTTAATTATTTTAGGATTTTAATAGACAGCTAAATAACATGAATTTAATTTAAACAGAAAATAGAATAAATAAATAAAGAAAAGAAAAGGAAAAAAAATTAACTACACAGCATCGGACTACACATGATCATCATCAGGAATAACATCACTTTTCTTTTTAACGCCGTTGACCTCTAACAGATATAAAAAACGTGGTTTGTCAAAAGCTTTTGTATAGAGGTCAGCGCGTTGAAAATCAGTATTAATTTTTACCACATTGATTATGTTCTTTTCAAAACAGTCCCTTATAAAATGGTATTTAATACCGATGTGTTTGGTCTTTGGATGTTGTACTGGATTTTTAGTAACTGCAATTGCAGCAGAGTTATCAACAAAAATAGGAGTAGAAGAGAAATTTAAACCGTAGTCCCGCATTTGCTGTTGAATCCAAATGATTTGTGAACAGCAACTTGCAGCAGCAACGTATTCGGCTTCACAGGTTGACAATGCAACCGAGGTCTGCTTCTTACACCGCCAGGTCACTAATCTCCTCCCAAAAAATTGACACCCTGCTGATGTAGACTTGTAGTTCATCTTGCAGCCCCCGTAATCCGAGTCACTATACGCCGTGAACTCAAAGTCATCATCATGAGGATACCACAACCCAAGTGTGGGTGTACCCTTCAGATAACGAAATATCCTCTTGACCCCGATCAGATGGTTAACCTTAGGCTTAGCCTGATATCTAGAACATAGACATGTAGCATACATGATATCAGGTCTTGAGGCAGTGAGGTACATGGGGGATCCAATCATTCCTCGGTACATTGTGGCATCTACCAGATCTCCATTTTCATCAGGTGGTATATCATGATTTGTAGCCAGTGGAGTCCCAGTTGCAGAAGCATTCTCCATATCAAACCGACTGAGAATGTCTCCCACATACTTGGTCTGATGTAGAAAGATCCCTTTTGGTGTCTAATCCACCTGTAACCCGAGAAAGAATTTCATCTCCCCCATAGCACTCATCTCAAACTCTTTCTTCATAACTGCTTCAAACTCTTTGCATAATTCTTCGTTCTTTGAACCGAAGATTATGTCATCGACATAGATCTGTACTAGCAGTAGGTCTCCATCTTTTTTTTTGATAAACAGTGTGCAGTCAATCACTCCCCTGCGAATGCCATGTTTCACAAGATGAGTCGAGAGTTTCTCATACTAGGCCCTTGGAGCTTGATGAAGCCCGTATAAGGCCTTGTCGAGTTTGTAAACTCTGTCCCGATGATAAGGATCTTCAAATCCCTCGGGTTGACTGACATAAACTGTCTCTCGAATTTCCCCATGAAGGAATGCCCTCTTCACATCTAATTGATAGACTTTAATCTTCATATACGATGCATAGGCAAGGAAGATACGGATGGCTTCCATCCTTGCCACGGGTGCAAACACTTCATTGTAATCAATCCCCTCGACTTGGCGAAATCCCTGAACCACCAGTCGAGCCTTGTTCCTGATAATGACCCCTTGGTCATCCTTCTTGCATTTCAAGACCCATTTGGTGCCAATGACCTTAGCACCTTTAGGTCTATCTACCAGAGTCCATACACCTAACTTCTTGAACTGAAGAAGTTCTTCTTGCATGGCACTCACCCATGCCTCATCATTCAGTGCTTCACTGGCGTATTTTGGCTCAAACTGCGAGACAAAACACCGATAAGCACCATGATGAATGTATACTTTTTCCATAACTGAGGCATAATCAGCTGAGTACAGCTGATTTCTGGTTTGCACTCCTGATCTAACATCCCCAATGACATTGTCTAGGGGATGATAGACATTTAGACGTGATCCTGGAGTAGTAGGAACAGCTACCTCAGAGCCAAGATTATGAACATTTGGTTCTACATCTGAGGTAGATGGAGTTTGAGGTTCCGAAGTCGAAGGGGCATCACTGTTAGATGCTTTTGGACTTGCAGGAACTGGAACCTGTTCCTCCTGATTGTTCTGGTCATCTTCTTCAGCATCATCTTCTGAGGAGGAGTCACTATCGTCGACTACTCCCCCTGAGTGATTAGATGATTCTCCCTGTGAGCTCGATGATGTTGAATCAAGAGATGGTGTGTTCAAGATATCATACATCATCCGTGTAGCTAACTCGTCATCAGAAGGAGAGATAGGGATGTTGAAGGACTTGAAGAATCCATCATAGTCGAAAAAGTAAGCAGGTCCTTTGCCAGTAGGTGGTGTGGTATATCTCTGAACATCAACATTACACCACACTTCTACTAAACCCGTTGAGTTGTTGTAAACTCTCTTGTTCGGTATGTTGTATCCTAGGAAGATCCCTTCATCAGCCTTCTCGCTGAATTTACCTTCTTGAGTCTTCTTCAGAAGTGTGCACGGCGCGCCAAATGGTTCGAGATACTCCAGATTAGGTTTACGTCGTTGTAGTAGCTCGTAACATGTCTTTCCGTGGCGCTTGACTATCAGAACCCGATTCAATGTATAACATGCATTTGCCACTGCCTCATTCCAGAATTGGATAGGCAGTTTCGAGTCTGCCAGCATTGTTCGTGCTGTCTCTATCAAGCTTCTATTCTTTCTCTCAGCAACACCATTCATCTGAGGCATGCAGGCAGAAGTGAATTGATGCACAATTCCCTTTTCCTTGCAGTAAGCCTCCATCCACTGATTCTTGAATTCAGTCCCGTTGTCTAAGCGTACCTGTCTCACCTTCAGCTTGTAGAGAGATTCCAGTGTGGTTACTAACTCCTTAAATGACTCAAATGTTTTTGATTTGGACTTCAGAAACATTACCCAAGAGAATCTTGAGTAGTCATCAGTAACCACAAAACAGTACAAGTCACCTGCAATGCTCTTTGTACTGACTGGACCAAACAGATCCATGTGAAGAAGTTCAAGAGGAAGTTCGATAGAATGAACTTTCTTATCCTTATGAGACTTCTTCGTCTGTTTGCCTTTCTTGCAAGCTACACAAAAATTCGGAAGTTGGAAATTTTTGACGTTAACTCCTCTCACGAGATCCTTCTGGATCAAGTGATTCATCTTCCGTTGATTAATGTGTCCCATTCTCCTATGCCAGGAGATGGAGTCCTTCTCAGTAGCTTTTGATAGAAAGCACTGAACTTCATGATCCGTTGTAGAAGCCGTTGAGAGATCCAAAACATAAAGGTCTTTATATCTTGAAGCTGTCATCAAAACTTGATCCTCCGGAATCACGTAGTCTTTCTTTAGGACGTAACACTTCTTGTTGTCGAATATGACTTTAAATCCTTTGTCACATATTTGGGAAATAGAAACTAAGTTGTTTTGAAGTTGTTGAACGTAGTTCACTTTATCAAACTTAACTTTCTGATTTCCAACCTCTCCCTGAGCTGTGATATAGCCTCCTTTGTTACCAGCAAACGAAACATGCCCTCCTTTTATTTGTTTGACGTTTGATAAAAGAGCCATGTTCCCTGTCATGTGCCTGGATGCTCTGCTGTCTACAATCCACGTGTTGGTTTCAGCACTGTAGCGAACACCCTGCACATATAATGTAAAACATTAGTTTAGGTTAGGAACCCAAGCCTTTACTGGCTTGGGTTTCCCAGAGGCATCACACATCATGAATTCAACCCATTGACCTTTAGAAGGTGAGGGTAGCTTAGGTGCCTTCTTGTCATCATTATTAGACACATAGGATGAATTCTCTTTCCATAAGCCAGATTTGTGTAAGGCCTGTTTGTGATAAACAGTCGACTGGCTAATGGGTTGAACTTTGGGTTCACTAGTTCTTCTAGGTGGAGTTAAAGAACTCCTCTTAGAAGCCCTAGGTTTTGAATCCTGAAGTTCAATCTTCTTCCTAGGTGTCTGATAGTAAGGACAAAAGGAAGCAATATGTCCACACTCTCCACAGTTGTAGCATGACCTGCTATAAACTTTATGACTAAACTTTTGTTGTGGAGATGTGTGTGACACCCTAGTGAACTCACTTAGTTTGGGTTTTGACTCTATTCTTTGATGTTTTCTCTTGTTTGACAAAATTTATTGTTTTAACACTTTTAACAGCTTTTCCTTTTGTGAACATGGATTTTGACATGAGACTTGTGAAAGATAACATTAACAGTCTTTTTAGGTTCAGATTTGACTTTGTTTGACCTTGACTTTATATTAACCTTTTCAAATTCTTTTTCCAGATTAACACAAGGCATTTTACCCTTTGCCTTTGAAGTGGCCTCCTTTTGTTTTGTTCCAGATTCAATTGAAGAACATGAGGAATCTGGATCACTAACAAGAGGAGTAGACACCACATGATCCTTGATGGGATTGTTATTTATTGGTCTACTCTTAGTGTTCATCAAGGTCTCAGGTGGTGGTGGAACCACTTTATAACCCAGACCCTCCCCGTTGTTACGTTCTCTCACTAAGTGTTGGACAATGTGTGATGAACTTGTCCAACTATGCAGTTTTTGCTTTAAAGAGTTGACTTCTACTTCTAAAACTGCCTTTTGCTTCTTAGTGTCTTCTAGGGAGTTAAGATAGTACCTAATGTCATTAGCTTGGTTAAATGCTACTACTTCAGTTTCCCTAAGTTGTTTAGTCAAAAGGTCTATCTTTTCTTTGTAACTATGCTCATTTTGTTTTAAAACTCTATTAGCCTCAGTGCACAGTTGCAAATCCTTTACTAAGTTATCATTATGATCTAATAACCTAGCAAATTTCTGATCTATGCTTTCTCTAAATGTATTACAATCAGAACAAGCATGATTTTTAAACAGTTGGTCAGTGGTACTTACCTGAGGAGATTCTGAAGAATTCGCCATGAACGCAGTATCAGATGTCTCTGGTTCTGGTGTTGTCTCTTCACTATTTGACATCGCTATCTTAACTGTAATATCTCCTTCACTCGCAGAATCATCATCTAAATCTTCCACGCTCGCAATGTTGGATTCTCCCGGAGAGACAAACCGAAAGCTCCAGTCCTGTCCTTCATCATCATGGGCAGTCAAGGCTTTTCGATCCTTGCTTGATGAAGTAGAACTGCTAGCTTGCTTGTCTTGACGAGTGAAGGACGAGAATGGGTTCCCGTTCCCAGTCTTCTTTGGCTTCACACATTCTCTTTTGAAGTGCCTCTTTTCTCCACAGTTAAAGCAGGTCACCTTGCTCTTGTCAAAGCCAAATGTAGTGTCCTTAGTAGCAACCAAGTTTTGTCTGGTCTTTTTCACAAACTTCTTCGCCCTCCGGACAGCACTTGCTAAGGCCCACATAATGTCCATCCTCTCCAGCTCAGTCTCGTCTACCTGCTCGTAGTCCTCATCTGCCAGATGGCAGTTTCCAATTTTCCCAGCAATAAGTCCATCATAGGAATGAACCACTGCTGCCAAGAGATCCATGTGCTCTCGAGCTACTTCCACGGTCACGTTTCCAAGGTTCTCGGTCTTCAGTCTAGTAGCATTTGCTTCAGATCCAATGTAGTGGGTAGTAGAAGACCCTGACGTTTCTGATCCTGAAGGAGAGACTTGTGAAGGACCAGATGAGCTAGACACAAAGGCAGTCTGAAGAGGTGCTCCAGATGTCTTAGCTTGAGGAGTGGCATTGTACAAAGCTGGATTCTGAGTGTATGAGGACTTCTGAGCTCGGTACTTCATCCTAAGTGCTTCTTCTCGCAGCTTTAGAATGAAGTCATTGATATCCAACTTTGCCAACATTTCATTCTGTCTCAGATTTGACACAAAAGAAGCCCATTTTTCTAGCAATCCGTCTGCAAAATTTGACACTTTTTCTTCCATGGTAGTAGCAACACCATGTGTATGCAGTTCGCTCATCAAATGGTAGAATCTATCAATGATATCGTCTAAACTCTCATTTCCCATCGATGAGAAGTTTTCAAATTCTTTCTTCAACTCCTTAGCTTTAATTTCCTTCAGTGAAGCATTCCCGTCATATCTCTTCTCCAGCTCATCCCACAATTTCTTGGCTTGCTTATTCAACGAGTACTGGTGGAAAATATCCTTAGGAATAGACTGTGTTATCAATGCATAGACCCTCTTTTCTGCATTATACTTAACTTTCTGAGCATCAGTCATTCCTCCTAAAGTAAGCTTCACCCCATCAGCTCCCACCGGCATACTGTAACCTATCTCAATAGCTTCCCACAAATTTGGATCCACTCCATTGAGGTAGATCTCAAAACGTTGTTTCCAGTGGGGAAACTCATCTAACCTTAAGAGCTTTGGGGGTTTATTATGATTCCCCACCTCACTCTCAAGTAACAGTAAGTTCTGGATTCTTGAGTCCTTCCCGGCTGTAAACGCTGACATCTGATCTTCCATCTCGATTAACTTTAAGTTTCTTCAACAATCTGTCAACTGGTGCGACTAAAGTGATGCGAAAGGGCTATCCGTGCGAATGAACTATGCGACTGGTTCAATCATGCGGCTGAACTGAGCGATTGGTCCAGTCGTGCGAATGAAACTGATGCGTATGAACACTGCGAACGGTAGGCTTAGTCGTACGAATGGAGATGCGACTAGGTCCAATCGTGCGTCTAGAAGATGCGAATGAAGTCCAGTCGTGCGATTGGCTCAGTCGTGCGACTGAAGCTGCTGTTTTGCGAAAATTTCTAGGCTAAACGTGTTTTGGCCGTAAAAATTCGAATTTTCGCCAACCCTAATCGCCTAATGCCGTAGAAACCGAAACTTGATGAGCAGGGGACGTCCAAGACAACTTTTGACACAAAAAGATTGCGTTTTTAGTGAAAAAACACAAACTTTGTATCAAACTTGATTGAATCACACGTAATCAAGAGCCAAGGCTCTGATACCACTTGTTAGGATCTGGTATTTGAACGAAATACCAACTGATTAACGTGTAAACCAAACCAAATAGTGCGGAATCCTATTTGATTGGCGATCCAATTAGTGAGAATGCACGTAGAATCAATAAAGTATTGAATCAAACGTTAATAATCGATTAGGAATCGATCTACAGCGTTCTATGAACTTGGAGTATGAACTTGGAGGCTTCTGGACGGCTAGGGTACGTCTGGAGTCGAAATAGAATGAATGCTTACGTTTTTCCATGAATTGGGTGGTATTTATAGGTTAGTGTTGTTCATTCGGACGACTGAACCATTAGTATGGTTTAGCCGTGCGATTGAACCATGCGGTTGATCCATCCGTACGACTGAGTGTTCAGTCGTGCGACTAAGTCAATCTTATGTTACAATCATACGACTGATCCAGTCTCCTGGTTCAGTCGTGCGACTGAGTCATTCGCCTGAAGTTATTCATGCCTATGGTCCATTCGTATGGGCCATTCGCATGAGAACTTCATTTTGTTAAGTTTGAATGTATTCATTAATATAACATTATGTGTATCAATTCAAACAATCACAAACCTATTTAACCAATTCAACATCAACTCATTAATGAAATATTAAACATTATAAATCACAAACAACCGTTTTCATTTCATTAATATTCCAAACATTACATCGGTGTAAGACAAACAAGATCTATTACATTCATATCATGATCTAGGTACATATGTATCAACACTATTACAAGTGTTACAAAGCATAAAGAAAGATACTAGAACTTGGAATACTTATACTACAACCTACAGCCGGCTATACTTTGAAAGCCAGCTGGATACAATTGACTAGACACAAACAAAATTAATTGTAGAATCAAAAGGCATATCTGCCTTTTGACCTTGTGACTATGACATGTCATAGCTCACATCCTTATCTATTACAAAAAGGATAAAGTACATAAAGTAGAAAGTTACAGACTCAAGACCTCAATCAAAAGCATGGACCTTTTCACCAGCTCATGTAAGTTGGTGACTTTACAGAGATGCAGCGGAAAGGTGTCCAGCTTTATGGAACAGTACATCAGATAAAGCATGTTACTAAAAGTCTTCTGAAGAAATCTGTCTTCATAGGATGAAGCTTCGAAAGACTTTGTCTCTGAGGCTTCGGAAGACTTCATGTTTGGCTTCGGAAGATATTGGTCTTGGCTTCGGAAGATTTTACACTTAGAATATTTCTAGTGTATGGTGTAAAACTTCCAAAGCAATTCTTCTTTTGTACTTAGTGCATTACTTGCAGAGAGACATTGGATGTTTTGGTTTGCATCAGACTTAAAGGAATCCTTACAAAACACATGTCGCTCCTTATCATTTTAAAGAAACTAAAAGTGCTGGAAGTGCCTTTATTTCTAACAATGATAATGAAAACTCTTGTACTTTGAGTGAAGATGAGGAAGAAATTAGTTTTATGCCTTAAAGCCTTCAAAAACATCCTCTCAAATTAAATCATGAAAAGAAAGAGGGAGACCTGATGAAAGAAAATATGCATCTACATCATCAGCAAAGTCTTCTTCAAACAACAATCAAGCAGAGCCCATCACTGTGATTCTGGATTCTAAAGAACAAAAAGCAGCATTTGCAGCTTTCAGCTCAAGCTTTCAAGCTTATTTGGGCAGCACTTTAACACCAGCCAACATCTGCCAACAAGATCTGGAAGAACTTCATCCAGATGAAGTAGAGGAAATGGATCTTTAGTGGCAAAGGGCAATGATTGCATACAGAGCCAAGCAGTACCTGAGAAGAAACAAAAACTTGGCTGCAGCAAGTAAAATAACAAAAATTGGTGTTGATAAGTTAAAAGTGAGATGTTTAAAATGCAATCTCTATGGACACTTCTCAAGAGAGTGTAATCAACTCCTGACATGAGACAAAATCAACAACATCTGTCTCATCAACATCAATCTCATCAACCAACAACCTCTCAAAGATCTTTCAGACACCCTCAGCTAACCAACTCATCCCCACCAGCCACAAACTCATCAGCAGGGCCTAGTAATTCAAAAGAAACTGGGTTGATAATTTTACAAGATGGAACATGTGACTGGAGCATGTATGAGAAGGAGGTGTTGGAAGAGAATCAAGCTTTAATGGACAACATGGAGAACAAAGTCCCACCTATGGCCAGAGAGGTAAGAGAAAGATTATGTTCATCAATATGTGTTGAGAAAGTAAAAAAATATAGAGTCCATGTTCAACAACTGGCTAACAAAGTAAAAGAAAAAATGATTTCAAATGAATCTCATGTAAGAGAGCATAAACTATATCAAATCAAAATCAAGTCTTTACAAAAGGATTTTGTAGAATTGGGTTTTGTCACTTAAACACTTAGTTTTTCTCTCAATACTCACTTGTAACACACTCGAATCAGATGAAGTAGAATCTCTTCCAAGAGTTGATGATAATATACTAAGTAGCAAAGAACACAAAAAAATAATTTTTAAGGTACTTGTATATATTACTTCTCAACTCAAAGTATTACAAGACTCTTACAAGCATATTGCATGAGTTACAATGAGAAACTATATATACTAGATCCTACAGCCGGATATACTTTGATACCAGCTCGAAACCTACGACTAAAGCATATACTACCATGCTAAAGTTAAGGTATCTTAGCTAAAGTATTATCTAAGATATGATAGTCATGACATGTCCATGACTTACCTTTTGTCACCAACTAAAGTTGGCAACTGTACTAATTGATAAAGGTAAACAGCGGAATAAAGTATGGTCAACCATATGGCTTTTGAGAAAACGCCATGCAGTATCTCAGAGGTCTGCAGCGGAGTGTCAGAGAGACCATACTTATGTCCACTGGTTCATAGTAGTGTCTTCTGAATGTGAGTTGGCTTCGGAAGAACAAGTTCATCCGAAGCCACTTATACTTCGGAAGAGGCTACTTCTTCCGAGGCTTGAGGACTTCTTCATATCTTCATACTTCAGAAGTTAACTTCTTATCTTTTCTTCTAAGTCTTGAACTTCGGAAGTGAATACTTTGTCTTCGGAAGTTGGAGTTTTCCTTCGGAAGATGATCTTGCACTGTGTCTTCGGAAGAACTCCATTTCCTTCGGAAGTTCCACACTTAGCTTCAGAAGTCCTTTATTAGTTGCAACCAAAAGTGGTCTAAGTGATTTGGTTTTGGTTGCACCATCCTTTCTAGATCCAACAAACTCCCCCTAGGCTGATGCTACCAAAACCTCATTTATTTCTGCTTCTCAAAACCTTCAGCACCAGGGACAGAAGATGCTTGTCTGTTTCCTTGTTCTTCCCTGAAGTGGTGCTGAGAAGTTTGTACAAGTCATTAGTGGATAGGAGATCCAGTCTATCACTCTGAATGACACGTACCCTTTGTTGTGCCCTCCTGAAGAGAGTAAGTTGATGGGAGTTATAGTCATACTCCCATCTAACTATGGATTCAAGTTCAGGACACTCAACCATTTGAAGAAAGGCTTTGCCTTTGGTTGCTGATCCTTTCCTTTTCTCCTCCTCTCTCAGTTTCAACTCTTCTTCAATCTTGGTCCTAGCAGTTAGCTCGGCCAAATGAAGACTGCTCAGGTGATTTCTGATATGAGCAGCTATCTCAAAGTTGGAGGGGTTGGAGAGTGGCTTCTCTGCTAACTCAGCAATATCAGATCTGCTTAAGTGTAGCAGGGATGAGGCATTTAGCCTGTTTAGCTCTCCACTCTCTCTCTCTCAACAACAAAGTTGTGAGAAGAGTCTTCGAACCTCCACTAGATAATCCTCTTCCTAGGCACAAGGGGTTGACTTGGTACCTTGTCCCTTTCTTCGTATCCAGCAGAGTCACCAGCCTTCTCCTTAGCTTCTTCTCTTCTTCATTCAGTGAATCTGAGTTGAGGCCAAAGAGTTTTGCAGCTTGCTCCATTGTTCCTCTAGGCAGATTGATGGGTGCAGATAGTATATAAATTTTGATAAAGATTTATTGCACTGATTCAGTTTTAATTGGTTATTACTAATACTAAACCACACACACAAAAGGCAGTGTACCTGTCGTGTGGTAATATAGTGTTGGTAAGAACCGAGTATCAATCCGTGGACATACCTAGCCTACTCAACAAACTTGATGTTTGACTATCAGATTTGGTTTTTGTTAAAGAAAGTGATAATTTGCATTGGAGAGATTTTTAGGGTTTAAAAATAAACAATAATAGAAAGAAAGTAAACTAAGATTTGAAGCGTTTGGATTTAAAACTAGGGAATAAAAGTTATCATCCTAATTAGACTCCACTTATGTAATCGTGATGAATTTGTAAGGCCCCGTTCCCGGGACGCCTACAGTTGGTCATTCATCGCTCATAAAACATATAATTACATTTCGTTAAGAAAACATCGCAGCGGAAACATTCAAAAATGACATCACGTTTCATTATAATTACTTTTGCCAAATAATACATCATTATCCGGTTACAAAATTCATGTTTGCATTACATCACAAAAGCTATATAATTGGATGCCATCCCAAAAGAGCTGAGTAGCTTCGCCGTGCCATCCTCAGCAATCATTTACCTGCCAACTGGAAAATGCAATAAAAGTCAGCGTTGCTGAGTGAGTTCTAGTTTTAATAATAAAACATACTATACTTTCATATAAAACCATTCGTTACTTTAACGTGATCACACATCATACGTACGCATAGATAATATCATTATTATCTTCTTCATTCATTCATTCGTTCATTCGTTCCTTTTAACTTACTTGCGCATCGGACATCATCCATACCAATACCATATGCTACACCCCAATTAGTCTCAGCTACCGGGCCGAAGTCAATAAATGAACAGCTAAACGTATGCCACGGTACTGGGGTTAACCGATCAGTCTTAGCTACTGGGCCGAAGTCAATAAATGAACAGCTAAACGTATGCCACAGTACTAATGATAACTGACCAGTCATAGCCACTGGGCCGAAGTCAATAAATGAACAGCTAAACGTATGCCACAGTACTAAGGGTAAGCGTAGAGGTAGAGGTTTCACATAATGGTCAATCACAAAGAAGGACCCGTTATCCGATGCATGCAAGACGTGTTATCTCTTTCCACTTTACGTTACATAATACTTCATTTCATTCGTCACAATACGTAAAGCCATAGGAAAGATAATCATACATCATAATAAAGAACAGATCATACACATTCATCATCATACAGGGCAACATCATACCTTCATAATATGCATAAACATGCAACATCATCATCATCATGCCCTACATGCACTCTAAGGCCATAACCATTCTCTTACATGCTCTTACGGGTTACTTTACGTCAAACTTACATCTGCACCTTTCCCCGAAGGTCAGAAGTCAAGCTACACCTTCCTTCAAGTGCAACAGCCCTATTCGGGCGTATGGACACTCTTCAGTCGCACGGCCTCCATGCGACTGGACATCATGCGACTGGACTCATGCGGATGAACATCTATGCGAATGAACATCCAATCGTGCGTATGGACCTCGTGCGAATGGGATTACTGCGACTGGGCACCTATGTGACTAACCTCATGCGAATGGACTCATGCGACTAAGCATCTATGCGACTGAACCCTCAGTCGTACAACCCTCATGCGACTGGACTCCCAGTCGTGCGACTGAGTCCCAATCGTGCGAATGACCTTCAATCGCCCTCATTCGGCGCGTATGCCTTCATTCGGTCGCCTAGCCCTAGCTGATGCAGAATGGAGTTCATCCCGAACCCAATCTGCCATTTTCGGCCTCCAAGCTCATCCAAACCCATTCTAAGTCTAAATCAACCCTCCTGGACCTTAGGAATGCATACCTTAACACCATACAAGCACACACAAGCCCGAAATCATACACTAAACACATCATACACATCACACCCAAATGGGTCAAACACACACACACATAAAAACGGGTTTTAAACATCTTCTAGCCCCAAAATCAGTTGAAAACAAGTAAAAGTGGGGTCCTAGAACTCACACAATCGAGCACAAAGACAAGAGCTTCGATTTGGCTTGCTACTCGACGGATTTGGACACTCGAATCACCCGAAACACCACTTTTCTCCCTTTTCTCTCTTTTCTCTCTTCCCCTCTTGAACTCAAAAATGTGTTAAGTGTGGGGAGAGTGGGCTGCCCTCTCCCTACACATAACACCACATTCCCCAACTTTTCTTCTTTGGCGAGTTTGGTCCCTCGACTTTGGACTTTATTTCTTTTCTTTCTTCGCCGGCTTCAAAATAATAAATTTCCGGGTGTTACAAGTCCACCCCCCTTAAATAGGTTTCGTCCCCGAAACCTGTCATTCCTCGAACAAACGTGGATAATGTTGTCTCATTTCTTCCTCAGTCTCCCACGTTGACTCGGATCTCTTCTTGTGCTTCCACTGTACACGCACTAGAGGAACCACTTTATTCCTTAGCCTGTTCTCCTTTCGGTCGATGATTGCCACTGGTTGCTCCACATAATTGAGCCGTTCATCTACTTCAATATCTTCCAATGGGACAATCATATCTTCATCTGCTAAGCACTTCCTTAGATGAGATACATGGAATGTCGGGTGAATTCCACTTAACTCATCTGGTAACTCCAGTCTATAGGCCACCTCTCCTACCCGAGCAATGATTCGGAAAGGGCCTATATACCTTGGGCTCAACTTGCCCCGCTTTCGGAAGCGAATGATACCCTTCCAAGGTGAGACCTTCAACATAACCCGGTCACCCACCTGGAACTCAATCGGCCTGCGCCGTTTATCAGCATACGACTTCTGTCTGTCTTTGGCCGCCTTCATGAAGGCTTTGATCTTCTCAAGCTTCTCAGTCGTAGCCTCGATTACCTCGACGCTTCCCAATTCCTTCTGACCAATATCACCCCAACAAACGGGCATTCTGCATCTCCTACCATATAGCATCTCATATGGAGGCATGCCAATGCTGGCGTGATAACTGTTGTTGTATGAGAATTCAGCTAACGGTAGGTGGTCATCCCAACTTCCACCAAAAAATCAATCACACATGCCCGAAGCATGTCTTCCAGCGTCTGGATGGTCCTTTCTGACTGACCATCAGTCTGGGGATGATAAGCCGTGCTGATATGTAACCTCGTCCCCATAGCGTCGTGGAACTTCTTCCAGAATTTAGATGTAAACCGAGTGTCGCGATCCGACACGATAGACACCGGCACACCATGACGAGTCACAATCTCCTTGATGAACAGATCAGCCAACCTCTCAGATGAATATGTCTCGCGGATCGGTAGGAAGTGAGCACTCTTCGTCAAACGATCAACTATCACCCATATGGCATCGTACCCTTTCGGTGTACGCGGCAACTTAGTAATGAAATCCATGGTGATGTGCTCCCACTTCCATTCCGGTATATCCAAAGGTTGTATCTTCCCATACGGCTTTTGATGCTCGGCCTTCACCTGTAAGCAAGTAAGGCACTTACTCACATACTCCACCACGTCGCGCTTCATACCCGGCCACCAATAATCTTTCTTCATATCATGGTACATCTTCGTGGCACCAGGATGAATGGAGTACCGAGTCTTGTGAGCTTCATCCATAATCTTCACCCGTAGATCCCCAAAACGAGGAATCCACACACGATCAAATCGGGTTCTGACACCGAACGTGTTTTCACCCAATTCTCCAACCAGACCTCTCATTCTTTCAGAGTTAAGATTATCTTCCTTCAATGCCTCATCTTGAAACTCCTTAACCTGTTTCATCACATCGGAGGTCATGATCAACTGATAGGCTTTCACCCGAATCGGCTCGGGCCTCTCTTTTCGGCTAAGGGCATCAGCCACCACGTTGGCCTTGCCCGGATGGTAGTGGATCTCACAATCATAATCCTTTATAAGTTCCAACCACCGCCTCTGCCTCATGTTCAAATCCTTCTGCTCGAAGAAGTACTTCAGACTCTGGTGGTCAGTGAATATGGTGCACTTCGTCCCGTAGAGGTAGTGCCTCCAAATCTTTAATGCAAAGACCACGGCTGCTAGCTCCAAGTCATGAGTAGGATAATTGACCTCATGAACCTTCAACTGTCGGGATGCATAGGCTATAACCTTTCCTTTCTGCATTAACACGCACCCCAACCCCGAGTAAGAAGCATCAGAATAAACCACCAGATCTTCACTTCCATTGGGTAATGACAGAACAGGAGCTTGAGTCAATCTCGCCTTCAATTCTTCAAACGCCTTCTCTTGAGCTTGACCCCATACGAACTTCACATCTTTTCGGGTCAACTTGGTTAGTGGAGAAGCAATCTTAGAGAAGTCTTGGATGAATCTTCTATAGTAGCCCGCCAAACCCAAGAAGCTACGAATCTCGGATGGCGTCTTTGGTGACCTCCATTGCATAACCGCCTCCACTTTCGTCGGGTCCACCATAATCCCATCGGGATTCACCACGTGACCCAAGAACTGAACTTCGCGCAACCAGAACGCGCACTTGGAGAATTTTGCATATAACTTCTCCCTCCTCAGCGTCTCTAGAACCTCCCGAATGTGTCTGGCATGCTCTGCTTCGCTCCTCGAGTAAATCAGGATATCATCAATAAACACAATCACTGATTTATCCAACATAGGCCGACACACGCGGTTCATCAAATCCATAAAAGCAGCTGGCGCGTTGGTCAAACCAAAAGACATGACGAGGAACTCGTAGTGACCATAGCGCGTACGGAAAGCTGTTTTAGGAATGTCTTGCTCCTTCACTTCAACTGATGATAACCAGATCGAAGATCTATCCTTGAAAACCAACTGGCACCTGAAGCTGATCAAACAAATCATCTATCCTCGGTAAGGGGTATCGGTTCTTCACTGTCAACTTGTTTAGCTCGCGGTAGTCGATGCACATCCTCATACTACCGTCCTTCTTCTTTACAAACAGGACCGGAGCACCCCAAGGAGAGATACTCGGTCTAATGAACCCCTTATCAAGCAGCTCTTGCAACTGCTCCATCAACTCTTTCATCTCGGTCGGAGCCAACCGATACGGTGCCTTGGCAACAGGTTGGGCACCCGGTATCAAATCAATCTGAAACTCGATCTCTCTGTCAGGTGGCACTCCTGATAAGTCTTCCGGGAACACGTCTGGAAAATCACACACAACTGGTACATCAGCTAGTTGTGGTGTTGGCGTATCCACATCCTTTACATAGGCCAAGTAGGCACTACATCCACGCCTCATACACTTTCCCGCCACTGCCATCGAGATCACCTTCGGAATCGTAGTAACCCGATCACCATATACCGCCACTGAACTACCATCAGGCGCCGACAACCGAATCATCTTCTTGCGACACACAATGTTCGCCTCGAAGTCCGCCAACCAATCCATCCCAATAACCAAATCAAAACCACCTAAGGCCATCACGAACGGTCTAACCGGAAACTTATGACCTTCGAGTTCCACATCACAATTCTCTATCATCTCGGAAATCCTGGTAGACTTACCTATGGCAGTTTCTACATCAAAGGGCGCATCAACACGTCTACTACTAACAGGCAGCTTAGCACAGAAAGCAGCAGAAATAAAACTTTTACTCGCACCAGAATCAAATAACACAGAAGCTAAAGTTTGGTTCACCAGAAACGTACCGGACACGACATCAGGGTCCGTTCTAGCTTCCTCCTGTGTCATGGTGAATGCCCTGGCGCTCGCCCTCGGTCCATCACTTCCCGTCCTCTTCGCCCCTGAACTCTCAGCCCTCGGCTTCTTGCAATCCCTGCTCATATGACCAATTTCCCCATAGTTAAAACATTTGCCCGTCAGGCAATCCTTCGCCATATGCCCCGTCTTCCCACACTTGAAGCACACATTCAAACCCAGCCTGCATTCTCCTGCATGCTCCTTTCCACACTTACCACATCTCCTCGACCCTGCTCCCAGTGTGGCCACGCGGCGGTCATCCACCCGTGCCTTTTTGTTACCCGTCGAGGCCTCACCCCGACAAAACCTCTTCCCGTTCCAGCTTCGATCACCACCACCCTTCCTATTCGCTTCAACCACCACCGCTCCCCTCTCATCATAAAGTCTTCCGGCCAAATCAACCGCCGACCTAAACGTACTTGGCCGGGCGGCGATCATATGCCCGGGACATCCACCGGTAAACCCTGAATGTACCTCTTGATCTTCCGAGAAAGAGGCGTCACCTGATCCGGCACCAACCGTGCCATCTCGTTGAACTTGGTAGTGTATTGCTGGTGTGTCATGGATCCCGCCTCCAGCTGCAGGAACTCCCTCTCAATCTTATCCATTTCCCTGTGAGGACAGAACTCCTCAATTACCATCTTCTTCAGTTCGGGCCACCTTATTCTCCCGATTGCCCGATTACCCTCTGCTTGGACAATGTTGTCCCACCAGCATAGTGCCGAGTCCACGAAGGAGTGGGTGGCAAACTTGACTTTCTGATCTTCTCGGCACTCGCTGATGTCGAGAACAGCCTCCATTTCTCTCACCCATCGGTGAGCAGCGGCGGCATTACCATTACCGTCGAAAGTAGGGGGCTTGCATCTCATGAACACCCCGTAGTTGCAGCCTCGTGCCACCTCCCGCACAGGCTCCTCTTCCTCTTCCTCCTCATTATCGGAGAAAATAGTTTTAGGCTCCGGTTGCTCCCCCGAGCCCGATTTCTCTCCTTCCTTTCCCCTTCCTTCACAGCCTTGATGACTTCGGTCACCACAGACGGTAAGATTGTCTGCATGACCTGATGTACTTCCTCACAACAGCCTCTTTTACTGAGGCCCTCAAGTTCGCACTCTCATCCCCAGCTTCTGGATGAGGAGTCTCAGGTTCTGCAGGAACCTCTTTCTCAGCTCTAGGCCTTCCTCTTTTAGGGCGTGGTTCAGCAACAGGGCCATCACGGCCTCCACCCCTAGAAGCTCTAGAAGATCTACCACCAGCCATTCTCTACCACACTGAAAGATTCAAACACCAACACGGTCATTCAAGGAAACAACTCAGTTTATGTCAAGTATAGTAAGTCCCTAATTACAGTGGCCAGTTGTGATTAGCCACTTACTGTACTCTTCATACCCCAAGTATTACCTGTCCTGACTACATCAGTATTCAAATCTACATACAACACATAACATATACCATGCGCACATAAACCGGTTAACTTTAAGAAAATACCTGATGGCACGCAGCTACTCAGTTTGGCATCCCATTCCCCATTCGTCCCATTTTCAGTTTAAGTTAAGGTTTATTTTGAAAATTTACCCATTTCACTTAAACTTTGGCTCTGATACCAACTTGTAAGGCCCCGTTCCCGGGACGCCTACAGTTGGTCATTCATCGCTCATAAAACATATAATTACATTCGTAAGAAACATCGCAGCGGAAACATTCAAAAATGACATCACGTTTCATTATAATTACTTTTGCCAAATAATACATCATTATCCGGTTACAAAATTCATGTTTGCATTACATCACAAAAGCTATATAATTGGATGCCATCCCAAAAGAGCTGAGTAGCTTCGCCGTGCCATCCTCAGCAATCATTTACCTGCCAACTGGAAAATGCAATAAAAGTCAGCGTTGCTGAGTGAGTTCTAGTTTTTAATAATAAACATACTTTACTTTCATATAAAACCATTTGTTACTTTAACGTGATCACACATCATACGTACGCATAGATAATATCATTATTATCTTCTTCATTCATTCATTCGTTCATTCGTTCCTTTTAACTTACTTGCGCATCGGACATCATCCATACCAATACCATATGCTACACCCCAATTAGTCTCAGCTACCGGGCCGAAGTCAATAAATGAACAGCTAAACGTATGCCACGGTACTGGGGTAACCGATCAGTCTTAGCTACTGGGCCGAAGTCAATAAATGAACAGCTAAACGTATGCCACAGTACTAATGATAACTGACCAGTCATAGCCACTGGGCCGAAGTCAATAAATGAACAGCTAAACGTATGCCACAGTACTAAGGGTAAGCGGTAGAGGTTTCACATAATGGTCAATCACAAAGAAGGACCCGTTATCCGATGCATGCAAGACGTGTTATCTCTTTCCACTTTACGTTACATAATACTTCATTTCATTCGTCACAATACGTAAAGCCATAGGAAAGATAATCATACATCATAATAAGGAACAGATCATACACATTCATCATCATACAGGGCAACATCATACCTTCATAATATGCATAAACATGCAACATCATCATCATCATGCCCTACATGCACTCTAAGGCCATAACCATTCTCTTACATGCTCTTACGGGTTACTTTACGTCAAACTTACATCTGCACCTTTCCCCGAAGGTCAGAAGTCAAGCTACACCTTCCTTCAAGTGCAACAGCCCTATTCGGGCGTATGGACACTCTTCAGTCGCACGGCCTCCATGCGACTGGACATCATGCGACTGGACTCATGCGGATGAACATCTATGCGAATGAACATCCAATCGTGCGTATGGACCTCGTGCGAATGGGATTACTGCGACTGGGCACCTATGTGACTAACCTCATGCGAATGGACTCATGCGACTAAGCATCTATGCGACTGAACCCTCAGTCGTACAACCCTCATGCGACTGGACTCCCAGTCGTGCGACTGAGTCCCAATCGTGCGAATGACCTTCAATCGCCCTCATTCGGCCGTATGGCCTTCATTCGGTCGCCTAGCCCTAGCTGATGCAGAATGGAGTTCATCCCGAACCCAATCTGCCATTTTCGGCCTCCAAGCTCATCCAAACCCATTCTAAGTCTAAATCAACCCTCCTGGACCTTAGGAATGCATACCTTAACACCATACAAGCACACACAAGCCCGAAATCATACACTAAACACATCATACACATCACACCCAAATGGGTCAAACACACACACACATAAAACGGGTTTTTAAACATCTTCCAGCCCCAAAATCAGTTGAAAACAAGTAAAAGTGGGGTCCTAGAACTCACACAATCGAGCACAAAGACAAGAGCTTCGATTTGGCTTGCTACTCGACGGATTTGGACACTCGAATCACCCGAAACACCACTTTTCTCCCTTTTTCTCTTCTTTTCTCTCTTCCCCCTCTTGAACTCAAAAATGTGTTAAGTGTGGGGAGAGTGGGCTGCCCTCTCCCTACACATAACACCACATTCCCCAACTTTTCTTCGTTGGCGAGTTTGGTCCCTCGACTTTGGACTTTATTTCTTTTCTTTCTTCGCCGGCTTCAAAATAATAAATTTCCGGGTGTTACAGAATTGGTGGTGTGATTTAAAGATATGGATTAATGTAATTATGTTAATGTTTATAAAGATGAGCTGGCGCGATTTCTTGTCTATCCTGCTGCCGTAGTGACTTGATCCTGTCAGGCTAAGTTTTCTGCTCAGATCAAAGCCCTAGTAAGTAGGTGAATCTTTGTATCCTATTTGACATACAATTTCTGAAAACATAACTTAATGTTAAAAAGAGAGTTGACCAGGTTCCTTCCTAACATACCATTAATTTTAGAAAACCGTAACAATTACTGAAGTTTCCAAACTAATAAAAGGGAACCAGCAAATGATCAGAAAGTTAAAGTGATATGATTTCTAATAGCCATTTCTAGTTCATTAGCCATGTATTTATTATGAAGACCGGTTTCGCGAATGAAAGTTAATCATACGGTTTTTCAACTTTGTATGACGATCACAATCACAAACCATAAATTTATAACTTCCCGTTCAAATGTAGATGCTACCCATCAATAGTTTTCCCAAGACCACCATAACATTAACATAATATTTATCACACCATTAGTTCATCACAAATTACATAAGTTTCATCCGATTAGGATGATAAATAGAGTTTAGCTCATAATGAGCTTGAACATAACAACAGATAACAAAGAAGATAGATATGTAATCATCGGTGAAATGGAACAATCAAACCGATAATCCACAGTGGATGACGTTTAGACGATCCCAAGCTTCTTCCAAGTGTTGTATGCACCTCCCGAGCCTCAAAATGATCTTGAAGTCTTGATTCCCGAGAGAATTCTGCAGAGTAACTCTCCCACCAAAGCTTGCCAAAAATGATGAACTTAGGCTTCTAATTATTGGCTTTCCGGAGTGTTTAAGCACGGCCCCGTGCCTAAAAGGCACGGTCCCGTGCTAGTACAATGCTTACGAAAGTTGGTCGGCTCGTACATGCAAGTTGTGTCGGGCACGGCCCCGTGCTAAATGGGGCACGGCCCCGTGTTGGAGGTGGGGCACAGCCCCGTGCCTTATGGGGCACGACCCCGTGTCTACTTTTAGGGGACATTACTTTTGTCCTTGTCAGATGTCCAAGCACGGGGGTGTGTTAATTTAGCACGGGGGTGTGTTTCTGGCAAGGCATGGGGGCGTGCTTAATGAGGCACGACCCCATGCTTGGAGTCCAAAGCTCGGATCACTTCAATTTCTTGTTAAATATGCTCCTTTTGTCCATCTTGCCCTTTTAAACACCTGAAAACACAATTTAACACTTTTAAGTACATTTTCATCATTTTAAGAAAGATATTAAGGAATAATTGATGTCCTTTTGATAGGATTTTTATGTATAATTTGGAGCACATCAAACATCCCCACACTTGAACTTTGCTTGTCCTCAAGCAAAAATCACTTAAAATGACAATTCCACCAAAAACCAAATAAATCAAATTATAAACATGTCTTTCGAGAAATAGGCAAGTAAACATTATTTTCATCCAAATATAAATATTCTAAGCACATGTAAAATTATATCCTAGCAAGCAATAGGTTGGTTAGTAAAGATTATTATCATGTAAAAATCCACACTTCTCACAAGATGCACTCACACTCGGCTAAATATATGGAGTCATAATCAGGATTAAGTATGACTAATACACTCAATTGCCTAGTATGAATACGTGTGAAATCATATGCTTGTTAAGGGATCAAATATCCACCTACTTAGATATTTACTTGCATAAATCATTAGGTCTTTGATGGGGTGTAACTTGGCTCGGGCTCGGGTATGGATTATTTGGATAAAGTGGCTAATTGCTAAAGACGACGGTCTTGGCTTATTTTTCTAACATAAACTACAAGGAAAGCAATAAAGGTTCCCTATACAATACTTCAAGCTTGAAGGGATATGCTAGCTTGAGGACTCGTCTAAGGTCAGATTGTCAAGACCGTATTTTGCTTACAAGAACCGTACTTCATCTTTTACCCGAAGATACACAAAACTTTCCTTTCTCAAGGATCGTTCGGCTTGAAGCCTAATAGCACCCAATTGGATTAGTTCTGTGTATTCATATTGAGATTCAGTTTGATTCTTTTTGCATTTACCATTATGGGACCAATTTCCACAATTCGGGCATCTTTCATATCTTTTTGCCCGTCTCTTTATAGCACTTTTTGAAATCCCACAAAATGGCGGAACTTGTTCCTTTTTTCGCCATTTCTTACTTGCGTCAAACGTGAGATTGAAAATTTGTTCGCGGATTTCCGGGGGAAGTCCCGGTTTTGCGTGATGAAGGCAACAAAGCAAATTGAAATTAAAAGAATGCATTCCAGTTCTTTAAGGTCTGCCGGTAAAAGACCAAATATTTTTTTAAGCAAAAAACGTGTCTTTAACGAAAAACGGGTTTTGTTGAAGGCTTTTTGGCTAAGTGACTTGGTGACTCGGGTGATTGAAAGATAAAAATGTTTAAGCTCAACGGGGCTAACTAGGGTTGACGTTCGGGTAAGGAAAATTAAAGACAATGGTTGGGGTCGAATGGTTAAGGTTTCCTAGTGCCTAACTCGTTTTTATGCAACAAATACTAATTAAGGTCTTGAAATGTATACCAAAAGCAAGTTCTAATCACACGTATCATATGACACCCTCAATTAAATCCAGAATGAAAGTAGAATTGCAATTTGCAAAAGCTTGTTTAAGGCTCAAAAATAAACTCACATACGGATGAAATTGGGTAAAAGTGTTTCATTTTACATGATTAAATATTTTACTAGATTATTTCTTTTAAGGATATCACAAAAAACTTTTTCAATTTTATTTGGACGTCATGGATTTACTTTTTTATTTCCCGAAAACGTATATTTATAATTTAGTTTATCAAAAATTATATTAGATTTTTGGTTTCTTGTCACAAAAATTACTTGGTAAGTGATCTTTTCTTAAAAGTTTTAAATTTGGACCTTTTTAGCAAAGTCAAATGCATTACTCCCATCCCCACACTTAAAATTCACATTGTCCTCAATGTGATTAACATATTCAAGATCGAGAAAGGGTAATGAAATAACTCCCCTAAAAATGATGAATTTTTCACTTGTGTTTGGTTGCCCTTGCGTTGTTAGAATCCTCGGTATCACCTGAAATGTCACCAATTTATTGAAAGCATTAAAATCCTAAACACACAAAATAAAAACAAAACGACATAAAAAAAAGATAGATTGGCACGAAACAACTATGCCCGGGCCCCGAAATGATACGGTTTTCAAGGGCTTTGCGGTGGGATATCCCCCCACTCGTGGTACATTCGGTTTCTGATATACGTGACATCATTGCTCAGGTCATCGACTCGGGAATGCAGATTTTCGACTCGGTTGAAGGCTCGTTGGGCATATTCAAATGATCGCTGGTGGTTTGGATTGACTCATAAAGGTCTAACATGGTTGGGAATTCCCTTGTACGTGAACTTGAAGATCCAGCTCCGGCTCCTTCCGGCAGTATCGACATGTCGAGGTCCATGATTATTTCTTTGGGATCCGCCGGATCCCAGATTTGTCCCTTCTTATCCATGAATCTCGGCTGCCCATTTGGTAGGCTTGTCACCATGTACATACTTGTACAAATGCTCAAGTCTAACAATTCCGGCATCACTCCTACGGTTCCCTCAGTGTTATAACCATAGCTTTCGTATAAGTTCAAAATCCAGCTTCCTCCAAACATGGGTGTTGGAACACCTGCTATCGCATTCCTGGCAAAAAGATTACAAAACAAATACCCAATATTACATGGCAACTAATTAACCATACAATATAAAATAAACAAGTCCCTCAAATTAACAACTTCCTCGCTTTAACCACGAGCTGTTATGGAATGACTGAGTAACCGATGAATGTATCGCAGCAGCGGGTCTCGTATCTGAATACTTTTTGTTTTACTCGAGTTGAACCCTCCTGTTCCAATCCGCTCCCAAAATGCTTTCCTCATTGCACCACTTTCCGCGTATTTACTTTCCTTGTCCGGGAAGGTATGGTAAGCCGGCATTCCAGATATTGCCTCCTCCTCCATTTCTTGTTCCGTGTAGATTCCGAGATAGACACCGAACAAGGCAATGGATGTTTTATGCCAATGCCCAGCTAGTCTGAATGAAACTGCACTATCATCCCAAGGGTCAGAGTCTTTCATGCTAAATTTGAAAGATGCTAAAAATTCAAGAGTTAGTTCATAAACGGAAGGTCTATTTTATGAGAATAAACGCTTCCACTGAACACTTAATAAATTATTATATCTTTCTAGCTGTCCGACTGCTGCTAGTGTTTCTTCATCTGCTTGTAAGTGGGATCTTTCGACCCTTTATAGCAGTCTTTGAAGTCTATCATGACACCATCTCTCGCGGCTCCCTTCAAAATGTAAGTAGGGATGATCCATGATCCTGAAATTTTAAAAATAAGTTAATCTAGACAAGATGAATTTCTTGAGCAGTTTCATGATGTTAGTGAAAACCATATGTTTTTCAAGACATAACATCATAATGATTCAATTAATGTTCAAAAATAGTTAAAAATTTATCATCCAATGAAAAATTTTTGAACATGGGGATGCGCTTTGTAAAACGTAGGGGTGCGGTTAACATGTTTAGGCATGAAATCTTGACTTGAGCAATCGTGGTTTTGTTTGTAAATCGTTGATTAAGCATGGGTTTAACATTTTCTTGCTTTAAAAATCAAAGATTATACGTTTAACATTTTAATCATTTGTTAATAATTCAAGATACTCAAAATATATATATTGTTTTACACCACTTGAGAATTCTTGTAACTTGAACATGATTAACAAAGATTTCACCACGGATTATGAAGATAGTCTTGTTAACAATAAAAGAAAACAACTAATTAACTAACTAAACATACTAATAACTAACTAAACATACTAATTAACACTAATCTACTACAAGAATAAACATGAACAAGTAGGTTAAAAGCATTCATCATTCCATAACACGTTTAAGAACAAGTGTTTACACATAATTGCTAGGATTTCGGTTGTTTAGATACCTAATCACCTAACTACATGTAAATGACTTTCATAATCATAGGAATTAGCATACTAACCTCTTGATCAATTACTCTTGAAAGAACTCTTGAAAAGATGAAAGAAAAATGGAAAACAAGGTGAAAATGGGAGTGGATACGACTTTGCAGGCAAATGAGCTCGGTTTTTAACATGCAAAATTGATGGGAAACAAGACAAAAGGCTGAAAATTGTCAGGTGATGTCATTTCACGGGGGCGTGCCTCCTTAGGCACGGGGGCGTGCTCATGTGTTATCGTTCGGTTTCAGTCTTTTGTTGTTTCGTTTTTCAGTTTCGCGTGTTATGTAATTTTCCCGGTTAAGTTTTATCACTTCCAAATCATCAGAAAAGATACGAAAATAGTCCTATAGTTAAATAACACAAGCCAAATTGAAAATTACATTTCCTAGGGTCCTACGGCTACACGATACGTTAAAAGCCGAGAATCTGAAAAAGCAAAACCAGACTCTTTAACGCGCAACAGCGCACTTAACACATCACGGAATGCTTCTAAAAGAAACCTCCACACATTTCGTGTGGAAGGTTCGGGATGGGATAGTGAGAAGTGCGGTTGCTCAATTCTGCAAGCTGCCGGTTAATGGAAATGAGTTCCTCGCTCATCTGTTGAACTTTTTGGATAAGTTCAGCTAAGCATTGGGAAGTAACGAGGTTCATTTCAGTCAGTTGCTTGATTAGTTCATGCATCTTGAAGAAATATTCTTGAGTCGTTGGCTCTCGCGTTTCAGAACGCGGTTTCTTCGCAGGATTCAAATTTGAGTTTCCGTGACTTGATTCTTTCATTTTTTGACGTTTTTAAGCAGGAATGGGTGTGATGAAAGAATGGAACAAGTGTGGTATTTATACACAGGTCGTGGAAAGTGAACACGGGGACGTGCTTGGCTAGGCACGGCCCCGTGCTTGTCAGAATTTGTCTTAAATTCGACCTGCAACGTTCCAGAGTCGTCAGCGGAGATCGTGGAAAGAATTTGTCAGAGACACGGGGGCGTGCTTGATGAGGCACAGCCCCGTGCTTGTGCTTGTGAAGTCCTAAAAATTGCTAAAAAGTGAGAAAAATTTATGTACAGGTGCCGCGTTTAAGTTTCGGGTCTTCGGCATGACCCTTCCCCACACTTAGTTTTCGTCGGGGCGGAGGTGTAATTCCTCCGAAGGAATCTTGGTTGGTCCATCATTATACGGTTTCAAACGATGACCATTTACTTTGAAACTTAAACCTGTGTGGTTATAAATTTCAATGGCACCATTCAGAAACACGTTTTTGATCGTATAAGGTTAAGACCAACGTGATTTCAGTTTTCCGGGAAATAAACGTAAACGAGAGTTATACAGTAAGACATGTTCTCCCACATGAAATTGTTTTGTGCTCTTTAATCGAGCGTCGTGGAATTTTCTTGTCTTTTCTTTGTAAACCCTAGCGTTTTCGTACGCTTGTTCCCTCAATTCCTCCAATTCGTGAATTTGTAGGAATCTATTCTTTCATGCAAGGTCTTGGTCCAGGTTTGCTGCTTTAAGTGCCCAAAAGGCCTTGTGCTCTAGTTCTATAGGTAGATGACACTACTTCCCATAAACTAGTTTGAACGGTGTTGTGCCGATGGGAGTCTTATAGGCTGTTCGAAAAGCCCATAATGCATCATCTAACTTGGTAGACCAGTCCTTGTGTTTTTGACCTACAGTTTTCTCAAGGATTCGTTTGATACCTCAGTTAGTGACTTTGGCTTGCCCATTCGCTTGTGGATGGTAAGCAGTTGTAAAGCGATAGTGAACTCCATAACGTGCCATTGCTCTTTCAAGCTGATTGTTACAGAAATGAGTTCCTCGATCACTAATCAGAGCTTTGGGGGCACCAAAACGAGAAAATAGTTTCTTAAGGAATTTGACAACGTTCCTGGCATCATTAGTAGACAGGGCTTGAGCTTCAGCCAATTTTGAAACGTAATCAACTGCTACCAAGATGTAACGATTGCCAAATGACACCGGGAATGGCCCCATGAAATCAATACCCCATATATAAAATACCTCACATACTTGAACTGGTTTCTGAGGCATCTCATCCCGTGTTGAGATATTGGTTGCTCTTTGACATGCATCACATGTGCGTACCATGTTGTGAGCATCTTTGAAAATCGTGGGCCAGTAAAATCCAGAGTCGAATACTTTCTTGGCTGTCAAGGTTGCTCCATGGTGTCCTCCTGTGGGTTCTTCATGACAGTGCCTTAGAATTTGTTCTGCTTCACTTCCGTATACGCATCTTCAAATGAGTTGGTCTGCACCGATTCTGAACAGATACGGGTCCTCCCAATAGTAATGTTTGATATGAGTAAAGAACTTCTTCTTTTGCTGATAAGTCATTCCTTTGAGAAGGATTCCGCTTGCTAAGTAATTTGCAAAATCGGCAAACCAAGGATGTTCATCGATTGAGGATTGAATGTGCATAAGGAATTCGTGAGGAAAATTGTCGTTTATTGTGGCTTCCTCAGTCTGTGGAGGACTTGCATCCTCAAGACGCGAGAGATGATCGGCCGCTAGATTTTCCGCTCCTTTCTTATCACGAATTTCGATATCAAATTCTTGAAGCAAAAGAATCCAATAAATCAATCTCGGTTTTGCATCTTGTTTGTTGAACAAATAACGAAGGGCTGCATGATCGGTGTAAACAATTGTCTTTGAAAGGATGAGATACGAGCGGAATTTGTCGAATGCAAAAACTACCGCAAGAAGTTCTTTTTCGGTGGTAGTGTAGTTTTCTTGTGCGTCGTTTAGGGTTTTTCTTGCATAATGAATTAGGTGAAATTGCTTGTCTTTCCTCTGTCCTAATACAGCTCCTACCGCGAAATCGCTTGCATTGCACATGAGTTCAAATGGTAGCGTCCAATCCGGGGAAACCATGATTGGAGCAGTTACCCGTCTCTCCTTAAGCAATTTGAATGCACTAATGCATTCATCAGAAAATACAAATTGCATGTCTTTCTCCAGAAGTTGAGTCATTGGTCGAGCGATTTTTGAGAAATCTTTGATGAAACGACGGTAGAATCCTGCATGTCCTAGGAAACTTCTGATGTCTTTCACGGTTGTGGGATACGGAAGTTTAGAAATAGTGTCGACTTTGGCTTGATCGACTTCAAGCCCCGCTCAAGAGATTTTGTGTCCTAACACTATTCCTTCCGTAACCATGAAGTGGCACTTTCCCAATTTAAAACAAGGTTGGAGTCTTCACATCTAACCAGCATCTTTTCCAGATTTTCAAGACATTGCTCAAATGAGTTTCCAAAGATGGAGAAATCATCCATGAAAACTTCCATGAGTGTTCAATCATGTCATGAAAAATTGCTACCATGCATCTTTGAAATGTAGCAGGAGCATTACACAATCCAAAGGGTATTCGCCGATAAGCAAATGTGCCATATGGACAGGTGAATGTCGTCATCTCTTGATCTTCGGGAGCAATAGGAATTTGAAAATAACCTGAGAAACCGTCCAGGAAACAATAGAACATTTTTCCAGACAATCTCTCAAGCATTTGGTCGATGAAAGGAAGAGGGAAGTGATCTTTCCTTGTGGCGTCATTGAGTTTGCGATAGTCTATGCAAACTCTACATCCTGTAACCGTACGAGTGGGAATAAGCTCATTCTTCTCGTTAGTTACAACAGTCATTCCTCCTTTCTTTGGAACAACTTGGACGGGACTGACTCAAGGTGAATCAGAAATAGGGTAAATCAAACCGGCATCTACCAGTTTGATTACTTCTTTCTTCACCACCTCTTGCATGCTCGGGTTTAAACGTCTTTGATGTTGAATGACGGATTTGAAGTGTAACTCCAGGATGATCAAACTTGAATCAAATCATGAAGAATTAGATCAAAATAATGATAATCACAATAAAACCCCTTTGATCTCTATTGATTGCTAATAATATTGTTTACAAGTAAATCCCTCAATCAATTGGTCATGCAACCATTAACCAAAACCTAATGACAATTAACCTATTTATAGTCTAGACTAAGATTCACTAATTGCACTTAACCCCCTAGACTTAGGCTAATTAATACAAAATTACATATTAAGCATAAAAATGACTAAAAACAAGATAAAATATATTTTGTTCATACAAAATATATTTATTACAATAAAACTCCTAATCATTTATATCTTTAACGTCTTGTCTCGGTTCCTCGTCTCGAGCGTGTCGGGTTTGACTTTTGTTGACTTTGACCGTGACGTTGACTTTTGTTGACTTTCATTGTGTTGATAATATAGACTATCTTTTCCAGCTCCAACAATACTCCCCCTTAGTCTATCATTATCAACGTCTTCAAACGAAATCAGCATCGAGAAGTCAGCAATAGAAAGATCTTCAATTTGAATCTTTCTGAATCTGATGAGAAAAGTTATTCATCTCATAAGCTCCCCCTATTTATATGCTCCCCCTTTTTGAGTGCATCCTTTGTGAGGATATTGGAACAACTTTCCCAAATCTCTAATCTCGAGTGCTTCAGAAGATGTAGGTGGAGGATTCCTAGCTCGGTATCTTCTGCAAACTTGAGGAACAGGTTCTCTGATCAGGTACACTGCTCAACTGATGATCGGCCATCACTTACAGCAAAAATCTGAAACACATTCTCAAACACAATCTCGACATTTCTAATTAGATCATTTCATTTTAACAAAATAAACCCGTGTTTATCTGTGTGTGAAAAACAAGCGAATCCGTGTTCGTTTGTATGCAATTTCTGTGAAATGCTTGAAAAATGATAAAATTGTATCAGTATAATATGGAAGACCTAAAAGAAATTTTGAACTAAAAATTTATTATATTTTTTATTTTTATTATATACATTTATTATAACAATTTTTTTTAATATATATTTTTTTTATAACCGAGAATTGAATCGATCATGAGATCACATCCTCAAGATATACTTTAGCACAAAGATGAATTTAATCATCGACAAGCAATGAGATCACACTGATAACTGAATCTAATAACAGTCTTTGAATGATTTTTGAAATTGTCAAACAGATCAATAACGATTGCTGGTATGTTTGTCCACTTAAACTCATGCCCTATCTTTTTCAACAAGCAGAAGATGATTCGTTAAGGTTCGATTAAATGCTTTAGAATGCTAGGACCCCACAATCATTTGGCAAAAACCCTCACCCAACCTCAGGATTTCTTGAATTTTGTAACGATCTTTACAGAGCAAGGCTTGTACATTAGTGTGCAAGTGATTATCGACAGAATATTGCATTCTATGATGAATTCATCATTTAAATAATTTGACACTACTTAGACCAAAATGGTGAGAGCTCCAGGTCTATACTCACGTATAACAAAGGAGATGACCATTTAATAATGTGCCGATGAGAGCTCCAGGTCAGTACTATCGTACAACAAAGGAGATCATCACTCCAGGTCAGTACTTCCGTACAGCAGAGGAGATTAGCACAAATACAAGACACATAAATTCACCAGACATGACTCAAAGCTATGACATATATGATTTGTATCATGGTGGGTGAAAGATCAATTCTCAATCCAATTTTTGTCGGGACTCAGTTTTTGTGCAGGCTAAAATGATTGCGTAAATCCAGACATCCTTAAGCATGATGTTTTAATTTAAATCATTATGCTGCTGTCTACTTTATTCTTCAGGCTGAGTCTACCAAGCATATCATTAAAGAATCTGTTTGTTTTTCTATTATTTGCAATTAAAAATAAGATGTAAATCAGATAACAGCATCAGTTACTATCATTTCTCATTTTAAAAACGCAAGTCATGCAAAAACAAGCATTGCAAGAAGATATACAATCATTTCTCAATCATCTCAAATCAAGTTCCCAGTTCTCTTTTTATTTTTATTTACATATACTCTCCCCCTAAATTTTTATTTTTGCAAACTTTTTTATTTTATATTTATATTTATTTTTTATTTTTTTAATTTTTTTTATTATTTTTTTATTATTTTTTTATTTTTTTAATTTTTTTTAATTTTTTTAAACTGTACAAAAATAAAAATTTATCAAAGAAGGTCTTCCAAACTACACTGATATGAAGATAAGAAATGAATTCTCAAGAAATATGCAGTGATTGTGAAGTGAGAACGGTGATTGTGCATATAAATATCCAGATTGTGGATAAAATACCATGACCTTAACCTGTTTGTTCCGCCTCAAATTTGAATCAAGAACAATCTTTGTCAGTAAACCGGATTACTAACAGTCCTCCTGAATTGTTCCTGCACTCATTAACAAATTAGTTAGAAAGGGAAACCCAGGCCATCGTAGTCCTGGAAGTTCCTTTTTCATCAAGATAAGTAACAAGCTTCTGCACACAACCGTTTAAACAATCGGGGATTGTTGTATCCTTCTTTTTAATTTGCCAAATTTGCTTCGGTTCAATTAACTTGGATTTGAATGAATTAAATTTGGAAATCATTTTCTGTTTAAGGCCGGAAAGAAAAGAATTTGGTTTGAAACCTTTGGTCATTTTAATCTTTGAATCATGTGAAACCGGCTTCACATGAAAAGGCTTGGATGGAGGGTTTTTCATCCACCCATTCAAAGATGTGTGCTTTTTACCTCTTGATCCAGAGAAGCAACCCTGTAAGGATTCCTGAAGTCTGATGCAACCCAAAACAGCCTAAGTGTCTCAGCAACATGCACTAAGTACTGAAGTGAAGAATGCTTCGGAAGTTTTACACAAAGCATTAGAAAATACTCTAAGTGTAAAATCTTTCGAAGCAAGACCAATATCTTCCGAAGCCAAACATGAAGTCTTCCGAAGCTTCAGAGACAAAGTCTTCCGAAGCTTCAACCTATGAAGACAGATTTCTTCCGAAGACTTTTAGTACACATGCTTTATCTGATGTACTGTTCCATAAAGCACCTTTTCCGCTGCATCTCTGTAAAGTCACCAACTTACATGAGTTGGTGAAAAGGGCCTTGCTTTTGGTAACTGTACATTGAGGTCTTGAGTCTGTAACTTTCCACTTTATGTACTTTATCCTTTTTGTAATGTATAAGGATGTGAGGTATGGCATGTCATAGTCACAAGGTCAAAAGGCAGATATGCCTTTTGATCCTACAATTGATTTTGTTAGTGTCTAGTCAATTGTATCCAGCTGGCTTTCAAAGTATAGCCGGCTGTAGGTTGTAGTATAAGTATTCCAAGTTCTTGTATCTTTCTTTATGCTTTGTAACACTTGTAAAAGAACTTGAGAAAGCAATATACTGCCTCCTTGAAACCCATACTCTCTTGTTCTGTCTCTTGCTTTACTTGTGTTCTTTGTATCACCTTTGGTTACCCAGTTCACTGTTTGATTAAAGTTTAGTTAGTCTCCTCATTGTGTTGTTGTGTTGTAATTGTGTTTAAGCCCTTAAACGGTCCTGCAATTGGTATCAGAGCATTCCAGGCTCTTGATATAAGATCTAACCATCTTAAGATCCCTCACACACACAAAAGCTAAACTCTTCAAATGGCTTCCATCTCAAAGACTGATATGGAGACTGGAACCATGAACAAATCCCCACTGATCACTCTTGATGATTTTGACACCTGGTGCATGAGGATGGAAGGCTTCATCAGGTCTCTTGATTCAAGAATGTGGGAATCTGTTGAGAATGGACCTTTCATACCCAGCACCCCCTCTGCTACTGGTGCTGGTATGATTCCTAAAGATGTGGCCAACTACTCAGATGAAGATAGAAAAAGAGTAGAGATTGACAGGTCTTCAGACTGCTCTCCCAAACTCTGTATACAGAGGTTTTAAGAAGTGCAAGACAGCCAAACTGCTGTGGGATGCACTGAAGCTGATGTATGAAGGCTCCTCTGAAGCCAAGGAGAACAAAAAAGATCTTCTGAAGCAGCAGTTTGAGAATTTCACCTTCAAAGCAGGTGAAACCATGACTCAACAATACTTCAGGTATGTTGAGATTGTGGATACCCTAGTGGATGGAGGAGTTCCTCTTGAGAACAGGGACATTGTAAGGAAGTTCATGTCCTCACTTCCTAGGCAATGGACACACTATTGTGTGGTGATCAAGAGGACTGAGAACCTTAAGACTCTTACTCTTACAGAGTTGTATGGGATTCTCAGTGGATACCAGATGGAGATGAACATGCAAGGTTCATCTGGCAACTCCAAAAATCAAATGGGTTCAGCCCTTCATGTGGTTGAAAAGGACAACATAGAACCCCAACATCATCTCATATGCTACCCTGACAACTCACAAAAGGGTCCTTTCATCACCTTCCCGGAGACACCAAGGGAGAACTTTACTCAAGGAAGCCCATTCCAAGAGACAAGTTCTTCTCAAGCCTTTGTGTCTACAGATGAAAGCTGTGGGAATTATCTTTTCACTCTTGAAGACCTGGACTGTATCCATCCAGATGACCTGGAATACATGGAGATAGTTCAGCAGATGGCTCTCCTCACTCACAGAGCCAAGAAGTTCTACAAGAGGACAGGAAGAAGATTTCCAAGCAATGCTACCAGTGGTAAGTTTGGGCTGATAAAAGCAAAGTTAAGTGTTACAACTGTAACCTTATGGGTCACTTTGCTAGGGAGTGTAAGGCACCTAAAGCAAATGGGGGCCAAACACAACCCAGACCAAACTACACTGACAAAGCCCCTCAAGCTGAGAAGACAAAGCAACATGCTGCTGTTGCTGTTGAAGAGGGAGGCTTTGACTGGAGTTTTCAGGTGGAGGATGCTTCTCCAAACCAAGCACTGATGGCTGACCATGATGAAGCCAAGGTATTGGAACATCTTTGCTCCCCTGAATGCATTGCTAAAGTAAATAGATACAGGTCCTACAACCTAGAGATGAGATCTGATCTTGAGTCATTAAACATATTAAAATCTGATTTTAGAAAGTCTGAAAATGATTACAAGTTAAAGATAGAGGACTTGGAGAAAACCATTTCAGTACTAAAACATGAACATACAGATTTTAGAACTCAGATCCAAGATCTCATCACTAAGTTAACTGAGTGCCAGGCTGAGCTTGTGATCAGCAAAGCCAAGGCAGAGAAGAGTGTTCTTGAAGAAGAGACCTTCAAGAACATGATATCCTCATCCCTGCACAACAAGGTTTGTTATCAAAATAGACAGGGACTGGGATCAAATGAGATAGCTCCTCCACACACAATCTTGTCTGTAAGATCTCCTAGGTGTGGAACTTGTGAAGATGAGCTTCCTCTCATAGATCCTGTAAGTGAGGATGATGAAGAAGTGATAGTGAAGAATTCCTCTGAGAAGAGTGAAGAAGAGGATTCTTCCAAGGGCCACTATCCTTCTGAGGAGAAGAAATCAACTGTGATGACCAAGTCCAAGAGAAAGAACTTGATCAGGAAGAGCAAAAGGAAAGCAAAGAAGGCTCAAGAAATCAAGGCTACTTTGATGCTAAGCAGAAACAAGTGTTTATCTCTGCAGGTTTCAAAGTAGTAAGGACTGAAGACATCAACCAAGACTCCTCAGCTAAGAGTCATGGTTCATGTTCAAATCATCTCAGTACAAAGAAGAAGACTGAGCTGCTGTGTACCACTGCTGCACAGCCTGGACCATCAAACTCCAAGAACAGTTCACAGCCCAAAGGAACTGTCTCAGCATCTACCAAGATGAAGGTGGAGAAGGGATGTGACCAAAGCCAGTCTTGCTCTCAAAAGGAGACTTCTTTGAAGAAGAAAATGTTATGTGTTATGTGTGAAAGTACTTCTCACATTGCCAAGGATTGCCCATACAATCCTAAAAGTACTGTCCACATGACCAAAACAAAGACTTCAAAGAGTCTCAAGAAGTCTCAAGCTTCGGAAGGAAAGTCTGTTTCCTTCGGAAGCTCCAAATCAAAGAAGAAGGTAAATGGAAAATTACCTTCGGAAGCAAAGTTGGTCTCGGAAGAAAGGAGTTCTTCCGAAGCACAGAAGTCTGCTGCAGTGACTGTAGACTCTTCCGAAGGATCAGTCATCAAAACTTGTGAAGTTCCAAAAGCTTCTAAGGTTTTGAAGGTCAAGTCAAGACTCCAAAGGTGGTGTGGAAGTCTAAGAAAGACCAAATGACTGAGGTTTCTCCATCAACAACAGCTGAAGATCCCCATAGTACAACCATAGGATCTATTACTGTTGCATTACCTTCTATTACTCTTAATGAGCCCAAGACAAGTAAGGCTTGGGTTTCCAAATGTAACTAATCATTTTCTTTGTGCAGGAACAGCTCAAGACAAACAGGAATGTCTGGATAATTGACAGTGGCTGTTCCAGGCACATGACAGGCAATAGGTCTCTACTCCATAATTTTGAGAGAATTGATGGAGGACCAGTTGCTTTTGGAGGAGATGAAGGTGGTTACATTTCTGGAAGGGGCAAGGTCACAAATGGTAAGCTCAGCATTGAGAAGGTAAACTTTGTTAAGGAGCTTGGGTACAATCTTCTGAGTGTATCCCAATTTTGTGATCAGAGTCATAACATGCTCTTTACTGAGCATGAGTGCATTGTTCTCAAGCCTGGTGTGGTCATTCCTCATGAGCATATCCTGCTCAGAGCCCCCAGGAAAGGGAACATGTACAAGATGGATTTGCAAGAAACATCTCCCTCTGGAGAAGTTTCATGCTTTCTATCTAAAGCAAATAGTGATGAGTCTTTCCTATGGCATAAAAGAATGTGCCATGTAAACTTTAAGAACATGAATAAATTAATTAAACATGATCTGGTAACTGGAATGCCAAAGAAAGAGTTTACAAGTGATGATCATTGTGTTGCATGCCTGAAAGGGAAGCAACACAAGGTATCTCACAAGCCTAAGGAAAAGAACTCCATCACTACTCCCCTACACTTGTTACATATGGATCTCTTTGGCCCCACCAGTGTAATGAGTTTAGGAAGGACCTCTTACTGTCTGGTGATCACAGATGATTTTACAAGATTCACTTGGGTTTTCTTCCTTAGAACTAAGGATGAAACCCCTGAGATTCTGAAGAATTTCATCTTAAAAGTTGAGAATCAATGTGATCACAAGGTCAAAACCATAAGATGTGATCAAGGAACTGAATTCAAGAACCAAATCCTTGATACATTTTGTGATGAAAAAGGTATTACAAGACAATATAGTGCTCCCAGGACTCCTCAGCAAAACGGAGTTGCTGAGAGGAGAAACAGGACACTTATTGAAGCTGCAAGAACTATGTTGTCTGACTCTAAACTGCCTATCACCTTCTGGGCAGAGGCAGTTAATACTGCTTGCTATGTGCAAAACAGAGTTTTAGTAGTTAAGACACATGGTAAGACTCCTTATGAACTTTGGCACAAGAGGAAACCTTTCATTGGTTTTCTCAGGTCATTTGGATGTCCCTGCACCATCTTGAATACCAAAGATCAAATTGCCAAGTTTGCTGAGAAATCAGATGATGGACATTTCATTGGATACTCTTCCCAAGCTAAAGCTTATAGAGTATACAATCTCAGAACTAGAATTGTTGAGGAGTCAGCCAATGTGACTTTCAATGAGCACACTCCTTGTGTGGCTGGTTCTGGTCCGGATTGGCTGTTTGATCTTGATTTAGTTACCAACTGTTTTAACAAATCTTGTGAGCATGTTTCAGGATCTGCAGAAAATCTAAATACAGGTGATCCTGATCCAAGATTTGAGCTAGGAAGACCTTCAACTCATACATCTTCAGCTCCAGTTGGAACTACTTCAGCAAATGAGGTTTCTATCAGCACAACAATGACAAATTCAGCTGATACATCTGGCATGCCTTCAAATTCCAGCTCAGAGGCCTCTCAACCAGATAAAGACACCTCACTTGTAGAAGACAACAATGGTGATGGTGATAGTGATCAGGAATTTCTTGATGCTAATAACCATACCATAGATGACAACATCAATGATGTCTCACACTCATTGGATCAAGTTAATCTTGATAAGTGTGATAATGTGGAGGGTGAATCTTCTAGACCAGATCTAAATTTCTCAAATTTGGATCTTTCTCAACAACTTGCTGTGATCCCTCAGCTAAGGATCCACAAGTCTCACCCCACCACAAACATCATTGGAGATGTTGTCACAGGGGTAAGAACAAGAGGACAAACCCATGAAGCAAATGTTTGTCTTCACTCTTGTTTCTTATCTCAGATAGAGCCTAAGAAAGTTGATGAAGCTCTAAAGGATGGAAGTTGGTTTGAAGCTATGCAACAAGAGCTGCTTCAATTCAAAAGGCAGAAAGTTTGGAACCTTTGTCCTCTTCCTCATGGGAAGACTACCATTGGAACCAAATGGGTTTTTAGAAATAAGAAGGATGATAGAGGAATCATCATCAAGAACAAGGCAAGACTAGTTGTTCAAGGATACACACAAGAAGAAGGGATTGACTACACTGATGTCTTTGCTCCTGTAGCAAGACTAGAAGCTGTTAGGATATTCCTGGCATTTGCTGCATCCAAGAACTTCAAGGTCTACCAACTTGATGTAAAGTGTGCTTTCTTATATGGAGTGATTGATGAGGAGGTTTATGTCAAACAGCCACCTGGTTTTGTAGATCCTGATCATCCTGATTATGTCTGCAAGCTTGACAAAGCTCTTTATGGGCTACATCAGGCACCCAGAAAGTGGTATGAGACACTATCTGAGTATCTTTGTAAACATGGATACAGGAGAGGTACTATAGATGGAACTCTCTTCATCAAAGGACAGGGAAATGACTTATTGCTGGTTCAAGTATATGTAGATGACATCATCTTTGGTTCAACTAATCCAAAGCTCTGCAAAGACTTTGAGAAGCTGATGAAAGACAGATTTGAAATGAGTTCAATGGGAGAACTCAACTTCTTTCTGGGAATTCAAGTGAAGCAGGTTGAAGATGGCATCTTCATAAGTCAGTCAAAGTATGTTCAAGACATACTCAAGAGGTTCAACATGACTGATTGTAAGATTGCTAAGACACCCATAGCCAGAAACCACTCCCTTGGTCCAGATCTTGAGGGGGAGTGTGTAGATGAACACCTATACAGGGCTATGATTGGGTCTCTTATGTATCTTACAGCTAGTAGGCCTGATATCATGTTTGCTACATATATTTGTGCAAGATATCAAGCCAACCCTAAGATGTCTCACTTAATCACTGTGAAAAGGATTTTAAGATACCTCAAAGGTGCTTCAACACTTGGTCTATGGTATCCAAAGAATCCAAATTTCAATCTGTATGCCTATACAGATAGTGATTATGGTGGTTGCAATATGACTGCAAAGTCTACATCTGGGGGATGTCAATTCCTTGGTGGAAGGGTGGTCTCATGGCAATGCAAGAAACAATCCTGTGTGTCTGCATCAACTGCTGAGGCTGAATACATTGCTGCTGCAAGCTGTTGTGCTCAAGTGCTTTGGATTCAAAATCAGATGCTGGACTATGGATTTAACTTCAAAGAGACTCCTATCCACATAGACAACAATAGTGCTATCTCTATCACTGAGAACCCTGTGCAGCACTCAAGGACCAAACACATCAACATCAGGTATCATTTAATAAGAGATAACTATGAAAAGGGATTAATTAAACTAGTCAAAGTTCATACAGATGAACAATATGCTGATCTGTTCACAAAAGCTTTTGATGAACAGAGATTTAAGTATCTGATATCAGCTATTGGGATGATTAACTTTGAGTAGACTTTTTCTTAAAACTAATTCTAATTATTTCTTCTTAAAATATGTGTGTCCTAAGTTGTCTAGTTCATCACTTTCATAAGCTCATGTTTTCTTTGGATGTAAAATTCTTTTTGAAGACTTTCCTTAGATTCTTGAAAATTTTTGATACTTCGGAAGATAAACTTTTATCTTCGGAAGAAAAACATGTCTTCAAAATACATAACTGTCTAAGAGATTTTACCTTCGGAAGAAGTCAAATTCATCTTTCGAAGCTTAAAATTCTTATCTCAGACACTTATCTATTTTTAAGGACCTTTTCCTTCCGAAGCAAAATTAACCTTCGGAAGCTTTGTTTATTTCTATACAAAGCATTCAAGGGTTTATTTCTCTTCCGAAGCATAAATCTTCAAGACTCTCAGGAAAATCTTCCGAAGCCATTTTAGCTTCGGAAGCTTTTTCAATCAAAACTTCCGAGGACAAATAACCTTCGGAAGCTTTTCGAATTCCAAGAAAACTACTTTTTGAGCAAAAGTAAACTACCTTTTCAGAGGTGGGACCGACTTCCAGATTTCAAAGTTTATCCTCTTTCATTAACTTTGGTTCAAATCCCTTTTCATATAAATACCCAACGGTTCCCCCTCTTTCCCACTATCTTCCTCAATTCTACTATTTCTCTAACCTAATTCTCTAAACCGCCTTGCTTTCTACCTTTCTTCACCCTTAAGCTTCTGAAATGGCCAACCTTAACCGCAGAAACAACCCTGATTTCTCCATGCAACTTCACAGGCAACATAATCAAGTTGCTCTGTTAAGCTCTGAGAAAGATGCAAGTTTCTCAGAGATTTGCCAATTCTTGACTCTGTCAAACTACTTCACCTCCCTGACCATTGATCCTACTCTATATGAGGATCACTTGCTTGAATTCTGGAAGACCTGCCAAGAGGTCATCATGGATGGGGAGAAGGCACTGTCTGCCACAGTGCAAGGGAGGACAATCTTCATCACTCTGGCCATCATTAACCAACATCTGCAGCTGGATGATGAAGAAGGTGAGGTGTCCTTCCCAAAAGAAGCTGTTAATCATTCTTTTGAGCAGATGGGCTATGAGGGATATTTCTCTGTAAAGACCTTTAGGAAAGGGAAGGTCTCATCCCAATGGAAATTCCTGCTCCATGTGGTTATCCACAGCTTGTCAAACAAGCATGGTGGATGGGACCAGATTCCTGAGGATCTCTCCTTTATAGTTCATGGAATGGTTCAGGGGGTCAAGTTCAGGTATTCACAATTTGTTTATACTAATTTACTTGCAAACTTAGACTCCTTAGAGTATTACATGTTTCCTAGATATGTTCAACACATTCTCAACCGTGAACTGGGCTCATAGTTGAGGGAAACAAGTAATATTCTTAAATTGGGACAGATGAAGCCCGGCATCTTTAAAATAATGAAGAAGCCAACTGTAGGCTTCTCAGGGGAAGAAACAGCCCTAGTCCCAAAAATGTTAGAGCTCATTGCTCAAGGTGACAACCTAGCAACACAAGCTAGTGTTGAACCCACACCTCTTTTGTCCTTACCCTTAAAAAGACCAGAAATCACCCTCACCTACCAAAGAAAATCCAAACGAACCCCTGCTCAGGCTATTGAGTCTGTGCAGGCCCCCAAATACTCAACCTTACAGGAAGAAGTGGACACTAGAGCTCCCACTTCTCCTGAGGAGCAAACCACTCCCATTACTTCACCTATCAGGGCTGAGGTTCCTCAAGCTCACCCTGATGAGCTCACTAGCCCAACAACCTTAAGCCTTCACTCTGAGTCTCAACACTCAAGTGAACAACCTTCAGGGGACAGCTACCATCCCCAGCCTTTGGATCTCAACCAACCAATTCCCAACCTATCCTTTTACACTGATGAAGACTTAGGATTCAGTGAGTACCATGAGTCTCTCTTCTCCTCCCCTACTCAAAGAGAGATGAGTACCTCTGACTCTCCTCAGTCTATCCCCCATCAGTCACCTATTACTGAGGTGGACACTTCTGAACCTGTTCAGGATGTCCATATGGAAGAGGCTCTCACTTTTGAAAGTGATTACATCATTAAGACCTCAACCATGGCAACTCAGCTCATTGGCATCTCAACTGAGGCTGCCAGTGAGCAGAGGAAAACCAGCAGCCAAGAAACTCAAGCTGGTGGTGAGAGAGAGGACTTTGGTCCAATCATCTCATCCCCCAATGAATCTTCTGATGAAGATGAGGGGAATTTGAGACTAAAGGTGCAAAAACTGTCAAAAACATGCACCTATTTAGTCTCTAAGGTTAGTCACTTGGAATCTCATGTGACTACCCTGCAAAACAGGGTCAATGATCAGCAACTCCAGATTTCATATCTGCAGGAAAAACTAGCTGGGAGACCTTTAAGGAGAGCTCAACAAGGAACACAAGAACCTGTGGAAGTGATTGACTTATCCTCCAGCTCACCTATGCAAGTGGGTGATGCTACCAAAAAGGGGGAGAAAGTTGTTACAACCACAGAACCTGGGAGTTCTTCAGAGAGAATGGACATAGAGGACTCACCATCCTCACTTGCTGTTGTGCATTCTCAGCAACTTCCTCAAGTTCACATTAATGTGGACTCTATGACTCTCTCATCAGGAGTCTCTTTGAGGAAGGTATACCAAGGGCTGTCTCATCTCCACCACAAGGAACTGGCAACTACATCATAAGGTGGAGGTATGATGATGATAGGAGAGCCCTTATACTTCAGAGAGTTCAAGGCCAACAGGAAATTTTTCAATTCCAAAGCCTGAGCTTCTATGAAAGACTGGATTTAGTCAACTTGCCACTTGTCAATCCAAGCAATTCAAGACAAGCTGACAGGCTGGCTCAAAGAATCCAAGACAGGATCCTTGCAGAGTTTACTCTAAGAAGGAGACTTAGGGAATCAGGCAATGTCATCGGTCAACTGGATGTTGAGGTGGACCCTAAGATTAGTTTCATAGGGGAAACCTTGACTGAAGGCCCAGTGACAGAACCTGAGACCCCTGTCTCATCATCAACAACTGCTGCAGAGGAACAAACTCCATCTGAGACACCTGCTGGTGAAGGTGTTTCTCAGCCTCTCTCTGGCCAGAGCATGGAAGCTACTCTAAGCAATGAAGGCCAAGCCTCAATCCACCCTGAGTCACAAAGGTCTGTTGGTGACAAAGGGAAAAGGATAATGACTCCTGAGGAAATTGAGGAGGAAGAGAGAGAGAGGAAAAGGAGACTAAGGGGAGAAAGTTCTACTGGGTCATCTAGCTTCATGCAAGCTGCAAGCAGGGCTGCTCCTTGACCAAATACTCAAGATGATGAGTTAAGGGCAGTCAAGATTACCTACTTACAGACCAGGAACTATGACATTGATGAAATCATCTCCCTCCCCTTAGAAGAGTTAAATGAACTGGCTGACATGGAAGTGTCAAGAGAGTTGAAGGAGAAAGAGGATGCAATGATACTTCTCCAACTCAAAGAGGAGAAGAGACAGAAAAGACTTTACAAGCATGGTCCCACTCTGTCACCAGTTCAAGAAAGTCCTGCACAGGAAGATGTGGCTCCACAAGAACCTCAGGTAGATAAAGAAGAAGATAGGATCAAGATGATCAACTACCTGAGTGCCACAGGCTTCTATCAGGCAGATGCAGTTCTTCCCTTGTCCTATGACTTCATTGAGTTCGAGTATCTAAAGCAACTTGAGCTTGAGTTAGTCAAGGAAAGAAAGACAACTAAAAGGAAGCTAAGGGAAGAAGCTGCAAAGTCAAGAGCCATCATTCAAAAGGATGCAAAGAAGTCTGCTGACAGACAAAGAATGGTGAGCTTCTTGAAGCTGTATGGATTCTCCAGAAGGAGACTTGGCCCCATGTCTCTATCCACTATGGATGAGCATATTAGGGTGATCAAGCAGAAGATTAAAAGTGGAGAACTCATTGACTTGCACTCTCTTCCAAGTCAAGTCCCACCTGAAGTGGAGATCAAGTTTGAACAACCAGAGACACCTCAACCAGCACCTCCAGCTGAGCCTCAGCAAGCTTCATCTTCTGATCCTAGGCAGGGTCAAACTCCCTCTCCTTCTAAACCTGTGAGGGAGGAACACCCAACTGAGAAAGACACTGATGATCAACATGGTGCTGCAGACCAGTCTTCTCAGTTAAAGACATCCAAGAGGAAGAAGAGGATGGCTTCTAAACCAAAGACTAAAAAGAAGAAGCCAAAGTCATCTACCTCTGCACCTCAGGCTGAATCAGATCAACCTGAGGAAGTGCATGATGAGGCAGCCCAAACAACTCCTATTCAAGTGGCTCCTCTAACTAGTGAGACACCCATCTTGTCCTGGACTTACTCTACCAATCCAGAAAGATGGAATGTTATCAGAGATCAAGGTGTTGAGAATGTCTACTCATGGCAAGACATAATCAACGTACCTCTGCATGATCTCTTTGAGATGAGAAGATACTATGAGAGTCTTGATGATCCTGACCATCTCATGAAGAAAGGAATGGTCCTGATTGTACTGAAGACTACCAATATTTGAAGATCTTCTAAGTGTTTTGGTAGCATCAGCCTAGGGGGAGTTTGTAAGGATTCCTGAAGTCTGATGCAACCCAAAACAGCCTAAGTGTCTCAGCAACATGCACTAAGTATTGAAGTGAAGAATGCTTCGGAAGTTTTACACAAAGCATTAGAAAATACTCTAAGTGTAAAATCTTCCGAAGCCAAGACCAATATCTTCCGAAGCCAAACATGAAGTCTTTCGAAGCTTCAACCTATGAAGACAGATTTCTTCCGAAGACTTTTAGTACACATGTTTTATCTGATGTACTGTTCCATAAAGCACCTTTTCCGCTGCATCTCTGTAAAGTCACCAACTTACATGAGTTGGTGAAAAGGGCCTTGCTTTTGGTAACTGTACATTGAGGTCTTGAGTCTGTAACTTTCCACTTTATGTACTTTATCCTTTTTGTAATGTATAAGGATGTGAGCTATGGCATGTCATAGTCACAAGGTCAAAAGGCAGATATGCCTTTTGATCCTACAATTGATTTTGTTAGTGTCTAGTCAATTGTATCCAGCTGGCTTTCAAAGTATAGCCGGCTGTAGGTTGTAGTATAAGTATTCCAAGTTCTTGTATCTTTCTTTATGCTTTGTAACACTTGTAAAAGAACTTGAGAAAGCAATATACTGCCTCCTTGAAACCCATACTCTCTTGTTCTGTCTCTTGCTTTACTTGTGTTCTTTGTATCACCTTTGGTTACCCAGTTCACTGTTTGATTAAAGTTTAGTTAGTCTCCTCATTGTGTTGTTGTGTTGTAACTGTGTTTAAGCCCTTAAACGGTCCTGCAAACCCGTGTTGCCTTTACCGTCTGGAACATTCTTTTTATACTTACATTCGGAGAAGCAATTTGTTTTGCCTTTACCATTCGTAGCAAGCCTTTGAGGACATTTCTTTACCACATGCCCTTCTTTTCCACACTCAAAACAAGCCTTGAAAAGCTTTTGATTCTTTGTAGTCCCGTGTTGTGGAGGTGGTGATGAGGATTGCTTGGAGCTTGTAGCAGATTCTTGCTTGTTCTGTAGTTTCTCGTGCTGAGCAGTGAATGAGATCTTTTCTGATTTACTGGGATGCTTTGCAATTGGAGAAGAGATCCGTATTGGTCTTGATTCAGCTTTTGGAAGCTTTTGTGACTTGACAATGTCAGGAGATATCTTGATCTGTGAGGAACCAACACGCTCCTCTGTGATTGATTCATCATCTGAGCTTATCCAGTCTCGTATACACAGATCATTCTCCAACGGATCTTGATTGACATCTCCTATCGTGTTGGCTTCGCTTGTAGGATTCTCATTGCATGATGATTCAACAACTGTTCCTTCTTTGACAAACCTGACGGGAACAAACGAAGGAATGTTACCTGATTTGAATTTGTTGAAGAAAGTTGGAGAAGAAACTGATATTGGTGTTTGAGCATCAGAAGTGGAATCGTCATTAATCTTCTTATCAGACCCTTGCTTGAGGAATCCCAAACCTACAGGAGAATCCTGCACATCTCTAACCTCTTTAAGATTAACACTGCTTAGACCTGCATTTAAACGATTAGTTTCTGCAGCTTCAATCAAATCATTTGTTGAATGAGGTCTGGGAATTGGTGAATAACATAAAGTAGAAGGAGGTGGAACTGAATTAAATACAGTTTCACTATCAGATTTATATCCAATCCCATGTTTTACCCGCACCCCTTGTTGTTTAGAAATAAGCTCATCCTTTTTCATGTGTGAAAGGGTCCATTTATCAAGCTTTGTTTGAAGCTGAGTTGTTTCAAATTGAGCTAAAACAGCCCTTTCTCTCAAAATATTAATTTCAACATTACGCTCCAAAATGTACTTCTTAAAAGATCATTTTCAGCCAATGCTTCATTAAGTTTCTTTGAAAAAGCAATTTCATTTTTCTTTAATTCCTGATTGATTATTTTTAATTCTTTTTCATTTTCCAATAATAATCTGTTTGCCTTATAAATCCCAAATAACCGGATTTTGCATGACGAAGAACACATATCCTGAACAGTCTCATAAGGAAGACCCATGATAGTTCGTTCTGCAGCTAAGCTCTTTTCACAGTTGCAAACACATGTGATTTCTTGTTGTTCCTCTTCTTTGACCTTTAGCATCTTGTCAGCCTCAGACTCTTTCTCTCTTTTATCAGCTTTTCCAGCCTTATCATCATCGGTTCTCATAGACTCGGGTTTACTGTCATTGTCGACTCTTAAAACTTCACGATTCTCTTCAACAGTTTCTCTAAATTTAGAGTTTAAATCCAAATCAGTTCTCAATAACTTCAACTTTTCAATCATCTCTGTTTTGTAATCAAGTATGCTTGTTACAGAAGAGACAAGATCAGTATTAAGCACGTTAGTTTGATGTGGGAACACGGCTTGTTGAAATTCTTTTCTTTGAATATCTAGCTCGAGAGATTTTAGTCTGTTGATCATATCCATAAGTTTTGTGTTGACATAACCTCTTTCTTGCTTCAGCATTTTAACTTGATGATTCCATGCAGAAGGAAGACATTCAAGAAGCTTTTGAATCTGTTCATGATTATTGAGATCTGGAACATGCTTCTTTAGATTATGTGCCACCTTTAAGAATCGATCAATCAAATTTGTCAATTTTTCTTTCTTCATTGCTGCAAAAGAGTCAAACCGGCTTTGTGCCGTTGTGAGATTATCTGATGTAAAGTCTTCTGAAGATGACATTATAGTGTTAAAAAGTTTGAACAATTAAATGCCCCAAAAATATTTTTCCCAAATTTTTTGAATAATTCTCCCCCGGGAAAAATATATTCTTTTTAAATGTCACGCTAGACAATCTTTCGCAGAGCTAGTTTCGCTGTGAACTCTAGTTTCGCTGAGCTGAGAGTAGTTTCGCTGGCAATTTCGGCAGCAGTTTCGCTAACCAAATGCTTGAGACTGCTTAGTTTCGCCGACAATTTCGCACAAAACAAGCTTGAACTTTCGTTCAATGTTACTTTCGGCAGCAATGTCGCTTGTAAATTACCCACAAGCACTGTTGAACTTTCGTTCAAGATTACTACTTTCGCTGAGATGCTGAAATTAACTACATAGTGTAAAACACTTTTAGTTTCGCTGAAAGAACATGCAGTTTCGCCGGATGAACTCGTAGTTTCGCTGAACGAAGCTGAAAAGCTTATTCAACACGAAATCAATCTGAAATCGCCCAAATCTCAATGGATTTGAAATCTGATGATTAACAGAGCTTTCCCAACCAATAACAAGCAAACTTCAATCAATTTCCATATCAATAACACTCAAATCTGATCCGAAATTGATGAAAACTTGATATTGAACAAAACAACCAAAACCTCAACTTCTCTCTCTAAAATTCTTCAAATCTTCAGTGAATTTGATCCAAATTGGCTCTGATACCAAATTGTAACTCCAGGATGATCAAACTTGAATCAAATCATGAAGAATTAGATCAAAATAATGATAATCACAATAAAACCCATTTGATCTCTATTGATTGCTAATAATATTGTTTACAAGTAAATCCCTCAATCAATTGGTCATGCAACCATTAACCAAAACCTAATGACAATTAACCTATTTATAGTCTAGACTAAGATTCACTAATTGCACTTAACCCCCTAGACTTAGGCTAATTAATACAAAATTACATATTAAGCATAAAAATGACTAAAAACAAGATAAAATATATTTTGTTCATACAAAATATATTTATTACAATAAAACTCCTAGTCATTTAAATCTTTAACGTCTTGTCTCGGTTCCTCGTCTCGAGCGTGTCGGGTTTGACTTTTGTTGACTTTGACCGTGACGTTGACTTTTGTTGACTTTCATTGTGTTGATAATATAGACTATCTTTTCCAGCTCCAACATGAAGTTCTCCTCCCTCAATATTTTATGAGTGCAAAAGGATGGATTGATTCCCTTGATGTCCATGATTTTCAATGCAATTGCTCGTTTGTGTGCCTTAAGCACATTGAGCAACTTGTTCTTCACATCAATTGATAAGGCGGATGAGATTACGACAGCAAGTTGAGATGTGTTTTCAAGAAAAGCGTATTCAAGAGGAGATGGAAGTTCTTTGAGCTCTAAGACTGGAGGGTCTTCGATAGAAGGTTTGGCTTTTCGTTCTAAGTCTTGCTCAATGATCTCAAATGCTTCTTGATGAAATGATGTTCATCAACTTCAAGTTCTGGAATGATTTGGTTCTCACAGATGGGTTCGGTGATTTGGACTTCTATTTATCGAGTGTTGCAAGCTTCATTTTGAAGGGCTTCCTTCAAATGACAGCTTATGATCGAATTTCAAGCATCAACGTAATAGAGTGAGTCATCATGATGTTGAGGGTGTTTCATGGATTGGCCTATATCAAAAGTTATTTCCTCCTCGTCTACTCTAAGCGTGAGTTTTCCTGTACAAACATCAATGAGGGCTCGAGCAGTCGCTAAGAAAGGTCGACCTAGGATTAGAGGAACATTTTTGTCCTCATCCATGTCAAGGATCACAAAATCAACGGGAAATACGAATTTGTCAATTTTAACTAAGAGATTTTCAACGATGCCCCTCGGATATTTGACAGAACGGTCAGCTAACTGGATGCTCATACGGGTAGGTCTGGGTTCACCTAGGTTTAATTTTTCAAAAACCGCATAAGGCATGAGGTTAATGCTTGCACCTAAATCAGCTAACGCATTACTGACAGAAAGATTTCCTATTAGGCAAGGTATGGTGAAACTTCCTGGATCAGTCATCTTTTGAGGTAGTTTGTTTTGAAGAACTGCAGAGCATTCCTCATTCAAAACCACATGTGATAACTCTTCCAGCTTCTTTTTGTTTGACAAGACACCTTTTAGAAACTTAGCATAGTTTGGCATTTGTGCTAAGGCCTCCACCAAGGGCAGATTGATGTGGAGTTCCTTGAACAACCCAAGGAATTCGCCATATTGTGCCTCCATTCTTTGTTGTCTCAAATGACCTGGATATGGAGGTGGTGGAACATAAGGTGGTGGTGGAACGTATTTCTTTGCTGGTTCTTCAATAACAACAGGTTGCTTTTGATTATCACTCACATTACTTGGAGTTTCAGTTTCTACTTCTTCAAGGATGGGTTGTAATGCGGGTGCATCACCTTGAATGGTTTTGCCACTCCTGGTGGTGATGGCTTTGACTTGAGCATTAGGGTTTGTCACATTGTTGCTGGGCAAAGCTCCTTGAGGTCTTTCAGATAGTTGTTGTGCTATTTGACCTACTTGGTGCTCTATGGTCTGTAATGATGCTTTGTTGCTTTTGATGTCAGCTTCGTTTATTTGGAACCTCTCCTCATTTCTACGATCAGATTTCCGGATGTACTCATCTGTGGCTTGTGTGGTTAACAAAAATTGCTGCAATAAGTCTTCCATTGATGATGTTCCACGGTCTTGGTTACTACTGCTTGGACCTTGGTATGGTGGTTTCTGTTGTTGGTAAGGTGGCTTTCGGTTGAATCCAGATGATTGTTGGTTCTTGCTAGCATCTCTGTAATTCGAGTTGCTTTTCCAGTTTGAATTGTATGAGTTGTTTGGGCCTCCTACGTAGTCAACATCTTCAACCATCATAATGCCTTGTGGGCACTCGTTGGTCTTGTGTGAATTTCCACATGTGTTGCATCGTGTTGGAGTTTTCTTTAGCTCTCTTTGCAATTGTTCATATTTTTTGGTTAGAGCTTCTAATTGGGCTGCAATTAGGGTTTCAGAGTCTACTTGATGAATACCCTTAGAACTGGGTTTGGTTCTTAAAGGATTGTAAGCAAAGCTCTTCTTAGCTGCTCTTTCTAAGGCTTGATATGCTTCTGTTGGTGTGACACTTCCAAAATCTCCTCCCACACTTTGGTCTACCGCTTGCTTGTGGGCTCCACTGATTGCATCGTAAAAGGTTTGACACTGCAGCCACAGATCAAGTCCGTGATGTGGGAATCTCTGAAGGAGACTTTTATATCTCTCCCATGCTGCGTGTAATGATTCATCGTCGTCTTGGCAGAAACTTGTGATGCTGCTTCTTAGTTTGGCAGTGCGATCGGGTGGAAAGTATTTCAAAAAGAATTGTTCAGCCATTTGTGCCCATGTGGTAATGGAACCAGGCGGAAGTGAATCAAGCCAATCGATGGCTCGGCCTCGAAGTGAAAATGGAAAAAGTCTTAGTCGAATGGCGTCGTCTGAACAGTTATTGATTTTGAAGGTCGCATAGATACGAAGGAATCGTGAGATGTGAGCATTAGGATCTTCGTCTTGTAACCCATGGAACTGAACATAGTTTTCTACGAGTTGGATAATACTAGACTTAATCTCGAAATTGTTGGCCGCAATTGCTGGTTGGACAACACTAGACTCATAACCATCTATTGACGGTGTGGCATAGTGTGTCATTTTCATTTCCTCGTCTTGGTTAGCCATGTCTTCTTCGGATGGTGTATCTTCCAAAATGTCTTCTTCAATGGCTGGTGCTGCTTGTTGTGATCTTTTGCGCAATCTTTGACGGAAAAGTCGTTCGGGTTCCGGAAGAGGCGGAACAAGTTCAGAACTAGATGCGTCGGACATACACTAAGTTAAAAAAGCATAAACTAACTAAGGCTTAAAATGAATCAGGCAAAATTAACTAAACTAACTAAGGCAAACTACCTAAAAATAAAAATGAAGTTTAAACAATAATATATTAACAAGTTATATGCAAGATAATCAAAAATTTAGTTTGTCTTTCAAATTGCCGTGTGTCCCCGGCAACGGCACCAAAAACTTGATGGGTGCAGATAGTATATAAATTTTGATAATGATTTATTGCACATATTTAGTTTTAATTGGATATTACTAATACTAAACCACACATACAAAAGGCAGTGTACCTGTCGTGTGGTAATATAGTGTTGGTAAGAACCAAGTATCAATCCGTGGACACACCTAGCCTACTCAACAAACTTGATGTTGACTATCAAATTTGGTTTTTGTTAAAAAAGAGATAATTTGCATTGGAAAGATTTTTAGGGTTTAAAAATAAACAATAATAGAAAGAAAGTAAACTAAGATTTGAAGCGTTTGGATTTAAAACCAGGGAATAAAAGTTATCATCCTAATTAGACTCCACTTATGTAATCTTGATGAATTGGTGGTGTGATTTAAAGATATGGATTAATGTAATTATGTTAATGTTTATAAAGATGAGCTGGCGCGATTTCTCGTCTATCCTGCTGCCGTAGTGACTTGAGCCTGTCAGGCTGAGTTTACTGCTCAGATTAAAGCCCTAGTAATGTAGGTGAATCTTTTGTATCCTATTTGACATACGATTTCTGAAAACATAACTTAATGTTAAAAAGAGAGTTGATCAGGTTCCTTCCTAACATACCATTAATTTTAGAAAACCGTAACAATTACTGAAGTTTCCAAACTAATAAAAGGGAAACCGCAAATGATCAGAAAATTAAAGTGATATGATTTCTAATGACCATTTCTAGTTCATTAGCCATGGATTTATTATGAAGACCGGTTTCGCGAATGAAAGTTAATCATACGGTTTTTCAACTTTTTATGACGATCACAATCACAAACCATAAATTTATAACTTCCCGTTCAGATGTAGATGCTACCCATCAATAGTTTTCCCAAGACCACCATAACATTAACATAATATTTATCACAATATTAGTTCATCACAAATTACATAAGTTTCATCCGATTAGGATGATAAATAGAGTTTAGCTCATAATGAGCTTGAACATAACAACATATAACAAAGAAGATAGATACGTAATCATCGGTGAAATGGAACAATCAAACTGATAATCCACAATGGATGACGTTTAGACGATCCTAAGCTACTTCCAAGTGTTGTATGCACCTCCCGAGCCTCAAAATGATCTTGAAGTCTTGATTCCTGAGAGAATTCTGCAGAGTAACTCTCCCACCAAAGCTTGCCAAAAGTGATGAACTTAGGCTTCTATTTATAGGCTTTCCGGAGTGTTTAAGCACGGCCCCGTGCCTAAAAGGCACGGCCCCGTGCTAGTACAATGCTTACGAAAGTTGGTCGGCTCGTACATGCAGGTGTGTCGGCACGGCCCCGTGCTAAATGGGGCACGGCCCCGTGTTGGAGGTGGGGCACGGCCCCGTGTCTACTTTTAGGGGACAGTACTTTTGTCCTTGTCAGATGTCCAAGCACGGGGGTGTGTTAATTTAGCATGGGGGTTTGTTTCTGGCAAGGCATGGGGGCGTGCTTAATGAGGCAAGGCCCCATGCTTGGAGTCCAAAGCTCGGATCACTTTAATTTCTTGTTAAATATGCTCCTTTTGTCCATCTTGCCCTTTTAAACACCTGAAAACACAATTTAACACTTTTAAGTACATTTTCATCATTTTAAGGAAGATATTAAGGAATAATTGATGTGCTTTTGATAGGATTTTTATGTATAATTTGGAGCACATCACAGATCAAGAAATTGATCTCTAGTGAGGGAACATGAGGATCCATCAACATAAGTCAGTTTGACAGACTCCTCCTCACAAGAGATATTGCTCAGGGTTGTACAGTTGATGAGCTTTGTCTTGATTGCCTTGAACTCCGGAGAGATGTTTGGTAGGCTGGGGGGATGGTTTGGGAGGTTGTTGGGTAGGTTGTGGTGTTTGGGTTCTGGCAAGTGTTTTGGGTTGGAGGATGGGTAGTTTAGGTGGTTGAGGTAAGGAAGTTGGTAAGGTTGATGGTGTAGGTTCAGGGGTGTAAGGCTCAGAGGTTGGTTCAGTCTTGATGGGAAATGGAAAAGGAATTGGTTTAGGTTGTGGTTGGGTTTGAGGTTGGGGTTGAGTGGTTGGTTTGAAGATCATCCCCTGTCCCCTTCTATACATCTCCTTCCTCTTCCCCGAGCGAATGTCAGCCTTTATGTCACTAACATGTCGCTGGAGAGTCTTCTCAAACATAGGACCCACCTGCCTGCCAGAGAAGCCATGAGCCCGGAGATAGTCTTTCATCCAGGCCTTTTCACTTATCTTTCTGGCAGCAGCGAGTCCTGCTTCTTCTTCCTTCTCCTTCTTCAACCTCAGCTTCTCCTTAGCAGCTTTCTTTCTCTCCTTCTCCATTTGATCTTGCTCTTTGTTGAAGAGTGCAGGATCGTTGAAGGGTATGCACTTACAACACAACAATACAATGAGGAGAGTTACTTAGAACACTTAACAAATCAAATAGGGAACTGGTTAACTTTAGTAAAAGATGCTAAGAACACAAGTAAGAATGAGACAAAACAAGATAGCAAACAACACAAGTAATTGGTTTTCAAGAATGTTGTATATTGCTTCTCAAGTTCTATTACAAATGTTACAAAGCATAAAGGAAAGTTACAAGTACTTGAGATACATATACTACATCCTACAGCCGACCATACTTTGAAGGGCAGCTGGATACATAAGACTAGACAACACACAAAATCAAATGTAGAGTCAAAAGGCAGATTGCCTTTTGACTAGTGACTATGACATGCCATAGCTCACATCCTAATATATTACAAAAAGGATAAAAGTACATAAAGTAGAAAGCACAGACTCAAGACCTCAATGTATAGTTACCAAAAGCATGGACCTTTTCACCAACTCATTTAAGTTGGTGACTTTACAGAGTTGCAGTGGAAAGGTGGTCCAGCTTTATGATAAAGTACATAAGATAAAGACATGTCTCTAAAAGTCTTCTGAAGAAATCTGTCTTATCTTTGGCTTCGGAAGACTTTGTCTTTGAAGCTTCGGAAGACTTCACTTTTGGCTTCTTAAGATGTTGGTCTTGGTTTCAGAAGATTTTACACATAGAATATTTTTAGTGCATGGTGCAAAACTTCCGAAGCATTTCTACTTATGTTCTTCAGTGCATGCATATAGAGAGACTTTGGATTTTTGGCTGCATCAGACTTATAGGAATCCTTACAAACTCCCCCTAGGCTAATGCTACCAAAACATTTGAAGATCTTCAGCTGTTGACAGTCCTCATAATGATGATGACCATGCCCTTCTTTATTAGATGGTCAGGATCACGCAGACTCTCATAATATCTTCTCATCTCAAATAGATCTTGCAGAGGTAGGTTGAATAAGTCTTGCCATGTGTAGACATTTTCACCACCTGTGATCTCTGATCACATGCCATCTCTCTGGATTAGTTATGAAGGTCCAAGATAAGATGGGTCTCTCAGCTGCAAGAGGAGCCACTTGAATTGGAGTTGATTGGGCTGCCTCTTCATGCACTTCCTCAGGTTGATCTGACTCAGCCTGAGGTGTAGAGGTAGATGATTCAGGCTTCTTCTTCTTCTTCTTTGACTTTGGTTTGGAAGTCATCATCTTCTTCCTCTTTGAAGACTTTAACTGAGAAGACTGGTCTGCAGCACCTTGTTGATCAGTCTTGTCTTGCTCAATTGGGTGTTCCTCCCTCACAGGTTCAAAAGGAGAGGGAAATTAACCCTGTTGTGGATCAGAAGTTGAAGCTTGCTGAGGCTCAGCAGGAGGTCCAGGTTGTGTTGTCTCAAATTGTTAAACCTTAACCTCCACTTCAGGTGGGGCTTGACTTGGAGGGGAGTGTAAGTCAATCAGCTCTCCATTCTTGATCTTCTGCTTGATTACCCTGATGTGCTCATCCATTGTAGATAGAGACATAGGGCCAAGTCTCATTTTGTAGAATCCATACAGCTTCAAGAAGCTCATCATCCTTTGTCTGTCAGCAGACTTCGTCATACTCTTTTGGATGCTGGCTCTTGACTTTGCAGCTTCTTCCCTCATCTTTCTCTTTGTTGTCTTTTGTTCTTTGAGCACTTGAAGTTTAAGCTACTTGAGATTCTCAAACTCAATGTACTCAAAGGACAAGGGAAGAAGTGCAGATGCCTGGTAGAGACCTGTGGCACTCAGGTAGTTGATCTTGTTTTGCATATCTGTTTCCTTGTCTACCTGAGGTTCTTGTGTAGCTGCCACACCCTCTTGCACAGGGCTTTCTTGAACTGGGGAGATAGTAGGAACATGCTTGTATAATCTTTTCTGTCTCTTCTCCTCTTTGAATTGGAGAAGTAGCCTTGCATCCTCTGCTTCCTTCATCTCTCTTGACACTTCCATATCAGCCATGTAATCACTTGTAGAAGTGAGAGCCTCTTCCATTTGGACTTCCTAAACAAATTCAGGGAGATCCACCTCAGTGATAGGTGACTGATGTGGGCTAGACAAAGGAGATTCAGGAGTACTCATCTCTCTTTGAGTAGGGGAAGTGTAGAGAGACTCATGGTACTCACTGAAACCTAAGTCTTCATCTGTGTAGAATGAGAGGTTGGGAATGGGTTGATTTATGTCTAAAGGCTGGGGATGGTAACTGTCCCCTGAAGGTTGTTCACTTGAGTGTTGAGACTCAGAGTGAAGGCTTAAGGTAGTTGGGCTTGTGAGCTCATTAGGGTGAGCATGAGGAACCTCACCACTGATTCTTGAAGAGATGGGAGTGGTTTGCTCCTCAGAGGAAGTGGGAGCTCCAGTGTCCACTTCCTCCTGTATGGGTGAGTGTATGGGGGCCTGCATAAACTCAATAGCTTGAGCAAGGGTTCGTTTGGATTTTCTTTGGTAGGTGAGGGTGATTTGTGCTCTTATTAGTGGTTGGGAGGTAGAAGGTGTGGGTTCAACACTAGCATGTATTGCTAGGTTGTCACCTTGAGCAATAAGCTCTAACATTTTTGGGACGATGGCTGTTTCTACCCCTGAGAAGCCTACAGTTGGCTTCTTCATAATTTTAAAGATGCCGGGCTTCATCTGTCCCGATTTAAGAATATTATATGTTTCCGTCAACTGTGAGCCCAGTTCACAGTTGAGAATGTGCTGAACATATCTAGGACACATATAATACTCTAAGGAGTCCAAATTAGCAAGCAAATTTGTATAAACATACTGAGAGTACCTGAACTTGACCCCTTGAACCATTCCATGCACTATGAAGGAGAGATCCTCAGGAATCTGGTCCCACCCTCCATGCTTGTTTGACAAGCTGTGGATAACCACATAAAGCAGGTCTTTCCACTGCGATGAGACCTTTCCTTTCCTGAAGGTCTTTACAGAGAAATCTCCCTCATAGCCCATCTGATCAAAGAAATGATTTACAGCTTCCTTTGGGAAGGACAACTCACCTTCTTCATCATCCAGCTGCAAGTGAGTGTTAATGATGGTCGGAGTGATGAAGATTGTCCTCCCCTGCACTGTGGCAGACAGTGCCTTCTCCCCATCCATGATGACCTCTTGGCAGGTCTTCCAGAATTCAATCTGATGATCCTCATAGAGAATAGGATAAATGGTTAGGGAGGTGAAGTAGTTGGATAGAGCCAGGAAACGGCAAACCTCTGAGAAACTTTCATCTTTCTCAGATAACAAAGCAACCTGGTTGTGTTGCTTGAGAAGTTGCATGTTGAAATCAGGGTTGTTTCTACGGTTTAGGTTGGCCATTTTCAGAAGCTTAAGGGTGAAGGAAGATGAAGAACAAAGGCGGTTTGGGAGAATTTAGGTTTGAGGAATAGTGTAATTGAAGAAGATAGTGAAAGAGGGGGGGAACCGTTGGGCATTTATGTGAAAAGGATTTGAGACAAAGTTAATGAAAGAGGATAAACTTTGAAATCCGGATGTCGGTCCCCCCTCTGAAAAGTAGTTTACTTTTGCCCAAAAAGTAGTTTTCTTGGAAGTCGAGAAATCTTCCTAAGGCTATTTGCTTCGGAAGTTCTGTAGAAAAAGCTTCCGAAGGCAAATTGGCTTCAAAAGATATTTCAAAGGATTTTGTGAATTTTGCTTCGGAAGAGAATTAACACTTAGAGTTTTTATTCTAAAGAGAATGAAGACTTCTGAAGGTAAATTATTTTCGGAAGAAACTTGTTCTTTTAAAACATAAAAGTACTTAAGTTGTTTTTTAAGCTTCGGAAGATATTTCAGAAATTTCTTCCGAAGGTAAAATTACTGAAGTAGTTATTTGTTTACTAAGACATAAATTTCTTCCGAAGGTAATTTTAAATCTTCTGAAAAGAAAAGAGATCAAAATTTTCAAAAATCTAAGAAAATTCTTTTGAAAAGATTTTCTTCCAAAGAAAACAAGGGCTTATGAATGTGATGAAATAGACAACTTAGGACACACACGTTTTAAAAATAATATGATTAAGTTTTAAGAAAAGCTATTCAAAGTTAATCATCCCAATAGCTAATATAAGATATTTAAATCCCTGCTCATCAAAAGCTTTGGTGAACAGATCAGCATATTGTTCATTTGTGTTAACTTTGACTAGTTTGATTAATCCTTTTTCAAAGTTATCTCTAATCAAATGATACCTAATATTGATATGTTTTGTCCTTCAGTGCTACACAGGATTTTCTGTGATTGAGATAGCACTGTTGTTGTCTATGTGGTTAGGAGTCTCCTTGAAGTTGAATCCATAGTCCAGCATCTGATTTTGAATCCAAAGCACTTGAGCACAGCAGCTTGCAGCAGCAATGTATTCAGCCTCAACAGTTGATGCAGACACACAGGATTGTTTCTTACATTGCCAAGAGACTACTCTTCCACCAAGAAATTGACATCCACCTGAGGTAGACTTTGCAGTCATGTTGCAACCACCATAGTCACTATCTGTATAAGCGTACGGATTAAAGTCATAATTCTTTGGATACCAAAGGCCAAGTGATGGAGCACCTTTGAGATATCTTAAAATTCTTTTGACAGTGACCAGGTGTGACATCTTGAGGTTGGCTTGATATCTTGCAGAAATGCATGTAGCAAACATGATATCTGGCCTGCTAGCTGTGAGGTACATAAGAGACCCAATCATTGCCCTATAGATGTTCATCAACACACTCCCCCTCAAGATCAGATCCAAGGGAGTGATTTCTGGCGATGGTTGTCTTAGCAACCTTACAATCAGTCATGTTGAATCTCTTAAGTATGTCTTGTACATACTTTGACTGATTTTTAAATGAAGATGTCATTGTTCAATTGCTTCACTTGAATTCCTAGAAAGAAATTGAGTTCCCAGTGGCACTTATTTCAAACCTGTCCTTTATCAGCTTCTCAAAGTCTTTGTAGAGCTTTGGATTAGTTGATCCAAAGATAATGTCATCTACATATACTTGAACTAGCATTATGTCATTTCCTGTTCCTTTGATGAAGAGATACTGAGATACTGAGATAGAGTCTCATACCACTTCCTTGGTGCTTGGTGCAGCCCATAAAGAGCTTTATCAAGCCTGCAGACATAATCAGTATGATCAGGATCTACAAACCCAAGTGGTTGTCTGACATACACCTCTTCATCAATCACCCCATAAAGAAAGGCACACTTGACATCAAGTTGGTAGACCTTGAAGTTCTTAGATGCAGCAAAGGCTAGGAATATCTTGATAGCTTCAAGTCTTGCTACAGGAGCAAAAACATCCGTGTAGTCAATTCGTTCTTCTTGAGTATATCTTTGAACAACTAGTCTTGCCTTGTTCTTGATGACAAGTCCTCTATCATCTTTCTTATTCCTGAACACCTGTTTGGTTCCTATGGTAGTCTTCCCTTGAGGAAGAGGACATAGGTTCCAAACCTTTTGCCTTTTGAATTGAAGCAGCTCCTCTTGCATAGCTTCAACCGAACTTCCATCCTTTAGAGCCACATCAATTTTCTTTGGCTCTATTTGAGACAAGAAACAAGAGTGAAGACAAACATTTGCATAATGGGTTTGTCCTCTTGTTCTCACCCCTGAATCAACATCTCCAATGATGTTTATGGTAGGATGAGACTTGTGGATCCTTAGCTGAGGGATCACAACAAGTTGCTTAGACAGATCTAAATTTGAGAAATTATGTCTAGCAAGGAAGATTCACCCTCCACATCATCACACTTATTAATATTGACTTGATCCAATGAGTATGTGACATCATTAATGTTGTCTTCAATGGAGTGGTTATCAGCATCAAGAAATTCCTGATCACTTTCACCACCACCATTTTCTCCAAAATTTGAAGCTTCTTCATCTGAGTTTTGTGCCTCTAAGCTGGAATTTGAAGGAACCCCAGAAGTATCAGCAGAATTTGTCATTGATGTGCTGGTAGATGCTTTATTTGCAGGATTGGTTACCACTGGAGGTGAAGATGTGTAGCTTGAAGGTCTTCTTAGCTCAAATCTTGGGTCAGGATCACCTGTAGGTAGTATATCTATGGACCCTGAAACATTCTCACAAGATTTGTTAAAACAGTTTATAACTAAATCAAGATCAAATAGCCAATCCGGACTAGAACCTTTCACACTGGGAGTGTGCTCATTGAAAGTCAGATTGGTTGACTCCTCTACTACTCTAGTTCTGAGATTGTATATTCTATAAGCTTTAGCTTGAGAAGAGAATCCAATAAAGTGTCCATCATCTGATTTCTCAGCAAACTTAGCAATTTGATCTTTGGTATTCAAGATGGTGCAAGGACAACCAAATGTCCTGAGAAAACTAATGAAAGGTTTTCTCTTGTGCCAAAGTTCATAAGGAGTCTTACCATGTGTCTTAACAACTAAAACTCTGTTATGCACACATAGCAAGCAGTGTTCACTACCTCTGCCCAGAAGGTGATGGGCAGTTTAGGGTCAGACAACATAGTTCTTGCAGCTTCAATTAGTGTCTTGTTTCTCCTCTCAGCAACACCATTTTGCTGAGGAGTCTTGGGAGCACTATATTGTCTTGTAATACCTTTTTCATCACAAAATGTATCAAGGATTTGATTCTTGAATTCAGTTCCTTGATCACATCTTATGGTTTTGACCTTGTGATCACATTGATTCTCAATCTATAAGATGAAATTCGTTAGAATCTCAGGGGTCTCATCCTTAGTTCTAAGAAAGTAGGACCAAGTGAATCTTGTAAAGTCATCTGTGATCACCAAACAATAAGAGGTCCTTCCTAGACTCATTACACTTGTGGGGCCAAAGAGATCCATATGTAATAAGTGTAGGGGGTTAATGATGGAATTTCTTTCTTTTGGCTTGTGAGATACCTTGTGTTGCTTCCCTTTCAGGCATGCAACACAGTGGTCATCACTTGTAAACTTTTTCTTTGGTATTCCAGTTACCAAATCGTTCTTAATTAGTTTATTCATGTTTTTAAAGTTTACATGGCATTTTCTTTTATGCTAGAGGAAAGACTCATTATTATTTGCTTTAGACTGAAAGCATGAAACTTCTCATGAGGGAGATGTTTCTTGCAAATCCATCTTGTACATGTTCCCTTTCCTGGGAGCTCTGAGCAGGATGTGCTCATAAGGAATGACCAGCCCGGGCCTGAGAACAATGCACTCATGCTCAGTGAAGAGCATGTTATGACTCTGATCAAAAAATTGGGATACACTCAGAAGATTGTACCCAAGCTCCTTGACAAAGTTTACCTTCTCAATGCTAAGCTTACCATTTGTGACCTTGCCCCTTCCTGTAATGTAACCTCCTGCATCTCCTCCAAAAGAAACTGGTCCACCATCAATTCTTTCAAACTTTTGGAGTAGTGACCTATTGCCTGTCATGTGCCTAGAATAGCCACTGTCAATGTTCCATACATTTTTGTTTGTCTTGAGCTGTTCCTGCACAAAAGAGATGGTTAGTTACATTTGGAAACATAAGCCTCATTGGTCTTGGGCTCATCAAGAGAAGTCAAAGACAATGCAACAATAAATGATCCTATATATATATATATATATATATATATATATATATATATATATATATATATATATATATATATATATATATATATATATATATATATATATATCATTTACTGATGTTGATGAAGAACTTTCAGCCACTTGGTCTTTCTTTGACTTCCACACCACCTTTGGAAGCTTAGACTTGACCTTCAATACTTCGGAAGTTTTGATGACTGGAACTTCGGAAGATCTTGCTTTCACTGCAGGAGGCTTTAGTGTTTCGGAAGTATTCCTTTCTTCCGAGACCAAATTTTCTTCCGAAGGCAAGTTTCCAATTGTCTTCTTCTTCATTTTGGAGCTTCTGAAGGAAACAGATTTTCCTTTCGAAGCTTGCTTTTTCTTCTTCAAACTGTTAGAAGTTTCTTTCTTGGTCATGTGGAGAGTACTCTTTGGATTGTAAACACAATTCTTAGCAAGATGAGAGGTACTCCCACACATAACACTGTCCATTTTCTTCCTTCTATGAGTTTTCTTTTGTGAGCAAGGCTGAACTTGATCACTTTCCTTCTCCATCTTCATCTTTGCAGATGTTATGGCAATTATTATGGGGATAGAAATACCTTTGAAGCTCGATGGTTCAGGTTGTACAGTAGTGGTGCACAACTGATCAGCCTTCTTCTTGATGATGGGATGATTTGAACATGAACCAGAACTCTTGTTGATGGAGTTCAAGTTGGTGTCTTCAGCCTTCACCACTTCAAATCCTGTAGAGATGAAGACTTGTTTCTGTGCAGAATTGAAGGTGGCCTTGATCTCTTGAGCCTTTTTGGACTTTCTTTTGTCATTCATGATCAAGTTCTTTCTCCTTGACTTGGTCATCCCAACAGCTTTGCTCTCCTCAGAGGGATGGTGACCCTTCTTAGAATGCTCTTCTTCACTCTTCTCAGAGCCATTCTCCACCATCTCCTCTTCATCCTCTTCAGTCATAGGATCTATGAGAGGAATCTCATCTTCACAAGTTCCACACCTAGGAGATCTTACAGACAAGATTATGTGTGGAGGAGCTATCTCACAAGATCCCAGTCCCTGCTTATTGTGATAACAAACTTTTGCATGCAAGGATGAAGATATTATGTTCTTGAAGGTCTCTTCTTCAAGAATACATTTTTTTGCCTTGGCTTTGCTGATCACAAGCTCAGCCTGGCATTCATTTTACTTAGTAATAAGGTCTTTGATCTGAGTCATGTAGTTTGTGTGCTCATGTTTAAGAGTTGAAATGGTTTTCTCAAAGTCCTCTATCTTTAGTTTATAATCATTTTCAGCTCTTTTAAAATCAGCTTTTAAGATATTTAAGGACTCAAGATCAGATCTCATTTCTAAGTTATAGGTCCTGTATCTATTGACTTTAGCAATGCATTCAGGAGTACAAAGATGTTCCAATACCTTGGCTTCATCGTGGTCTGCCATGAGTGCTTGGTTTGGAGATGCATCTTCTACCTGAAAGCTCCAGTCAAAGCCTCCTTCTTCAACAACTACTGCAGCTTGCTGCTTTGGCTTCTCATTCTGAGGGGCTTTCTCAGTGTAGTTTGGTCTAGTTTCTGCTTGGCCACCATTTGTCCTTGGTGCCTTACGCTCCCTTGCAAAGTGTCCCATCTGGTTACAGTTGTAACACTTTACTTTGCTTTCATCCAGCCCAAACTTTCCATTTGCTGCATTGCTTGGAAACTTTCTCCCTGTCCTCTTATAGAACTTCTTAGCTCTGTGAGTGAGAAGAGCCATCTGCTGGACTATCTCTATGTACTCCAGATCATCTGGATGGATACAATCCAAATCTTCAAGGGTGAAGAGAAAGTTGCATGTGGTTTCATCAGCAGAGACAAAAGCATGAGAAGAGCTTGTCTCTTGGAAAGGACTTCCTTGAGTGTAGCTTTTCCTTGGAGTCTCTGGGAAGGTGATGAAAGGACCCTTTTGTGAGTTGTCAGGGTATCATATAAGATGATGTTGTGGCTCAATGCTTTCCCTTTCAACCACATGGAGGGCTGAGCTCAGTTGATTGTTGGAGTTACCAGATGAGTTTTGCATGTTCATCTCCATCTGATAGCCACTAAGAATACCATACAACTCTGTTAGAGTAAGAGTCTTAAGGTTCTTAGTCCTCTTGATAACAACACAGTAATGTATCCATTTTCTAGGAAGAGAGGACATAAACTTCCTTACAATGTCTCTGTTCTCAAGAGTTACTCCAACATCCATTAGAGTGTCCACAATCTCAACATACCTGAAGTATTGTTGAGTCATGGTTTCACCTACCTTAAAGGTGAAGTTTTCAAACTACTGCTTTAGGAGATCCTTTTTGTTCTCCTTTGCTTCAGTAGACCCCTCATACATCAGCTTCAGTGCTTCCCATAGTTGTTTGGCAGTTTTGCACTTCTTGAAGCCTCTGTAAATGGAGTTCGGAAGAGCAGTTTGAAGAGCTGTCATGGCTTTCTGATCAATCTCTATTCTCTTCCTGTCTTCTTTAGAGTAATCAGACACAGCCTTTGGAATCATACCACCACCAGTAGCAGAAAGTGGTGCTTGGTATTTAAGATCCTTCAACAACAGAGTCCCACATCCTAGAGCCTTGACACTTGATGAAGCCTTCCATTCTTTGACACCAAGTATCAAAGTCTTCAGAAGTGATCAGTGGAGACTTTGTCATAGATCCAGTTTCCATATTAGCTTTGGTAATAGCTGCCATTTGAGTTGTTAAGTATTTTGTGTGTGTGAGGGATCTTAAGATGGTGAGATCTTATATCAAGAGCCTGGAATGCTCTGATACCAAATGCAGGACCGTTGAAGGGTATGCACTTACAACACAACAACACAATGAGGAAAGTTACTTAGAACACTTAACAAATCAAATAGGGAACTGGTTAACTTTAGTGAAAGATGCTAAGAACACAAGTAAGAATGAGACAGAACAAGATAGCAAACAACACAAGTAATTGGTTTTCAAGAATGCTATATATTGCTTCTCAAGTTTTGTTACAATTGTTACAAAGCATAAAGGAAAGTTACAAGTACTAGAGATACATATACTACATCCTACAGCCGACCATACTTTGAAGGCCAGCTGGATACATAAGACTAGACAACATACAAAATCAAATGTAGAGTCAAAAGGCAGATTGCCTTTTGACTAGTGACTATGAGATGCCATAGCTCACATCCTAATATATTACAAAATGGATAAAAGTGTTGGATTCTTTATGCCCAAGACACATAAAACATTGATGTGGTTAGTACGTCATGATCCAAGTCGGGTCATACCCAATAACAAGCTTAGCAAACACCAATTATTATTTAATTGATGATATGATCATGCAATTAAATAATTACACCAATTTAGAAAATGGGTTTTCTAAATAAGTTGCATATGAGATAGAACAACTTATAGGGATATTTTGTTCAAGGGTATTATTTGTAATGTTATTTAAATTGGTTAAGTAACATCAAGTAATAAAGTGTGTAAGAGTTATAAAATTAAAAGGTTAATTTTATAACTTAACTAGTGACAAGTTAAATAAAATGTAAATAAAATGTTTAATGAATTTTAAGGGGGAAAACCCTTTTTGAAAGCAAATTTTCGGCAGCCCCTTTATGGGTGGGGTTTTCTTGGTCTTGAAACTTGTTACTCTTTAATACACACACACACTCAACCTCTCTCTCTCTCATACATGCAAAGGACTACCAAGAACAAGTTTTCTCTTTACTTTATTGAAGAAAATCAAAGCTGAAAATCGGATTTCAGCCCTTCTTGGTCGTTTTTGGTGTCAAAATCTTAGCAAAAGGGTGATTGCTTGAGGCTTGTGGGTATGGAAGCTTGAGGACACCTATCCTTGGTGTTTTGGTCGCTCAAGGACATCTCCATCTTCAACAAATCTCACGTTTTTTGACAGCTCTACAAAGGTTGTAACTTTTGTGTGTTTTTGGTTGTTTTATTCTTCTTGATAGCTTGTTCATACACATATAAATGATCCTATGTTCTCGGGTTTGTTAATATTATGTTATTAACCTTAATTTTCAGATTATAAATCATAAGATTAAGGTTTTATTCCGCTGTGTTTTTGTGTTTAAATGGTTAAACTACTTTGATAATGGTCCAACAAACCCAACATTGGCATCTAGAGCCGGATATGTGGATGACTAGCTTCATCATCCTTGTAAAATTGGTTTTATGGGGGTTTTAACAACCTAATAGGGGCTGTTTTGTGATGTTATGATGAATCCCCAACCTTTCAAGGTTATATCTTACATGCTTATGATTAAACCTTGAAAGAAAAGATATCAAAATGGTTGATTGTGTTTTGTTTGGACAAAAACACCCTAAATTCTTGGTTTATGTTGGCTGAAAATTTAGGGTCAAATGGGGATTTATTTTGGTTCTTGGATGTTGTTTCATATTGGTGCATAACCTAGCCTTGACCTTGTGATGGTTTGGTTTTGAATGAATGATTTATTTTGGTTGATTTCATTCTTTATGGGTTGTAATATATATTCATTTGTGCTTGTATTTGGGTGTAATTTATTTATTCATTCATTTGTGATGTAATAGATAGATTAAGTGTGTTTTCTTTATTAGAAAATTTGTATTAGGATATAAATTTTGTAAATGAAGATGCATAAGATGGAAGCACAAAAGAAAGACATAAAGAGGACTTGAAGCATTTGGATGCAACTTCAAGTGGGGGTCTTTGGAGATCTCATCTTTTGTGTTGTGTTTAACCCTTAGAAAAGACCTTATGACCACACTTGTGATGGCAAACAAGTTTGGTCACCTAAGTGGCTATGGTTATGCACATATGGTTGTTTTATATATGCTTGTTTGATTATCCATTTTATGTTGATTGTTTGGTATGTGGATATGCTTAACAATCTAAATAAATAATCTTAACAAGCTGAATTTTTTTGGTTTCTTATCATTAAATGACTAATAAAAGGTTATTAAAAGGATTAATGATTTCAAATAAAAGAGGTTTTATTAATAAGGAACCGTAGGGTACCATGTATTTGAAAGCATGCGAATACAAGGTACATAGAGTTTTCATAACTAGAATTAATGAAAACTAAAATCCCTTTGGGAACAAGTTTAACACCATCCTTTTACACGACACTCGAATCACTTGAGAACTATTTGTGGGATAAAGGTCACCTAACCACTTTTAGGGAACTTGTGTGTTTGGGGCGGGCTTAATATATTTGTGGGATAAAGGTCACCTAACCACTTGTATGTGTAAACTCACACGTGTGTGTAAGTAGGACGACTTGAACTGGAAACCATGTGAATAGGGTCACCGAAGCATGGCGTACAATGGTGTTGATGAGATTTTACATGCCGACTAAACATAAGATGTTTAACCGATCCCATAAAACTAGAAGTTGCAATAGGTTGCAATTGTCACATGTTGACTACCTTATTAATTTAAATAATGGGATAAAGGTCACCTAACCATCATTTAAATATAACGTTGGATTCTAGATTTTAATTATTAATTGTCTATGAGACATATAAAGGGTATTAATAATTAAAATGTAATTTTTCAGAAATACTAATATGAACTTTGTAATTTTGTAGAAATGGCCACAAACAACAATGCTACCACCCCGACCATCCCTACCCTATCACTGAGAACCATCTTAGAAAAGGATCGTCTTAACCATAATAACTTTATGGACTGGTTTCGAAACTTGAGAATTGTTCTCAAGCAAGAGAAAAAGGCCTATGTCCTTGACGATCCCATTCCTGACCAACCCGACCCCGAGGATGTTAAGGCCTATAACGATTGGCTTAAATACACTGACGATTCCATGCAGGTTTCTTGCCTCATGTTGGGAACCATGATTCCTGAACTCCAAAAGGACTTTGAGCATCATGGGGCATATGACATGATTACCCAATTGAAGGAAATGTTCCTTCAACAAGCTAGGGTAGAGCGCTTCGAAACTGTTCGAGCGCTTCATGCATGTCGCATGGAAGAAACCCAATCGGTATCATCTTATGTTCTTAAGATGAAAAGCCATGTTGATCGTCTTGAGAGGCTTAATTGTCCCGTCTCAAAGGAGCTGGCCACGGATTTGATCCTTAATGGCCTAACCAAAAGGTTTGAGACGTTCATAATGAATTACAATATGAACGGGTGGGACAAGAGCATTGGTGAGCTTCACGCAATGCTCAAAACAGCTGAGGCAGGGATGGGTAGAAAGGTTCTACCTATTCTCTCGATCAATGAGGGAGGCAATAAAAAAAGTCCATTCCCCAAACCCAAGGCAAATGTTGCCAAAGGAAAGGGGTACATCAAAGGTAAAGGGAAAGGGAAGGCTAAAGCGGAACCTGCGAAGCCTAAGCTTAAGAAGCCTAAGGTAACGGAGAAAGATCCATGCTTTGAGTGTGGTGAGATAGGACACTGGAAAAGGAATTGTCCCACCTATCTCAAAGAGTTGAGAAACAAGAGGGATGCTGGGCAAACCTCAGGTATAAATTTCATGCTTCACATTGGTTTAAATGTTATTTCTAAAACACATGGGTATTGGATACCGGATGTGGAACTCATATTTGCAATTTGTTGCAGGGGTTCAAAAGAAATAAGCACTTCAAGAAGGGAGACACAAGTCTCTACATGGGCAACGGAGCAAAAGTTGATGTCGAAGCTCAAGGAGACTATATTTTGAAACTTTCAAATGGTTTGGAAGTTGTTCTTAAGAATATTTTGTATGCTCCTAGTTTGACTAGGAACATAATTTCTGTTTTCCTTTTAAAACAATGTGGTTATGAATGAAAGTTTGTTAACAATGGTATTCATGTCTATATGGATGATGTGTTTTATTTTAAGGCTATGTCTTTTAATGGTATCTATGAATTGGTTCATGATGATTCATCCTATAATAACTCATTATACCAATCAAGCACCAAGAAACTTAAAATGGGTTTAAGTGATTCATATCTTTGGCATTGTCGTCTTGGTCACATAAACAAGAATCGAATTCAAACACTTCAAAAGAATGGTCTTTTGAAAACAAATGAAAATGTTTCACTTGATAAGTGTGAATCTTGTTTACAAGGGAAGATGACCAAGTCGCCCTTTAGTGGTACTAACAAGAGGGCAAAAGACTTATTGGGAATCATACATTCGGATGTATGTGGCCCTTTTAAGACAATGACAAGAAATGGTGAAAGATACTTCATTACCTTCACCGACGATTATAGTCGATATGGTTATGTGTACTTGATGACGCATAAACATGAAGCTTTTGAAATGTTCAAAATCTTCAAGAATGAAGTAGGAAATCAACTCAGTAAAACTATCAAAGTTCTTCGTTCAGATAGAGGAGGTGAATACCTCAGTTAGGCTTTTCAGTACCATCTAAGAAGTTGTGGGATCGTCTCACAACTTACTCCACCTGGAACACCACAACATAATGGTGTGTCTGAAAGGAGAAATCGAACCCTATTGGATATGGTTCGATCTATGATGGCCATAAGCTCACTACCTCTATCATTTTAGGGTTTCGCATTGCTCTCCGCGGCTCGTATTTTGAATATGGCCCCGACCAAGAAAGTGAATTCGACACCTTTTGAAATATGGCATGGAAGAGTTACATCACTATCATATTTAAAGGTATGGGGTTGTGAAGCTTATGTTAAGCTAAACACCTAAAACAAGTTGGAAAATCGATCCACTAAGTGTATATTTATTGGATATCCCAAAGACTGTATAGGATACTACTTCTTTGATCCAACAAAGCAAAAGGTATTTATTGCTCGAAAGGCAGAGTTCTTGGAAACTAAGTTCCTTATGGAAGGAATAACGTATAGAACAGTGGAATTTGATGAGGATCAAGATCCACAAGCCGATACACGTTTGGTTAACACTAGCAATCAACAGGAGGAAGTTGATGATGACCAAGAGGTTGATCAGTATACCTAAAACGTTCGCAGATCTGGTAGAGTTAGCATTCCACCTGAAAGATATGGATTTTTCATGAATGGATGCTATGTGGTTGACTCCGATGAGCCAACTACATACCATGATGCAATGTCCAATTCGGATTGTGACAAATGGCTGGAAGCCATGAACGTAGAGATGCAATCCATGTATGACAACCAAGTTTGGGAATTGGTTGACCCTCCACTTAACTCCAAACCGGTTGGATGCAAGTGGGTTTTCAAGAAGAAAACCGATATGCATGGAAACTTGGATACTTACAAAGCAAGACTTGTAGCAAAAGGTTTCACTCAAACCCAAGGGGTTGATTATGATGAAACCTTCTCGCCTGTGGCAATGCTAAAGTCAATTAGGATATTATTTGCCATAGCCGCATATTATGACTATGAGATTTGGCAAATGGATGTCAAAACCGCTTTTCTTAATGGACATCTCGAAGAGACTGTCCATATGGTTCAGCCTAATGGTTTTGTCGATCCACAACATCCTAATAAAGTATGCAAGTTAAAGAGATCAATCTATGGATTGAAACGAGCATCAAGAAGTTGGAATCAATGTTTCAATGAAGAAATCAAGAAATTTGGTTTCATCAAGAACGCTGACAAGGCTTGTGTATATAAGAAGGCTAGTGGGAGCATAATTACGTTCTTAGTATTGTATGTTGATGACATACTACTTTTTGGAAATGATATTCCAACCATGGAAGGTGTTAAAACCTGGCTTGGAAGTTGTTTTTCCTTAAAAGATCTCGGTGAAGCCGCCTATATTTTGGGAATTGTTGATGCATGTATGTCCCTAGATCATGATTTGTAATGTAATGAACTTGTCTGTCTGATTATGATGTAATTTGTATTGACTAATGAAATGACATAAATTGGTTGTTACTTGTAATGTTTAATATTTCATTAATGAGTCGTGATTGAATTGATTGGGTTTATGATTGTTTGAATGATTGCACATTATGTTATATTAATTAAAACATTCAAACTTAACTTATTGAAGTTCTCATGCGAATGGCCCATGCGAATGGACCACACGCATGAATAACTTCATACGATTGACTCAATCGCACGACTGAACCAGGGGACTGGATCAGTCGTATGATTGACACATAAGATTGGCTCAATCGCACGACTGAACACTCAGTCGTGCGGATGAATCAACCGCATGGTTCAATCGCACGACTGAACCATACTTATGGCCCAGTCGCACGATTGAACAATACTAACCTATAAATAGACCTAATTCGTGGAAAAACGTAAGCATTCATCCCATTACGATTCCAGACGTACCCTAGCCGTCCAGAGACCTCCCAAATCGTTCTCCAAGTTCACAGAACACATTAGATTGATTCCTAATCGATTTCTAACGTTGGATTCAATTCTTGATTGATTCTTCGTGTGTTCTCAATGATTGGATCGCCAATCAAATAGGATTCCGCACTATTTGAGTTGGTTTAACACGCTAATCACTAGGTATTTCGTTCAAATACCAGGTCCTAACAAGTGGTATCAGAGCTTTGGCTCTTGATTACGTGTTGATTCAATCAAGATTGCATAAAAGTTTGTGTTTTTGCACTAAAAACGCAATCTTTGGCATCAAAAGTGATCTTGGACGTTCCCTGCTCATCGAAGCTTGGTTTCTACGGACTTAGGCGATTAGGACTTGTGAAATTTCGAATTTTTACGGCTGAAACCCGTCAAACCTAGAAATTTTTGCAAAACAGCAGCTTCAGTCGCACGAGTGACCCATTCGCACGACTGGACTCCATTCGCATTGCTCATACGCACGATTGGACCTAGTCGCACCCTCATTCGGCCGACTAAACCGTTCGTTCGCATAGCTCATACGCATCAGATTCATTCGCACGACTGAACCAATCGCCCAGTTCAGCCGCACGATTAAATCAGTCGCATAGTTCATACGCACGATTAGACCATTCGCATCCTTCAGTCGCATCAGTGAAAGTCAGTTTGATTAGATTCTAAGTTTATTAGCCATGGAAGATCAGATGTCAGCCTTTACTGCTGGAAAGGACTCAAGGATTCAGAACCTGCTGTTGCTTAAGAGTGAGGTGGGTAATCACAATAAACCACCAAAGCTCTTGACTTTAGATGAGTTTCCCCACTGGAAACAACGTTTTGAGATCTACCTCAATGGAGTAGATCCTAATCTGTGGGAAGCAATTGAGATCGGTTATAGTACACCGGTGGGAGCTGATGGAGTTAAATTAACGTTAAGTGGGATGACAGACGCACAGAAAGTAAAGTACAATGCAGAGAAAAGGGTTTATGCATTGATCACTCAGTCTATCCCCAAAGACATATTCCACCAGTATTCAGAGAATAAGCAGTCCAAGAAACTGTGGGATGAGCTAGAGAAGAGATATGATGGGAATGCGTCTTTGAAGGCAATCAAGGCAAAGGAGTTAAAGAAGGAATTCGATAACTTCTCATCTATTGGTAACGAGAGTTTAGACGAAGTCATAGACAGATTCTACCACTTGATGAGCGAATTGCATACACATGGAGTGGAAACGACCATGGAAGAGAAAGTGAGCAACTTCGCAGACGGATTGCCTGATAAGTGGGCTTCATTCGTGTCTAACCTTAGACAGAATGAAATGCTTATAAAGCTGGATATAAATGACTTCATTCTTAAGTTGCGAGAAGAAGCGCTAAGGATGAAGTATAGAGCTCAGAAGTCTGCGTACACACAAAATCCAGCTTTATACAACGCCACGCCTCAAGCTAAGACATCTGGAGCACCTCTCCAGACTGCATTTGTGTCTAGCTCGTCAGGTCCTTCACATGCTTCTCCTTCTGGATCAGACACGTCAGGGTCATCATGTACCCACTATATTGGATCAGAAGCAAGTGCTACCAAATTAAAGACCGAGAACCTCGGTAATGTGACCGTAGAAGTAGCACGAGAGCATATGGATCTTTTAGCTGCAGTGGTCCATTCATATGATGGACTTGTTGCTGGGAAGATTGGGAACTGCCATCTGGCAGATGAGGACTACGAGCAGGTGGATGAAATGGAGCTTGAGAGGATGGATATAATGTGGGCTTTAGCTAGTGCTGTCCGAAGGGCGAAGAAGTTTGTTAAGAAGACTGGACAGAACTTGGTAGCTACTAAGGACACCACATTTGGTTTTGACAAGAGCAAAGTGACCTGCTTCAACTGTGGAGAGAAGGGGCACTTCAAGAGAGAATGTGTCAAGCCAAAGAAGACGGGTAATGGGAACCCGTTCTCATCCTTTACTCGCCAAGACAAGCAAGCTTCCAGTTCTACTTCATCAAACAAGGATCCAAAAGCCTTGACTGCTCATGATGATGAAGGACAGGATTGGAGTTTTAGGTTTGTCTCACCAGGAGAATCTAACATTGCCAGTGTTGAGGATATTGATGATGATTCTGCGAGTGAAGGTGATCTAGCAGTTGAGATAGCAATGTCACATAGTGAAGAAACAACTGCAACTGAGGTCAGTTACAAGCCAAAAGAGGAGACTTCCACGTCAGAGACAGAAAAGTCAGAATCACCAGAACCAGAGACATCTGATGCTGCGTTGATGGCTAACTCTTCTGAACCAACTCAGGTAAGTACAACTGACCAAATGTTTAATAATCATGCTTGTTCTGATTGTGATACTTTTAGGAATAGCATTGATGACAAATTTGCTAGGTTATTAGATCATAATGATAACTTAGTAAAAGATTTACAACTGTGCACTGAGGCTAATAGAGTACTAAAACAAAATGAGCATAGTTATAAAGAAAAGATAGACCTATTGACAAAACAGCTTAGGGAAACCGAAGTAGTGGCCTTTAACCAAACAAATGACATTAGGTACTATCTAAACTCCCTAGAAGAAACTAAGAAGCAAAAGGCAGTTCTAGAAGTAGAAGTTAATTCATTAAAACAGAAACTGCATAGTTGGACTAGTTCTTCACACATAGTTCAACACTTAGTGAGAGAAAGGAATAATGGGGAGGGATTAGGCTACAAAGTGGTTCCACCACCACCTGAGACCTTGATGAACACTAAGTCTAGACCAGTAAATAACAACCCCATCAAGGATCATGTGGTGACTACTCCTCTTGTTACTGATCCAGACACATCATGTTCATCTACTGAATCTGGAAAGAAACAAAAGGAGGCCACTTCAAAGGCAAAGGGTAAATTGCCTTGTGTTAATCTGGAAAATGAATTTGAAAAAGTTAACTTAAAGTCAGGGTCAAACAGAGTCAAATCAGAACCTAAAAGGACTTCAAACGTTAATTTTTCACATGCTTCAAGTCAAAAACCAGTTAACCAAAAAGTGGAACATGTTAAACAGGTTAAAACAGTTAATTTTGTTAAACCAGAGAAAACATCAAACATACAAGAGTCAAAACCTAAAGTGATTGATGTTACTAGAATGTCACGCACTTCTCCACAAAGAAAGTCTACTTATAAAGTTGATAGCAGGTCATGCTACAACTGTGGAGAATGTGGACACATTGCTTCCTATTGTCCTTTCTATCAGACACCTAGGAAGAAGATTGATCTTCAGGACTCTAGACCTAGGTCTTCTAAGAGGAGTTCTTTGACTCCACCTAGAAGATCTAGTGAACCTAAAGTCCAACCTGTAAGCCAGACGACTGTTTATCATAAACAGGCATTGCACAAATCTGGCTTATGGAAAGAGAAGTCATCCTACGTGTCTGATACTGATGACAAGAAGGAACCTGAGCTACCCTCACCCTCTAAGGGTCAATGGGTGGAGTTTATGATGTGTGATGCCTCAGGGAAACCCAAGACAGTAAAGGCTTGGGTTCCTAACCTAAACTAATTCATTACTTTGTATGTGCAGGGTGTTCGATACAGCGCTGAGACTAACACGTGGATTATAGACAGCGGAGCATCCAGGCACATGACAGGAAATAGAGCCCTTTTATCAAACGTCAAACAAATAAAAGGAGGGCATGTTTCCTTTGCAGGAAACAAGGGAGGATACATCACAGCTCAGGGAGAAGTGGGAAATCAGAAAGTTAAATTTGATAAGGTGAACTACGCTCAACAACTTCAGAACAACTTACTTTCTGTTTCCCAAATCTGCGATAAAGGATTTAAAGTCATCTTCGACAACAAGAAGTGTTACGTGCTGAAGAAAGACTACATGATCCCAGAGGACCAAGTTCTGATGACTGCTTCAAGATATGAAGACCTTTATGTCTTGGATCTGTCAACAGCTGCTACAACGGATCATGAGGTTCAGTGCTTTCTATCTAAAGCTACTGAGAAGGATTCAATCTCCTGGCATAGGAGAATGGGACACATTAGTCAAAGGAAGATGAATCATTTGATTCAGAAGGATTTAGTGAGAGGAGTAAATGTCAAGAACTTCCAACTTCCTGACTTTTGTGTAGCTTGCAAGAAAGGCAAACAGACAAAGAAGTCTCATAAGGAAAAGAAAGTTCATTCAATAGAACTTCCTCTTGAACTTCTTCACATGGATCTGTTTGGTCCAGTCAGTACAAGGAGCATTGCAGGCGACTTGTACTGTTTTGTGGTCACTGATGACTACTCAAGGTTCACTTGGGTAATGTTTCTGAAATCCAAATCAGAAACATTTGAGTCATTCAAGGAATTAGTAACCACACTGGAATCTCTCTACAAGCTAAAAGTTAGACAAGTACGCTCAGACAACGGGACAGAATTCAAGAATCAATGGATGGAGGCATACTGCAAGGAAAAGGGAATTGTTCATCAATTCACTTCAGCCTACACGCCTCAGATGAATGGTGTTGCTGAGAGAAAGAACCGAAGCTTGATAGAGACTGCACGGACTATGCTGGCTGACTCGAAACTGCCTATCCAATTCTGGAATGAGGCAGTAGCAAATGCATGTTATACACTGAATCGAGTCCTAATAGTCAAGCGCCACGGAAAGACATGTTATGAGCTACTACAAAGACGCAAACCGAATTTGGAGTATCTTGAACCTTTTGGCGCGCCGTGTACACTTCTGAAGAAGACACAAGAAGGAAAATTCAGCGAGAAGGCAGATGAAGGAATTTTTCTAGGATACAACATACCGAACAAGCGAGTTTACAATAACTCAACGGGTCTTGTAGAAGTGTGGTGTAATGTCGACGTTCAGAGATATACCACACCACCTACAGGAAAAGGACCTGCATACTTCTTCGATTATGATGGATTCTTCAAGTCCTTCAACATACCTCTCTCTCCCTCGGATGATGAGTTAGCTACTAGGATGATGTATGATATTCTGAATACACCATCTAGCACACAGGGAGAATCATCTACTCAGTCAGGGGGAGTAGTCGATGACAGTGACTCCTCCTCTGAAGATGAAACTGAAGCAGATGACCAGAACAGTCAGGAGGAACAGGTTCCAGTTCCTGAAAGTCCACAAGCATCTACGAGTGATGCCCCTTCAACTTCGGAACCTCAAACTCCAACTACCTCAGATGCAGAACAAAATGTTCATAATCTTGGTTCTGAGGTAGCTGTTCCTACTACTCCAGGATCACGACTAAATGTCTATCATCCCCTTGACAACGTTATTGGGGATGTCAGATCAGGAGTACAAACCCGAAATCAGCTATACTCAGCTGATTACGCCTCAGTTATGGAGAAGGGTTACATTCATGATGGTGCTTATCGATGTTTTGTCTCGCAGGTTGAGCCAAAATATGTCAGTGAAGCACTAAATGATGAGGCGTGGGTGAGTGCCATGCAAGAAGAACTTCTGCAGTTTAAGAAGTTAGGTGTATGGACTCTGGTTGATAGACCTAAAGGTGCTAAAGTCATTGGCACCAAATGGGTCTTGAAATGCAAGAAGGATGACCAAGGAGTCATTATCAGGAACAAAGCTCGACTGGTGGTTCAAGGTTTTCGCCAAGTCGAGGGAATTGACTACAATGAGGTGTTTGCACCCGTGGCAAGGATGGAAGCTATTCGTATCTTCCTTGCCTATGCATCGTACCTGAAGATTAAAGTCTACCAATTAGATGTTAAGAGTGCATTCCTTCATGGGGAAATCAGGGAAACAGTCTATGTAAGTCAACCCGAGGGATTTGAAGATCCTTATCATCGGGATAGAGTTTACAAGCTCGACAAAGCTTTGTACGGGCTTCATCAAGCTCCTCGAGCTTGGTATGAGAAACTCTCGACTCATCTTGTGAAACACGGCTTTCGCAGGGGAGTCATTGACTGTACACTGTTTATTAAAGAAAAGGATGGCGACCTACTGCTTGTACAGATATATGTTGATGACATAATCTTCGGGTCAAAGAACGAAGAGTTATGCAAAGAGTTTGAAGCAGTGATGAAGAAAGAGTTTGAGATGAGTGCTATGGGGGAGATGAAGTTCTTTCTGGTTACAGGTGGATCAGACACCTAATGGGATCTTTCTACATCAGACCAAGTATGTAGGAGACATTCTCAGTCGCTTTGACATGGAGAATGCTTCTGCTGCTGGGACTCCACTTGCTACGAACCATGATATAGCACCTGATGAGAATGGAGATCTTGTAGATGCCACTATGTACCGAGGAATGATTGGATCCCTCATGTATCTCACTGCCTCAGGACCTGATATTATGTATGCTACGTGTTTATGTTCTAGATATCAGGCTAAACCAAAGGTCAACCATCTGATCGGGGTCAAAAGGATTTTTCGTTATCTGAAGGGTACACCCACACTTGGATTGTGGTATCCTCATGATGATGACTTTGAGCTTATCGCGTATAGTGACTCGGATTACGGGGGCTGCAAGATGAACTACAAGTCTACATCAGCGGGGTGTCAATTCTTTGGGAGAAGATTAGTTACCTGGCAGTGTAAGAAGCAGACATCGGTTGCATTGTCAACCTGTGAAGCCGAATATGTTGCTGCTGCAAGTTGCTGTTCACAAATCATCTGGATTCAACAGCAAATGCGGGATTACGGTTTAAAATTCTCATCTACTCCTATCTTTGTTGATAACTCTGCTGCCATTGCAGTAACTAAAAATCTGGTTCAACATCCTAAGACCAAACACATCGGTATTAAATACCATTTCATAAGAGATTGCTTTGAAAAGAACTTAATTGATGTGGTTAAAATTAATACTGATTTTCAACGTGCTGACCTCTATACTAAAGCCTTTGATAAACCACGTTTTCAATATTTGCTAGAGGTCAACGGCGTTAAAAAGAAAAGTGAGGTAATTCCTGATTATGATAATGTGTAGTCCGATGTAGTTTTAGTTAAAGTTTATTTTATTTTATTCTATTTGTTTTATTTTCGTCTGTTTTATTTAAACTCATGTTATTTTGCTGTTTATGAAAATCCTAAAATAATTAAACCATAAATGATTTTAGTATTTTAGGGGGAGAATATGTCAGCAAGTTAACATTAAAAAAAATGAGGGAGAAGGAGTAACTAGCTGAAATAAGGTAGATTGTGTCTGTGATACCGATTCAATACCTTTGGAAAATGATAGTACACAGGAACAAATCAAGAGGGACTTTAAAAATTTAAGTTTTGACAAGATGCAAAAGTTCAAAGTATAAGTCTTTGTAGTCTGAGCAATATAAAAAAGGAAAGATTATAGAAAACTGGCAACTCCTAAGGTGACACAAAGAAAGTAGACTTAGAGGCTGCTAGACCATAAATGATATGTTGGTAGATTCAACACAATAGACAGTTAGACCTGATTGGTGATCTCAAGATCAAACTAAGTTGTTCAACTGACTGTGGGCCTTCCATCTTATCACTGGTTAACACAATCAACAATATTCCAATAAGGGGTAATGAGCAATTAAACGCCACAAATGTGTGTGGATGACCATAATTAGAGCTAAGCAAGAAAAAATGAAAGACAAATGCAATAAAGCTAATGACTTATGTTGTTGGTGCATTTTGTGCAAAATAAAATAAGCTGCTCTAACAAGGAGATAGGTTGTGTGCCTCTCTGTTGTGCGATGGCACTGACCTGAGGATAAGCATAACCTAGATATTCTAAAATTCATTGTTGTTTGCCGCCTCTCTGCTGTGCGATGGCACTGACCTGAGGACAGGCTTCTCTTTGAAAGCTCTAAGAATAGTCTCTTCTTGTAATAATACCCGTAGACCGCTCAAAAGCTCCTGAGGAATGTTGATTACCATATAAGTGTGGGATCCACAAATGTTAGTTGAAATAATTAAACCTAAATAAGTCACCAGTCTATGTCAAAAGTCTGTGTATGGATTTAAGTGGACAAACATACTGACAATCATTGTGGCTACATGCTCAAAGGTTAAAATCAATGTGAAAATCTAAGAGTTTCAGTATGATTTCCTTAAGCTGCTAACGACTCGGGATAAACACCGAGAATTTGAGCATCAAAAGTTTTAATAACTAGTCCCAAATGAGTTGACTTACCTGTATGATTCCAAAATTGAATTGGTCCAGATATGATCAATCTAAGTTGAAGCTTTCTACTCCCGAACCAAATCCCGTAGATATCAACCTCTGGATTTATCTCTCACAAAAAGCCAAAATTATGTCTGTTTATGTAATTTGTTTTAGTTCCTAAGTTAGTTAGTAGTTTTTAATTTTAATTTTATTAGTTTGTCGGACTACATCAGGAAAATCAGTAAGGAATCATCTCACTAAAAGGGTCATGTCTGAGATGACCATATGTGCTTTGAAAGGTTAAAATAGTCACGTCTGAGGTGACAAAGTGTTTTAAAAAGATCACGTCTGAGATGATCAAAATGTTTTCAAGATAAAAATGGTCACGTCTGAGGTGATCAAAATGTTTTCCAGATAAGATGATCATGTCTAAGATGATCAAAGGTTCATAATGTTAATTTCATAAAGTTAAAAGGGGTTTAAATGTAAATTGGTCAAAATGGCAGAAAATTAACTAAGTATGACCCATTCGCACGAATGGACCATACGTATGGACTAACCATACGAATGAAGTCCATTCGCACGAATGAACTATGAGTATGGACCATCAAATCGAATGGCCCATACGATTAGTCCAGTCGGAGGCTTAAGTGCGAACGAGTGAGTCAGTCGCACGACTGAACTTCAGCCGGACGACTGGAGAAGAGCGACTGACCCAATCGCACGACTGAGTCCCACTCGCACGACTGAAAGGTGCGTATGAACTCAGTCGCACGATTGGATCTAGGGTTGGTATAAATAGAGGTGGAGTCGGTCGCAGAGACTCACCACCCTCAAATCGCCCCTAAATCGCACTCCCTACCGTTACTCTGCCAAAATTTTATTTGCACTAGTTTTACAGTTGATTGTGATTCACTGACGTTCGCCATTCATCATACAGGTAATTTGAAGTCTTGTTTAACCAAAAACAGAAGGATTGGAACCCTAACTTGGATTGTTCGACTGTGAAACCTGAACCGAGACAAAAAGCCCTAATAACCTATTCAAACCAAGCAAAACGTTAAAATTAAGTCAAATAGGTTATTAGTAACTAGAATGCGAGTATAATGAACCGGTTAATTGAGTTAAAAGACTTAGTTTGTGAAGTTTCGAACGATTGGCGACTGAACAACTGAGACAGGCGACTGGTCGTCCGGATGAACTTCAGTCGCACGACTGAAGGGGACGATTTACTTAACCGCACGACTGAACCATGCGAATGAGACTCAGTCGCACGACTGGTGTAACCGCATAAGAGTACATGCGCATGAGTCCAGTCGCACACTCAGTCGTACGCATGAGGTCATTCGCACGTCTGACCCTCAATCGCCCTGTTCAGTCGCACGACTGTCTTCAGTCGCACAACCTCAATCGCATGACAGAGACATTCTATTCAAAGTCTAAGTGTTTCATTATGCTTTTAGCCAACGAAACTAATGTTTATATTGTTATGTGTTACAGATGGCGAGTCGATGGAACATGAGCACCAAGCACAACATATGTGCTCATCTGGATTTGACATCCAGGAACGCAGCTGACTTCGCAGGCATCATTACATTTCTGTTGAGATCCAGGATTGCCCATGCTATCTCTACACCATGCACGCCGTATAGATCAGTGCAGCAGGCCTTCTGGGAAGGCGCGACTGTTGATAGATCCTCTGAGCCTCATTGCATCAGGAGTACGATCTTTGGTGAGGCTATCACCGTATCAGAGGAGGATTTGAGGATTGTTCTACAGTTAGGGGATGATGCTGATTGTCCTACTCGTCTACACCCCCTCACTGTCAGAGGATGTTTCATGAGAGCCAAGTACTCTGGGGACATCAATGCTGGGGTACTCAACAAGAGTAACCTCTGTCCCCAGCTTAAGTATCTTGCGCAGGTGCTGCTAAAGTGTATAGCTTCCAGGAAGGGAGGTTTTGATGAGCTTTCCGACCAGATCCAGAACGCGTATGTTGCGTTGGTGCTGAACCACCCGTTCAGCTTCTCCAAGATGATATTCACATACCGGTGGAGAACATCGAGGGGAAAGGGAAGGAAGGCTTCTGTATGTACCCCAGATTTATGCAGATGATCATTGATCAGAAGCTCCCCTCCCTGCCAAAGGAGAAGGATGATGCTGTTGTTCTTGAGGTCATGGATGACACTACGCTAGGCCGGATGAAGGTATACAGGGGGAAGCAGGTGAAGCCCCCTGTCAGGAGGCTGTTTGGGCATCTGGCCCGTGCTGATTATGTGGCGCCAGCCAAGAGAAAGTGGCGCCACGATGACAATGATTCAGATGTTGAGCATATTGCTATACTAGATACTGACTCAGATGATGATGATAGCGGCGACGCCGGGGATGATATGCCTGCTCCACCTAGAGGCACTGATTCAGACGTTATTCCCCCGGGGTCAGCCACTGCCGGAGAGGTTGCTGAGATGGTCGGTTTCCATCAGGAGTTTGTAGCTGGGGATCAAGAGGAGGAGGAGTCAGATGAGGAGCCCCTCACTAGGACTGTGGGAAGCAAAGTTGTTCCCACAGACCACGGGCTTAGGGTGGTTGGTGAACACCCTCGGGACTCCTCAGAGAGATAGACTGACCCGAACTATGTTCCGGGTTCAGTGGGCAGAGCTACAGGGGGAGCATCCACTTCCACTGGGACTAGGAGGAAGCGGATGGCTCAACCCCATGGATTGAAGAAGAAGAAGCGTCGCATGACCTTCGTTACCACTGCTGCCACTACTTCCACCACCACAGCCACCACTACCACCATCTCTGACATACCGCCCATCACCACAGCCACCACAGCCACCACTCCCACTACCACATCCACCACCTTACCTTCCACCACTGTATCCTTCCCATCCACCACCTTACCATTCACACCTACATCACCAGCACCAGCCTACCGACCCATATTCACCACTGCCACTTCCACCACCACCTCACATCATGCTGGACCCTCAGCCCAGCCACCACATGTTTATGGATCTACTCTACCTCACATCGGGGTAGAGGAGCAGCTCTCAGCGCTTAACCGTATGGTGATGCGCCTGCTTGCTGCAGATGAGGAGAAGGCGGCGCAGATCCGCCAGCTGACCGACCTGACTGCTGCCCAGTCTCAGCAAATGGCAGAGCAGGCTCGGGTGATAGACCAGCAGAACCAGCTAATCGATGCACAGAGAGTCGAGGTGTCCCAACTCCAGGACCAGCAAGCCCAGTCCGTCAAACGTATAGAGGAGTTGGAGACGACCAACAAGACGATTATGCTAAGGTTAAAGGGATCGAAGGATGAGCCCTTGAAGCTAAAGGAGGGTGACGGGATGATGGAGATGGTGATGATGAAGATGATGATGATGATGATGATGATGAGGAAGATGATGATGATGAAGAAGAGACTGAGGAAGACAGGACAGAAGGTAGAGATGATGATGACGAAGCAGAAGGAGGGGATGCGGCTGCATCGGCCTCTGCTTCTGGTCAAGAGCGAAGATCTAAGCATCGATAGGACCAGTCATCCACCACTTCTTCTCCTCCGAGCGACACGCCCATGATTCAAGACAAAAGTACAGATTAGATGTCTTATGTATTTATTTATTTTGTATTTGAATCATGTAATGAAAAACAAGTGTGTTGAATGTTTATATATTAAGTTAATATAATTCTGTTTGATTACTTACTAATGATTTATGTGTTGAATGTTTATATCAAACAGATCCAAACTTTCAAAGGGATGAGTTTGACTTTGCTCCCCTTCAAATGGTCAAGACTCAATTAACCATGATTCTTGACCTACAAGGGATTGTGAGACGGTCTGTGAGTTATACCCCTGAAGAAGGGGAAATAATTCATGACCTATCTGATGAGCAACTGGCAGAGATGTTCAGACTCAATCCTGATGAAATAGTCAAGGATGCTCCAACAGTTGATTCAACCAGTGATGAAGAACTAAATGACGTTGATGAAGTTGAGGTTGAAGATATTACTGCAGAAGAGTACCCTCAGTATGCTGACACTGAGGGTAATGTGGTCCCCAATCTGGGTGAGTCCCTAGTCAGTGATACGTTTGAGGTACTAGACAAGATGGAGCAGGAAACCGGAAAGACTGAAGGAACAGCCCAAGCCTCCAATGATGACGTAGATATTCGCAAGGCTGAGTGGGCTGCCTGTTTTGAAGAAGTAAGAGCCCAGCGTGCTGCACCAAAGAAAGATGCCTACACCAAGCTCTACAGAGTCAAGAAACACCATAAGGTGTCAGGCAGGATTATATCATGGGCTTATTTTGATGACCTTAACGCGTATGCAGTTAAGAGGGAGCAGGGCATAGAGTACTTCAGGTTCCCACATGATCTGAAAACTCTACCTGGTTTTGAGCTCAACCAGCTGGCTAAGCTAAAGCTGTTGTATGCTGACCCAAGAAAGATGTCAGGCTGGTTTGAGGCTGCCCTGAAGAAGGAGTACCACACCAGATGGGTTAACTTCAGACCACAACAGCCTACGAGGTATATAAGAAGGTCTGAGGTTGATGCCATTACTGGCAAGCCCAAGATTGTGCTGAAGTGGAGTCCTCCGCGCACTATGTCGAGAATCCCTCTCAGGGAAATGCCACAGGACTTCACTCCACACTTCAAATGGTGGTACTATGATTGGAGAACTGCTGAAGCTGTCATAGTTCTGAATAAAGAGGGACAAATGGATACTATCAGGGTATTCAACCCGATGTGGCTAACCAACTTGTCTGCTAATGATGTCTATACATTATACAAGTGGCTACTGTTCTATGACACACAAGACATTGTACAAGCCCTCCAGTTCCAAAACGTTATACGACTTTGCTTTGCGTTTGAGATTCACGCAGGAGTCACTAAAGAGGAGAAGTACAAAAAGTATAAGGAGGTGATGCAGAAGACAAGAGATTAGATAGATCTAGGTCCAAGGGGGAGTTTGTTGATGCATGTATGTCCCTAGATCATGAGTTGTAATGTAATCAATCTTGTCTGTCTGATTATGATGTAATAGTATCGATTAATGAAATGATATGAATTGTTTGTTACTTGTGATGTTTAATATTTCATTAATGAGTCGTGATTGAATTGATTGGGTTTATGATTGTTTGAATGATTGCACATTATGTTATATTAATTAAAACATTCAAACTTAACTTAATGAAGTTCTCATGCGAATGGCCCATGCGAATGGACCACACGCATGAATAACTTCATACGATTGACTCAATCGCACGACTGAACCATGAGACTGGATCAGTCGTATGATTGACACATAAGATTGACTCAATCGCACGACTGAACACTCAGTCGTGCGGATGAATCAACCGCATGGTTCAATCGCACGACTGAACCATACTTATGGCCCAGTCGCACGATTGAACAATACTAACCTATAAATAGACCCAATTCGTGGAAAAAACGTAAGCATTCATCCCATTACGATTCCAGACGTACCCTAGCCGTCCAGAAGCCTCCCAAATCGTTCTCCAAGTTCACAGAACACATCAGATCGATTCCTAATCGATTTCTGACGTTGGTTTCAATTCTTGATTGATTCCTCGTGTGTTCTCACTGATTGGATCGCCAATCAAATAGGATTCCGCACTATTTGAGTTGGTTTAACACGCTAATCACTAGGTATTTCGTTCAAATACCAGGTCCTAACAAAATCAGTCACCAGTCTGCGTCAAAAGTCTGTGTATGGATTTAAGTGGACAAACATACTGACAATCATTGTGGCTACATTCTCAAAAGTTCAAATCAATGTGAAAATCTAAGAGTTTCAGTATGATTTCCTTAAAGTGCTAACGACTCTGGATGAACACCGAGAATTTAAGCATCAAAAAGTTTTAATAACAAGTCCCAAATGATTTGACTTACCTGTATGATTCCAAAAAATTGAATTGGTCCAGATATGATCAATCTAAGTTGAAGCTGTCTACTCCCGAACCAAATCCCGTAGATATCAATCTCTGGATTTATCTCTCACAAAAAGCCAAAAATATGTTTGTTTATGTAATTAGTTTAAGTTTTTAAATTAGTTAGTCGTTTTAATTTTAATTTTAGTCGTGTGTCGAGCTACATCAGGAAAATCAGAAGGAATCAACTCACTAAAAGGGTCATGTCTCAGATGACCATATGTGCTTTGAAAGTTTAAAATAGTCACGTTTGAGGTGACAAAGTGTTTTTAAAAGGGTCACGTCTGAGGTGACTATAATGTTTAAAAGGATCACGTCTGAGGTGATCAAAATGTTTTCAAGATAAAAGGATCATGTCTGAGATGATCAAAGGCTCATAACGTTAACTTCAGAAAGTTAAAAGGGGTTTTAAATGTAAATTGCAGAAAACTAACTAAGTATGACCCATTCGCATGAATGGACCATACGTATGGACTAACCATACGAATGGAATCCATTCGCACGAATGAACTATGAGTATGGACCATCAAACCGAATGGCCCATACGATTAGCCCAGTCGGAGGCTTAAGTGCAAACGAGTGAGTCAGTCGCACGACTGAAATCCAATCGGACGACTGGAGAAGGGCGACTGACCCAATCGCACGACTGAGTCCCACTCGCACGACTGAAAGGTGCGTATGAACTCAGTCGCACGATTGGATTTAGGGTTAGTATAAATAGAGGAGGAGTCGGTCGCAGAGACTCATCACCCTCAAAGAAACCCTAAATCGCACGACTAAAGTCACTCTGCCCAAATTTCGTTTGATCTCCATAAAACCTTCGTTTCTTGCATACTGACCATTTACATTGATACTACAGGTAATTTGCGACGAAGAAACCTTACAAAATCGTTCAATTTGACACTTAACCTGGATAATCAGACCCGTTAGAAAAACGTGACTTGTGTGACAAAATGACCTAACTAAATGGCTCAAACTAATGAAATTAAAGATGTTAGGTGTTACACGAATGGGTTGCGAGTCTAATGAACCACAACACGAAGTCTAAAACTCAAAATTGGTGAAAAAGTTAATTTGAATTGAACGGACAGGATGTCATACGATTGGACAGGCGGATGAACTTCAGTCGCACGACTGAAGGGGGCGATTTACTTAACCGCACGACTGAACCATGCGTATGAGACTCAGTCGCACGACTGGTGTAACCGCATAATAGTACATGCGCATGAGTCCAGTCGCACACTCAGTCGTACGCATGAGTTCATTCGCACGTCTGAACCTCAATCGCAGTGTTCAGTCGCACGACTGATTTCAGTCGCACAACCTCAATCGCATGACAGAAACATTCTATTCAAGTTTAAGTGTTTCAAAATGCTCTTAGCCAAAGGTACAAATGTTTATATTGTTATGTGTTACAGATGGCGAGTCGATGGACCATGAGCACAAAGCATAACATATGTGCTCATCTGGATTTGACATCCAGGAACGCAGCTGACTTCTCAGGCATCATTAATTTTCTGTTGAGATCCAGGATAGCTCATGCTATTTCTACACCATGTACACCTTATAGATCAGTGCAGCAGGCCTTCTGGGAAGGTGCGACTGTGGATAGATCCTCTGAGCCTCATTGCATCCGGAGTACGATTTTTGGTGAGGCTTATTACCATCTCAGAGGAGGATTTGAGGATTGTTCTACAGTTAGGGGATGATGTTGATTGTCCTACTCGTCTACACCCCCTCACGGTTAGAGGATGTTTTATGAGAGCCAAGTACTCTGGGGACATCAATGGTGGGGTACTCAACAAGAGTAACCTCTGTCCCCAGTTCAAGTATCTTGCGCATGTTCTACTGAAGTGCATAGCGTCAAGGAAGGGAGGATTTGATGAGTTGTCGGATCAGATCCATAACGCTTATGCTGCATTGGTGCTGAACCATCCGTTCAGCTTCTCCAAAATGATCTTCACCTACCTGGTGGAGAACATTGAGGGGAAAGGGAAGGAAGGCTTCTGCATGTATCCGAGGTTTATGCAGATGATGATAGATCAGAAGCTTCCCTCCCTGCCGAAGGAGAAGGAGGATGCTGTAGTGCTCGAGGTCATGGATGACACTACGCTAGGCAGGATGAAGGTGTACAGGGGGAAGCAGGTGAAACCCCCTGTCAGGAGGTTGTTTGGGCATCTGGCCCGTGCTGACTATGTGGCGCCAGCCAAGAGAAAGTGGCGCCACGATGATAGCGATTCAGATGTAGAGCAGATTGCTCTACCAGATATTGACTCAGATGATGATGATAGCGGCGACGCCGGGGATGATATGCCTGCTCCATCTAGAGGCACTGATTCTGATGTTATTCCCCCGGGGTCTGCCACTGCCGGAGAGGTTGCTGAGACGGCCGGTTTCCATCAGGAGTTCACTGTTGGTGATCAGGAGGAGGAGGAGTCAGATGAGGAGCCTCTCACTAGGACTGTGGGAAGCAAAGTTGTTCCCACAGACCACGGGCTTAGGGTGGTTGGTGAACACCCTCGGGACTCCTCAGAGAGAGAGACTGACCCGAGCTATGTTCCGGGTTCAGTGGGCAGAGCTGCAGGGGGAGCATCCACTTCCACCGGGACTAGGAGGAAGAGGATGGCTCAACCCCACGGACTGAAGAAGAAGAAGCGTCGCCTGACCTTCGTTACCACTGCTGCCACTACTTCCACCACCACAGCCACCACTACCACCTCCACTGACATACCACCCATCACCACAGCCACCACTTCCACTACAACTACCACAGCCACCACCTTACCTACCACCACTGTATCCTTCCCATCAACCACCATACCATTCACACCTACATCACCAGCACATGCTTACCGACCCATATTCACTACTGCTACTACCACCACCACCTCACATCATGCCGGATCTTCAGCCCAGCCATCACATGTATATGGATCTACTCTACCTCACATCAGGGTAGAGGAGCAGCTATCAGCGCTTAACCGTATGGTGATGCGCCTGCTAGCTGCAGATGAGGAGAAGGCGGCGCAGATTCGCCAGCTGACCGACCTGACTGCTGCCCAGTCTCAGCAGATGGCAGAGCAGGCTTGGGTCATAGATCAGCAGACCCAGCTAATCGATGCTCAGAGAGTCGAGATGTCCCAACTCCAGGACCAGCAGGCCCAGTCAGCCAAACATATAGAGGAGTTGGAGACTACCAACAAGACGATGGGTTAACTTCAGACCACAACAGCCTACGAGGTACATAAGAAGGTCTGAGGTTGATGCCATTACTGGCAAACCCAAGATTGTGTTGAAGTGGAGTCCTCCACGCACTATGTCGAGAATCCCTCTCAGGGAAATGCCACAGGACTTCACTCCACACTTCAAATGGTGGTACTATGATTGGAGAACTGCTGAAGATGTCATAGTTCTGAATAAAGAGGGCCAAATGGATACTATCAGGGTATTCGACCCGATGTGGCTAACCAACTTGTCTGCTAATGATGTCTATACATTATACAAGTGGCCACTGTTCTATGACACACAAGACATTGTACAAGCCCTCCAGTTCCAAAACGTTATACGACTTTGTTTTGCATTTGAGATTCACGCAGGAGTCACTAAGGAGGAGAAGTACAAGAAGTATAAGGAGGTTATGCAGAAGACAAGAGATTAGATAGATCTAGGTCCAAGGGGGAGTTTGTTGATGCATGTATGTCCCTAGATCATGATTTGTAATGTAATGAACTTGTCTGTCTGATTATGATGTAATTTGTATTGACTAATGAAATGACATAAATTGGTTGTTACTTGTAATGTTTAATATTTCATTAATGAGTCGTGATTGAATTGATTGGGTTTATGATTGTTTGAATGATTGCACATTATGTTATATTAATTAAAACATTCAAACTTAACTTATTGAAGTTCTCATGCGAATGGCCCATGCGAATGGACCACACGCATGAATAACTTCATACGATTGACTCAATCGCACGACTGAACCAGGAGACTGGATCAGTCGTATGATTGACACATAAGATTGGCTCAATTGCACGACTGAACACTCATTCGTGCGGATGAATCAACCGCATGGTTCAATCGCACGACTGAACCATACTTATGGCCCAGTCGCACGATTGAACAATACTAACCTATAAATAGACCCAATTCGTGGAAAAACGTAAGCATTCATCCCATTACAATTCCAGACGTATCCTAGCCGTCCAGAGACCTCCCAAATCGTTCTCCAAGTTCACAGAACACATTAGATCGATTCCTAATCGATTTCTAACGTTGGATTCAATTCTTGATTGATTCTTCGTGTGTTCTCACTGATTGGATCGCCAAGCAAATAGGATTCCGCACTATTTGAGTTGGTTTAACACGCTAATCACTAGGTATTTCGTTCAAATACCAGGTCCTAACAGGAATAAAGATCTATAGGGATAGATCAAGGCGGTTGATAGGTTTAAACCAAAGTGCATACATTGATAAAGTCTTGAAAAGGTTCAAGATGGAAAACTCTAAGAAAGGTATGGTACCAATTCAAAGAGGGACAATATTGAGTACATCTCAATGTCCAAGCTCAAAGGATGAGCAAGATCGAATGAAGGACATCCCACATGCGTCTGCAATAGGTCCATCATGTATGCGATAATATGCACTAGACTGGACGTGTCATGTGCGTTAAGCATGACAAGCAGATATTAGCAGAATCCAGGTAATAGCCATTGGATGGCTGTTAAAAGTATATTGAAATACCTTAGGAGGACTAAGGATATGTTTCTAATATACGGATCTGATGAAGAGGAGCTCGTTGTAAAGGGTTACACGGATGCGAGTTTCCAAATTGATCGAGATGATTCTCGATCACAGTCGGGGTATGTCTTCATTATGAATGGAGGAGCAGTGTCCTGGAAGAGTTCAAAATAAGACGTGGTAGCATTGTCCACTCAGAATCCGAATACATAGCCGCCTCATTAGCAGCTCAGGAAGCTGCATGGATAAAGAAATTTATCACCGATCTAGGGGTGGTCTCTACCATTCAAGACCCCCTAGAAATCTTTTGTGATAATGAGGGTGCGATTGCACAAATCAATGAACCCCGTGCACATCAAAAGACTAGACACATTGAGCGGAGATTCAACTACATAAGGGATGAAGTTGAAAAGGGAAAGATATGTATTCGTAAAGTTCACACCGATCAAAACATTGCGGATCCACTCACGAAGCTCCTTGAAAGGGCAAAGCATGAAAGTCATACTTGTGCCTTAAGACTTTGATTTTCTAGTGATTGGAATTGATCTGTTTAGTATTTAAATGTTTGAAACAATGTAATGTTTAACTCTTTATATATTTGTGATATTCTGAGTTGTGTTCCCTTTTAGCATGTATATATCCATGAATATGTTTATTATTCTAAATGTCCGTAGTCGGTCATATTTGTGGGAACAAACATGAACGTAAGACTATTGTGAACATGGATTGGTGGATATTCATAAGGCATGAATATAGAGCAATTGGTTGCTGCCAAAGTTCATAGATATTTGTGGGATACAAATATTGGACTGGCCCGCATCTCAAATTTTACTACATGGAATCTTCTAGATTGATCATAACTAAATTTGAGTGAAGGCGAATATCATTTGGTATCCTCCGACCTGAGATACATATTGGGTTTTGATATTCACCAAATGTTATACCTTGAGCTAGTTCTTTACTGCTCTGAAATAATGGACAGTACATAAGGCTATGTTCAGGTATGACACGAGGTGATTATGAGAAACGTATGTAGTCAAGATGGAATTTGTTCCTCTTATTCGTTGAGAGCAAGATGTCTAAGGCCTGATTAAGTTAAATCAACAAGGAATGATCATTCTGTGTCCTTGGATTTAACATGACATCTGTAACAAAAGGATAAATGATTGATTCACCTAAATCATTTCAAGTTGGATACTTGAAGGGGATGATGTTATTGAATGGCTTTTAGTCATGCGTATTAAGGGTAGTAAACCGTTGTTAGGCGGTATTTACTGCTTGCATAAATCTTCTATGAATCTTGAGCAAGTGGGAGATTGTTGGATTCTTTATGCCCAAGACACATAGAATATTGATGTGGTTAGTACGTCATGATCCAAGTCGGGTCATACCCATTAACAAGCTTAGCAAACACCAATTATTATTTAATTGATGATATGATCATGCAATTAAATAATTACACCAAAGAAAATAGGTTTTCTAAATAAGTTGCATATGAGATAGAACAACTTATAGGGATATTTTGTTCAAGGGTATTATTTGTAATGTTATTTAAATTGGTTAAGTAACATCAAGTAATAAAATGTGTAAGAGTTATAAAATTAAAAGCTTAATTTTATAACTTAACTAGTGACAAGTTAAATAAAATGTTTAATGAATTTTAAGGGGGAAAACCCCTTTTGAAAGCAAATTTTTGGCAGCCCCTTTATGGGTGGGGTTTTCTTGGTCTTGAAACTTGTTACTCTTTAATACACACACACTCAATCTCTCTCTCTCTCATACATGCAAAGGACTACCAAGAACAAGTTTTCTCTTTACTTTATTGAAGAAAATCAAAGCTGAAAATCGGATTTAAGCCCTTCTTGGTCGTTTTTGGTGTCAAAATCCTAGCAAAAGGGTGCTTGCTTGAGGCTTGTGGGTATGGAAGCTTGAGGACACCTATCCTTGGTGTTTTGGTCGCTCAAGACATCTCCATCTTCAACAAATCTCACGTTTTTTGACAGCTCTACAAAGGTTGTAACTTTTGTGTGTTTTTGGTTGTTTTATTCTTCTTGATAGCTTGTTCATACACATATAAATGATCTTATGTTCTTGGGTTTGTTAATATTATGTTATTAACCTTAATTTTCAGATTATAAATCATAAGATTAAGGTTTTATTCCACTGCATTTTAGTGTTTAAATGGTTAAACTACTTTGATAATGGTCCAACAAACCGAACAAAAAGTACATAAAGTAGAAAGCATAGACTCAAGACCTCAATGTACAGTTACCAAAAGCATGGACCTTTTTCACCAACTCATGTAAGTTGGTGACTTTACAGAGTTGCAGCGGAAAGGTGGTCCAACTTTATGATAAAGTACATTAGATTAAGATATGTCTCTAAAAGTCTTCGGAAGAAATCTGTCTTCACTCTTTGGCTTCGGAAGACTTTGTCTTTGAAGCTTCGGAAGACTTCACTTTTGGCTTCGGAAGATGTTGGTCTTGGCTTCAGAAGATTTTACACTTGGAATATTTCTAGTGCATGGTGTAAAACTTCCGAAGCATTTCTACTTATGTTCTTCAGTGCATGCATACAGAGAGACTTTGGATGTTTTGGCTGCATCAGACTTATAGGAATCCTTACAAAGAGCCATAAGATCGTATCATTGTCATGTGGAGATAGTTCTTCTAGAGAGAAACCCCTGGAGGTTTGGAAAGTTATCCTTTCCCTCCTAAGCTGCTGATCAGCTTCTCTAATCTCCTTCTCCCTTTCTTCCTCTAAGGCCAACCTTGTTACTTCTTCCTTTTGCTGAATTTGCAATAAAGTTGCCTTTCTTAACTCAACTAACTCCTCTAATGATAGCAAGAGTACATCTTCATTCACAGCTCCTAAATTGACAAGTCTGTCAATGATTTCCACTCTTCTTCTATTGTTGACAGCCTCCTGGTTGGCTGCAGCTGCTTTGCTACTAGCAGCTAGCAACTTCCCAGTTGGAAGTCTACCTTTTCTCTTGAGCTTCTCTAACCTTGCTTCCTCCTAAAGCTCTTCCTCAGTCGTCTTCTTCTTTCCTTTGACATCTTCGGAAGTGCTAGACTTTAGGGGTTCTTGGATGGAAGGTTCAGGTTGAGTGGTGGTAATGGGAGCTGGAGTCAATGATGATGTTTGAGCTAGGGGTTGGGTGAGAAAATCCTCCCTATTAACCTCAGATGCAAGTTCTAGGATTGCATCTGTGACTATTAGATCATCGGATAAAGAGAATAGTCCTTCCGCAGCTACAATCTCAGCTTCGGAAGATTGAAGTTGTTCTTCCGAGGCTTTGACTCGTGCTTCGGAAGTCTGTGAGAATGCACTCTCTGTCCCAACTATCTCAGTTGCTGGGCCATCTGTCCTTGTTTCCCCTTCGAAATTAATCTCAGGTTCCACTTGGACCTTAGGTTGACCAAGTCCCTCGACAGTAGTAGAAGGTGAATTTAACCTTTGAAGCTCCTAAGCTCCAAAGTAGATCACAGACAAGTCAGGACTTGGCTGTTCAATAAAATATTCCATCAGGAACTTGTTGAAGAACCTTTTGAGATCTTGGAGCATCCTTTGGTCCACCTGAATTACAACTAGAGGAGGCTCAGGAAAAACTGAAGCTTGTTGAATGGGGTATCTTGAACTTAAGGAAGTGAGAGCTTGACTCTGTGGTTCCTCTTGTCTTTGTCCCTGAACACTCTCCCCCTTTTCGGTAGCATCATCCTGAGAGCTTGATGAGCTACAGGAAGAGGTCAATGAGACCTGAATTGGTACATGCCTAACAGACCTCTCAATCTGTTTCTCAGCTAGTTTGGCCTTGAGATTTTCAATCTCAACTTGCTGAGTGGTAGATCTATCCTCTTAAGTCCTAACCTTAGACTCAAGGTTTGAGACTTTAGAAAGTAGGTCTTCAATGGTGAGTTTAAGTCTTCCCTCATCTTCTTTTGAAGAATCATGATGAGATGAGGTAACATACCTAGTATGTTCATCCTCACCACCAGATGTGGTTTCTTGGCACCCTGGTTTCATTGCTCAATGATGTCTCTTTTAGAGTCATCAAAGGGCATGGTTGTCGTAGATTCAGTCTCAGTGATGTTACCACTGTCCTGAAGGTCCATAGAGGCTCCTTCAGTAGTGGCAGCTGAATCTACATGAGTCCCCTCCACATCAGTGGGACTTACCTCTGTAAAGGCTTGCCGATGGGGGCTAGAGATAAGAGGTCTCTCTAGGCTCTGTTGATCCTTGAGAGGGTGTTGTGGATCAACTTCATTGCCTTGAAAAGACATAATCTCTTCATCAGTTCTGTGAATCCAAGGATCGTCGACAGGAATTATCAGTGTGAATTGATGTCAAGTCAACGTTAGCGGAATTAACGTTGATTTGGTTTAATTGTATTTAAGCAACTTTCAATGTCAATGAAATATCAAGAACACACGAAACAAAACACAATTAAAGATTAATTAATGTTTTATTATAATGTGTTGGAGATTACAAAAGAATGAATCAATGAATGCTATGATGTTGTATATGTTTTGATGATCGAAAGACTTTTGATGATTGTTGTAATGTTATTGCTGTTCTCAATCAATCAATCGTCTGTTTTCAATCATCCTTGAATCGAAACCTAGGATCCATATTTATAGACAAAGATGTTTCAGTTATAGGAAACACCGGATCTCTTGGGATTTGATTTGTTTCTGATAAGGAATCATCGGATTTCTCGGGATTCGTATAACCGCCTTGTTGACTTGTTGACTTGTTGACTTGTAACAATTGTATTTTGCAAGTGTTTGGACTCCGCAGAAATATTGTCTTCCGCAGATGTTTTGTTCTTCCGCAGCATTTATTGAACACTTGGAACTCTAGTTGATTTTGTTCATCCGTAGATGATCTTCGGATGTTTTGTTACTTGTAAGATATATATCTACGGAAGAACGATATGTTCATCCGTAGATGTTTCTTACACTTGGTCAATTTCAATAATTGATCAAGTATTATGTTTGTACCTGCAGCCATACATACATCAACACATATATAAATGGGTTAACCTATATATTTAATGCGTACATAATAATGAAATACAAAAGTTCATTACAAATATTAATTCAAGTACTAAGCCTATACATAATGACTAGATCTACTGATTCTAGACCTAACAATACTCCCCCTTAGGATTAGCTACTTGCAATCAGTCCTTCAAAACTGCAAGATCTTTGATTCTTGCGATCATCTTGTTGTAGAAGTAGGAGACAGCAGTCTTCTGATCATCATACTTATAGTTGATCTTCATCTTGCTCATCTTCTTCAAAGTCTCATAACTAATTCCCAGAACATCTTCTTCTGTAGTGAGTGTGTCTAGCACCTTGTTGTTATTCACCACTTCTAGCTCATCTTGTTCTGTTATTCTTAGTTCTGTTACTTCATCAAATGTTGTTCCCTTCAGTAGTCCAGCATTAAATCTTCTTCTTTAATATGCTTTGGCATGTAGTTTGTCTACTACTTGAATCACATGAACATGTAGGAACAGATCATTTTGTGCTTGTTCATCAGACAGCTTGGGAAAGAATTTGTCATTTAGGTATGATGTGTAGCTGGGATGGAGCAGTTTGATTTCCACAGGATCAAAGATTCTGATCTTTTCAGCTTTCTTGTTCTCAGCATTTCTCAGTAGGACCAACTCTTTTGTCTTCTCTACATATCCCCATTCAGTGATTGGGTATGTGAATTGAGTCCCGTCAATACATTTAAGAGCTGCTTTGTTTCTGTTGTTGTACCCAATCCTCTTCAAGAATTCATCATCTACATGTTCTGAGGCATTGGACTTGTATCTTTTGAGCCCTTTGATTCTCTTCTGATGTTCTATATCTTCTCTTTCAGCTTCAATCAGCACATCATCTTTAAATTTTGTCTTTAACTTTCCCACTAGAGTTGAGAAGTCTCTTCCTCTAGGGTGAATTGGATAATTGCTGATGATTAAACTTTGAAGGTCTCTGATGTCATTCTCTGGCAGACTCACCACTGAGAGTACATCATGGAAGTATTCAACTCTTCCAGATGTTCTTTTAATAACAGCACAATCCCAGTCTGGATCATATTTCCAGGCCATGATCTTGTTTTCTTCCGCAGAGCTGGGAGTTGTGAGATGATCTATCAGTTGTATTAGAGTGGACTTTTGCTCAGTTATTTCTCTAACTGCAGTCCCAAGTGGCCATACTTTTCCGGGGATGACTTCCCTTGGCTCTCTAATCAATTTCTCTTTTCCTTTGTGCTGATCTTTAGGTTCAACAGTTATAGGTTCAGCAGGAAGTTTGCTTTGTTGTTCATAAGATGGATGTGGGACTTCAGTTCTGAATTTTACCCCAGTATCTAGCTCAACTTTCATTACATGCTCCATCATCCTTCTGAGTTCCCCTACTGTTCTTCCTTTAAGCTCATGAGGTTTGTAGTTATGTCCTTGTAACCAACAAGTCATGTTGTATTTGCTCAGCTTGGCTGTGTCACAATGTCCTAACTCCTTCTTTGTGTTTTGAATTGATTGAAAGGTGCTGAAGGCTTCATAATCACAGTTTGGAATCATGAAGCAGGCAAGCTCAAACTCTTTTAACAGGTTCTTCATCTCTGTCATGTTTAGTCTTTCAACCATGTCATAAGGGAAACCATGGTTTATAAGTGTCATGAACATGGTTGATTCAGGCCTCTCTTCAAGTATGTCACTTGTAGTCAGAAGATCATCAGCCTTTGAGACTTCTTGTTTTGGAGGAGAGTCTTCTTTGATTAATTCTTCCCACTCTTTATCACTTTCATCTTTCTATTCAGAGATGGGCTTCTCAGCAGATAAGTCTATTAAGGGGGTGTGTTCAGGAGAAGTCAGCATTTGTTTCTTTGAAATACTTTCATAAGTGGTCGGCTTCTTCTCAGCAGTACCAAGGTACTTTCTTTTCCTTGAGTACAAGATCATTTCTTTAGATGCCTCAAAACTTTGTTTTGTTTGAGCAGTTGAGGCGTTAGCATGAGATTCCAATGAACTGATTTTCAGTTTAAGTTGCTCAATTTCTTCCTCTTTTCTCTTTATGATGTTAGACTGAGCAGTCATAGTGCCAGATGCTTGTTCAAGACTCTTCATGACCTTTTCTTTCTCTTTCTTCTCAGTCTCTGCTGACTCTATAAGCTCAGCTTCCTTGTCTAGCAGAGCATCAATGACTTCTTTATCACTTTGAGCATCTTCTCTCAGTCTCTTTATTCTTGCTTGCTGACTTATCAATTCTTCATCCTTTTCTTTTATTATGCCCTTCAGCTCTTGTATTCTTGCCTTTCTTTTATTTGATTTGACCACAAGTTTGTTGTACTCAGCCACCAGATAACTTTTGCTCACAGGAATGTCATTATCACTCAGATCATCTTCATTATAAGCAATCACATCAACCTGATCTGTATCTCTTTCCTGATGCTGAGACTCAATCTCATCTTCTTTTACTTCCTCATGATCAACACTTGCTGAGCTTGACTTTGGTTCAGTGGCTTGATCTTCATTCTCTTGAAGAGTTTGTTGTTGTTGCTGATCAATCACTGGAGAAACTTGTTCAGTTTCATTTGAATGCACAGGGGATTCAGTCTTAGATAATGACAGTTTGACTGTACTTGCTTCTGAGACTAATTCTGTCTCTCCAGTGTAGATACTCTCAGTATCTGAATTTGGAAGTTGTTGGTAGAGTTGCATCTGAGGCTGAATTGGTGATTGGGGTTGAATGGGAGATATTGGTTCAGTATTTTGACTGGCAGGAGATTGAGCTTGGGTGTTTTGTTGTTGTTGTGGTGATAGATTGAGGATTGGAGAGATATTCGGTAGTTTGGCTGGCTGTGATTGTGTTTGGGGTGTTTGTTGTTGTTGTGGTGGTGATACTTCTGGTGATGGAGTGTCTTGAGCAGAGCTGGTAGCAGAGCTCTCTTCCTCATCTTCCCAACTAGCTCTTGAGGTATGTTTGCATTAGCATCAATCACATGAGCAAACATGTCTATGTCTTCTCCTTCATATTCTCCCTGAGATTTTGTTCAGCACAGATCTGGCCAAGGTGTGCTTGGATAAACACACCCCCCCTCCACAGTTGTTCCAGGAGGCAGGTCTGCATTAATGATGAGCTGAATGAACCTTGGAACATATACATCTTATCAGCCTTCTGTACTCTAATGTGATCACACAAACAGTTAAAGATGTACTTTGAGTAGTTTGTAGGTCCTTCCCTCAAAGATGCCAATAATACCAGATGATATATGTCTAGAAAATCTGTCAAGCCCAGATTTTCTGTTTGACCTTTTCTATGTATTCATTATCAAATACATCAGGGGTGTCCTGCTTCAACATCTCCCAGTTCTAGTACCCTTCTTATTGTTTGTTCGTCTATTCTCAGCCTTCGATTCCTTACTTCTGCAATAATTCCTTCATCATCTTCTTTCTATACGCGCAGAATTCCAGAAATCACTAATATGCGATCGATAAATCGTTGGCTCTGCAGATAATGCATAGAAAACCCTTGATCTTCTCAAATATCTCATAATTTCTTGACATCCTTCTGACACAGGATCATCAGGGTTCAAGAAAGCACACACATTATGCTCTTTTGCAAATCGTTGATCCATCTGTTCATAAGAAACGACTTCGTTAGAATCACATTATTGATATAAGAATACGAACAGTTGAGAGATAAAACAGGAATCAACTTGTTCATTTTGATGATTACGACATGTTTTACCTTAATAAACGCTGATTAAGAACACAGATATATGTTTGCTTAAGGTTTGATTTGATATATTTTGAATGTTGAGAAAGTGGAAAAATTTGTTGAGTGAGATTTTCTAGGTCTGAAAAAGTGAGCTGAAAAAGTGAATAATGCATTTGACAAGTCAAATCTCTTTATTTATACCCTCAGACATATTAATTTTCTCGGATTTATTCAGTGGGTCCCACATTGTACTCTTCCGTAGAAGTAATTTCACATTAATTGTGATCCACAATTTACTCTTCCGTAGTATATATCTACGGATCAACAACTTCTACTGATGATTGAGTTTTATTTATCCGTAGTTTACCAATCTACGGATAAACATTAATATACTAATATTGATTTACACACAGTTGTATGTATGGTCCAACTCCATTGGTTGAACCAATTATTGCTATAGGTTTACTCTTCCGTAGTATATCTACGGATCAAACCACTTCTACTGATTGAGTTTTATTTATCCGTAGTTTACCAATCTACGGATAAACATTAATATACTAATATTGATTTACACACAGTTGTATGTATGGTCCAACTCCATTGGTTGAACCAATTATTGCTATAGGACCTCGTTGGCTTTGTATAAATGACAATTTAGTACAAGAAAAGTTAAATGTCATGTAACAACGGCTAAGGTGATGCTCAGTGTTCAATTTTCTTCAAATTGGGATAAAGATATAGACATTGCTGTGCTGATATAGATGCTTTTTCATGATAATACTCCCCCTAAATTTGTGATTAATGATGAATTTAAGCATTTATCATAAATTTCTTTAAGAGGAATAAAACATAAACTCTAAATATATGATAAGATCGGATGCACTTAAGATGGGATCATACTATAATGCTAAGCCTCTTCCTGATAGTTATGTTGTATAGTTGATGCTAGACAAGTTCTGATTGCAAGTATATTGTCCTTATAAATCATACAAGAGCTCATGTATCAACTAGGCTTGCTGTTTATCATGTTTTATTGATTTAGAAATAACTGTCATGGACTTCACATTTGATTCACAAGGTGTTGTCCTCCCTTTGTAAGTCAAATCATCATTATTTCACACTTAAGACTATGTACTTTAAATTATAATAGCTATCTTGAGATGTATTTGACATCTCATTGATGCGATGTTGATAAAGCTCAGGATAATATACAGTTGATCACTTAGGATTCTTTTGAGAGCTTTAGATATGATCATCATCAGGTCACCAGGTCTTTACTCACGTAAAACAGAGGTGCCTTTAACCCAGGTCTTTGTTCACACAAAACAGAGGGATGATGATGAGCATGATCTTTTCACCTTTGATACTGATATTCAGTATGGTGATCATACACCCAGGTCTTTGTTCACACAAAACAGAGGGAGTATGATTTGCAAAGATAGATAGTATAAAGTGTTTTACATAGTGTGTTCAGATGAATGATTTGATCACATTAGGATAAGACTCACTTTGTTTTTCTCAATATGAAGTTTCCCACAGACAATTTTGATGATTGTTGTAATGCTATTGCTGTTCTCAATCAATCAATCGTCTGTTTTCAATCGTGATTGAATCGAAACCTAGGATCCATATTTATAGACAAAGATGTTTCAGTTATAGGAAACACCGGATCTCTTGGGATTTGATTTGTTTCTGATAAGGAATCATCGGATTTCTCGAGATTCGTAAAACCGCCCTTGTTGACTTGTTGACTTGTTGACTTGTAACACTTGTATTTTGCAAGTGTTTGGACTCCGCAGAAATATTGTCTTCCGCAGATGTTTTGTTCTTCCGCAGCATTTCTTGAACACTTGGAACTCCAGTTGATTTTGTTCATCCGTAGATGATCTTCGGATGTTTTGTTACTTGTAAGATATATCTACGGAGAACGATATGTTCATCCGTAGATGTTTCTTACACTTGGTCAATTTCAATAATTGATCAAGTATATATGTTTGTACCTGCAGCCATACATACATCAACACATATATAAATGGGTTAACCTATATATTTAATGCGTACATAATAATGAAATACAAAAGTTCATTACAAATATTAATTCAAGTACTAAGCCTATACATAATGACTAGATCTACTGATTCTAGACCTAACAAGTTCCTATTAATAGGTCAGTAAAGGATATAGAGGTTAAGCCTAATGACCCGGGACCTTGGTTAATGTCTAATGGCATTGAGCCTATGGTGGGGCTGTCCCTTTTTGGCTGCTTAGGGGAGTATAAAGACTCACCCTGAGGGTTTACAGCTTGGGTTTCGGGCTCATGGGTTTGAGACTGAGGAGACTCAATATCCATATTGAGGTCAATTATGAAGGATGGTGAGACCTCAGACTTAGTGGGAGCCCATTGTTCCACTCTAGTCTTTTTGGATTGAACAGGAGGAGCTTGTTCAATCAGAGAAGATTGAACAAGGGTTCGTTTGGGGCGTCTTTGGTATGTGATAGTGATGGGGTGAGAAGGTAAATTTGGCAATATAAGGGTAGTTGTTGGTGTGGGTTCATCACCTGTGGGATTAACATGGATGTCACCAAGAGCCATTGGCTCATCATACTTGGAAGAAGTGCAGTATGTCTTCGGCGGCCTCATTTGAGGGACAGTCAGAGCAGCTGCATAGACAAGCTGACTCTGGTCCAACTCACAGTTGATTATGTGCTGAAGGAACCTGGGATACATGAAGAATGTGTCCCGCTGGAGGTTCCCCATAAGATTAGTAAGCACAAACCTTGAATAATTAAAGCGGAGGCTTCTCACCAATCCATGAACTAGGCACCCTAGTTCATATGGGATTTGATCCCATTCCCCAGATTTGTTTGACAAGCAATGGAGAACAACATGCAGCAGGAACTTCCAGTTGTAAGAGAAGTTAAACTTGTAGACGGTAGACCTGCTTACATCTCCACCATATCCCATTTGGATATAGGTGTTGTCCAAATCTGTCTTCGGGAACTCTGTAGTAGCACCCTCATCATGAAGCTCCAAAATGCTCCCTGACGAGTTGTTCGGAAATGACCAACTCCTGGCCACAAATGCTCGACCTTATTACCCGAACCCCATTTAGGTTTTCAATCTGACCATTGGCCCAAAATTCAGCCATGTGATTTGAGTAAACAGTTGGGTTAACGGTCAGAGCGGTGTAATAAGACGATTGGGTAAGAAAGGAAATGATATCGGAGAAGTCAGCATCCCTTGAAGAATCAAGTAGTGCGACTTGGTTGTGCTGAGGGTTAAGTGCCATTTGAGAAAGTTGCAGGAAGATGAGTTCAGAATTGGGTGAATTTGAGACGAAGAAAGCTTTTAGGGCAGTAAATTTGGTAAAAAGATGAAAAAGTGATTAGTCGGGGTTATTTAAATGGGTGAAATGGCGGTTTTGGGGGTTTGGATAAGGTGACGGGATGTTTCAGTGAATGATGTGACAGGGGCGGTAAGGTTTAGTCCATTTAAATAATCTGACATCATTAACAAAATCTTTACTTTTACAGAGTGGGGCCCAAAAGATTTCTGTTACACATTAAAGTCATTCTTCTGAGCATAAAGCATTTTCGAAGGTAATCTTCTTCCGAAGGCAATTTTACTTCCGAAGGTAAAGTTCTTATTTCCGAGAGTAAAGATTGCTTTTCCGAATGGAGAGTTTTATAAGTTTCGGAAGTAGATCTGATATGTAATCAATCGCTTCTTCCGAGACTAAAAACTCTTCTGAGAAGAAAATTATCCTAGGAGGAATTTGCTTCGGAAGATATGTAAAATATCTTCTGAGGGTTAATTCCTCTTCGGAAGAATTTATACTTAGTGAAAATTTTAGAGAAGAACCTTTTGTAACAGGGCTTAGATTGTTTTGACACAAGACTTTACACATTAAAAAGGTTTTCAAATGAGATAGACTAATCAATGTTTATCATCCCAATAACTGCAATGAGATACTTGAATCTTTGTTCATTACAAGCTTTGGTGAACAAGTCAGCATATCGTTCATTTGAGTCAACTTTGATTAGCTTAATTAGATTTTTCTCATGAATATCTCTAATGAAATGGTACCTGATATCAATGTGCTTTGTCTTAGAGTGCTTCACTGGATTTTCAGTAATGGAGATAGCACTGTTGTTGTCAATATGGATAGGAGTGCTCATGAAGTTGAATCTGTTCTCTATCATCTGGTTCTGAATCCACAGCAGCTGAGCACACGAACTAGCAGCAGCAATGTATTCAGCTTCAGCAGTTGATGGTGAGACACAAAATTGCTTCTTGCATTGTCATAAGATGATCCTTCCACCAAGAAATTGCAACCATCATAGTCACTGTCAGAGTAGCCATAGAGATTGAAATTACTGTTCCTTGGATACCAGAGACCTAATTTAGGTGCTCTTTTGAGGTATCTGAGTATTCTCTTAGCAGTAACTAGATGAGACACCTTTGGAGCAGCCTGATATCTTGCACAAATGCAAGTTGAAAACATGATTTGGTCTACTTGCTGTGAGATACATCAGAGAACCAATAATTTCCCTATACTGATGTTGATCAGTATCATCCCCCTCAGAGTCAGGACAAAGATTATGGTTTCTGGGTATAGGTGTTTTTTGTAACATCCGCCATTTTTTTAAATTACAAATCCAAACCCGAACTTATTTTAAACATTCATATGATATAGAATTTTTTTATTAAACTTATTTACTCTAGTGAATCATTAGATTGTAAATGTAAGCAACAAAGAAATTGTTGTTGTATTTAAAATATTAAACCATTTAAACAATATATAATAATTTTATAATTTAGAAAGTAAAGCTTTATAAGTTTATAAAGTCTTAATTATCATTTATGGGTCTAATTTAAAAGGAATAATTATATTTTTAAAATTCCTACAAAACTTATAAAGTATATAAGATATAAATAATTTGGGTTATTTTAAATTAGGGTTTTAAAAGATGAAGGGTTTAAATTGTAGATTTTAAAACTTAAATTAAAAGGTTTTACATAAAATGTTAAACATGGTAAACATGAGGGACCAAAAGTGTAACTATGATTTAAAAATCTCCTTCTTCTTTCTTCCGTCGACTGTTTCCGGCCAAAGTCCGACCACCACTCCGGCGACCACCCAATCGCATCAAAACATCAATTTAAACCTAATTAAACCGTTTACAACTCTTCGCGACCAGGAATCAAACTTGAGGCAAGATCAAAATCGATTACACATGCCTTTAATCTCAGTTTAATTCGAAACGTAATACCATCAAGTAATTGGTCTGTTACAACTTGAATAATGATCAAATGTTTCAATTATCCAACCCAAAACGCTTCTGGGATTAATTCTGATTCGAATGTACACGTTATCGCGATTAAAATCATGTTAATGCTCGTGAATTGAAACCGAAACTATAGAATCGAAATCATAACTCGATTGTATTGAAACTGATAAAATTGATCTCATATACTAGAGGGTAAACACTCCAATAGATCCTTTCAAGCTAATCAAACCCTTAATTTCACTCACAAAACACGCAGTCAATCTTTCGATCATCATCTTCATCTCGGACTTGCAACCTAGCCGACAACTACCCTCGAAGCATGGTAACTTAAAATTATTTGAGGGCTTTGAATCCTAAACACCCTTAGAAGCTGCGTACTAAATTAATTGGTTTATCATTACCATTTGCACCTCGATTTGAATTTAACGTTGCCGCGACTGTATCTGCTCTTATTGTCATCGGTTTCAACTTCAAGTCAGGTAATTAAACATACAATCATATTCGTATGTTCATAAAAAACAAAAGCCCTCACTTTAATTCCGTTAACAACTTCGAATTCATGGTCAATTTGATCCAAATTAATTCTAGGGTTCTTGTGAATTGGGAGATTTTTGCAACTAATACTTTTAAACATTTTAATGCGACTTATTAGCAGATCTGGGCTTTAGCCCAACCGGTTACTACCTTACCCTTGTATGCAGGAGGTCTCGGGTTCGAACCCGGCCTCCAGCATTTATTTTTTACGCCAATTTTATATATTTTAAACTTTAAAAAAATTATACTAATATGTTATTAAATCAAAGTTAAAGTTATTTTAATAACTAAAATATTTCAGAAATTACTAAATTAATTTTAAATGTATTAAAAACTTATTATTTTAAATTTAATTACTTTTTTAGAATAACAAAGGCTATAAAACATTATTAATTCTTTTATGTAATTTAAATGCTAAAAATATATTACGGTTCAAATTTAGATTATATCAAAACATTATAAATTTACATGTTAAATAACTCAAATAGTTACTAAATAATTGTACAAATATTAGTTATTCATCTAATCGTTTAATCATGTTATACTATAATTAGTTAATAAACTTATTCTTTAACTTTTAGTTAAACTTTTGAAACAAATAAAACAATATAATTTTCTATTGTTGTTTATTCTTATTTTAAGGTTTTGGATATTAAAAAAATCATTTAAAGACTTACAAACTTTATAAAATGATTCAAATAATTTTGAGTTATCTTACGAGCCATTTAAATACATATTCAAGTACCTTTATCAATTTTAAATAATTAATTATTGAGTTGGTTATTACTTTTACACATCATATTCAATCTATAGTAATTCAATAAATTAAATTATTATTTACTATCATTTTTATTTGGTTCATATCATCTTTACTAAACCAAAACCTTATTGATTGTGTTATTATATTTTATTTGACTCAAATACTAAAACCCCCAAATTCCAATTGAAACCCTTATTCACGTCTAATTGTTAATCTTATTATTGAACTTAATCTTGGAGTCGATATGTTTAGGTAACTTGTAAAAGAAATCGTTGGAGTCTCATTTAAATTCTTATCATCACCGTATATATATCAAGTGAGTATTTCTATACCCTTTTTTCATATTATCGCACTTTGGGGTGACACATGTTACTTTATAACCATTGCACTTGTAAACGTTTGATTCTTGTAAAGTTATGACAATTTACTTGTGTGTTGTTGTTAGTTGAACCTTGTAGCTACCATGTAATGTCGAATATATGTACAATCATTAACTATTGCTAGCCTAGCGACGTCATAGATCTATGGGCCTGACAAGCCCGCTTGGTTGATCCAAGTACACTTAGCTAATCGTATATACTTGTAAACGTTTGAGACTTGTAAAACTTTGTCAAGGTTTGATTGTGCATTCTGTCTTACATCCCTAGTTACTTTGTTCTCTAACTTACAACATGAATTGCCATCTTTTATATACTTATGTATTGAAAACTATGGAAATCTCACCAACTTTCAAAGTCAACTCTTTATTTTTAACATGTTTCAGATTTACTACTTGAAGATCCCTTCGTGCTCATATAGGATTTGGACTTAGTTAATTGAAAATCGTATGTTATTGGTTGTATCTTGTTTGTTATGTAATGACTTATTTGTCTTGTAATGTTTAATGAAATTATATTTAATAATATTACAACTTATTTAGTTTCATGTGCTATGAACAATCGTTTCACATTCGTCCGCCTCGATGATTCCGCCGTCGGTGGGGGTGTGACAGATTGGTATCAGAGCCATGGTTATAGGGATTTAGGTTATTAGAAATGGAATGACCTAGACTATAACTAAGTACCCTTACAAATAAGTCCTCTCATGTATTTTATATGCTTAAATAGGATTATATGTGCCTTATGTGTTTATACTTGATTATGTAATTATATGCCTTTTGTGTTTATGCTTATACCTTGAATCTTATCAATGCACATACGAACCTTAAATCATATTTTAAGGCATTATATTCCTAAATCAAATGGTTTTCAAAATGAGCTTTGAATCGTTGTTCGTGGTTTTCAAGTCTCGTCAAAGTCTGTGTCCTACAACTTGAAACATGTAATGCTGGAAGAGCGTGATGCCTGTATCTCGAGGTGTTTAGTCTAGGCAACATATAAATTCAAATCAACCGATGGATCCGTCTACCTTACCTGGGAACCCTTGGGGTGAGTGTCCGCTTATAGGTACGCATGTCTTCATTAAGGTTGTAGTTGACATAATACTTTGATAAGTCAACGTAATGTTTTGGTTTGTAAACCAAACGTTGCACTCGAAACATCTTGTTATTTTGAACCGTCTTATCGTTGATCTTGTCTTCTTAGAACATAAAATTCATTACCCAAATCTCATAACGACCCTTAATAATCTTTCCAAATGACTTCCCCTCAAAACCGCACTTCTCCTGAAAACCCATTACAATGATACTGTCATTTTAAAGTGAATCATTAATCTTAACAAACACGATTCTCGTATCAACGTTACACTAATGTAACTTTGGAACCTCAATGAAATAAGTAAACAAGAATCGATCATCTAAGAACCCTGTCAAATTTATTTGCTTGGGAAGCTTCTATTAAATTCATAACCCATCCAAAAGTGTCTTGAACTTATTTCTCATGTTCGTTAAATCGAGTCTCGAATCGAACTAATGCCTTGTGCTTCCCTCAGGAGAAAACTTCTTAATCGTTTTGAACCGTCTGAAATATGAAAGCTTATCAATAAAAATTCTAAATTAATAATCTTGTACCCTTCATCAAGACATAATAGTTAAACTTATTGAATTTAAACGTTCCAAGTGTCACTTGCGAACGTGACATTAAATCCAAGTCTCCCTATACCATTGAAACTAGTTCCCTCGTGATTAAATTTCGGGACAAAATTTCTTAAAGTAGGAGAGACTTAACATCCGCCATTTTTTTAAATTACAAACCCAAACCCGAACTTATTTTAAACATTCATATGATGTAGAATTTTTTTATTAAACTTATTTACTCTAGTGAATCATATAGATTGTAAATGTAAGCAACAAAAAAATTGTTGTTTTATTTAAAATATTAAACCATTTAAACAATATATAATAATTTTATAATTTATAAAGTAAAGCTTTATAAGTTTATAAAGTCTTAATTATCATTTATGGGTCTAATTTAAAAG